>BKCH01000654.1:0-600000 GCA_008635985.1 Ficus erecta | reverse complement strand
CACGCTTAACCGGCCTTGCTCCGAAGTTTGGGTCAAAGCCCAATGTTCCCAATAGTTCAACAGCTTCCTCTGTGTAATATAGCTCCATATTCCTCTGCTGAAGCCTCTCTTTCAACCGGTTCATCTGGGTTACACAGCAAAACATGTTAGAATGTTTCTTACTGAGATATATAGAGAAAACAAGATACGTTGAAAGTGTAACATGATTTGAGATGGATCACCTGTATCTCGACAATTTTTCTGATTTCTTTGGAGTCCAAAGGCTGGAAGACGATGTACTCATCGATTCGGTTCATGAACTCGGGTCGGAAAGTTTGTCTAGCCATATCAATAACTTGTTTTTTCATCACTTCATAAACTGCTTCCTTACTGTCATGTGTGTTACTAAGGGTTTCAAGTATATAGTGGGAACCGATGTTCGAGGTCATTATAATGACTGTATTTGTGAAGCTCACGGTCCTTCCCTGAGAATCGGTTATTCTTCCATCATCCAATAGTTGCAACAAAATGTTGAAGACATCGTGGTGCGCTTTCTCCATTTCGTCGAATAGTACAACGGAATAAGGTCTTCGGCGAACCACTTCTGTCAGCTGCCCACCTTCTTCATAGCCAACGTAACCCGGTGGCGCCCCTACCAACCGCGAAACTGCATGCTTCTCCATGTACTCGCTCATATCAATTCTGACAAGAGCATTTTCTGTGTTGAAGAGGTAACCGGCTAAGGCCTTGGCAAGCTCTGTTTTCCCAACCCCAGTAGGGCCCATGAACATGAAACTTGCTATTGGTCGATTAGGGTCAGACAATCCCGCCCTTGAACGTCGAATTGCGTCAGCAACTGATTTCACTGCCATATCTTGGCCAACCACCCTTTTGTGGAGAACCTCTTCAAGCATGACTAGCTTCTCTCTCTCAGATTGTCGGAGGTTTGACAATGGTATGCCAGTCCATTTACTTACGATTTCAGCTATATCAAGATCGGTGACTTCTTCCCGAAGCAAGGACTTACCAGACTTTCGGAATTCAGCAAGGTTCTTTTCAGCCTCTTCTACCTGGCGCTGAAGAGTAATTAAAGTTCCATATTTGAGCTCTGCAGCACGATTTAGGTTATATTCACGCTCAGCAGCCTCCATCTCTAGGTTAACTCTATCAATCTATTAAACAAAAAACAAAAACAAAAAAAAATCAGAATTAGAAAATAAAAATGTTGGAGTAATTCAAAAACAAATTTTTGCAACCCAGTTAAGTAGTACCTCCTCCTTAATTGATCTTATTCGATTCATGAGAGCCTTCTCGCGCTCCCATTGTTCATTTAACTCTTTCTGTTTTTGTTTAAGCAATTCTAGATCATGTTCCAGTTTGCTTAACCGTTCTTTAGATGCTTTATCAGTGTCATTCTTCAGAGACAGCTTCTCCATCTCCAACTTCAGCACAGCTCTGTCTACCTCATCTAACTCGGTAGGCTTAGAAGTAATCTCCATTTTCAGCTTAGCAGCAGCTTCATCAACAAGATCAATGGCTGAAAAAAAACAGTTATGTTACAACATTGATAGCAGCATAGAGACAATAACCATGTGCAGCTGAGTGTAAAATAGAAAATGGTATGACAATCAAATGCCCAACACATGAAAAGAACTTTTGTGAAAGAGAAGGTACCACCAATCTTTCTGCCATAGATTAAAGTTGTTATTTACCTTTGTCGGGCAGAAATCGTTCAGTAATGTATCGGCCTGCAAGGACTGCTGCTGCAACAAGGGCACTATCTGATATTTTAACACCATGATGCAGCTCATAGCGCTCGCGCAACCCACGAAGAATGGATATTGTGTCTTCAACTGATGGTTGATCACAGAATACCTGCTGAAATCTACGCTCAAGTGCAGGATCCTTCTCAATGTATTTCCTGTACTCGTTCAAGGTAGTTGCTCCTATACATCGAAGTTCACCACGTCCGAGCATTGGTTTCAACAGGTTCCCAGCATCCATTGCACCACCAGTAGCCCCTAGAAAGTAAATATCAACAAGAATATCATATAAACAGATCGCTTGCTTTGCTTGTTACGCAATAAAAGGTCCAAGGATAATGGTAGAAACATCATATGGATTCAAATTAGAAAACCTTATTGTGTTCAATGATTCACCTGACAATATTCCTTTCTTAATATGTTTCTTTCCCCTTCAATAATACTCATAAATGATCAGATCACAAACTCTTACCAACACATGAAATCCACACGAGTGCTATCTTTATACCTGAAGTGCGGTCATTCGAATTCAAACATTCCACTACATAATTCAAGATGGCCATGAACAAAACGTTTTCAAACATTCCACTACATAATTCAAGATGGCCATGAACAAAACGTGTGTCGAATTAATTGTTCAACATATCTGTGTATGATACACAGATTTCACCACTGGGACCATGTGATTGTAAGCATTGGTGAACAAGAAAAATACAAACCAGATTCCTCACAACAGGATTAAAACTTCACTATAGACGTAGGACATGCACCTGCACCAACAACTGTATGAATCTCATCTATAAATAGAATGATTTGTCCGT
Source organism: Ficus erecta (assembly GCA_008635985.1). Lineage (NCBI taxonomy): Eukaryota > Viridiplantae > Streptophyta > Magnoliopsida > Rosales > Moraceae > Ficus > Ficus erecta. The sequence goes on along the minus strand of BKCH01000654.1, from coordinate 597,437 downwards.
TGGAAGCAGTGACTTCCTTAAGAACAGCTTTCAACCTTTCCTCAAAATCTCCTCGAAACTTTGCACCAGCAACCAATGAACCCATGTCTAGAGAGATCAACTGCATATTACAAACATAAATGCAAAACTTCTTAAATACAAATGTGTAACATTCTTTGAATTTGAGTTACAAGAAAGATGAATATACCACATGGAAGTTTATCCATAAAACAAACCAAGTCTTATACAAACCTCACTGTTGCTTTGAAAGATACTATAATAAATATACACAATGATCCAAGACAATGTTGGAAATGTAAAAGGAATAGATGAGGGGAAAAAATCAGAAAAAAATAAAACCCCAAAATCTAAAACCTATAATAACCGAATAACTGAGTTACATGCACATTAACTAGGATTAGTCAGGACCTTCCGATTCAGCAGTGGTTCAGGAACATCTCCACGCACAATCCGCTGAGATAATCTGAAAAAAGAAAACAAAAAAGAAGTTCTTAAATGCATCTAAAGGTATTTATATAAGTAAACAATGATAAATATACAAACATTTATATAACAGGTAGAATAAACAGCTTAGAGCATACCCTTCTGCAATTGCTGTTTTTCCTACACCAGGCTCCCCAATAATAACAGGATTATTTTTCGTTCTCCTAGACAAAATCTGGATACATCTCCGTATTTCATCGTCTCGACCAATAACAGGATCAAGTTTTCCACGCCTGGCAAGCTCAGTCAAATCAACCCCATATTTTTCCAATGACTGATATTTTCCTTCAGGGTCTGAGAATAGGGGAAACAACATATTAAGAATAGCACCAAATGAAAAAGTTTCAACAAATTTCCTGGAAATCATACAAAAACATCCAAGAGGTAGTTCATACTTTGATCGGTAACCCGCTGACTTCCACGAACCGCTTGAACAGCATCCTTCAAATCTTTCTCGCTAAGCTGCAGGTTCTTGAACAACTGTTGACCGAATCTCCTATCCTTGTGAAATGCTACTAAAAGATGCTCAACCGACACAAATTCGTCTCCCATTTCTTTCTTATTCTTTCTCGCATTGTCCAAAAGGGTACTGAGATGTGTCCCCACTATAGGGCCACTAGTGTCTCCCATTACCTGCAAAAACAAGATAATAAATCCTGTGCTCTTGTTCTTCAGAACGAAATTCTACAGATAGGAAATGAGTACGAAGCTTTCACATTGAGAGTGAACCACAGCCACTATACAATGTGTGATTGTCTAAGTGTTTCTTCTTCAATTTAAGTGCTCTCCATAGTAACAAAAATAAGGCATCTAATTCTTAACAGACAAAGTTCATGGAAAATTTACGACTAAAACACATACCTTGGGTTGTTTGGATATGAATTCTTCTGTCGCCTGAAGAACCGAGGTGTTGTCAACCCCTGCCTTCGCGAAAATCCTTCTCGCCAATCCATCCTTTTGCTCCAAAAGAGCTTTCATCAGGTGCTCAGTTTCAACCACCTGTTGTCTGCTCTCTCGTGCGGCGCCGACGGCGCCGACGATGCCTTCCCACGCCATCTCCGTGAACTCATTCTGAATAATCTGCAAACAAATTACAACAGCAATAGAAATCTCATAAATTTCCATACTTCATTTTCACATTCACACTCAAAATCTCAGTGAACTCATTTTGACCAATCTGAAAACAATATCACAAGAATAACCAGAAATCTCATAAATTTCCATCCTTCATTTTCATACACAAACTCGAAAATCTCTCGGTGAACTATTTTTGATCAATCTGAAAAAAATTACAATAACAATCGAAAATTTTTCACAAATTTCCGTACTTCATTTCTCATATTCATATGCAAACTCAAAACCAACCAAACGCACGGATTGTTCTAAGGCAAATCAATGTTACATAGTTTCGGAACCTGGGAAGAGCCGGCGGTGGAGGAGTAAGAGGGAGCGGAAGAGTGAAACTTGCGAGTGAAGGAGTTTGACGAAACGACGTCGCTGTGGTCCGCGACTACGTTGTCGGTAATCTGAGCTCGAGAAATGGAGGTGACGGACCTAGCGGAACCGGCGGTGACTGCGCGGGGCGCGAGAGACGGCGGGGGAGAGAGAGAGTGTGGAGGTTCTGGAGGCGTTAATGGCCGCCAGAGCGGACTTGGCGAGCCTAGAAGCTTTCCTCGTCGCCATTTGAGCAACGAACAGAAGCTGCAATTAGGGATTTCGTTGCGTTTTGTGGTTCTAGAGAGAGAAATAGAGAGAGAGAGATGAGGAAGATGGTGGTAATGAAGCTTGGGGAAGGGGCAAATGGAAGGCTGTAGAAGTAGAAATAGAATGGTTTCGCAGTGTCTAGTGTCTACCAAAAAAAAAAAAAAAAAACAAAGGAATAACGGGAAATATTGTGGAAATTTCTAGAAATACTAAGAGTGGCGTTTTTTTTTTTTTTTTTTTTTTTTTTTGTGGGTGAATAGGAGTGACCGAGTGGCGTGTTTGTTACTACTGAAATATTGCTGTCCTGTCAGTGTCGTTGATTAAAAACGACAGCGTTCTTTAATTCGTCGTAGCTAAAACTAACACATCGTTTGTTTGATCGTTTATTGTTTTAAGGACTTAAATTTATTATAAAGTTATAATTTATATTATAAATTTGTTATAATTTATATTATAAATTTTTAAATTTTAGAAATTTATACTTTAAATTTATAAATTTATAATAATTTACATTCCATTGATAAACCATGTTGATTTTTTTAATGAAAATTGGTACTTCATTTGTATAAAGATTGTTAATTAAAAGCATGAAATTTTCTTTTTAATTAATGTTAACCCAAATTTACACTTGGAACAAAGCTAATTCAAACTCTTATATTTTGATAAAACTTAATTAAAGATCTTTAACTTTAATAAATTGAGGTTAACATATATAAGAATGATTATTATGTCATAAATTAACAATTTATGTATAAATCACATATCAATTTCCTTTCAAATATGAATAATAATATCAATGGGGTGTAAATTGCTATATATTTATAAGTTTATGGTGTAAATTATCAAAATTAAAAATTTGGAGTGTAAAATATAACTCTATGATAAATTTAGGGTATTCCAATAAAAAAACCTTGTTTTAAAAACAACTTATAATTATGATCGCTAGCTCGTTGTTAGGTTTTGGTTAAGTTGAGTAAACGACAAACTGTCTAAGAGAAGGGTGTTTTTTTTTTTTTAGTAAATGACAAACTGTCTAAGAGAAAAATTGGATGCCAATTATAAATCTGTAATAATTTACACCTTATTGATAAATAATATTGATTTTTTTTAAAAAAATGATACTTTATTTAAATAAAGATGGTTAATTAAGAGCATGAAATTTCCTTTTTAATCAATGTTAACCCAAATTTGTACTTTGAACAAAGTTAATTCAAACTCTTACATTTCGATAAAATTTAATTAAATATCTTAACTTTAATAAATTGGGGTTAACATAAATAAAAATAATTAATTATATCATGAATTAGCAATGTATATATACAAATTATATATTAATTTCCTTTAAAAGATTAATAATAATATAAATGAGGTGTAAATTGTTATATATTTATAAATTTATAATATAAATTATCAAAATTAAAAATTCAGAGTAAAATATAACTCTACGTAAGTTTAAAGTATTATAATGCAAAAGGCCTTGTTTTAAAACAATTTTTAATTATGGTCGCTGACTGTCGTTAAGGTTTTTTTTTTGGTTAAGGTGAGTAAACGACAAACTGTCTCAGAGAAAAACTGAATGTCATTTATCTGTACATATGACGTGTCGTTTGTCTTCTGGAATGAATGTCATGAAGGTCTGGATACGTGGAAAAAACACTTGATCACAATGCGAAGTGAATCAGGCCGAAACATGCTTTCATTGAGAGTCGAACTCAAGACCTCCCGCTTACTAAACGGGTGCTCTAACCAACTGAGCTATGAAAGCCTTTGCTGTGTGTTCCCGGAATTTTCATTTCTTATTTTATTGTTTATTTTCTCTTTTGGCCTTCCATCACTTGGTTACCCTTTTTTATTATTATTATTATTATCATTAGTTACTTTTTGTTTGTGAATCGACACAATTACTTCTCAACTATCTATATCCCGATTCATCAAAAGCCGCACATAGAATTGGAGTTTAGAGGGAGTATCACTCCAACTTTACTTTTTTTTTTTCTTTTTCTTTTTTCAAGTTATTTTATTTTACTTTTTTTGTCAACTATCTATAGCCCAACGTTTTGAAGCCGGCTAATGCTATGATGAACTTTTTTAATTTATTATTTATGTTAGATAAGAGAATAGATCCTACGAGCAAAAAGCAGGGTCATGAGCAAAGACATCACCGGACTTCCTAGCCATGCAAGGTTGAAAATCTTCGGACAGTTTCTCCACGTCGACTTTGAAATTCCTCTAACTTCTAAGTAACCCTCTCGGCACCCATCATTACAAACGCGACTTTCCACGAGGGTTATCTAAATTACCACAATAACGCTGAGCCTTTGCCACAAATCACATAACAACCCCAAGAAGTTCACCCACGAGCCTATAATCACATTTCCTCCTAGTACAAGAAGCCACAATACGAATGGCAAAACTGCTATTTGCTATCCTCTTGAAAGAAAAAAAAAAAAAAGATGAGACACAAGCAGGATGGGTGATAATAAGATTAGAATAGTTAATTTTATTGCTTTTAATTTTGTTTAACATTATGTTTATCTGTTTGAATTTTTTGGAATATCTAGCTTTGCTTTAGAAATTTAAATCAAACTTGCTTTAGCGTTTTTAGCTCTTTTAATTGTCGTTTGTCTCTAAGGTATTTTATTATTATTTTTATTCTATTCATATCTCTTTTATGATTCTTCAACTCTTTTCGATTTTCTAGTTTCTATCTTCATTTTACCTCGTTTATCTCTGTCATGCATCAAAGAATTCCGCATAAGAGAAGACGACTCCCAATTGAGAGGAGGAGACTCTGTCCAAGCCATCTTTCCATTGACAGCACCAGAATTCCTCAACTACTTCGTTGACATCAATTAATTTCATTTGTATGAATAAATGAACTACAAATTCTTATGTACCCACAAGACAGTGGTTTGATGTAAGAAACTGCCGACCAATGTAATGGCTTGTCGTAAAATCTACATTAGCAAGTAGCAATGAAGTATTCAGGGGAAAAAAAGGCAGAAAAAAACAAAAAATGTTAAAGACGATTTTTAAGTTCTAACTCCAAAGTTTTGTGGTCCCTTCAGACTACGGAGATGGATGTTTTTAATAAGGCTAATTCTATGAATTTTGCTAGTTCTCATTTTTTCTAAGAAGGCTAGTACAGCTTCCGAATGTCAATTGTTTGACAAATTTTGGTGTTGTTATACTCGGTACCTGGTGGCATAATGCTCAAAGTTTTGTTTATCGAGAATTTGATTTAAATGCTTCTAGTTTTACTAGATATTAAGTTAAGGGTTCAATTTTTTCCTTTTCTTTTTTTTTTTTTTTTTAGCCTCCCTACTATATCATTCAATGAAATTCTCAGTGAAGATTTCATTAAAAAAGCTTATATATTTGTGCTAGTTTCATGCATCATTAAGGAGTCGTTTGGGGGTGACAATTAGAGACGGAATTTCATACGTTGGTTTGGAAATATACATTTGGTTGAAGCGTGAATTAAAGATGAATTGTAATATAGAAATAACATAAAAATTTAAAAATATGTTAAAAAATGTAATATAAATATTGTTTCGTTTCTGTCTTCATTTTGTACGATTTGAAAAAAAATAATTATTTCGATTTAAAATAAGAAAGCTATGAACTATTGAATTTTAAATTTTTTTTTAAATGGATGAGAAAGAAAATGAGATAGATTTGAAAGCGTTAGAATTGAGTAATCAAAATTCTGTTTAGAGTTGAAATTCAATATAATTTTGATTAGATATAATAATTATAAACACCCACTGTCGCACTTACAAAAAGTTTGATAAATCAATTATCATTTTGCCTAGAGCTCGTTCGCTTTCAGAATTTGCAATAATTAATAGATTTGAACTGTTCAAAAATCATACAATATAGGTGATTTATGAACACGCGGACCGAAAGGTGGTCCCATAATTCAAATAAAGACACAAAAGAGAAAAATTCAATGTATCGTGTTTATTATCTGACCAAACGTTCATCAAATTTTGAAGTCTACTTAAATAGCTCGCACACAATAATTGAATAACCTGCTTATTATTTATTATTTGTATGCGGTCATGCTCTACGAACATTACATGTGAATATAATAAAATATAAACATCCTTTCAAAAACTAAAAATAAAAATAAAATATAGACACTCGACTTATGGTGGTCCAGTACCTGCAAAAATGTTTTGTCCATATTAATGAAGACATTAATGAAAGCTGTTATTATTTCATAAGCAACTTTTTAAAAAATAATTGTATTGTTTAGGTTTAATTTATCAAATGAAATTAAACTTTTTAATTGGAGACTTTTCATAAATTAACTAAAATTTTTTAATTATTTTTCAGAGAATGATTAAAATAAGTTAAAAAAATCTAGTTTCAATAGTTAAACCAAGCGAGCACTTAATTATCCTATTTGTATTTTATTAATGTGTTTGACATATTATTTCAAATTTTAAAAAAGTTATTTTAGATATCCTTTAAATCATCCACTCTAATTAAAGTTTTTTTCAAATGTTTTTTTTTTTTTTCTCTTCAAAACTCCAAATATTGCTTCTTCCGGGACGGCGGGACCCCGAAATGGATCTTTTCTTTCTCGGGTGCAGTAAAAAGTAGTTTATTTTTAATTAAATACATAACTTTAAATATTAACTTATTTTTCATTATAAACATTTTCAAAACTTGAATTAGAGTGATATATTCAAAACGCCCCCTTAAATCCACTTTTTCCCTTTATCTGACTCAGAATTGTACAAGTTAAAAATTCATTTAAGATTCTCTGAATTGTATTACACTTTTTCTCGTGTTAAACATTCATTTAAAGATTCTCATTGGATGACGGTGTGTAAAACGGAGACTACTAATGAGGACACAAAACGGAGGCAACGAGATGCGATGTCGTTTTGTGGAAATATCTAGAAGGAGATGTCGTCGTTTACGCTCACCATTGAGGAAAACGTCACTTTCCTCTTTTTCGCCCATGGCCTCTCAGTTGTTAAGAAGGACACCCCTAGTAGTAAAAGTCTCTCTCTCTACAACTACGTTCCTTCCTCTGCCATTTCCTCTTTCTCTCTCTACTTTTTTTCTCTGTCTCTGTATCTTTGGTTCGTTGACCTAGAACTTTCCTCTCCGGCGAAGCCAGAATCGTGCTTCCGAGTTCTAGATCTGTTCATCTCGGACCTCAGTTCGGCGAATCCAAGGTCGAATCGCTTACCCACTCGTGGGTTCTTCTTCGTTCACTTGTCTTTTTGTAGCGTTCCAGGGTTCCGATTGGTATTTTAGTTCTAATAACTCCGATTGGCTTTCGATTAACGGTTGGTTTTGGTGGATTTGTTTCAGATCTCGGCGGAAATCTCAACAACAACGTTGTTTCAGCCCGATCCGCGAGTACCAATCTCAGGTTTTTGAGGTTCTGAAAGGCTTCTTTGTAAAAGTGTTTTTTCCTGTCTGGTTTGTTGTCTTGGATCTGTTTTTGGGTTCTGGGTGAGGAAAACGTTGTCGGGTTTGGAGTCAAGTTCGGTTTTTGAGGTTCTGTGCGATTTAAGGGTTTCGTTTACAGATCTGGGTTTGTTAGTATTGATCGTTTTTTCGCTTGATTTGCTGATTTGGAAATGTCGATTATCCCGAAAGGCGATTCGATTCAAATCCGAGAGGTGTGGAATGATAATCTCGAAGAGGAATTCGCTTTAATCCGTGAGATTGTTGATCAGTACAACTATGTCGCCATGGATACCGAGTTCCCCGGCGTTGTTCTTCGCCCCGTGGGGAACTTCAAGAACATTAACGACTTTAACTACCAGACTCTGAAAGACAATGTTGACATGTTGAAACTGATTCAACTTGGTCTCACTTTCTCCGACGAGAACGGTAACCTACCGACTTGCGGAACCGACAACTTCTGCATATGGCAGTTCAATTTCCGCGAGTTTAACATAAGCGAAGACATCTTCGCAAGCGATTCGATCGAGTTGTTGCGCCAGTGTGGGATCGATTTCAAGAAGAACAACGAGAAGGGTATCGATGTGAACCGTTTCGGCGAGCTTCTGATGTCGTCCGGGATTGTTTTGAACGACAGCGTGCATTGGGTGACCTTCCACAGTGGATATGATTTTGGGTACTTGCTCAAGCTGTTGACTTGCCGGAGTTTGCCCGACACGCAAGCGGGTTTCTTTGAACTGATCAAAGTGTACTTTCCAATGGTTTATGACATTAAGCATTTGATGAAGTTTTGCAACAGCCTCCACGGTGGGTTGAACAAGCTTGCCGAGTTGTTGGAAGTGGAAAGAGTCGGGGTGTGCCATCAAGCGGGCTCTGATAGCTTGCTCACGTCTTGCACCTTCAGGAAATTGAGGGATACCTTTTTCAATGGTTCCACTGAGAAGTATGCAGGTGTTCTGTATGGTCTCGGTGTTGAGAATGGACAGACTACTAATTAAACGAGAGAAGGAAGAAAAAAATAATAATTTGGCAAAAAGGATTTGATGAATATTTGTAGACTATTGGAGTGTGAGGCAATTTAGTTCTCTTTGTACACTTTGGCAAATGAATCGTTGTGCTAGTTTTTTTAACCTTTTTCTTATTTTCCCTTGGTTGTAAGTTGTAACCGAAACCTTAACTGGTTCTTTAGCTCTGAGTTTCTTGTAAATTATCTAAGTATTTCAATAAAAAAAGGTTTATCAAACTGCCTACTATTAAAAGCCTCCTCATTTCTAATCTTAACTGTGTTGTTCTTGTTGAGCTCATTGGATAAAGTTCACTCAAAAAAGGTTTATCATATTGCCTACTATTAAAAGCCTCCTCATTTCTAATCTGAACTGTGTTGTTCTTGTTGAGCTCGTTGGATAAAGTTCACTTAGAGATCCACTGGTATAATTTTTCATTGAATTTTTCAGTTTCATTGAATTTGCTACTTTTTTAACTTTCTTGTAGTTCAGGTTGTGCAGCTGAAGATGTCACCACACAAGTTCTGAGTATTATTTCATTGGTAAATTGGTATGTTTATTTGCCCAAAGTGAACGTGTAACTTCCTAACTTGCCTAGTTATATTTTCGTTCTATAATCTCTATGTTCGTTTTGTTCTTTTTTATCTTATGAACACAGATGCTTTGATAGCCTGAGATTTGGCCTTTGCTTTCTGGCCTTAAGGTTGGTCCCTTTTTCCAGACAGAGTGGTGTAGTGATTATTTATGCGCTTTCTCTTTTATTTAGAGTGGTTTTGGTTATTTCGTCAAATTTTCATTGTATTTTCTTTATATTATTAATTTCATATGGAATGAGTAGACGACGAGGGTGTTAAAATGGTACCAACCTAGTCGGGATGTTTTATTCCTGTTATTACCATTTATTTAGAAAGAAAGGAAAAAAAGAAAAAAATCGGTCCTTTTACCAGCAGCGTGCACGTCAATTAGATTCTTCATGTGAAGTATGCTTGTGGGCATTTTACCTTGTAGGAAAGAGCTATATTATTGGAGCACCTTGTCCCTTTTTCTCCTTTTTGTTTTGTGCATGCACCTGGGTGTACGAGCTGTCCTTGATCCTTCCTTTTTGAATTCAGGAAACAGCCGTGGAAATTTCTGAATGTTGTGCTATAAGAGAAATCTTGTTTCTGGTGAACATGATTTGTATAAGGAAGGTCTGCTTCACTTGCCACCTTTCTTTTTATGCACACGTGCTTTTTTTCTTCTTCTTCCTTTCTTTTTTCTTGTTGTTGATGACATATAATCAGTTGCTTCATGTATTCTTGTGGTTTAGGTCGAATCCTGGACTTGTTTCAGACTGGAAAAAAATTTTGCAAGAAAAAATACCGTAGAAAAATTTTTGAACAGTGAATTTTAAACAGAGATTCCCTTGTCTACAATGGAGGGCTACAGTTTTTATTAGAACCTGTGCTCTGGTGGGTTGAACTTTGCCTAGGGCTTTTCCCCCAGATAACAGGGGATAACGAATAAACAAAAGAAAAGTAGCGCATTTTACAGAGAATCCGGGATAAAACCTGGCCCAGATATGACTGGGAATTTTTATCATTCGGAACGTGCGGCGCATTGTCGAGTAAAAAAAATAAGAAAGAAGAAATAAATTACGGGGAAATTAAAAACACGAAAAGCCAACTGGAAATTAGTCAATGACATCTTGGAAAGTTTTTTTATTTATTTTATATATATATATAATTTGAAGTGAGATATTCAAACTTTATATTTTAGATGAAATCAAGTGTGATATTATTTTAAGATTATATATGTGGTCACATGTTTTGAGTTTCTAATAGTCACTCCAACTTAATGCTTTTTTAAAAAATAATAATAATAACAATAATAAAAAGAGTGAGACACGTCACCCCAACTCAAACTGGCAACCCCAAAGTCTCAAAGCTATTTGACCTTTGAGCTTAGAAAGATGGTTCTTAAATCTCTCTTATGCATAGACTTGTTAGTAGACGGCAAAAAATGGGGAAAAAAACTGCAAATGGTCTTGGCTACAAAAACATAGGGTTCGTTTGGATCGCAGGTTCAGTTTGAGTTGAGTTGAGATTTTTAAGTTTGCATAGTAAATTTTGTTGACTTTTTCAGAAAAGACAAAAAACTTTTTCAGAAAAGACAAAAAACATGATGAGATTTGAGTTGTTTAGTTTGAGTTGAGATGGTGAGGCAAACGGAGCAATAAATAAAAACAAGAGATGTTTGAGTATCAAAATTCCGTGAATACTCTACTTATTAAAAACTCTATCAAGTCGGCAAATTTTTGTCAGATAATTAAAATTTAATATTTTTTTGGTGGATAATTAAATTTTAATAGCTGATTACTTGTTTATCGTAACAAAGAATTCTCATGAGACTTTTCTCCACCGAAGAGGAGAATTTCCGAATCAATTCCTTCTCTATTCACAAAGGACAAACTCCCCCATCCCCAACGCACAAAATATTTTGGAAAAAAAAAAAAAAGAAAAGAAAGAAAAGAAAGTCCAAATTCACAAGCTATATGTTGCCCCTTTGGAAAAGGCTATTGCCTTCACGTTCTAATAATAGAAAAATTGATTGGACATTGAACTTGTAATGAAATTTTCAGGTAAAGTATCTTCATTTCAAAGACAAATAACGTATTTTAACACACTCCAAACCCAAAAAATAAAAAATAAAAAAAATCAAATGTATATATCACAAGCCAAAATATAGTATGATGACGTTTTTAGTACTTTTTTAAACATTTATTTAGTTGTTTTACATATGTATATATTTTTTTGATAGATTTTACATTTACATATATATTCTTAAGCATGACCTTAAAAAAAAAAAAAACCAAAAACAAAATAATAGCCAAAAAAAAAAAAAATCTTAAGCACAAAGGGAGGACGTGACAATCAATAAGCAAACAAACCGATTTTCCTAGAAAATGTGTCAAAGTTGCTACCGTCCATTGAGTAATATTTGACTGCCTAACGCGCACTACTCTTCCTTTGGCCTCTTTTACCCCTGTACCCGGCAACCCGCAACTCCGCCGAATCCAAACCCACTTTCTCTCTCTCTCTCTCTCCCCTCCATTGCCGGTGAATGGTTTTTCCTCCGATCTCTACCAGGTAACTTTTTCGTATTTCATTTCCTTTGTCTCAAATTCTGCATTAGTTTTCCCCTTGAAACCCAAGTAATCGGAGCCAAACAGAGACGATCCCGCCGGATCTGGATCTCCGATCCTCATGCCTCGCGAGCCCATTTTGTTTTGGGTTTTTCTCGGCTTCCTCGTCCTCTGCTATGGGGATTCGGGTCCGGATTGCCCCAAAACCAGTCCCCTTGTCGGATTTGAATCGGAATTCAAGATGGTCCAGCACCAACTCAGGGGCTCCTTGAAGGTAATCGACGATTGCACCTTTAGGGTTTCCAATTTCGACATGCTTTCCGGGTCGGAGGTGCTCTGGTGGGGTGCGATCGCTCCCGATCTCGAGAACCTCACCGCCGGATTCGTCGTCTCCGATGAGAAGATGAACAAGACGCTCAAGAACTCGACTTTTCTTGTGCGTTTGAGGAAGAATGTCACCTGGAATGGGATTCGAGTCCTCTCCGTTTGGGACCGTCCCACGGCGTCGAACTTCGGGCACGTCTTGCTGACGAAGACGAACGCGAGTAATGAGTCAACGGACGGTTCGAGTTTGGCTCCGTCGCCGTCGACAGACGGAGTTTCCGGGACGGGAGTGGGTCGGGGTCACTCAGAGCTGACCATGTTTGAGAACTGCAAAGTTTTGTCGGAGAAATATAGAGTTAGGTGGACATTGAACGCCGATGAGAATTTGATTGACATTGGATTAGAGGCGGCCACTGCGACGATGAATTACATGGCGTTCGGTTGGGCGAACCCTAAATCGCCCTCTAGTTTGATGATCGGAGCTGATGTTGCCGTCACGGGTTTCAGGGAAGACGGACTGCCGTTTGTGGACGACTTCTACATCACCGAATACAGTGATTGTTCGGTCGACAAGGATGATACCGCTCGTGGGGTTTGTCCCGATAGGCTTTACGTAGGCTTGGACTCTGTTGCTGCGGTGAATGATACGAAGTTGGTTTATGGGCACAGGAGGGATGGGGTTTCGTTCATTCGATATCAGAGACCATTGAAATCAGCGGACGAGAAGTATGATTTGCCCGTGAACCATACTGCGAATATGTCTGTTATTTGGGCCATCGGGAAGATTAGGCCTCCTGATACCATTCGGTCTTATTATCTTCCTCAAAACCATGGTCCGTCGCGGGATGTTAGTTTTGGGAATTTGGTGTTGAATGTTTCTGAGCATGTGGATGATTGTTTAGGTCCTTTGGACGCAAAAGACAAGGAGGATCAGGATATCATTATTGCAGATGCAAATGCTGCTCTCATGGTTACGACTGGTCTGGCGTTGCATTACCCGAATCCTCCGAACCCTTTGAAGGTTTTGTACATTAACAAGAAAGAGGCTCCAGTGCTGAGGGTCGAAAGAGGGGTGCCTGTGAAGTTTTTGATACAAGCTGGGCATGATGTGGCGCTCTACATTACTTCTGATCCGATTGGTGGAAATGCGACGTTGAGAAATGCGACTGAGACTATTTATGCAGGAGGCTCAGAAGCTGAAGGAGTTTCAAGCCAGTCCATTTGAATTAACTTGGGCGCCTGACAGGAATACTCCAAACGAGGTTTATTATCAGTCACTGTTTCAGCAGAAAATGGGTTGGAGAGTGCAGGTGGTTGATGGTGGTCTGCCAGATATGTATAACAACAGTGTTTTTCTGGATGATCAGCAAGTTTCCTTCTTCTGGACATTGTATGAAGATTCGATATCTATTGCTGCTCGTGCAGAGAAGAAGAGTGGGTATCTGGCTATAGGATTTGGTAGTGGAATGGTAAATAGCTATGCTTATGTGGCCTGGATTGATAGTAGTGGCAAAGGGAATGTAGCCACTTACTGGATTGATGGGACTGATGCCTCGAATGTGCATCCGACGAATGAGAATCTTACAAATGTCCGGTGCAAGTCTGAAAATGGCATCATTACTTTTGAGTTCACGCGGCCTTTGAAGCCATCATGTGGTCGAAGTAAGGATCCAGTTTGTAAAAACATTATTGATCCTACAACTCCTCTTAAACTTATTTGGGCTATGGGTTCTGGGTGGACAAATGGAACCTTAGCTGAGAGAAATATGCATTCTGTTATGAGCAGTAGACCTATAAGAGTTCTGCTAATGCGTGGTTCTGCAGAGGCGGAGCAGGATTTGCGACCTGTATTAGCTGTGCATGGATTTATGATGTTTCTAGCTTGGGGTATTTTGCTTCCCAGTGGGATACTGGCGGCTAGATACTTGAAACATGTGAAGGGCGATGGTTGGTACCAGATTCATGTTTACTTGCAGTACTCGGGTTTGTCAATCGTCCTGCTTGCCGTTCTCTTTGCCGTGGCTGAGCTTCGAGGTTTCCATTTTGGCTCAATACATGTGAAGTTCGGAATGCTCGCGACACTGTTGGCTTGCGCGCAACCGGTGAATGCTTCATTAAGGCCTAAAAAACCGGCCAATGGAGAAGAGGTTTCCTCAAGAAGGCGCCTTTGGGAGTATTTGCACACGATTGTAGGAAGAGGTGCTATTGTTGCAGGTATTGCTGCACTTTTTACAGGAATGAAGCATTTAGGTAATAGATATGGTGAAAATGTTCATGGACTTAATTTGGCCTTGATATTTTGGTTCTTGATTGGATCGTTGATTGTCTTTTATCTTGAGTATCGTGAAAAGCAAAAGAGGAGGGAGAAAATTTCCGGAAGAAGCAATTGGGTGCTTGGCAACCAAGATGACGATGATTCTCTTGATCTGTTGAGCCCAACAGGGACACTTTCAGCTGAAGAAGCGCAGACATCAAGAAGAATGGAAGTTCAGCTAGAACCTTTGAACAAATAGATATGGTTGATGATATACCCCAATCTTCTGCAGTTTTGTAAGCTTAACCTGTCGGAGTTCTGAAAACAGTCCGGCTTACTTGCTCGAAAGCCTTTCTTTTTGGCGGAACAAGGAGGGGTTTTGTCGATGATCATGACATTTGACTCCGACCATTCGTTTTGAAGAGTACTCACCCCTCATACAGACATACAGTTTGTATACTTTGACAGATTATATCATTTTCTGTATTACATTTCATTGAAAGCAAGTAGAGACACCCTGCCATACGTGTTAGCTTAGGTACCTTTTTCCTTTGTTTTTGTTATAGTACCTTTCTTGCCAATGAAAATGAGCTGCTTTAGTTAATATGGAACGAATTTTTCTTTTCCTGTAAATTTATATTGCTACTCACTGTTGAATGATACTTCACATTTTGCCCTCTCTGTAATTCTAATCTACAAAACACTCAAAATAAACTCTTGGGATTACTATCTTTATTCTATAGTTCTAGCTTCTTTGTTTATTTATTTGTTAATTACTAATTTATTTCGAGGGACATATAATTCCTTATGGTTTTGACTTTTTCAGAAGTTTGACTGCTCTCTCTCTCTTCCTTTGCTAATTTTTTTTCTTTAAAAAAAAAGTAAAAGGAAAAAAAAAATGTTAGGGGTGTGTAGAATTTTGCCCTAATGCTGATCCAATCGGCAGCCACAGCACCGCTGGTGAAATGAAAAGACCAGCAATTTGGGACCGCGGTATATGCTTATCCTATCTAGCAGTACAAATAAAAGACGTCATGTTATCAATTCACTCCAGTATTGAGAGGCTGTCAGTTTTCCACTTTCAAAACAACTAATTTGGTTTTATTCTCTTGACCCTCGTCAAGAATTAAGTCTTACTATGGACTGGTTAAATTGGTCTTAAGAAATATGTTCGGATTTGGAGAGTTTGCTGACCAACCGTTCATGTCATTTTGACTACTACTGTCGAACCACATATTGACTGGCGAATTATTATTATTTTTTTTTAGGGGAAGAATGTTTACATTTCTAATAACAACAAAAAATTATAAAAAAAAATATTATAACAAATCAGAAAACTATCTGTTTCTTTTAATAGTAATTGCTACTTGCACGATAGTAATTTTCTTCACCAAAATATTGTGTTCCCCGCGCGCCCCCCCCCCCCCCCCCCCCCCCCCCTTTTTTTTTTTTAAATTAAGAAAAGATCCGTTATTGCAGTAGAAATATTTGATACAACAACAAAATCAGTTGATGGAGGTGAATCTTCCAACCATCTCAATTCAACATTTATAGACAATGGTAAGGGTGAAAAAAGCCAAATGAGCATATATGTTGCCTTCCTTAAAAACGTGACTAAATTTGATTCCAGGAAAGAATAAGAGCGATGATAAATTAACGACATGTAATAGCAATTGATCAAACTCATTCCGGATGATGAATTATTGTTGAGAGGTTGAATAACTGCTAATACATCTGATTCCACTATGTTCCTATTGAGATTTATATTAACTAACATATAGTTCAAAGTAAAAGATAATTGAAATATGATATGTATGCAAGTGGAGTCGGTATGAAATTACCACTAGATTATGCTTACAATCATTGTATGCGTGCTTTTTTTTAATTTAAAGATATAAAATTTGAATTTTGTACCTTTTAATAAAGTCATGTGTGATATTATGTCTACAATTACTATATACGTGCAAATAAATAATAGAAGTTTGGAATAAATCTTAAAAAAAAAAAAAAAAGTTGAAAAAAGTAAAACTAAAACCATCCCTTAAAAAAAACTATCCAAAAGTATAGTTAAGATCTGCTGTTCCGGATTTCCTATTTTTTTTACTGTCCTATCAATAATGTTATGTCAAATCATCTGAATTTAAAAATTTAGTCATATAAAAAATACTCAATACTAAATACTAAATATTCTTGAGCAAATTGATGAATTATTATAATACTATTAATAGAACAATCATTGAGATATAAAAATAGAATAACAGATCGAACTCCCAAAAGTATCCGATTCCAATTCGCACCTAGGCACTGTTTTATTGCCAGTAAAAGTCGGTAGTTTATTTATTAAACTTACCAAATTTCCAACGGCAAATGAAAATTAATCACGCGTCCTAACTAAAATAACAATACACACACACACACGCACACTTAAAATCTTCTTCACTCTTCACAACAACTTTCTAATTCTACCTCGTCGCTGCAAAGAAGTGGGAGAGAGAGTAAAGTAAACAGCTACCGCCGTAACCTAAACGACGCCGCCGTAACACTCGTGCCATCGCCGTCTCCACAAGCAAAATTGTCTTTTGCCCCCAAACGGTAATCCTCGACTTGTTTCTCGTCCGCAATGTGAATTCACCTTTGATTAGGCGAGACTCCGGGGTTGGTGCCGAATTTGATGTTCTTTTTTCGTTTCTTTCTTTCTTTGTTTCCTTTTTTTTTTTCCTTGGTTCTCTGGTTTCCGATGCCGGTGGTCTTTGAACCGCCGGATGGGTATCCCGCGATCTTGAGATTGCTGGATTTTGGTTTGCCTGAATTTTTTTTTTTTCCTTTTGTCTTTCTCTCTCTTTGTTATCGTGATTTTTATAGTTGATTTCCATGCTGCGCAGATATTTTCCCGAGGACTGAGATCTTGTGCGAACAAATAATGGTTAAACGAGATTCTGGAGGAAAGTTTAGTCAACGAACAGGTTGGTAAAAAGGGAGTTGCGAAAATAGTAAAGCTGTGTTCTTGTTGAGAAAGTCACTAACTTTCTTTCTGAGAGGCCAAACAACTTTTCCAGATCTCTGTTTCAGTAAATACTTTGAAAAGAATCAGGGAAGTTGCTAATTTGTCACGACGAACATTTAGAGTGTCTCGTTCTAACTACCATTTTTTTTTTTTTGGCAAAACGTCATTTTCTGCTTGTATTTTCGAGTTTATGCCATTTCCATGGGTCCAAAAAAGATGGGTCAACTCAAAGATTCTTGATTGGCGTTGAGATATGAACTTGGAGAATACGAGTAATTTGAGAGTTGAATTAACTAGCATAAATGATAGATTTCTTGTTTCGTTTTAATTTTTGATAGATTTCGGTCTTCAGGAACAGTTCTTGCCACCTTTCTTGTTCAACAGTTACTTAGTTCTCTTGAATCTATTTAAGGACTTTGCATACTAGTTGAATCTTTCTTTGTTTGATGTTTCTGTTGACTTTATTTTGGTAGGTGAGTTAAATCAAATGGCTCCTCCATCCAGAAAAAGGGTCAACACATCTGTCAAGAAGGAATCATCTAAGAAAAAGAAATCGTCGAAGGCCATAGTACCAACTGAAAATCAGGGGCCGGAATCGAAAGACCAAGTATCTAAGAAGCAGGCATCAACATCTTTGGATGTCCCAACACGAAAGCTGTTTGATCATCGATTTGTCAAACAAGATTCCTTTTTCTCGAGAGCCAGTAAACTTAAGCTTAAAACTGTTAGTAGTATAGCCCACACTTTTGTAGAGCCAGATACACTCGACGAAGCGTTTGCCATCCCCCCAGAAGATACATCTAAGTTTCGAATCATGAGATTGGATTACACAGTTACTCCTTTACTATTCCGATGTCCAGCGCGGTCTTCATCGGAGTGGAGAAGTTGGGTTCAAAGTGAATTGGAAAATCAAGGGGCAAGAGACCAATTAGATCGTGCTGGAATCCTTTCAGCTCTGGTATCTTCTACACAAATTGGAATATTCAGAGATATCCGTGGCTTAAGACATGTGGTTCGCAGGTGGAATAAGACTACTCATGCATTTGTATGTGCATGGGGTGAGTTTACTCCCACGCTAAAAGATGTCTATATGCTTTTGAGGCTGCCCATAATGGGGGATGCATCGCCATTTTCTATAGAACTTTCAGAGCAAGAGGTAAAGGTTGAGTCTCTACTTGTAGAAGGTATGTCACTTTGCAGGCAGGTAAATGAACGACAATCATCTCGTCCTAGCTTTGCATGTTGGATTCGTTATTTTTGGGGAACAATCGAAAAGGAAAGCTTTCACCCTGGCGGGGGATATGAAAAAAGTTGTCGCTTGGAGGCCTTGATATGTCTGTGGTTAAGCAAATTTGTATTCCCTGAGCTATCAGGAGATGTCATCCAACGTCGTATGTTTCGCTTGGCAATAAAAATAGCTCAGGGCATGCGCTTCCCGCTGGCTCCCATCTTTCTAGGCACTTTTTACAAACATCTTGATATGATCATGGAAGACGAAGTTCTTGGAGCTGGGAGATATGTGATAGATTCTGAGCTAGCCATCAACTTTCTACAAGTGTTTTTGTGGGAACGGATAAGGAAATACGCAGGGCAACCAGCTTCTAGTAAATCTGTTGCGTACGAGTTGGGTATGAATTCAGAATTGCCTTTGTGGAGCAGGTGGTTTCACATGAAGCAAACACAACCTTCCATTTGGTTTTTTCTAGATGACATCGATAATTTTATATTTCGGCCCTATGTTGGGCTAGCCACTGCATTTTCTTCAAGCCTTTTCCATGATGAAACTTCTTCCACTTCAGATATAGTCGAAATCCCCATCTTTGATTCTAATAATTGCACTTGGTCGAACTTGGAATATGTTGTTAGCATTCGGCCTGGTCTTTTACCAGCGTGGATTGGTAAGGATGTGTTTGGTGTCAACTACTGGCCTCATAGAGTACTAAGGCAATTTGGAATAGATCAGGGGGTCCCGAAATCATATAAAATCTTGGAGGGTGATATTTATGATTCCTCGTCATTTGGTCTGCCTCGTTTCATTTCTTCTTCACTGAAGAGCCTTCCTTCAATAAAGTCTTTGAAGATTCAAATGGCTGGCAGTGAGCGTGAAGGACTGTACACTCCAAAATTTGTGGCATATTGGAAGAAAATGGTTAACGAGTTCACCCAATTCATTAAGAGTTCGACATCCATTTGCAGGGCCCTTCCCCCGAAGTCGGTGCCCAAAAGATTGAAGTTGGATACTAGAGAGGTACTTTCATTCTGCTCCAAAATCGGCATGCCTTTTACAATAATCGATGGGACACATCGAGAGACTGTTGCGATTTCAAAGCATGGGAAGGAGGTAGTTGACACGGAAGAGAATCCTTCTTCTGCTGAGCCATTGTCAAAAAACTCTCCAATAGAAGACTACGAGCCTTTCTCGGATCAGCAAACTCTCAGCAGTATTCCAGTTAAGAAAAGAGCCCTTCTCAAGCCAACAGCCAAAACTCCTAAGCGTAGGAGTACTAGAATCAAAGAGAAGAGACTACCGTCTAAAGTCACAGGGACAAACGAAGAAGTTTTCGTAAATGGAGACGAGAACATTCTGGAGGAGTCCAAAATTGAAGTGAGGGATGATGATTTAGGTGGGTCAGAAGGCAGTGTTTCAGAAGAGTTGCAACTTGAGGAGGATGAAAGTGATCCGGGGTTGGAGGAAGAAGACAACAAGCTAAAATCTGAAGACGACGACTATGGGTTAGAATCTGAAAAGAGAACAAATGGATCTAGAGATCCGAAGGGCAGCCCCCCTACTTCCCATGGTGATGAGAAAGGAGATCTTGAAATTGAAAATAAATCCATGGAAGACGACCAACAGGTATGCATACTCCTCACTTAGACTAAAACTAGTAACTCAAATACTCCACCAGCAAGAAAATTTTGGTTAATCTAAGACGAGTCAGTACTGGTCCAATTAGCAGCATGGCCTATTGATTTTTCTGAGCATGAAGTTACATAATTATGAACCGAATGTCCTGTTATGAACGCATTACTACATAGACGGCGGTGGAATAAACATGAATTTCTCGTATCCAACACAATGTGTTGGATGAGAGTACTCACACTTACCTGGTTGTGCAGGACACAAACGTACCTTTAACCCATCTTCCAATTAACAATGTTGCGCCTATGGTCCCCCGAGTGGATGATGTTGTTATCGATCAAAGTCAAGTTCTGCCATTCAGAACTCCTCCTATGGCTAAAAGACCGAGGGAACTTCTGTCAGGTGATGACAAAGACGAAATCAACAGTGCCAAACGTCTTGAAAGAGAGGTTGCGGTTGACTCAGAGACTGCCATGGTAACAACTCAGGAGACTGCCCCTGTGAAGATTTGCTGGCACAGTAAGTTGAACCAATTTTTGGGAGCCTTTTATGGCAATGCGGTGGCACCCCATTCAATCGAAGAGTTCCTCAAACTGAGCGGGCGGACAGAGATCCTCAACGGCATCGCCATTCCAGAGGAATCATTCCAATGCATGAATGAAGCTATTGAAAGGCACGGAGACTTTGTCACGGACTGCTGGGCTTCGAAACCCGTTAGGGACATCATGTTCTCTCGTCTGAGCTTGGTGTTCTTCAGCCTCATGCAAATTCCTCTCTGCCAGTTGTCGGAGGACATGTTGTTAGCCATGAGGGACGTGGTGAGGGAGGCGATAGCAGTTGGTTTTGGAGTTGAGTTTTTACTCGACCACATAAGGAAACTCGTCTCAGCGTTGTTTGGGAGACAGATTTACTTTGACAAGCTCACCGCCCTTGATTCCCAGATAGAGAATGCAGAGAAAGAGTTCGAGGAAGCAAAAGCAAGAATGGAGGATTCAAGAGCCAAGTTAGATGGGCTGAGGCAGTCCCGTTCGGAGGTCATGTCTCGGGCCAGTGATTCCATCGGCACTGAGGCAGATTGTATTCACCAAGCTTTGGTTTTCTGTACTAGTCTTGTACATGGTCTTCGATAGGTATTTGTATATGATTTCACTTCTCGCTATTTATCATCTTCGTAAGAACAATGTTAGGAACATCAGACTAAACAAAGGTAGGTCCCATGATATGGACTCATAGATGGGGTCGACCCCAGACATTTTTCTTATTGTAAAGCACCTTTTGGTAGAAATGCATGCAAGAATGTTGATTATAGGTGTAATCTTGCTTGATTAGTGATCTTAATTTTTGTGTACTAATTTATATAACAATATTAATTAGTTAATTGAACATCAATATGTAGATTATGCTTGATAGTTATTGTAGGTAATTATAATACATCTTGACTTTTTATATTTTTTAGTTTTATTTTTATTTATTTATTTATTTATTTTGTTTCCAACTTGGGGTTGGGGACCTATTGGCGTTCTTTTTTTTTTTTTTTAATGAAAAATGTATTTGGGTTAGGGATTGCAGACTTGCAGTGTATTTATCTATTTTCTTCTTGTTTAAATAACAATAACGGCATCTCAGCCAAAAAAAAAAAAAAAAAAAGACAATAACAGTACTTATAATTGTCTCTCTCTATCTCTCTCTCTCGCCCTTTTCCTGTTCTTATTCAGTCACAGTTTAAATTAAATTCTACCTTGTTGAAAATACTGGTAATGGTGGAATTTTTTTTTCTTGTAGTACTTTGTATAGATACATATATAATTTATATATGTATATATCTTTCACATCTTTATGTTATTTTTTTTAATTAACATCTTTATGCTATTAAAATATTTTAAAAAATAAACGCTAGACCATTCTCCTACCATAAAATTATACACCCTTTCAATTGATAGTTCAATGCAAAATTTTCCTTCTTGTTGTGGACTCAACTTTTATATAACCACCTTTTTTTTTTCCTTGATATATAAATCAAATACCTTATCCCTTGAGAGAAACAAAAAATAAAAATAAAGAATTGTCTTAATTGGCATCTTCTGAAACTTAGGTTAGCGCAAAAATGAATAATAAATATACTAAATAATGATTCTTTAAAAAAAAAAATTCAAAATGAATGACATATATCACTTTCAATTTCAAAAAATAAAAACTCCCCCCCAAAAAAAAAAAGGGGGACAAAAACCAATGGTGGGCCTATTTAGGCCTGAGCCCAGCTACCCAGAGCTTTGTGACAGGAGAACTGAACCGAGAAATCGACCGACATGGTTGCGGACAGTAACCCACGGTTCCACTCCTTCTGCGGGTAGTTTCGGTTCACGGTTTTGCCAAAACAAAACTACAGTTCGATAACCGATCGAGACAAAACCGAGTGAAAGTGTCAGATGTTCTTCCATATTTGCATTTACAGGAAATTGATCCCAGTATATTTTTAATTATAAATTTTTAATATTTATACGAATAATAAATGCTAAAATTACACTGTATTTTGGTGTGTATATATAACGTACTTTATGCAAAGCTGTACCCAACAAACTAAAGGATATTTTTTATTTTTTATTTTTTATTTTTTGTTTGTTAATAATAAAACATGAATTTTTTTTTTAACAAAGCTGTAATAAAGCTCTTTTTATATATCCTATTTATAGAATTCATTTTTAAACCGTTAAAATGTAATCAAATAACTGAGATATTACTTGTGTATAATAATTATCATATACTTTACCTCATATTAGTATAAATTAATAAATAATTTTTTTTTTTTAAAAAAAGATCAAGCCCTTCCCTTCCCCGTCGCTGGCGACTTCTCGCTGATGCCGGCGACGGGAACCCCAGCTCCCCCCCCCCCCCCCCCCGACCAGATCTACCTCCCTCGATGTCGACGAGCCCAGGCGCCCCCCTCCCCACTCGAGCTCAGGCTCCCCCTGGCTCTTGAGCCCATACACCCCCCCAACGCTGATCAGCCTAGTCCCTTCCCTCCTTCTCAACCCCGGTGACGGAAACCTCCCCCCCCCCAACCTTCCACCGGTGAAGGTGGATTTTTTAAAATTTCTTTTTTTATTTTTTAATTTCTTATTCAAATACTACTGTAAGTTAAAGTGTATGATAATTACTATACACAAATAACATCTCAGTCATTGATTATATCGGAATGGTTTAAAAATGAGCTTTATCGATACGGTATATAAAAAGGACTTTATCGTAGTTTTACCCTTTTATTTTTTTTGGTGAATTAATAAAACATGATCTTGGACTTTTGCCAAAATATTTGTTTATGGGAATAAAATTTGAATGAACTCTCAGAAAGGGGAGAAAAGTAAAAGGGGAAAAAAATATGAAAAGTTTGGAAAGCCACATAAAATCTCACAAATGTTCAGTTTTGTATTTAGCTTAGGATTTTTTTTTCTAATTATTTTAGGATTGTAAAATTGAAAATTGGATTTTGAGCATATCTGTCATAAATGTAGTCGAATTACATGTAATATTTCTCTAGTAGCCATATGCGTAACGGCCAACTCCAAAAATCTTCAATTACCAAGACAAGATAAAAAATCCATAAACCTTAAAATTTTTTCTCAAATACCATCGAAGAAATACAAATTTATCAAGCCAGACTACAACTTCTGATATTTCTAACAAGGCACTCAAGTTTATACTATTGGCTTATTTCTCATAAAATAGAAGTTCTGCTTTGTTTAAAATTTAATAAGAAAAAAAAAATATAGACAAAAACAAAATCAAACCGAAAATACTGTAAGAACCAACAAAAAAAAAAAAAAAACTACGAATTAGGCATCACTTCGTATAAAATTGCAATTTTTTTGCTTAGAAGAAAATTTCTATTTAGATAAATGCTATTGTTTTTTCAATACCAAAATCACACTTAAATTAAGTCTCTTACTTTTAAGAATGAAACAATAATCTGTATATTAAAAAGGACCGTCACTATCTATTCCTTCGTATTAGGAAACGATGCTCTTACTAATCAGTACTTTAAACTTAACTTGGGAGTTCTTTAACAGGCAAACAATCTAATTTTTGGAACATACTACAACTAGTGGCGAAAAACTAACATTGAAGTACCAAATCTTCTAATTGAGGGGACTATTGAGAAAGATCAATACCCGCTCTCTCTCTTGTGTTAATTAATTTATGTTTAGTAGGCGTTTGAACACACAATCAAATCTTAGAATCACAATTAAATTTTTGTCTTTTTCCCTCAGCTTCACTGTTTATATAGTTTCGTAACTCAAACTTTAAAAGTTCATAATTTCGCATAGACAAGTCAAAATAAAATGATTTTATTTTATAAATTTTATAGAATTTCAAGACGAACGAAACAAGTTCCATATTGATTTTTTGTTCCGAACACATTTTAAGTTTTTATACTTTTTAAATCCAATAATTCAAATATCTCGATAAACCCACAATCAACCCAAATACAAATTCTATAATCCAAACTTTAGCACCAAATGCATACTTAGAATGAGAGCCCATTAAATGTAACAAGATCTGTGTAGCGTGCCTTTAGAAGTTTCACGTGTCTCTGAAGATTAACATGTTATTCTCATAATAACTTTTATTCATATTTTTGTTCCTTTAACAACTAGTCATTGAAAGACAAAAATGGGATGAATTACTTGAAGACTCTTCTAAACAACTTTGACTGCTACCACCTCTATGTCAGATAATATTATTATGAAAAGTATAGATTATTTAATGAAGTAAAAAACAGAGATAATTAAACAAATATTATGATCATGTCTAACAATCCGTTTTTGGTAGGAAGTGTAATTTAACACACGATTTACGTAAGAGCATGCATGCATAATAATTTAACCTAATTTTTTATAATCAGATCATTATATTTTACGGTACAAACAGCAACATAACTGATAATAAGTACTTTTTTCTTTTTTTTTTTTCTTCGAGTAACTAATGATAAGTACTTAATCAAATTTGTTGATAACATAAAGTTTGATCAAGACAATAGTTTAACGATGACTAACTATATTGTAATGTGGGATATTAATATTAAATTCTGATGACAAATTATATGTAGATATGTTATCATCGAGTTTTTACGTCACACGTGTTATACTGGCTAATTCAAAGCTTAAATATGGATAGCATAATTACTATAGTTTTACCAAGTTATTTTAGATGTCATTCGTCTTCATTCTCAAATACGGTTTACCATAAAATATGCACAACATAAATCTTTCTTTAGTAAGGTACATTTTATTTAATGAATTAGAGAGAGAAATTATTTTAACATGAACAAAATAATATCTAGATGAAGTTTAACAGTCCTCTTTAGTAGGGAATAAAAATTTAACTTATGACACGTGTAAGAGGTATAGGCATGCATAATAATTTAACCTAATTTTTTTTTAATAATCGTAATATTTTATGCTGTAAACAACAGTTTAACTGATCATATCACATTTTAGACGGAAAAAACAATTCTAAGTTGCACATAATGGAAAATAGTGGCACATATTATTAAAAAGAAACAGCATGCACAAAACAAGAAACAATTGTTTTTTAAAATATCGCATTCTGTTACATAGTCGACCAAAAATTAGACCTAAAAAGAAAACTTGGGAAAATTGCATGACCTAACAATAATAATAATAAAATAGTACATTACCATTATAAATTTTCACACCCTCATTTTACAATTATTACATTTCACTGCCCATTTTTTTCCTTCAAAATTTTCATCAAAATCCCTACTTTTCACTACAAGTAATTACCTTTTTTTCCAAGCCCTTAAGAAAAATAATTATGTCCGTTAAATAGTTTACTGTCCCGGTGAGATTATTAAACACTCTCGGCCGATACAATTTTACACCGCCATTTTTTTTTTTTGCCTCTTACCGGTTGCAAATCTCCCGCTTTTTGCCTGCTCAATTTTCCGGCAATACTTTCAGTTCGATTTTGCCGTTTCTTCAGATCCGGCAATCTCAGGTAAATTTCTTCATCTTCCTCAAAATTCACCTTGCAAAACCAGTACGAACGGTAACTCGGAAATGGTGAATTTTGATTCTCTTCTTTCACAAGAAAACCATTTATTGTAATTGTTTGTGAATAATCTCCCGTCTTGAATTTTTCTCGCCGTTTTAGCAAGTGGGTAATTTGTTTTTTCATGAAAAATTGCTTCTTTGCCGAGAATTGTCACATGGGTGTTTTGTTGTAAAGTTGCCGTTTGAGTGCGAGTTGGTAGTGTTTTACTAAAAATGTAGGTAAAACAAATTCTAAGAGTATGATAAATTACTGTTTTTCCTTCTTGATTTCGGTTTCAATTCTAAGTGTGATGAAATATCTTGTCATTCTGATGGGAAAAAAAAAAAAAAAAAATTCTCTTAAAACACGAAAATCTCAGTACTGATAAAGGGGCATGTTAAGTTTTTCCTTGATGATTTTCTTGTTTGTTCTGAAAACTGATGGAATAAAATATTTCTGTTATCTTGATTTTGCATGAGCTACAGAAGCCCTCCATTTTCAGTTTTACAAATCTGGGTGTGTATATATATATATATATATATATATATTGAACTTGGGGTGGGGATTCGAACTCGTCACTTGATGGAGTCAGATGTGAAATCACCGCTAAGTCAACCAAATTTGAGTTGGATTTCCGGATGTGATTTTTTTTATGAGGTTTATCTTAAAAATAAAAAATAAAAAATCTGCAGTGATTGTTGAATCAAACTGAGGCCTAATTATAGGATTTATTTTATCAAAAACCTAACTAATATGATTAATTCCAATATGTTGAGACTTTTTAGCAGGACTTTGATTGTTGCAAATCTTGTATGGGATGATAACTTGGTCTCATTTTTTCCCACCCATTCTGTAGAACATGAGTAGTTTGGTTGAGAGGCTTCGCGTGAGATCGGATCGAAGGCCTGTTTACAACCTCGATGACTCTGATGAAGATGATCTTTTGCCTGGGAAGAGTGGGGCAGCTCAGGAGACGTTCGAAAAGATAGTTAGGAGCGATGCGGTTTGTTTCTGCTTTTGCTTTTATCCTTTCATGGGACTCATTATTTGACATGGACATTAATCGATGTATCTGTTGTGCCTTGTCTTCTTATTGCTTATTGCTAATACCTTAAGGTTGATTGTAACGGATCTGAAACCGCATCCGACTTATAGGATTGTGTTCATAAAGTAAAAAAGTTTTTACATCTAAAATGAATTTTTTCAAATGTTTGTCACTTTTTGTAAGGTTGTTTTTCCTGGAGAAGTTTTCCCTATCACATCTTCTCTTTTGAGTTTAGAAATTCTAAATTGTATGAACTTGTTCATAACACACGTGCATATAAACGTATACAAATATATATATGTGTGTGTGTGTATGTGTATTTAAGCTTATGTTTGTCGTCTCACCCCCAAATAGAAAGAGGATTCATGCCAAGCCTGTGGAGAAAGCGAGAATCTTCTGTGCTGCATATCATGTAATTATGCGTACCATTCTAAGTGCTTGCTTCCGCCACTAAAAGTTCCGGCTCCTGCCAATTGGAGATGCCCTGAATGCGTATGACTCCATATATGAATCCCTTTTCATTTTTTTCAACTAGTTACAGATGATATGCTTCGGTGGTGCTTGAGAATTTAAATGATTATGCTTTCAGGTTAGCCCTCTTAATGATATTGAAAAGATACTGGATTGCGAAATGCGTCCTACTGTGGCTGCTGAAGATGATGCTTCAAAACTGGGGTCAAAACAAATTTTTGTAAAGCAGTATCTTGTTAAGTGGAAGGGACTATCTTATTTGCACTGCGCATGGTAATTTGTGGTTAATTAACTCTATGATCTGATTATAACTGATTTGCAGACAAACCTAATTTATTGGGTATCTATTCTGTTTCAGTATAATGGCTCACATAATTGTTTAGCTATATCAAATAATATGTTGTGTTCTTCTTCTTCTTATTCCTTTTTTTTTTTTTTTTTTTCATTTTAGAGTTTCCATTTACATGCCATGTATATTTTTACTCAGGGTGCCAGAGAAGTTGTTTCTCAAAGCTTTCAAGACAAATCCACGTCTAAGAACTAAAGTAAACAATTTCCATCGTCAGTCTGCATCAAATAATAACTCGGAGGACGAGTTTGTCGCCATTAGACCTGAGTGGACAGCTGTTGACCGGATTATTGCTTGCAGGTTTATGTTTTTCTGAATTTTTTTAAAAAACATTTTAGAAGCGACTATAGTTGATTTTGATTTTCAAAGCGACTGCTGTAAGCTTCAGTTGAATTCTTCTAACGGGGGCGGGGGATTTGGGAGTTCCGCTAAAGATGGGTCATGTCAAGGCAAAATTGCAGTTGTAAAGAAGTGTAGAAGTATTTGTTGTTAGTTGCACATTTACATTTAAATATATAGCACAAACTTGTTTCTTATATTATTAAATGGAAAAAAAAAAAAAAAAATCAGAGCATGGTTGTGCTATGTATTGAACAGTTAGTTTGGGCTGACAAGGATACCTTATAATGTAGCTTTGGAGTTTTTAAGTAGCTTTGATGAATACCTACGTTCTCTGACAAACTTATGAGCAATTATTGTTTGACACTACTACTTGCTATGCTTTTAGAAAGTTGAATGTTGACCTCAGATCTATTACAAATGTTGCAGGGGGGACGATGATCAGAAGGAATATCTTGTAAAGTGGAAAGAACTTCCCTATGATGAATGCTCTTGGGAATCTGAGTCGGATATCTCTGCTTTTCAGCCAGAGATTGAGAGATTCAAAAAAATTCAATCGAGGGGTAAGAAACAGTCTTCTAAGCAGAAGAACAGCGCTAAAGATGCCATTGAATCAAAGAAGAAACTAAAAGAGTTTCAAACCGTACGAGCACAGTCCTGATTTTCTTTCTGGAGGTAACATTACTCTGTCTGGCATGTGTTTTCCCTACCTTTTATCTTGCACTTGTGGTTCTAATTTTTAGTTTCTACACAGTATTTAGCTCTTCATTATGAATTTTATGTGGTTTTTGGTGTAATTGAAGGTACACTACATCCTTATCAGCTTGAAGGGTTAAATTTCTTACGCTTCTCTTGGTCCAAACAAACTCATGTTATACTGGCTGATGAGATGGGACTTGGTGAGTCTTTTCTCATGTTTGCTTTTGTTTCTAAAGATTTTCTTATCCTTTTTCTTCTTTGTTTGATTGGGGTAGATATGGCAAGGTGTTTAAAGTCTTTGCATCATCATGCCTCGATTGTGTCAACATTTTGGGTCTTTGTTGGTTCCAGGAAAAACCATACAAAGTATTGCTTTTTTAGCATCTCTTTTTGAGGATAATATCTATCCACATTTGGTGGTTGCGCCACTATCAACTTTGCGAAATTGGGAGCGTGAATTCGCAACATGGGCACCTCAAATGAATGTGGTATGTACATGTGATTCTTCTATCAAATAATTGGTCAGTGAGTATGGTTCTGAGTGGAGATTTGTTTGCTGCAGGTTATGTATTTTGGTGCTGCTCAAGCTCGTGCTATAATACGAGATTATGAATTTTACTTTCCCAAAAGTCAGAAAAAGTTGAAGAAAAAGAAATCTGCTGCGGTTACTGAAAGCAAGCAAGACCGCATCAAATTTGATGTCCTCCTAACATCGTATGAGATGATTAACTTCGACACAGCATCACTGAAACCGATAAAGTGGGAAAGCATGGTAACTTCCTGTGGCTAATTTATGTAATTGCTAGTCTAAATTTTGGCTTCCTGCTCAATGTTGCTGTAATCTGTATGTAGATTGTTGATGAAGGTCATCGTCTCAAGAATAAGGATTCAAAATTATTTTCACAACTGAAGCAGTACTCGAGTAATCATCGTGTCCTTTTGACCGGAACTCCTCTTCAGGTTAGTTGAATTTTGACCGTTGTATTTATTAATTAGCTTAGCTATCAATAGGGACATTATATATATATATTTTTTGTTGTAAATATTTAATTTAAGTAACTTGATTGCATCATTAATTATTTATTCTTACTTACGTTTTTCTGATCTACCATGTTTTCAGAACAATCTTGATGAACTATTTATGTTGATGCACTTCCTTGATGCTGGGAAGGTGAGTATAGAAACATACAACGAATGATTTGTTTTGTTAAATTTTAAATTGGTCATGAGAATTGTTTTTGTGAATTATATTCTTCAGTATTTGACGTTTGCTCCTATGCAGTTTGGAAGTTTGGAGGAGTTCCAGGAAGAATTTAAGGATATCAATCAAGAGGAACAGATTTCGAGGCTCCATAAAATGTTGGCACCACATCTGCTTAGAAGTAACCATCTTAAACTTTTCTAATCATAAAATTCTCCTGCAGTCTTGAAATTTATAGTGTTAGTTATATGTTGAATAATATGTGTCTTGATTTGTACTCAACCGTACATCACGAAACAGCTTCTGTCACAGAATATATGATAATCTATATGATACATTCCGGAAGTTTATGTTTCCATTCCACTGTCTGCAATCACCTTTTTGGAACCAATTTATGTTTCCGGAGGTTTTTGACTCTCATTGCTGGTGATGCAGGAGTGAAGAAAGATGTCATGAAAGAAATGCCTCCAAAAAAGGAACTTATTCTGCGTGTTGAATTGAGTAGCAAGCAGAAAGAGTACTACAAAGCAATTCTTACTCGTAACTATCAAATACTGACTCGACGTGGTGGTGCACAGGTAAGGGCGTTTGTTTCTGAAATAAAGACTTTGATTGTGTTCCGACCCAACATATCATTGTGGCTGAATATCAGATATCACTTATCAACGTGGTCATGGAATTGCGCAAGCTCTGTTGTCATCCCTACATGTTAGAGGGAGTCGAACCAGACATAGAAGATCCAATCGAAGCTTACAAGTAATTTTTGTTACAATACCCTCAAGATCCTTATCCTCATTTTCTATTTTAAAACATAATGGTTATCTGTATATAAAGCTGGTGTATTGTTTGATATTTCGAGCAGTGTTTTAACCAAGTGTTAAAATAACAATATACTATCTTCTTGGACAGTCAGAACAAAATATTTCTTCATTTATTAAATTATTTATATATATTTAATTGGGGTTCTTGTACTTCAAAATTAAAATTAAAAAAAAAAAAGATTTTCATTTGGTCTACTTTTCTTTACCAACTTACAGACAGCTGATTGAGTCTTCTGGGAAATTGCAATTGTTGGACAAAATGTTGGTGAAACTTAAAGAGCAAGGGCACAGAGTGCTCATATATACACAATTTCAGCACATGTTGGACTTGCTGGAAGACTACTGTACTTACAAGGTATAAGCGTTATTTTCTCTACTCTCTCTGGGGTTAGCTTTTAATCTGCAGCCAGTTATTGGTTGATGTTTATGCATTGTACGGGTTTTTAATTTTATTTTTTGACATTTTATTTCAGAAATGGCAATATGAACGGATAGATGGTAAGGTTGGTGGAGCAGAAAGACAGATAAGAATTGATCGATTTAATGCCAAAAATTCTTCCAGGTTTTGTTTTCTGCTTTCTACCAGAGCTGGAGGACTGGGAATAAACCTTGCAACTGCTGACACAGTTATTATATATGATAGGTGCAATGTTGGCTCTTAAATCCCCTTTGTCTGAGATTTTACTTTGTTATCCGATTTCAAGAAGCTATTATCCTTTGTTGATTGATGGATAATCAAGTAAAGAGCAATTAGGATTGGTGTTGACTGAAAATATTTTGGAATTACGCCTATGCCATAAATTGGTATTTTCTGCATAACAACTTTTGGAAATGTTGCTAATGGGGGTAGAGTTTTTTCAGTAATAAGGCCGATTTATATGTTATAGCGAAATTTGGTAGCTGTTACATTGTCCATGAGATTCAACAATGAGTTCGGCAAATTTTCTGTATGTGGTCAAGAATGCCGACTGTTTTTGGGCTTTTGTTATGACTAAACGTCAAACATTCCCCTATGCTCCTCCTCGCGTTTTGGCGAGTTATTGATTGATTTAAGGTGTTATGATGTCCTTTTTTTCTGATGTTTACTGAACGTGTATTTTTCCTCCCTTTTCTAGTGATTGGAACCCACATGCAGATTTACAGGCTATGGCTAGAGCCCACCGACTTGGGCAAACTAACAAGGTTGTAATTACTTATTTTCCAGAAACAATAGATTGTTATTGCTGTAAGTTTCTTGTGAAGGACAGTGATTGCGGTTTTGTAGGTAATGATTTTTAGGCTGATTATGCGTGGAAGCATTGAAGAAAGGATGATGCAATTGACCAAGAAGAAAATGGTTTTGGAGCATTTAGTTGTTGGAAAATTGAAGACTCAAAATATTAATCAGGTAATCAGTTAACTCTAGAGATGAGGATATTTACTAGCCTGGTTGATGCAATTGTTGTATATGAAACGAGGCAGTGTCCATAACGAGTAATTTCTTAGGAAAAAGGTTATCAAATACTGAATGATTTCTGTTTCTTTTAGGAAGAGTTAGATGATATAATAAGGTATGGCTCAAAGGAGTTATTTGCAGAGGAAAATGATGAAGCTGGAAAATCCCGACAAATACATTATGATGATGCTGCAATAGATCGGTAAGTAGTATAATAGCTTCGTTTGACTTTATTTAAAGCACTTGACATATCTGAAAATGTTATTGATTTTCTGTCTATTCTTCAATAGATTACTAGACCGAGAGCAAGCTGGAGACGAAGAGTCTACCATGGACGATGAAGAGGAAGATGAATTTCTAAAGGCTTTTAAGGTTTGTCTACTTAATTTTGTGTATTTGTGTTGGACTGTAGCATCTTTTTTCTGTTTCTCTTTGCCAAAAATGTTACACTTAGCTAGTTAAGTTAGGCGTGATTCATGAGCCTTGACAGGCAGTATACTTGGATCAAAGAGCACATTGTCTGATTGATTTCATTATTCTTTTGATGCTCCCCATCAAAGGGATATTTTGACCTTTTCACATTAGTGTGGGTCTCTCAATTGGTTTTTGTTAGATACCGAATGCCCCACACGGAAAGATATAGATAAGTAGTGGGTTTATAGCCATTGGGTTCCCTGCCCATTCAAGCCGGTTTTGCAAGGGTTCTATGTAATGGGTTCCTAACAATTGATGTAAAAGCCAGTCCACCACGTCATGGGTTCAAGTCAAGACGGCTGTGTTATAGGCTGGGATTAAGATGTGTTGATGGAGTTGTCAAAGTGTTGAATACTAATAGCCGAGTGAAGCCGTTGAATAGGAAAGGGCTATTGCTGGGTCAGTGCCAATAATGCTGCCGCTGATTTAGGCCCTAGCATGGTGGATTGTTACAAATCACCATGTCGAGTATGGGATTAAATTTAGGGATATGGTTCTGTGATTGTCACTGAGGATTGGCTTGGGGAGGGTTGTTACCCGATAAAAGGCAGGATTTGCGTAGTCACCTAGCTGGAAAGATCGTTGCCGTGGATGGTGTTTGTGAAGTGTGGTGGAATGTTAGATACCAAATTTCTGCCATGGAAAGATTAAAAGAGAAGTAATGGGTATATAAGCCCTTGGGTTCCCTCGCCTTGCAAGCCAGTTTTGCAAGGGTGGTTTCGACTAGTGGTAATATTCTGAACAATATCAATTTAAAGTGAAAACCACATATTGAATTGAAGAAAACCACTTATTGAATTGAAGAAACTTACAAAATTTTCATTTCTTTACTGCCTTGTTGCTTTACACCTCAGGAATTTCCGTCCTGCCTGGTTGTTGGTAAATCTTGTTGTTATTACTTTTGCCTTTTTTTGGTAGATTTTGATTTTGCATATCTCAGCTATTAAAATCCAAACCTATCAGGATTTGGAATTTATGACCTCAGATTTTCTTTACATTTGCGACGGTTACTTCAACTACTACCACTACTCTTTTTCCTCTATAAATTTACTTTCTTTAACTAGAGGGTGCCAGTGTCCGTGGTGCTCAGGTTGCAGAACAATGACCAAAAACTCTTCTTAGGTGTAGTGAGTGGGTTCAGAAATAAGAAGGCATTTTGCAATTATAACTCCTCTTTGTAGTGTTATTGTGCTGCTTTTCTTCTTGTTTTAGTTTGCCAGATAACTCCGTCAGTGCAATTTGTAGGTAGCGAATTTTGAATACATCGAAGAAGCAGAGGCTGTGGAAGCAGAAGAAGCGCGAAAGGCTGCCCTGGACAATAAAACTTCCGTGAGCAATTCAGAGAGGTCAACCTACTGGGAAGATTTGCTTAAAGACAGATACGAAGTTCACAAAGTGGAAGAATTTACCGCTTTAGGCAAAGGAAAAAGAAGCCGTAAGCAGGTCTGGCTGTTACGGTAACATCCTATTTTGCTGATCTTTTTCTATATTGAAGTATAATTACCTCGTGCAACTGGAATTTGTTTAGATGGTGTCTGTTGAAGAGGATGACCTTGCTGGTTTGGAGGATGTGAGCTCTGATGGAGAGGACGATAACTATGAAGCTGAGGTGACTGATGGGGAAGCTGCATCATCAGGAAATGCTTCTGTAAGAAGGGCTGGCAGAAAGAGGTCCCGCGGTATAGTTCCCCTGTCATATTTATTGCGATAATAAGTTCGCAGATCTCATCTAAAAATGATATTATTAATAAGATGTGGGCTAGCGTAGGTTCAACCACATTGAATTGGTCAATCTAACGTTAAAGTGTTTTTGTTTTTGTTTTTTTTTGTTTCAGTGGATAGCTTGGAGCCGCTTCCTCTGATGGAAGGTGAAGGAAGATCATTCAGAGTACTGGGCTTCAATCAAAATCAGAGGACTGCATTTGTACAGATTTTGATGAGGTACTCCCTTATCTTTCTTTCTTCTCCGTAAGTTTTTGTTAGTAAGTATATTTTTTGTATTTACCTATCTGTGTGTTCCGTTACGTGCGTGCGAGTATGTGATATAAATATATATTTCTTTTGGGAAAGTTTATCCAGTCATTTTTGTAATTGCTTTCATTTTCAATTGCTTGCCTCTCTCTCTCTCTCTCTCTCTTTTTTTTTGGGCAATAATGCATCTGTATGTTTCCGGGTTTTCTTACTTTTGGGGGCATGTTGCAGGTTTGGTGTTGGGGAATTTGATTGGCAGGATTTTACATCTCGGATGAAGCAGAAGACATATGAG
Organism: Ficus erecta; assembly: GCA_008635985.1. Taxonomy (NCBI): domain Eukaryota; kingdom Viridiplantae; phylum Streptophyta; class Magnoliopsida; order Rosales; family Moraceae; genus Ficus; species Ficus erecta. The sequence continues at coordinate 562,096 of BKCH01000654.1, read as the reverse complement.
GAAATAAAAGAGTACGGTGTTTCTTTTGTTTATTCCTTTCTGAGCGCCTTGTATAATGTTGTTGAACATTCAAAATCTACTACTGGTTGTCGTGTGTATTTTCCTTTTGGGGCAATATTTTAAGGTCTATTATGTTATGTTATTTTCTTGGCATGATGAGATCACGTATCCGCAAATGTCCTCGAGGGACCCAACTAAAATTATAATAATGTGACCTGCATGTTTTTCCCTTTTTTCTTTTAGGTTATTAATATGTACTGTTAAATCATGTTATTTTAATGTCATGTGACACATCAAGACTAGACAAACTTGATTTGCTATTTACTCTGACATAAATTGCACTAGCAGACGGAATTTATGAGGTTCTTTTAGGTAAGTTGAAGCCATTTAGTGATTTAAATAGAGCAAAATGGTGGTACTTTTGTGCGTTAATAATAGGTTTTAACATTTTGTATATCTGTTATAGTAAACAAAAAAGGTATTGTATTTTTATAGTTGACACTGACAGGTGTTTATTCGTTTTAACGCAGCTATGGAACTCTTTTCTTGACTCACCTCATGGAAGATATTAATGACTCTCCAACGTTTTCAGGTGATAATCCTCAGTGCTGACTAGTAGTTGATCACATTTGAAATCTATTTCTGTTTTTTCTTGTGCTCTGGTGATTATATCTATAGCATCTTGGCTATGTAGATGGCGTTCCAAAGGATGGACTCAGAATACAAGACGTACTTGTTCGCATTGCAGTTCTGATGCTAATTAGGGAGAAAGTAAGTTTGAAACAGCAAGGCTTGATTTTTGTTACCTACCTGTCACCGAGACTAGGACAGCATTTAACTAATCTTCTTTTTGTTTTTGGGCATGGGATTTTTACCCTCCTTAGTGTGGGTATAAATCCTTTTGTCCTTTGCCATTTTGTACAATCTTTTAGCTTTTGAAACATGTACTTTTCTTACCTCGTGTTAATCTTTTGCTATTCTCGGTGGAATCTTATAGGTGAAGTTTGCATCAGACAATCCTGGAACTCAACTTTTTGCGGACGACCTTCTGTTGCGCTACCCAGGATTGAAGGGTGGAAAGTTTTGGAAGGAGGAACATGATCTATTACTATTGCGTGCTGTACTAAAGTATGCCCTCACTATAAAGTAGTATAATGTTAAAATTGCTTTGCTATTTTGTGTTTGACCTTTACAATAGAGCAATATGAAAGGTTACCTTTTTTTCGTCTGATTATTTATCATTTACTTGTTCAAATTCAAGGCATGGTTATGGAAGATGGCAAGCTATTGTTGATGACAAAGGCTTGAGGGTTCAAGAGCTTATCTGTCAAGAGTTGAATCTTCCCTTCATCAATTTACCTGTTCCCAACCAAGCTGGTTCTCAAACACAGAGCGGGGAAATTCCAGCTACTACAGAGGCACCCAACAGCCCTCCCAAGGAAAATGGTAATGGGAATGATGGGACAGCTGATGCTCCGCCTGGAACGACGGATACGGGAAACCAATCACATATGTACCAAGACGGTTCTGTATGGTATCATTACAGAGACATGCAGAAAAGACAGGTTGAGTTTATCAAGAAAAGAGTGCTGCTTTTGGAAAAAGGACTCAATGCAGAGTACCAGAAGGAATACTTCGTGAGTCACCTGCATTATTTTCCCTATGTTTTTCATTCCCTTGGGTCTGTTATTATCTCCGGGTTTTAGTCGTGTGGCAAATGAAATACTGGGTGCTTTATTCTTAAATGTCCAAGTTGCTCAGGTAATTTTTCTCGTGTTCCTCAGGGTGATATGGCGAGGTCAAATGAGGGTCCAAGTGAAGAACCTGATAACGAGCCCAGGGTGTCAAATGTTCCAAATGTTCCGGGTCCTCGGTCTGCTGAGAATGATGCATCCATAGTTGATCAGTTACCGCGAGTAGAAGCCATCAGTAAGTCTATGGTCATTCTTATAGCTCTATTTGGTTGATGAAGAAAAATGTCGAGCCCTTGGAGAGCATCAGGCATGTATTAGCTTCACGAATGGGACCTGTAGGGTGTTGATAAACCCGACCTGAGAAATTTTAATAATAAAAGAAACGATAAAACGAATTAGACACACACGCGAGATGAGGTCTTTGATAAATCATTATATGCTCCCTTGTTTTGAAGTTTATTGATCAGCTTGGAGATGATTAGTATTCTGCTTGTGCAGCTCCTGAAGAAATTGCAGCTGCTGCCTGCGATGATGATCCGGATCGGTTGGAATTGGCTCGGCTCTATAATGAGGTAAAAGTTCCTCCGTTATTGTACACAGAAACCTAAACTAGAGATTGGCATTGGATTAGACGTCTTGTTGCTATTTTACCGCCGAATAATAAAAGGTTTTGTGTTCCTTCTTGGTGGCAGATGTGCAAGATAGTTGACGAAACCTCTAGTCAGAACTCGGTTAATAACCTCGGCGCCTTGGATGTCATTTATAATGATTTGAGTCGGATTCTCTCTCCTCCACTGGAAAATGCAACCTCATCTTCTCAGCCTATGGAAATTCCGGAGGAACAACCGGTAGATGTCTCGACTGCTGCTGCTGCTGCTGGTGGGGAAGCAGAAGTTGAGATTCTGGACCTGCCCGTAAAAGAGCCTGCACCGGAGAAAGAAACTAGCAAGCTGGTGGCATCTGAGGCGGACCCAGTGAAAGAAAAGAGTGGATCGCTGTCACCCGCCCGAGTCGGGATCCTCCAGTTTGCTGAAAGAGACCGGAAAAGATGTGGTGATGCAAGAGAGGGAGGGCGATGGTGCGGGTAATGGAAGCACAGAAAAAACGGAGCAGCAGGGGGTCATAGTGTTGGATGATTAAAACATTTGCCTTCCATTAGGCATTAGCTGCTCATATTTATGATTTTTGGTTGTACAAGAATCCTTTCGACGGTATTTTCATTGGAGAAATATTTGAACTTAAACTTGTATTTCGTTTTTTAGATTATAAAATATCATTAAATATAATATAATTTACATTTGAGTAACATCTCTCAAGTACTTGCTTGAACTTAAAAAAAAAAAAAAAGTGCATTTTCTTGCTTAAACTTTGTTCAGAACTTCTTTACAATTCTGTACAGATTTTTGAACCCTTCAAAAGTTTGTTAATAACAGTCATTCTTTTTCGTCCAGTTTCTTTCTCCTTATTCTTTTCTAATATCAAAGAAGATTTCTCATTCTTTTCTTTCTAGCTTAACAAAGGGTCTCTTTGATAAAGCTTTATAGAAGCTGCTTTTGACTTTTAAGGTCTAAAAATATCTTCTAAAAGTGTTTGGTTGTTTTGTCAGAAAAACTTCTAATTTTCAGAGGTGTTTTATGTTGAAGCTAAAAAAATATGTAGCTTCCAGTATAAGTTCTTCTAAGTAGACTTTAAAACTTATATCAAACTTTAAATTAGATATTATTTAATATTTTTATAACTTAGTAGAAAAACTTCAAAACCTCATAAGCCCTTAGTTCTAAACACTTACTAAGAAGTCATAATTTTTGTTTCTTTTCTTCTACTAGCTAAAAATAAAAGTAAAAGCCCTACTAATTGAGTTTAGAGATAACGAGCAAGAAGTATTAGACAAAGTAACAAAAGGCAACGAAGAAATGCATTGGAATGATTTTCTACTACTATCCATGTACAAAAATCTTTTAAAATTTAGAGACGTGCTTGACATAGTTATACATACAAGTTCAAGGAGTTAAAAAATTAAGAGATTTCTACAATAAGACCTATACACGATTGATAGGATTATGGATAGGGTCATATTTTCAGCCGTCTGATTTGTTTTCAAAACTCTTAATTATGTGTGTGTATATATAAATATATCTTATTTTGGTATGATATAAATTAGATATAACAGTTATGAACGTGCATCATTAAGTTGTAGTAAATAAAGAGGATCCATTTATGTTGACAACTAGACGATGACTTGACACACAAGCGTACAAAGTACTTGTTTATTTATTCAAGGAGTAAAATGTAACATTTCAAAGTTTAAGGTTTTAATAAGATTCAAAAGTCAAAAAGTTCGTATAGGGAAGGGAAGTACATAGTGATACTTATGATCAAAATCCCTTGTGGTAAATAAACTAGTCACAGTAGAAATATCATTTGTGCGTCGCTTTGGATTTTGATTTTGATTTTTTTTTTTCTGTGTTAGAAAGAAAACAAAAAGAAAAAGAAATGTCCTTTAACTCCATAAAATTAATGAATATTAAGTTGTATTATTTAGGGTGCGTTTGGAACACCAGTTCAATCCCAACTTTTCAATTCAAATTTTGTCTTTTTCCTCAAAAGTCTTTGTCTTTTTCCCAAAAAGTTTTTTGTCTTTTCTGAAAAGTCAATAAAATTTACTATTTCAACTTCAAAATATCAACTTAAACTTGCGAACCAAACGGACCATTAGTCTTCTTATTCCATCAATTTTATTCATTTGAGTACTAGAGACATCAGAGAAAAGAAGAGCCGTCAAACTTTAATTTGCCGGTTTAAAAAATGGATAGGAAAACGCTTTCACAGGACAGAGAATATTAAATATATACTATTTAATAAAGGTCGAAATGGGCTAGCCCTACTTTGCTTCATTCACTCAAGCATGGTGACCAAGAATTCCTTCCTTCAAAGTCTCATTTAGCGGCAAAAAGACGAACAAAAAGTTATAAAAGACGCCCTCTCTCCACCACCACTCATGGTGTGCTACGTAAATACAATATTACTACCCTTCTTTATTCTTTGAGTAGCTTCAAGGGTTCACAACTAATTAGCTAGTCATATATATATATGTATACATATATATATATATGCAAAATGTATTTAGATATATTCTCATATTCGACATTTTTATTAAAACGGCACCTGTAATTTCTTTTGTGTATTATCGTAACAATCAATTGATTTTAATATAATATTTTGCAGTGATATTTATATTTTACATTAATAATTTTAAGTAACATTATGTTATTAGATTTTAATTTAAAAAAATTAAATATAAATCAATTAGTATTTACAAGAATCTAGATAGAGTATTACACTCGCCAGACTTATCTAACTGTCAAATACATTATGTATGCATGCATGTATGTATATGTATGTATGTATGTATGTATACACTTGACCTTCCCGTGGGAGCGCAATCTAGATATCATAGATTTCCTAAATTTTCTTTATGTGGTAGTAACCAAAGAACTTTGTCTAATTATATATATTTATATATATATATATATTATCTTTTGCTTTTACATATTCTCTCTCCCGGCACTATAGAATTTAATTTAGGTTTTAAAGACAACAAAAAGATTCTGAGAATAAGGAAAGAGCATTCAGCCCATAAATCATCATATCTTGTGTTGTAAACAAAGCCCTATATATTATGACATACGTGGGATTCGCAAATTGTACCATAAAGATAACTATACTATTATATTATTTGTTAAGAATAAATCTTTTAAGATATTAGATAATAAAAAAGCAATGCCTAATTTACAAAAAAAAAAAAAAATTAAAAATCAATGTCTTGATATGTATGTATGATGAAAAAAGTTGTGCAATAAATTAATTATAATGGGACACATATTCCTTTCAGGGTTTGAAATCAAGATGGAATATTTGTTTGAAAGTAAGAGGCAACTGAAATGATCAATTCTAACAAACAACTGTTTGAAACACTTTTCGCTTTGTCTCTTGGAAAAACGACAATGCACACCATATGTTAGGGATCACCGACAACTAACCAAGATTATATCTTCATTAATTGAAACGCTGCTCCTACACAAAATTATTGTTGTTAGAATGGTGATGTATATGTGTGTGTATATATATAAAATTAAATAAATAAATATATATATATATACACACACAGACGGATAATTAAATTACCAGGCACTAGAAGACGTGAAGTGAAGGTTATTACTTTTGAGACTCAGTAATAGAATTATTTGTAGGATTTTTTTTTACCATCTTTTTGGTAGGAACATTTTTTCAACATAACATAAAATGTTTCCAATATAACATTAAATCAATAAGAACAAGCAGTAGTATATAAGAAAAATGCAGCACATCACATAATAAACCTAAAAGACGTAAAACTGATTTTTCAGGATTATCGCGTATTACATTTATAACATTTTTCTTGTTTCATTACAGCATCTTACTCATTTAACACTTCATTGAATGCATCATGTGTTACATTAGAGAGATCTTTTATGAGATGGACTGTTAAAAAACCTAAATATATTACGCAAATATATATATATATATATATATTTATATAGAACATATCTAGGACTAGATTTATGTGAACTTAAGTTGCTGCCGAAAGGGATATACATGATGTGAAGATATTGGTTTGGCAATGTGAGCAATGTCAATGTACATATAGATCAGATGATGATGACGATGAAAATAATAAAGAGAGAGAATAGGAAAGTTAGGAAAAGGAGAGAGATGGAAAAAGGACCACCCTGGAATAAGGGCATGATGCAGGGAAAGTAGGAGACAAGAAGAGACAGAGTCTGAGCTTTCAATGTACGCATGCTTTGCCCACAAACAGCAACTTTGGCCAACCCTAATTACCCCATTCTCTCTCTCTCTCTCTCTCTCTCTCTCTCTCTCTCTATTTGTTTCTCTCTCTAAAACATGACAACCTGTTTTTCCAACTACATTAGCTTCAGCCCCACAACTTCAGTGTGGCACTAATTTACAAAGTCTCTAACTTCACTACTACTTTCACTAAAGAACATGAACTACAAAAAAGTTGCTTCTTCCTTTTCGCCTTTTTGGGTTTGTGGTCGACTGGTCGTTTTCCCTTACTCCAAGCTGTCTCTTCTTTTTTTTTTTTTTTTTTACTTCTTTTCTCATCTGTAAGTACTTCAATCATTTTTACCACCCAATTATTACAAAACTGAATGTGGGACATACCTATATATACTACGTCTGATTTCTCTTATATATCCTCTTCCCGTAAATGGCAAGCCAACTTTTAGTTTTACCACTGCAGTTTGCGATAGTAGTAAATAGTTTATAATTGAGAGCTTTTTACAATAGGATACCGTTATTGATAGTACACGTATGTTTCTAATCGTCAGTGTAAGTTGAGTCAAAATCACATTAAAATTAAAATTTGTATAAATACTAAATCGCTGAAACTTAATACATGAGATATACTGATACAAAGCAAGATATCTTTTTTAAACCCTACCGTAGAAATCATTAATATAAACTATGTTGAACGTTCATTTTCACTAGAGATATGTTAAGAATCTCCCCTTTAAAGACACTTGGAGATTCTAGCTATTTTGGTAGTTGATCGGAAAATTAGATTTTGTGGTAAATATTTCTTAACAACCAGATTTTCATTAGATCTCCTCGTATTTATACGCACATATATGTTTTTCCAAATTTAATTGATAGACAAGCTAAACCTAATTAAAAACATTTACTTATGGTATCTACAATCTAAGTTTTCAAGCTAGTAGTTTTTTGTACTTCAGCTTAACTAGCGAAAGGAGAAAGTAATTAAAGACAACATTTAGGTAAGCTTTCTTTTGTCGTTGTACATGTAAATGCAAAACGCTGTAAGACAGTACTGCCGACAAAACGACGCTCTACTGCCAATGACATCCGTGGCACTGTATCTTGAGATTTTGTGTGGTTGATTGATGCTTCAACTACAAGAAAACTACGGGCGGCAAATCGGTGAACCATTTGTGCTCCATTAACGTAGCCAGGAATTATATGGACATTAGTGCCTGCGACGAGAAAAAGAAAAGCACTTAAAATCAAAGCTTCTATATATATATATATATATATGTTTGGGTCTATCCGATATATGTATATATGGTACCCACTTAGAAGATGTCTGTTATTAATTATCTCTAGCTAGGTGTCATCGAGTACATGTTTCACGAATCTTGCGGGAAATGTTGAAGATAATTTATCATGTGACCGATGGGTGTGTGTACATGTAGGGAGACAAGCTACATTTTTTTCGTCTATTAGATGTGACAATTTCACATGTTGATCCATTATACCTTGATTTGACATGCTTCTATATAAAGTTGTGTATATTCAACATTGTCGATCGAATAAATATGTGAGGTTACGCATGACCATTAAAATCTTGTTCTATCTGTGACCGTTAAATTAATCTTATCATGTGACGTTTTCCACCCATTGAGTGCATTTTTAAAATTACATGATTGATAACACTCGAAACGCTCTTCCCGCAAATTGATCAGTGCATTCAAAAGTTGAAATTATAATTGGTGTTCTTAATATTTATCTTTAAAATTACATGATTGATAACACACAGAAAGGCTCTTCCTTAACCCAGAAGGTCCCATGCATTATTAAACAAGGGAAAATTAATTTTTGAAGGGTCCGAAAAAAATGAAACTGTCCTGAAAAATGGGAGTACTACCCCGGGACAGATTCCATATGAAGAGAAATTTGGGTCCACAGATTGAATAATATGGACCATTCACAGGTAGCTAGTGGGTCATCGTTACTTCCCTTCCAGTGCGAGCCAGATAACAAATACTACAGTACTGTCTACATGACCAGAAGGGTAATAACCAGATAGATGTGTTTCTTTCCCATATGCACAAATAGTACCATGCAAAACCCCTTCATATATATGTAATATATTTATAGATATATAAGGTGTTAAAAGGGTAAAAAAAAACCCGAGTCCATGTCGTAAAATACAATAATTAATAATAATAGACACGTGCAGATATTGAGTTACTTCACTTAATAAATTGACATTTTAATATGGAAGTTCAATCATATAACAGGCTCAAATTTTGCTTCTTCTATCTCCCATTTTCACATAGGTCACTACATGGCTACACAACTTGTAATTATTGATTCCTAGGAATCTAGGTTTACATAGCTATATTATTACCCCTCTTCCTTTCTTTATATAACACACACAAAGCTGATCTCAAACAACAACAACAACAAAAAAACATTTGAAGCAACGAGAGATCAGCCCTAATCATGGCTGCGAAAAAACGAGAATTACCGCAGATCAGTGTCTGTAACGAGAGCTGTATCCGTGTACCCGAAAATCTTGCACCCTCAGAGCAAAATTCTGAGCCTCTCGAACTTGGACAGGCAGTGTCCGACGCTCATGTACATGGTTTTGTTCTACAGCCCGCCGTGTGATGCGAATTATGCCGGACATCGGTCGGTTTGTTCGGTTTTTGACAGCTTGAGGTGTGGCTTGGAAGAGGCGTTGGCGATCTGGTACCCGGCCGCGGGTAGGTTGAGCTTGAGCCCGAGTGATGGGAAGCTTAACCTGTGGTGTAACAACAAAGGTGCAATTCTAGCGGAGGCGACCACCGAGACCAGGATCTCTGAGCTTGGAGATCTCACTCAGTACAATGACTTCTTTGAGAGGTTGGTTTCAAGCCTGATTTTGGTGGGAATTTCTCTGAGATGCCACTAGTTGTTGCTCAGGTGAGGATACATACATATACATATATATATATATATATAACATAGTACTAGCTATATATAGAGCAAAATTTGTTTTTATAACAACTTAATTATGCAATTGATTATAATCGAGTGAGGTTTTTAGCGCGGAAAAACCCGAGTTTTGAGTACCAATCGAGTTGAGATGTGATTTTCAGTTTCTGTTGTTCGTTTTACCTTCTCTTTATTTACTCAAAAAGCAAATTTGGTATTTGTTCCTGCTTGTGGTAAGCCTCTCGGTAAAAAATTCAAGAGAGAATGAATTTTTCGCATGTCAAGTAGTCCTTATTCTCTAGGGTTTTTGACGATTCGACCTGGATATTTTAGATTAAATTTTGTCTCCGACATCCGTCTATACATGTGTCTGATCCTTTAAGGCAATTTCCAAACATTGTGAGGATCGTTCTTCCACGAATTAAAGGGAAAAAAGAGAGAAGAAACAATAAAGAAAAAAAAAAAAAGTGAAGAGAAGAGAAGTCGTAATGATCATAATCTGATTTTGCTGTTTGATGCGTGTTTTCCGTACGTGTACTGCTTTTTGTATCATCTTCCCATTATAAGCTCAAAACCAAGGTTAATTAGAGATAACTTCTTAGAAATTTCTTCTAATTAACAAAATTAACATGTTTCCTGAAAAGGCTACAACAGCCAAAGTGAAATATTTATCAGCAAAAAAAAATAATAATAAATAAATACAAGTACCCTAATTATTATTCGTATAACGTTATTATATTGTGAAGAGATAATAAATCTAACACAATGATCTTGTAAATTATTTTAATGTCTCATTTAGAAGTTTTCTTAATTTTGGTCGTGTATCTATAAAATTATGTAGGTGACCAAGTTTGGTTGCGGAGGCTACTCCATAGGAATCGGCACAAGCCACTCGCTATTCGACGGACCGGCAGCTTACAATTTTCTGAGTGCTTGGGCTTGTAGCTCTGCCATGATGAAAGCACAAAAGAAACACAACAACAGTCTCGAGATGTTCAAGCCAGTGCATGAGAGAGCAACGTTGTTAATGTTGGGCAGTAGTAGCACTACTAGTACTAATTCTCAAGCCTCAAAAGGCATTGACCACAAATTAGCATCAAAACTAATTAGTAATTATAATTATCATCCGAAGACGGGTGCGGCTGCCATAGACCATCTTCTTCAGCTGATAATGCAAGCAACTGCCGATGATCAAAGGAACTTTCAGAAGATCGGTACTAGTACTACTACGGCCGCTGGTTCTTCGAATGATATTCGAAAGGGTTTTGTTTTCAAGACATTTCATCTGGGCGGTGCTTTTGTAGAGAGTTTGAAGAGGAAAGTTCTGGAAGAAGGTGGTACTGGTGGATTTTCTTGTTCCTCCTTTGAGGTTGTTGCTACTCTCTTGTGGAAGGTAAGTTTAACTTCTTCTTTTTGTTTTGAAGTTTTAAATTATTTTTAGCTGCTCATAATAAGATGAATTATTGGTAAGTACTGTAATTTAGTGGTTGCTTATTGTGTTATTTTTGCTATTAGAAACTAGAGATGACATCTTTAATTTCCGAGGGTATATATACGTCTTATATATCTTCTGCAAGAGATGGCAGTTTTTAAACACTAATTTTTTTTAAAAAAATTTAATGGAAAATGACCAATGACTATTAAAATAGTTGATAAGCCGATCAATTACATTCGGTAAATCAGTAATTGACCATAATCAATGAATGATTGATTGGTAAATCATTCATTAAAATTGTTTTGATATACACTAATTGACCATCTAAATGATTATTTTAGATCATTTTTAAGAAAAAAGTCATTTTGTTAATTTAAGACATTTATTTTAAAAAAATGCTTATAAAGGTCATTTTTTTCACAACTCCCTAAACTATATTTATATACGCATATATATCTTAGCTAAATGTGAACTCATACGCCTAGAATTTGGATATGTTAGATTCTGTGGTTGAATTTCTATTAACTATGTAGTCCCGCTTTTCGTGAGAAACAGCCGAATTTTTCATATTACATACAGTATTGCTGAAGTCAATTTTTGAAAGGCTGTCGTTCACGGACATGTAGGTTGTTTTTTTTGTTTCACATTTGGATATTATGTTTAAAATAAGTGCAAAATGTCTTGTTTGTATGCTTGAGTTGTTAGCTTTGTTCACTTTTGGTCGCGTTACTTGTTGTTCCCAAATCTGTTGAAGAGATCTTGTTTTATGCTTAATCAAAAGATTAATAGATTTTGGTATTAAAATAAAAGATTATGTACTTAAAAATATACATACATAGAGATATATGTACATATATACCTTGCTGCCTGTTTCCTATTATTAAAAGCAAATTAAACTATTTTCTACAAGAATAACTAATTATGAGGCATAGCCTAACATTTCACCGTAAGTTGTAGAATACTAAGAAAAAATAAAATAAAGATCTAATTTAAATTATTAAAAAGTTCTCAACATGACTAAGGCAGTAGCTTTTTGTTTTTTCTGTTCCGTTTGATTTCATTAGAAGATAAATGTTTTTTTTTTTTTTTTTTTTTTGGTTAAGTTTATAACATAAATGTTGTTTTCAATAAGAGAAATGTTGAAAGAAATGTTGAACATCTCTTACAGCACTACTGAAAATTACCGGCTTCTCATCCAAACAAATCATGTAATGAAATACGGGTCATACTAGTATATATAAACAAGTGAATCATGTATAGTTATTTATATTCATGTAGACATAGGTTTATTTTCCTTTTGCAGGCAAGGACCAAGGCCATGGGGCTAAGAAAGGAAAAAATGGCGTGCCTACAATTTGCAGTGGACACCAGGAACAAACTAGTGCCTCCACTTCCCAACGGCTTCAGCGGCAACGCCTACGTGCTCGCCTCCGTCGCATTATCAGCCGGAGAAGTCGAAAAACTAGGCTTCAAAGCCATAATTGAGAAGATAAGAGTGGCCAAGGACAGTGTCAACAACGACTACGTGAAGGCATACATGGAAGGACTGCTAGGCCCACAAGCCTCTCTCCCTCCTCTCAAGGAACTCACACTCGTCTCTGATTGGACCAGAATGCCATTTCACAAGCTTGGTTTCTTCAATGCAGGATCTGCCTTTGTTTCCCCACTCGTCCCACCAATCCCTCAGGTTGCCTATTTCATGCAGAATCCCGACGACAATCTCGCCGTCGACGTCAGGATCGGTCTGCCTCCGCAAATTCTCGACGTTTTCTCGTCCTACTTTCTCGCCGGCTCACAATAAAATCCGATTTAAGAAAAGACACATTTTACTACTACTAATGCTAGACATGCTAATTTCATCTACCAAAACTTGGTAAAGGAATCAGCATGTGTAGAGTCATGGGTTTACTGTCACTTTCTTTTTTTTTTTTTTTCTTTTTCCTTTTTTTTTTTTTTTGGTTGAAATGGGGTTTACTATTCTCTCTTCCCGGGTGGTGGGGTTGAGAGAGACTTTAGCATATTTAGGTGGTCTGAGGAAACAGATCATTAGGAGATGATTATAAAAATATGTTATATCTAATAATGAACAAATGTGAGAAGTAAAATATATGAACTTGTCGTTTGGTAAGACACAGTTCATAACTAATAAAATATACATTATTGGAATTGTAGAATATGCTTCTCTCTCTTTATTTTCTTTTCTTTTTTTCTTGTTCTATTTTCTTGGTCAACGAGTGCAACAAATGCCTCAAATTCGTTGGTGGGGTTCCATAAATTATCTCAAAAATCTGAAATTCTTAAAGTTGCACATGATTTCAACAAAATGCAAACTTGGGAGCACGTGTAATCAACTACAGATCATTAACCCCATTATGAGTTGTCTCTTTGGGCCCACACAGCCCACATCTCAATTATTATTATTTTTTATTCTAATATATATATATATATATATCTCGTATACATACTGAAAAGAAAAGGCCTTTATTATTATTATAACATCTCTCAAACAATTGTGCAAGCTGACTAATCCTGGGCTTATAAACTAGAGAAATGGAAGAAGCTAACTGACTCTTGCTAGCTAGTGATAAAAACAGACAAAAGTGGATAATACACAGTCAAAATGCTGTAAAATTTACAAGGGCGTAAATTCCATTTTCCAAGAAGAGTAAGTTCCATTTTTCTCCCCTTACATTGCCCCAAGAGAAGAATAAGCATCAAATTCTCCTTCAGCCTTCTCTTGCTCCTGCATCACCAGAAACCAAAATTATGAAATCAAATGCAGGATATTGATGCATAAGTCTTGGTTTATGGCAGGACTACAATAAGACTAGATATTTTCTGATCCTAGGGTGCAACTAATTTTTTAAGCATTGGATGATGGTTAAATCATTTGAAATGCTTTTTGTCAAGTGGGATCCGACAATAAAAATTTTCAACAGTCCAATTCAGTTTTGACCATGATCCAATGCTTCAAGTTGGTTGCATGGTGCAACCAGAAATGACTAGTCATATCGTAGTTCGCTATCCAAATTTATAGGTAACCCAAGGCACATGGCTTAGAACAAACGCATGTCATATTAGATTTATAAAATCTACTAGAAAAATATATACAAACACTTGTTATATTGGGAGAACAGAGTTTTTGCACTAGTCTGAAAATGAAAGCACTCATTGAATAAGGGTTAAAAAGCAGTTTTAAAGTATTTTAAATGGCATGAAAAGGACTTTTTGACTTTGTAGAAGACAATTGCCGCAAACCCAGGTCAGAATGTTGACAGCGGAATAATTATTTCAAGTGGACTGACCTTATTCCCAACATAACCTCAATTCACGAAATTTTGTCAGGAGGGACAAAGATGTAACGAGTTCTTTACATAAAGTGAAAATCAAACATATAAAAAGATAACAATGATAGTAAACATAACAGTAAAAGAAAAAAAAAAAACAAACTAAAAAAGTAAATGTAAGATTACCTGTTTCATCAAAGCACTGACAACATCACCCAAAGAGCCAAAGTTATTAGAGTCGTAACCGCCATGTGGCCTCTGCTGGTCCATGAGATACTCCTGCTTCAGTTTCAATGTCTCCATGGTTGACTTTTCGACCTCGTCATACTTCACCATCAAGGGATCGACATAATTCGGCTGTCCCATTGAATTGAAATCCATGTTTCTTTGGTAGATGGGGTTCCTCAAGTCCAAACCTTGATCCAAAGGGCCCAAACCACCATTGACGGGAACCAAAGAGTTCATTGAGCCAGACATAAGATTCGAACGGTAAGAGGAATCCTGCTTATGGTGGTTATCCCACCCCTGAATCAAGGAACCATTAGTGATTCCTGATGCTTGGGACTGTGAATCTGTTATCGAATCATGAGGCCGAATGGAGGCTGAAGGTATGGAAGAAGTATCGAATTGGTCGCCGCCACCAATTTGTAAGGTCATCACAGACATGTTGTTGCTTGAGCTGTTACGATGCAGAGCAGCCTGTTTGAAACGGTCGTTTAATGGAAAAGAACTTGATTGGAACCCAGATGGCTGAGCAGAATTCGACCAGTTATCATTGCATCTACCAGGATCTTGCAAAGGAGAACAAAATTCAGGTTTTAAGGACGCCAATGGGACAGAGGAGTGATTTCCAAATTCTCTTCCACCTTGGCCATCTTGGCCGTGTCCTAGCATCAACATGTTGTTTGTGACACCAATACCATTGCTTGAGCTACTGCCTGCTGCTATTTTCGCATCCGAGAGGCTGCTGGAAAGAGGGTAAACTGCAGTATCATCAATTGAGGTGGAAAGGTCTCCGATGTGAGAAACACCTCGGTTGTGTTGTTGATCAAGTTCATATGGCATTGGCATTCCTTGAAGTATGTTCCCATCATGATTTCCTTGGAGTGTCACTGGATGGAACTTCACCTGATCGTTGGAATTGCTAGGAGTTTGTGCATGGCCCAGTTGAATCATTCCTGAAGAAGGAAGGCCACGCTGGCCTAGAACAGCAGGAGTGTTCAATCTCCCAATCATCCCACCAGGTGGGAAGGATCTGAAAGCCGGGTTTTGGAACTGCATTGGTCCAGTTAGCGCACTGAAATGTCCAAATCCATTCGCAGAACTCATGCGCAAATAAGAAGAATCTGAACTGCCCAAGGCTGCCACCATATTGGCTTGTTGGTTTGCCACACAGCTGATTCTTTTAAGATAAAGCCTATATTTCTGGAATCAAAAGACAAATCTATTAAACTTCTCGGAAATGGAATGTTTAGACCATATCCAGTTAAGGAAAGAAAAAGTAGCATCCATACCTGGAGATGGCTGGCCACGTTTTCTCTTGTCAGCTTCTCAACATTCATCAAATCTAGAATCTTTTTGGGTACAGCCTCTGCATCAGAAATATAACCAAGATGAAATCATTAACCTCAAATTTTTTCCTTCATGAAAGAAGCTGCTCAAAGAGGCAAAAGCGAGGCTCGGAATTATAGAATTTAAAGATTGATCACTAGGAATAACTTGTGAGTCAACGACCTTAAAAGACAAACTTCAACTACTACTTTGAATAGGAAAGAAAGATGATAGGATTGCCACATACTGATAACGTCAATGAACTTCAGTGGTAGTTAAGAACTTACTGTCAATGCCCAATTGATTAACAGCTGCGACAAACTTGCGGTGTAGCTCGACAGACCAAACAACTCGAGGCTTCTTTTGAGTTGATGGGTCGTCAGTATCATGTCCATTCTCATCTTGGTCTTCATCATCATCCTCGTCTTGGTCCTTACGTTTCTTATTGATCTTCCCATTCTGATCCGAATTTCCCGTCCCTGCTGACCCCAGTTCTCCCTCGCCACTCCCACCATTAGTCCTGTCGTGACTCCCTGAGTTTTTCTGGTTCTTTGAATCAAACTTCTTCCTCCTGATCACATGTTGCCAGATGTTCTTCAGCTCCTCGATTCGAACGGGTTTTAGCAAATAGTCACAAGCACCATGAGTGATTCCCTTCATCACAAGCTTGGTATCCCCATTTGCGGACAACACTAAGAAAACTATAATTAGAACTAAATCCAAACCTCAAAACAAAATGCTTAACAAGTACCAACAAAAGAAATCTCAAATTTCAACAATCTTTCATTTCTTTCTTCGGAATTCAGTTAACAACTCCCTATTGCGGCACAACTACAAAACAATCAAATTTTTTGACCAAGTAATATTGTTTGTTGAAATTCAAAAACCTTGGTGTTCAATGGGTCATTGGTTTCAATGACTAAAATTTCAATCGATTATGCGTATATGAAACAGAAACAAAAGCAATATAATTTCACCACAAGAAACTACGACGAATCGAAAAACTTTTTCTGTAATACTCCTGGCTTACTTATAACAGGAAGGTCCATCTCAAGCCCCACAAGCTCAAGCAGCTTAAACCCATCCATGTCTGGCATGTGCACATCACTGATAACCAGGTCAAACATGTTCTTGTTTTCTCTCAACATATTCAATGCCGTGATTGCCTGGCTTGTCGTTGTAACTGCAAAAAAAGATCCCATTCTAAAAACAATGAAAAAAATCTAACTGAGAAAGGCATAAATCTGCAAGATTTCATTACCCTCTTAAAAAACTCGAATTTTTCACAAAATTTAACGTTCCAAGAAGCAGATAAGAAATATAATTCTCATATCCCCAAAGACCCTCCATGTAATCCAAACAGAGAGAACAAAATCTACCAAAACGGAAAGACAAAATTTTTTTTTCTCTTTTTTGAGAAATTAATTACGAGAGACAAAAACAACCCTTTCAGAAAATTATAAAGCAAACCCAAAAAGAAAAGGAAAAAAAGAAAGAAACAAAACTGAGACACAAACCGTGATATTGGCATCGACGGAGAAGAGTTTCGAGAAGCAAGAGACATGTGGGGTCGTCGTCCACAGCGAGGACACGCATTCCAACAGGAAACTGATCTCTGGGGTCATCATTTCTCCGCTCAACCGTCATTTTTCCCCAACAAAAACAAAAACGAACACTCCTGAACTCGCACTAGCTGTAACAGAGTTCCTACAAAAGTCTATATGTTTCTGTTCTGTTCTATGGATTTGAAAGAAATGGATTTGAAAGAAACCCAGAATCCAAAAGATACGGGGTAGTAATTTTGTGAAGGATTCAGAGGAGGAGAATTAATGGAGGGAAGCAATTATGGGAAGAGAGAGTTGATCAAGGAATGTGATTGGCAAACATGGAATACCACCATTAAATTAGATTAGTTCTTCCTTTTTTTTTTTTTTTTGGGTGTGTCTTTCTCTCTCTAAAAAGACAGTGGAGAGAGAAAGAAGGGAACAGAAATGGAATCTAATCTACGTATATGGACTGTGAAAGCTGCTGAGAAAGGCGAGAATGAGAGCCCTGTAGAGTTCGATGATTTTGACCTGTTTTTCTTTTTTATTTTTTTTATTAATTTTTATGGTTTTGGTAATTAGTGGAAATGGATTTGTTACTCAAAAAAAAAAAAAAAAAAAGGAAATGGATTTGGTGAGAATATCAGCGCGTGTATGTCACACGCGGTTTATGGGGTTTGAATCCAAATTAATTTGGTAAGCTTTCTTACCATTTAAACTCTCTCCTGGTCATTAAATAAGTCAAAGCAAGGTTTAATACCATTATTTAAGTTCACCACTAAAATACCATTATTTAAGTTGGGGAAGAATCAAAATTTCACTATTACTTATTTTTCTTTTGGTGAATAAGTTTTCACTATTATTGCAAATATATTCTCTATCTCTATCTCTATCTCTATCTCTATCTCTTTCTTTTCTTTTTCTTTTTTTCTTTTCTTTTTTTTTTTTTTTTTGAGGAACTATCTTTTTCTTTTCTATTTCTTCTTTTTTTTATATCTTTTTTGAAGTCAATGTTATTCCTATCAGCAACCGAAAGGTACAACAATTGCGAGCATTTACACAATATATTTATATATGCATATTAGATATATATATATATATATATATGATTCAGTTTTGCTCCTTTGACGAGCAAAGAAAGTGTTCATTATTTCTTTCCCAAGTTTCTTGCAAGTTCATTTTTTAAAGTTATAATTATCCATTTTATACGCTTTTCTTTATTGTTTTGCAATTTTTTGAGCACATCAAATTCATATTTACGTTTTTGTGATGAGATATCTTCTTGAGATAGGGATATAATTTATTCATTAATCTAATCAACTAAATACAAGAAACATCTAAAAAAAAAAAGTGACAACAATTATCTCCAATGTATAGACTTTTTCAATAATTGTCGCATGTTTATTTGTCGTAAGGTAAGTTTATCATTTCCAAAGTGTTTATGGCAAGAATAAAACTGGCAATTTTATTTTAGGGAAAAAGCTTGCAAAAAAATTTGGATCTTCTCCATTAGCTAAATAACCATTCATGGACTTTGACTAATTTTAAACCATTTCATAACAATTTGACAGCCACACTTTAACTCTTTATATATATATATATATATATATAATGTCTTTTCAACTAATTTTAATGGTTTGTTTTAGCAAAAAGACAATATAGTTTAATATTAACTTTCATTTCTTATGGATCTATTGTTAAATAATTCTTTTAAGAAGGATGATCATTAAGATAGATAAAAAAAAAATTTTGAATATATTGCTTGTTTTATATAGTAGCCTAACCTGTAATGATAACAATAGGAAAGAAAGAATAAACACGTATATATGAAATCGTTATAAACGTATATATACACACACTCGATTGTGGTTCATTAAGTCAAATGGGTTGTAAAGATGGGGAACACAAATTGGTCAAAAAGAAGTAGAATACATAGAACTTGACAAGTAGTACTTACTTTGTTATGATAATTCTGAGTTTCAGTACCTGATAATTATTTGGCATTGATTTTCCAAATTGTAAAATATTTTTAAGATTTATTATTAATGTAATTATAATAATAATTATTATTAATATTTTGTAGCCTTAAACAGACAAATTATTTAAATTAAATAGGTCTTGGACTTGGCAAGGCAAACGTGGTGAATGGCAGATGGCAGGGCAGGCACAAAGGCCGGCGTGAGCGTGCTTCACGGCTAATGCAGATTCGTACACCCCAAATCTCTATTTTTATTGGTTATTATCAACACTTTTTCTCTTTTTTTAATCCTTATTTATCTTTCAGGCCGGTTTGCCTTTATTTTAGGCTCCTCTTTTCAGAATTAAAGCTTATTTACATTACATATTAAACTACACAAAAGCTTAAAGGCAACCCCATTTCTAGTTCTTTTTATATTTAAAAAAAAAAGTGAAAAGAAAAAACATTTTAAGTTGGACAACTTCAGTTATGTCTGTTCAGAGCGCTTTCTAAGCTGTTTTTGACATTCAAAATCTAAAGCAGGCTATTTTTGAAAGTTTTTTATTAACTTATCAGAAGAGCTTTTAATTTTTAAAAAAAACTTCTTGCCAAAGTTTAAAAATATGATTTAAAAAAAAATTCTTTTAAATAGAATTTTAAACCTTATATTAGAATTTATCTTAGGTATTATAAACTTCATTCAAATAATTTTAGTACTTATTAAAAAACTTCAAAAAAAAAACATTTTGATTTCAAAAGCACTTTTAAAAATATGGTTATTAAATACTTACTAAAAAATCACAGTTTTTCTCTCTTTTTTTTCTTTTATTAATTAGAAGGAAAAGTAAAAACATGATTACAGGTAATACCACACTCGATTTTACTTAAAGATACAGAGTTCAAATTTTTTCACTCTCAAATAAAAAATATAAAAAAAGAAGAAAAGTAAAAGTTCTGTCAATCTGTGACTCAATTCTTGATGCGAAGAAAATCCACAATTGCCCCTTTGTGCATTGGACCCATTCAAAAGAAATAAAGAGGATAAAATAGTTTAATAATACCCTTTTTTTTTTTTTCTTTTTACGAAAAAGTCTCGATAATTCTTTGTATGTACTCTATATTGCTTTTATATTGATTTCACAACCTTATCTTAACAATGAAACTACTCATGACTTAGTCTCCAAATCATCAAACATGTGAAACAACATATTTTGTCATAGAATTACCACCACAAGCTATAATATTACGTGTTAATTTAAGTTCAAGCGTAAACATACAACTTCCAACTGTTGGTTAGCTATGCCATCGAAAACTTGGTTCCAAATTTACACCTTTAAAAATTAGAAGTTGAAAAAAACACGTTTGTGGGTGTAAGAGAGAGTATGGTAGACCAACACCGTGTACGCGAGTGCAAATATATCTTCATCTGCCAGTTCAAAATCAAGATCCACTATTGCTGGTGCACAAACTATAGAATATTCCCTCCCCTCCCACTCTTTAAAAAACTACATTTTCGCCATCTTGAAAAGTATTGATAGATTACCATTTTAACGATCTAATATATAATTGACAGTAATTTTTTTATCGCATATTATAACTTTTTAACATGTATATAAAACTATTCAAACGTTAGTCCAATAATGTTTTTTCTTCAAATAAAATTTTGAAATTTTGGAATAGAATATCTTTACAGATAATATATATTTGCAAATCGTGCTTAGTAAAATAGAAAATATATATTATCTTTTCAATTTTTTTCTCCTTCTATGAAAAATAATTATTCAAATTCTTTGTTCAATTTTGAGTGTCTTAAATAATATCTAATCAATAACATTAAGTCACATTATTTTAAAAGTTTGAAATGTTTTATAATAGATTTTTAATACTTAAAGACATAACTTATTTCAATGATATGTTGTGTTATAACAGAATTAGTTAAACACAATTTGAGACATTAAAATTAAAATTAAACAAAAGATTTCCATCTGAAAAAGAACGGACAATAATTAATATATCCAAATAAAGTAGTAGTGCAAATATAGACAAAACCAGGAAGTATAATTTGGGTATTGGTGGAATAGAAAGTGTGACAAGTGACAATGAGAACCAATTTACACCCTCAAAAAAGAAAATAAAGTAAAGAAAAAATAAAAATAAAAATAAAAATAAAAAACAAAAAGGTGGCAAATCATCTCAAAGTTGAATGCCCACTATTCCTGAGTGTATGATTTTAGTGGAGAAAACCAGATCGTGTGGGTTTTGGATAGATATGGTTTTGGAAAGTTAGTTTTATCATTTGATGATGTGACTGAACATTTCTATGTTAATAGTTTCCTATCACTTGACTTTAAGTTTATCTCACAAGCTTTAATTACTCCTTTTTTTTTTTTTGGTAAGTGCACAAGCTCTAATTATTATTTTATGCCACTCCTCTCCTTTTCTTTCTTACTGACAAAGTTGTGCAACGACAAAACCTTAAAGACCAATTCCTTTTTTTTTTTTTTTTTTTTGTGTTAAGTTCCGTTTTTCTTCAAATGCATGATTAGCAATAATAACCCATCCTAATACATCAATATAGCTTGAGTTTGCAAACTTGAGCCAATGATTTGACCGTAAATTTACAAGAGACTGCAACAGAATTAAATTTTTAACAACCAAATACATCGATCTATTAACACATTTTCGTTAATATCTGATCATTTTTAATCATATAAAGTTTTTACTATAATTCATATCGATATTTTCATCATCTCATTTCATGATTCAAAACTATGATTTACATTCATATTATCGTGATTTTACCATGTTAATTTTTCCTTTTTTTTTTTTTTGCGTCCATTTTTTTTCCCCCAAGAAAAGCTAGTTACGCTATGAGCTTGCTTTGGAGTTGCTTCCTGCCACATGTTGGAGGATTACGCATCTGTTATCTGGAAGATATCCTAACAAGAAACCCAATGAACTTGTTTATGATTATCCAAGCACCATAATTTGACTACCCATAAATAATCAAGTGGGCATGATTAACAAAAGCCTCTTTCTCTCTCCACCCACATACATATTTTATATCTCTCTATATATATAACATATATATATATATAACACATACTTCTTTCTTTTTCCCCTTTTTGTGTTATACATTTGATTTATATAATATACACACACTAAGAAGATTCATGGTTGGTGCAAAATCTTGAGATTCCCTTTTCTGCTTTTTAGAGTCACATGACTTTCAGCTTGGCATGATTTAAGGAAAGGGAAAGAGAGACCAGCGTACCCTGGCCAGGGAATAAGTCCATATATATAGATGTAAACACACACACACACATATAAGTATACATGTATATGCTAAGTTAAGTCTAGGTAATGTTGTCTCCTATAAGGGATATTAGGTTCGGATATAATAATATTAAAATAAAATACATATTGTTGAGTGTCTTTGTTCGGTCCCTCCTCAGAATTATATGCCGCAAAATCTTTTTAGCCAGTTTTCAAAAGCCTCGCTGGCTACATCAACATGTTGTTAATTATGAGGAAGATCTGTTTACTTGAGTATAATTAGTGGTTAATTATATCGGTAATTACAAAAGGAGATCAAAACAATCCAAATCTTAGGCCAACTCCACAACAGCGTTCATGCACCTATTAAGAGCTTCACAAACCAAAGCTTTGAAAGTGATGGTAAAATTGTAATTACTTAATAGTCACTGTTGCGTAGCTTATTTAACATCTAATCAATGTCGATTTGTTAGACATACCGGATTAACTAGGAAAACGAGCTGTTGAAGTTTATGGTAAAAAACGAGTTTTTTTTTTTTTTTTTTTTTTTTTTTTTTTTCCATTCTTTAACGACCGTCTTTGAGAAAACTGTTCTTAAAAGTAGGTCATCTAATGTATAATTTGTAATAATGAGATTAGTTGTTTATATCAATTATGATTTATGAAATAAGTTTTTTTTTTTTTTTTTTTCATCATTGAACCATCAATACTACAATTGTTGCCAAGGCATTATTTTATACTAAGAATCCACATCGACATTCGGATTGAAGTTATAAACTTCTCATTAAAGTCATTATTTCTATACTTACAAAAGATAACAGACATGGATTCAGCTACATATGAATTTATTAAATTATTATTCTTACCAAAGTATATGGGTTTATCATATAACAATTGAGACACTATTCAAGAAGGAAAAAAAAAAAAAAAAAAAAACAATTGAGACACTAGTCATCTTTCAGGAAAGGGTGATCACCAGTTGATCCAGGTTTTTGACGCTGCCAAACAGTTAACACACCGCACAAATTAGCTTCATTACCAAAAAATAAATAAATAAAACCTGTCTATCTTAGAACTACGTTGTATAAAAAATAATAATTACAAAAAATAAAAAACCTCGGCCATTAGAGAAATTAACACTACTTTTGAAGACTATTTCAAGGGACTAAATAGACGAAAATATTGTCTTTTTATTTCACTTTCTGATTTTCTTGTGGTATAATCTAAAAGCAAACCGTTGTCATAGAAAATTGAATTTTTCAAACAACTAACAGAAAAGTAACACTAACCAAAATTCATAAATGTTACGGGACCTAAAAATTAAATATTTAGAATAACAATGGTTATGTATTTATTAGGAGTGTGTATTCAAATCGAACGGCTTATTTAGTTGAAGTGCAAATCAAACCGAATATATATTAGTTCGAAGATTTTCAAATTGAGTTAAATCATTTAAGGGCTAATATCAAACTAGGCGAAACCATTATAAATTTAAAAAATGTATAAACAAGTCATGTAACGTAAGGATTATTTACACAGATGGTCAAATTAGAGTTAGGATGAGATACCGACCTTCTCTCGAGATGGCCCAACGATAATCCTGGCCCAGGGCCCAAAAAAAGTACCCACCCAGGCCCATACTCCTGGCGAACCGGACCTTGAGCCGGATAGAAGGCACATCTTCATACCCGATCCAAGAGTCCCCAGCATAAGAGAAAAAGGACACCGCATTACTGTCAAATGCGACAACGGCGTGATTCTTCGTGTTAAACTCAATAATCTTGTAGTACACCAAAGTGCCCTCATCCCCAGGCCCGACCCCAACCGCCGGAGCCCCGACGCCATTCACTTTCGGATCCTGGAGCTTCCACGTCCTCCCATACACCGGCAGACCCATCACAATCTTATTCGGCGGTATACCCGATTCGATCCACGACCCGATTCCATAAACCGTGCTGATATTGCTGTTGGGGTCGTTTAGGGCCGAGTGAAGCCCGGTGAAGTTGTCCCACGACCCGTGATAGTCAAAGCACATCGGGCTGACCCAGTCCAGATATTTGCTCATTTCACGGGCCGGGTACGATCTGGGCTCGTCGAGGAAAAATCCGGCTGCGAAGTACACCGCCGATGTCAGAAGAAGCCGGGGTTTCCGACTCGTCAGCGATTCGGAAACCAAACCTCGTCTCCACTCCTTGTATAACACGGCCAAGTTGGCCATGTCCACGTCATCAGCCGGGAACTCCCAGTCCAGATCAACGCCGTCGAACCCGTACTTCCGAGCCACGTCGATGGTTGACTTTATGAACTTCCCGCGCTCGGCGCGTGAGCCCGCTATGATCGAGAAGAGCGTAGAGTTGCTCCCGCCGCCGCCGATGGAGAGGAGGGTCTTGACACGTGGCGTCTTGCTGCCGAGTGCGTGGATGAACTCGGGGATTCTGATGAGGTCGTCGGAGGTTACGTTGAGCGCGTACGTGGTTGGTGATGGTTCGAGGAAGGCGTAGTAGATGTGCGTGAAGTACGAGGTTTCGATGGCTGATGCTGGTAATGAGGCGTACGACGGCCAATAGGCTGCTCTGATCCCCGATTTCAGTGGACGAACATATGGATGTGAAAGTAGCTGCGATTTTGAAGGTTCCGGCAGTGAAGATATCGCCGGAGAGGTGGGTACTACTTCTGGATAATCCGGCGATGGTAGTACATCTGAATTTGAGACTGTTAAGGTTTGGAAGACGACGAAAACAATAACCAGGCAAAGTGAGTGCAGAAGCTTTAGGTCTCTATCCATGTTGGGCCTGTTTGGGATTTCTGATCATCAAAGATATTTGGTTATTAATGCTGTGTCTTTTGAAATAATTACATAAAAAAATTTATTTTTAGAGTCTCGTTTTTATATATATATATTTTTTAACAATAATATGCATATATCTATTTTTTTAAAAATAAATATTTATAGTATCATTTTATTTTTTTATTATAATTGACATCATTTTATTTTTATATAGATTCTTTTATTTTTCTTCTTTTGTTTTTTTATTTTAATGATGAGTTTTTTTTTGTTGATAAATGTAAATTACCTTTAATAAATCAAAACTAATTATAAACATCAAAGTAATTATAATAAATATAAAATATTTACTACAAAGATGATGATTCATACTAAATAATAAACACAACACAAAATATTAACGATAAAGATTTATGAATATTCATACTTTTTATATAAAAAATCAATTAATTATTTATGAAAAAACTTATTTGTTTATGTAATTCATTATAAATCAAATGGTTGTCATTAGTGTCTTAACCAAACAAATTGAAGAATAACACAATAAATGGAATCAAATTCTTTATGAAAAAATGCTATTATTTATATAAATTAGTAGAAATGAAATCGAACATATCTTTATGATAAAGATAGATTCATTATACGAAATATTTTTTTGAGATTTTTCTTTTTCTTTATTTAGCCTTTTCTCATTAATGTGAAATCTGATTTTGAGAAAAAATTCATTTTTTGATTCATTATGAATATTTACACATTCTTTACAATAAATCAAAAAAAATTTCAAAATTTTCTTTTCTGTCAATTCTTTTTTAAAATTTCATCAAATCAACTTTAGCCTTATTTAGCAAACATCTTAGATTCTTTTTTTTTTTTCTTTTTTTGTAATTTCTTTATTTGTTAATTCTCATTTTTTATGAATGATAAAATTGTCTTTATTATTACTCTTTTAGACGTTTATGTAAATAAAAAGAAAAATAGACAAATTTCAAATCAATACATCAAATCTGGACATCTATGTAAATAACCATGTATTTTTTTGGTTGGCTAATTTGACCCATCATTTTTTTTAATTTTTAATTTTTATAATTTTAAGGCACAAATGCTGTGGTGATATCGAAAGGTTATACCATGTTGTTGTGCATGTTTTGGAAGATTGTGTTTGAAAGTTCTCTACGTGGACTTTTCTTAGCTAAACTAGGGCATTTTATGGAAAAGAGAGCATAAGATCAACCAAATGCGGCCAAAATTTGGAAAAAAATAAAAATAAAAATAAAATTCAAACGAGAGTAGGAAGCGACGATTTGTCTCGAAATGAATTTGCTGGACTATGAAATAGCTGGTACGTTAATTTCATTAATAAATGTGGGGTATACTTTTCTTCGTTATTGTAAACGTCTAAATAGAAAGTGTACTCTTCAAAGTGGTTAATTTGTGAGCGTCATAAGTCGGAATCAACCCAACTGTAGGACGACCAATAGCGACTTTTGCAATGCGTAATAATTATTTTTGTTAGGATCTTAAGAGATGGAAAAGTTAGAGATGAAATAAATAAAAAGCAATAATTCTAAGTCAAACTAATTATTTTAGTGCATATGTACCTAAAAAAAAAAAAAAAAAAAACCAACTTTGCTTGGTTCTTTAGCTAGATATGTGCCTGGTGCTAGTGCTTTTATAATTTCGAATGAACGTAAGAGAATTGACATATTATACTATATGCTTGCTGCTAAATGCATTTAATTCATAATTGCAAGTAGTTTTTCTTGTACAAAAAGAAAACGCACTTCAAATTAAGTACTTAAATTAAAAGTACAATAGAAGGAGAGGTTGTATTCTTATGTGGCGGCCACTAAAGACATGTATATAACCTCAAAATATGTATATATCGTCACTTTGGTAAAGTATATTGAATGGTTTACATAAATGGTGAATTCCTTGTAAGACCACAAATCTGTGAACCCAGTCAAGTTCAACGGTATATATACTATTGTTACCTAATCCACCAAGAAAGTTGTGGCTGCTGTCAAAAGGAAGCAATATTTTTCCACTTTTTTTTTCTTTCTTTTTTTGGCTTTTTTTTAAGATAGATATATATATATATATATATATATATGTTGTGTATATATATTTGTTCCTATTCTGGCTCAACGTGTTCAATTGGTCCGGCCAGTGATCACTTGTTAACGGGTACATAATTGCAGCCACTTTTTAGGGTCCCGAACGATATCAATTTGTTTGTCGTTTATCTCATACCTCTGCTTACTTTCAAAGGTTCCAGCCTTCCAGGTTTCTTTTTTCTGTTTTCCTTGCCAAAAATAATAAAGATTCAACTAACAATTAATTTCACATATGATTCTATTGTAAATGTAGAGTTTGAATTCTCCATCCTAAAATTTAGAAAAAAAAAATAAAAAAAATTTTTTTTTTTTTGCCATGCGTTTTGGTCAGACCTTTGCCAGTAAAAATAGGCTTTCGCTGCACCATTTTCTCCTTTGTTTGTGAAATGGGTGCTCCAACGCTATATTTCCTTTATGAGATGTAGGGAAAGCGACTTGTCGTTTGGGTGAAACTAATTTGGCATTGTCGTTTCTTTAGTTATACTGTTTCCTTTTGTCGTTTGTTACTTGTTGCCGCCGTTTGGTTGTAAATAATAACAATAAAAATTTTGAGTGTTTGGAGTCATCTATCTTTTTTAATTCTTTAAGGAAATGAAAGCAGACTTCAATAAATAGAAGAAACCATTTCGATGGACACTTACAAGACTGGAAATAATAACAAGAAGAAAAATATTCTGACCAGTAGCTACACTGATGAACAGAGTAAGCAGCTAATGTATGGACTACTTTGTTATCTATTAATTAAGCCTAGGGCCTCTCTCACTCCAAAAATGATATTCCATTTATTTTAGTCGTCAATTGGATTTATAATCCTCTTTTCAGTATTGTTTCCAAGTTTCTAACTAAATTATTGAGTTAGGCTAAAACAGATCTCATAAAAAAAAAAAAAAAGGAATTACTATAATCCAAAAAAAAAAAAAAAGGAGAGAGAGAGCGAGAATTACTGGAAATCATAAAGCATCTTTGTTTCTCTAAATTTAACGCTTAATCTTTCTTATATGGAAATTTTGACTTCTTCTCTTTTTCCAAATTTGATGTACATATTTTATATAAATATATCTCTTCCCAACGGTTTCTTGTAACCATTCATTGCTAAAGTTATTCAAGTAGTATTCATGTTTTTTCTCCATTAAAAAAGAAAAAAAAAGATTGATTAAAAATAAGTACTTTTTGTTCATGTTTCTCATAAAATGCATACTAAAGAAGACGACACATCGTTTTTTCACCGAGACAGAAACGACACGGCGTTTTCTCACACAAGAAACGACAAGCTATTTATTGTAATTATTATTTTTCACCAAAACAACAACTACATGTCGCTATAATCCTGAACTTAAAGTCTTAAACTGCATGTCTTTTATTTATTTTTCCTTCACTAGGCTTCGTTTTATATGGTTGGTGAAATGCCATGTCTTTTTTGTTTTTCTGAAGAAAAGTGACATATTGATACAGTTTTACGACTATCTGGAAAACAAACGACATGTTTTCGTTTTCCTGGAAATCATTTTGCCTTGAACGAAAACCGATGCCAATATCTCGTTTTTGTTCCTGAAACACAGATTCGAAATAAATTTATTAGTAGTTTATGTACTTTTTTTTTCTCTCTCTCTTTACAATTAGTTTCTCTGTCAACTGTCCTATAAACAACCTATAAATTAAAAATTTTATCCTATATATGATCCCTCTCGTTAAAATTTGTGTATGGAAATCATTAAATCAGGTGATAATTAGGTTATTATTAAGTTTGAAAAATACCTTTATTTCCCTTTGTTTCGTTAGAGGTCCTTTTTTGCCCTCTAAAATCAGTTATTCCTGAATCTCTCTCTCTATAATTTGTCCAAATCTTCTTTGAAAAAAAAAAAAAAAAAGTTTTGTAAGAGCTAAAGTATTTTTTGTACTCATATATATAATCATTCGTACAAAATTTTTTAACGTATAATGTTGTTTAAGAATGATATGTTTTGATAAAAACCTTTGTTGTATTGGTAACGATTGTGAATTCGATCCTACATAATTGTGATTTGATATCGTATTTGCATTTTGTTTAGAAGTCTTTTAGTCGTGTACTAATGGGTTTACTCTCTCTATCATTACTCATTAGTCCTTTTCAGCCTACGAGCTCGAATACTTTTTTTTTTTCCTTCTTTTGCGTATGGAGGTTAAAATGTTTAATTTATTTTCATTATAATGCTAGTTTTTTTGTCTGATTACAATTTACAAGTATTAGTTGTTTAACATGTGCGCATCTTTTGGGTTTAACGTTTTCCAACAACTTTAAGATTTTTTTTTTTTGTCACGTACCGATTTTTACATATATAATATAATCTTCTAGTCTTATAGTTACAGCCACATGCTATTTTATTACCGAATTTACTTATTTATTAATCTAGAGATGTGACTGACAAACGAGAAAAATAAATAGAAGGCTAAACAAATAAGTCATAAAAAGAAAATATTAGCAAAACTTAAAAAAAAAAAAAAAAAAAAAAAGTCATAAAAAGGGAGCAAATCTTTTTTCCGGATCTACTATGATTATCTTCCTAATCACAATCCTAATCACAGATTTTTCGCCTTTAGCCCTTTCTCTCCTTGGACCTATCGATTTTGATGATTTTTTGTGATATATCTTCAGCTTATCCTTGATAATTAGAAATCCTTGAGACTTAGACAAAATGATCTTTCACAAAGTGTGCAAGCGATAAAATTGAAACCAGTTTTCAAAATTCAACAGATACCTGTGTAGTTTCTAAAACATATAGATAAATTAAAATTTTAAATTACAAGGCATAATTATGTAATTAACCCAATTGAAATGGGGTTTAGATGTGTAGTTTCCAATAGTAGGAACTAGGAAGTGTTTTATATGAAACTACAAGGAAGGCTTTTTTTAATATTGTCAAAATCTTGTTGTTACCTCCTAAATTGGTACTAATAAATGATTGTTTTAGATAGCCACTTGGACCAACATGACAAGTAGGCGTAATTATCTAAAACCATTAAATTGTTCGGTTTTTATTAAAGTGTCAATTTCAGATCTTTTACATATTTTCCTCTTTTTGTGAAAGAAGTAAGATTGAACCCTTATACCAATATTGCTCCAGCAACAAATATGATAATTACAACCTCCATTAATCGTTTTTTTTTTCTAGGCCCCCAATAATAGCTCTTTTAAGTTTTGAACATTTTTAGAATTATTATGTCTCGTACATGTGTAATGAAAGCAACTTACCTGGAAAGAAGAAGTTATTTGGTAAAAAAAGGGAAAAAAGAAAAGAAAAGAAAAGAAAAAAAGATAGTAAATATCTGGAGGCAATGAACCAAAAGGTCAATAATGTACAAGAACAGATGAGAAAGTACGTGGTAAAGGAAACATTGAAAGAGAAGTACGTACTAGATAGAAATTAAGAATTTTGTGCTACCTAAGATACATGTCACTTGCTTATTAAAAAAAAAAAAGGTACATGTCACTTAACTTCTTTTGGGCATGACATGTCGGACCGCAAGTGGTGAATCCATCTTTTGCCGTGTGTCCTTATTTAATTTTTTTAATATGCCATTCTTTAAAATTTTAATTGTATCTTCATTTTAGAAGACAAACTGTAATTCAATAATTAAATCCTATAATTATGTTCTTAATTGTTTATTCAACGGTAAAATTATATTTGAATTTTCTTTCTAAAAAAAGCTGAATTATCATATTTTAATCCTAAGTATTGTCGTATCATTCAATAACAAAAAAATATATATTATATTTGTCGATAAAAATGTGACAATTCAAAATTAGAACATATTCAGGTATTGAAAGACGTATATTTGTGTTTCTAACACTATTCTTCTTCATAAAATCCCACCGAGGAAAGAGTGAGAGAAAAGAAGAAGAAGTAACAAAACAACATAGGGAGAGAACATTGTTTTGAGTGTGGGTTGAACAAGAGGGAATTGGCGTGAGTTTTCGTTTAATTTGTCGAGTAGTTAGTTTCACACATATGCAAAAGAGACTCTTTTATTATTATTATATTAATATTTTTTTGCTTTTTTCTTTCTCTAAGGTAGGGGAAGTGGTGGAACTTTGTGCCTTTCTTTTTGGGGGGTTTTCAAGTTGGAAGTTGTTTAGACAGACAAAGAGATCTAATAAAGAGATTTGGTCTAATTTTGATTGAAAGAGTAGAATCCATATGGGGATGTTTGTTTTGCAATATAAGCCAATGAAAACTAGTAAAACGTCAAAAAAGTCCACTCACTCCTCATTTTCTTTCTGTCTTGACCTACTTTTGATATGTGGGCCGTGGGGTTCAAAGAAATTGCCTAAAAATGACTTTTGTGCCTTTACCCTTAATTATTTTTATATGACTAATACTTATCTTTTCATTAGGGGTTAACTTTGGGGATTCAAATTCGTTTTAAAAATAATTAATAATGCAGCAGGAAATGGCACCATCATAGCAATAAGGGTCTCCACACTAGCTTGTCCTTTTCCTTTGTCGGCCATTTTCTTGGGTCCCACTAATTTTGCAAAATAACATATTATTTGCTATTTGCCATTTGCTATATAGGCCTATCTTAGGTATATGACCTAACTATAAACTAATAATTAATTCTGACATATTAAAAATTCATGTTTTTGTACATTACTACTAGACAACGCCTTGTTTATGTATATATATATGTATCTTAAACAAAAAAATTTGACATATTAAAATACTTTATCTGATCGACTTTTTTTTTTTTTAAATATAAACTAGAGTGCAAGATTTTAAAACGACATCTTATATAATGAAATCACATATGAAATTAAGTGGTTTGTATAATTATTGTAGTCGAATTTGTAATTAGCTTCTTAGTAAAGTTTAAATGAGTTGGTCGATATATACACATGAGGAAAATCTGTGTTTATTCGCTTGAGGAGTAGCAGTTAAATAATTAGTTTTTTTTTTTTTTTTTTTATTCGCTGTTGAGTGCTTAAATCTAATTTGTTGGCATAAACAAATAAATAATTAGCATTTTTAAACAAAAAAAAAAGACATAATCTAATAGTATTTAATTACATCATAAGAGGTAGATTTTAAGTTTCCCATTTTCAAATTTAGGAAAGGAAAAA
Organism: Ficus erecta; assembly: GCA_008635985.1. Classification (NCBI taxonomy): domain Eukaryota; kingdom Viridiplantae; phylum Streptophyta; class Magnoliopsida; order Rosales; family Moraceae; genus Ficus; species Ficus erecta. Next base: position 529,573 of record BKCH01000654.1, on the reverse strand, counting down.
AAAACGTATAGAAAAATTAATTATCATTTATCCAAATTCCAAAGGGGGATCAACACCTTCTTGTTATCAGTTACACATTAATTAAATGATTTGTTTGAGCACATATGTTATGTCTTGACACTTGTCAGTTACTCATACGTACAAATTAGGACTCCCAGTCAAATCCCATAAGTCATGCAAAACAACAGAAGAAATTTTTTTTTTTTTTTTTTTTTTTTTTTTTGGCAATTAACAGGAGAAGTTAATGCAAATGTCCAACAATTGGCAATCAATATTTATTTGATTTATATTTATACAGTAAATGTATTTAATATAGCAGTACAACGTCAAATAATGAAGAGGCAAACTAATTTATAATATATATTTGATTTTGACTATATAAATAGCTGGAAGATAAGAATCAAATCAATAATTTAAAAAACTGATTGCTTAAAAAAAGAGGAAATTAGCTGATTGGCGGGTGAGAATCAATTTGCAGTAAAGAAATTCAGATTTTGCATGATTTATGGAATTTAACTGAGTCCTTTACAATAATATATAAGTTCTTAAATCATCATAAAATGTCCAAGAAAGGAAGAAAGAAGAAGAAGATAAACTCGTCATAAAACTTACCATTACGTACCATTGTTGATGAGGAAGTTTAGTATAGTAAATATATATAATAGAGTAATTATAATTTTCTATGTATTTTTATTAGTTTATTTTGTTTTTGGTTAAGTTTCCTAAAAGCTATTTGGGTAAGTTTCCTTACTTTTAATTTGGTTAATTTTCACTAAAATTATTTTGCTTCTCTATAAATAGGTCTAGTGTTATTACTCAAAGAGTACCATGCCTAAGTATATTGAGTATTCATCAAAATTCCTCTCTATTATCTTCTTTCTCTCTCTAAAGTCTAGCTAGTTTCTTTCTTATTCCTTTTTCTTCAATTTCTCTCGTTAAATTGACGCAAGGGACCGACCTTGTTGTTAAGGTAATTTTACATATATAGTATAAAATTCGAATCTGCTTTTTTCTAAGTTAAAATAATAATAATAATAATAACGACGTTTTTTGCGTGCAGCATATATATGAACATCAAGATGGGTTAAGTACTAAAAATAAAGTCTTTTAGTACATGATTTTACGTCATCAAGTGTTCTCTTATTTTACGGACAGTGAATGTGAATCTCTTCCTATCCATATATGGTACAAACCCCCATTTTACAACTTCTCCATCAGTCAACTTTTCTTTTTTCCCTCAAAAAAGATATATACTAAAAAAAAGAAAAAAAAAAAAGAAGAAGAAGAAGAAGAAGAAGCTTATTCTCCAATGGAACCAACAAGGAACGAGCCATGTCCCTCCTCTTCTCCTCCAGACGATCATGATCATGATCATCATCAAAGTGATGTTCAATATCAATATCAAGATCAAGATCATCATGATGAGGAACAAGAAGATGATCAAGAAGGGAATATCATCTCATTAGATCTGAACCTGTCTGGTAAAAGTCTGGAACTAAATCTACTCGATTCCTTGGCAAGTTGTTCTCCTCATGATCAAGCAACACAACCACAAAACAACCTCACGCAATCAGAGCCGTTCGATAACAATTCGGAGCAGCGGGTTTTCTCGTGTAACTATTGTCAGAGAAAGTTCTACAGTTCGCAGGCGCTGGGAGGACACCAAAATGCTCACAAGAGAGAGAGGACTCTGGCCAAGAGAGGGCAAAGAATAGGGCATGAGCAGCACCACATGTTTGGTCCTCAATATCACCCGTATTTCGACCGCCTTCACTGGTCAAGTCTGGCCTCTCTTCCTCTCCATGGTGCGGCAAATTACAACAACAATAGGTCTCTTGGAATTCAGGTTCATTCCAATACGATTCACAAGCCTCATAATTCCTTTGGGATTTTGTATGGACAGCCGGCCATCGGGAAGCATACCACGGTGGGATTGTTGTCGTCTAAGGCTACCGCCGGAAGATTTGATTTCTCCAAAGGGATTGGTTCTTCTCCCAGCCCATATGAGAGAAATATTGGAAGATGTAATAATTGGTTTGGAGGTGGTAGTGACCGTCTGATCATGAACTCTGATCATCATCATCGCAAAGAGGAAATTAGAAAGCTTGACTTGTCCCTCAAGCTATGAGTAAGAACATTTCTTCTTGGTTAATTAGGGTATTTTTGCTTCTTTTTTCTTTTTTTTTTTTTCTTTTTTTTACTGAGATTTGGTTTGAAATTTGGTCCTTCTTTTTCTTTTTCTTTTTTTTGCTCTTTCCTTTTAATCTTCTACAATAAGATTGTTGTGTATATTTTGCAGTGGAAAGTATAATTAGGGAACTGCTATTCTGTACTTAATCGTTTAAGTAGTTTTGTTTAGTTCAATACAATATATGGTACGTACTTAAGGCATTGTACTTCGGGACAAAATTGATGGAAATATATATATTTATATCTATATATATATTTTTTTCATTTTTTTCTCGTTTGGTTATTGAAGTGTTTGCACAGGAGTTGATTTGGGAAGCTTTTCCAAATGAACAGACATTTGATTCAAACTATTTTCAGATATGTTCAATATTTGACTTACTGGCTAAGAGACATGACATGACCTTTTCTTAGAAATTTTTAAACCTAACCCCCTAACATCATTAATCTAAATCGCATCGGAAAGTACTCTATTTTTGAGAGGAGACTTTGAAAGAAATATAATTAATTTGTAGTTAAAACTTGATTTTTGTGTTTATATAAAAAATTAATAAAAATTATAACTAATTTTTAAAAAATCAATTAACTTCAATTTAAAATTTTCATCTCCAACCGACGTGTCAAGGAAGGTTTGGTTAAAATGCTAATTATTCAAAGTTTAAGACTCCACCAATCACTTCGTCTTGCAAGTAATATTAATTTTGTTGAAAGTATTACCTTCTCTTATATTTAAATGTTACACTCCTTGTTACCATTTTCAACTTGAAAATCATAGCAAAGTTACTTTATCCACTCCTTTAGATGTGTCTTTTGTCTTTTTTCTATACGTTCACTTTTTCTTTCTTTTTTTGTTTGTTTTTTAAATCTAGTACTAGTATTCAAACGTTAGTGGCCCTTTTCAAATATTGTAACTTGTATCATAAATAAATAGAATCCATTGGATGCTGAGTAAGCACCGCCATCATTGCATAAACTCATCATATATATATATATATATATATATAATATTATACCCCAAAGATGCAGCAATAGATTTGAGTGTCGATGATGATAATGACTATAAGATGCGCTCAATATTTTCACATCGCATTCATACAAGAACAACACCTTTCGGTCTCTCACATTCAAGAAAACTCCAAAAACAGACCAAATATTATAGGGGTTACATTGATGGTGCCCAACTTGACATATTAGACTTTCGCCAAAAAAGTAAAAAAATAAAACTACTAACATATTAAAAAGTAATGAGCCATAACTTAACGTGTGTGTATATGTATATATATTATGATAAGAGAAAATATCCAAAACACCCTTTGTGATTAATACATAACAATTTTGTCCTTTTTATTATTCAAATGCTCAAAACATCGCATGTGTTTGTAAAATCAATTACAAAATATCTCCTTAAGTAACTAAGTTTTTAAAAATATCAAGACTATCATTCCCAATATAAATTAAATATTATTTTTAAATTTGATTTAAAAAGTAAAATGATCAAAATTTCCAAACGCTCTACTTAAAAAAAAAAAAACAGAGAGAGAGAAAATTAGGGAAATAACCATAAATTTGACACCTACTTATAATTTTTGCCATCAATAAGAGTAAAGTTGATAATATTATCATTTCATAACATATAATTAAATAATTAAATAATTAAATAATAATAATACTAAACAGTTTATACACAAAAATACTAGTATCTCTTTGTTTTCTTTCCTTTTTTATTTATTGAAATAATTTTCATATATCTCCGACTCTGTTCGTCAGCCGCCGGTATGTCACTAGTCATCAGTCTCCAGTCGCCGATCGCTGGCCACCAGCAGGTCACTAGACGCTAGCCAGTCACCAATAGAATGTAAAATGAATTATGCTAGAATGCAAAATGAATTCGGATAAAATGCAAAACAAATTCTATCAGAATCCAAAATGGTATTGGATTGTATCAGAATCTAAGAATGGAAAATGGATTTTGGTAGAATGCAAAATGGATTCTATCATAATGCAAAATGGATTCTACCAGAATCCAAAAAAGCAAAACGGATTCTGATATAATGCAAAACTTATATACAAAGAAAAGTATTTTGAAGTTTTTGCTTTGAAAATCGATATAACTTTTTTTTTTTCACTTTGCTTGCTTGATTTGACGAACTATGTTCTCTGTTAAATGTTGTAAATTATATATATATATATATATATATAATATTATATGCACACACTCACTCACACCTTACATATGCACATATATGTATACAATTACATTAAAAGTTGGAGAGATTTAAAGAGAAATATGACCCTAGTTATTTAAGGATTCCATTGGGATCATTGGTCATCATCCAATCAAGACGCCTACCAGGTGTGGACCATCTCTTTGATATAGAACCGAGTGTAAAAACATGCACAATGAATTAAATGATTTTAGTGTTGTGAACTTTAGAAAAGTATTTGAACATTTCGATAGAATCCATTAGAAGCATGTGTTATTTTTCTTGTGAATGATTTGCTTATTTTCGGTGGTTTGTTTGCCGAGAAAATTTATTTTTGTTGGTTTGGTTTGTTTTTTGGTAATTTGTTTGTCGGTTTTTTTTGCTTCCATTTGTTTGCCAGGAAAATTTTTGGTATTGTAAGGTGAAAATAAAAGCGTTAACGATTTTGTGTTTCAACTGGATATGCAAAAAAAAAAAAAAAAAAAAAAAAAAAAACTATAAGAATATGTTTTGAATTCGATTAGAATCCGTTTTGTATTATATTAGAATGCGTTTTACTTTCTCGAATTCTGGTAAAATTCATTTTGCATTCTGATAGAATCTGTTTTGCATTCCATCAGAATCCGACCGTTTTGCATTCTATCAGGATCCGTTTTACTTATTTTACATTATATCTGAATCCATTTTGCCTTCTCGAATTCTATCATAATCTATTTTGCCTTGTCAGATTCTGGTGGAATTCATTTTGCATTATGATAGAATTCATTTTGCATTCTATTAGAATCTAACCGTTTTGCATTCTATCAAAATCCTTTTGGCCTATTTTGCATTCTATCGGAATCTATTTTGCCTTCTCGGATTTTGGTAGAATCCATTTTGAATTATAATAAAATCTCTTTGACTATTGGAGCCAAATATGTCCGGCCATTTTTGTTAAAATCTAAAAAATATATGTTTTGTTAGAATCTATTTTGGATTCTAATAGAATCTCTCCGACAACCAATATTAATGCCGATGATCGTAGTCGGATACACTCGGTCATCTTTTGTTGAAATATGAAGAAAAAAAAATTTTCTACCGACCAGCAAGCAGAACAAGATACATACAATCATCTTTGCTGAAATATGAAGAAAAAAAAAATTTCGACGACCGGAGACCGACCGGTAAACGGAGTTGAAGATATATAAAAAAAATATTCCAATAAATAAAAAATAAAATAAAATAAAGAGATATGAGTATTTTTATCTTTTTACTATTTTTTCATTTAATTATTTAATTAAATATTATGAATTGACTAAATTATTAATTTTACTCGTATAGTTGGCAAAATTATAAGTAGGTATCAAATTTAAGACATTCTTGTAAATCCCAAAACAAAAAAAAAAAAACAAAAAACAAAAAACAAAAGAATAAGATTCATTTTACGTATTATCTTAATAGGATTAATGTTTTAAAATTTAGTATATAATGGGAATGGTAATTTTTGTATTTTCAAAACTTTTATCGCTTCAAGGATATTTTGTGATCGACTTTATAAATATAGCTGGTGTTTTGGCTTTTAAGCTATAAGAGGGGCGAAAGTGATATTTAGGTTGAACATGAGGGGTATTTTGGGTATTTTTCTTTATAATTATAGAAAAATACTTGTTTTGTCCGCACATGGAAGTGTGTTTAAGAAATATTATATATATATATATATATATATATATTTATTTATTTATTTATATTTAGATATAGGAGCTTTGCCCCTATATCTTTTTTGAAGTAATGCTAGCTATATTTGTCCTCTTCCGAGGAGCGTGCACAGTGTCACTTTCATCAACTGATCTTAAGATCTAGGAAAGATCGGGTCGCATATGAATAATTTTAGTCTAAAGGTACAATGCATCACATTTTTCATAGTATATACATATATAATTCGTATAAATTTGTGGACGAAAAAGATAATTAAATATGTTATATTTTAAGTGGGACAAGGGATAGCGTAAGTGACCAAAATTTGCCGCCCCAATTGAAAAAGATTTATTATTAAAAAAAAAAAAAAAAGGACACACAAACACATGAAAAACAGAAGAACATGAACTCGAAAATGGTCTTTCGTAAAATTACAAAACCCTTGTGGGGAAACAGACAATATATATATATATATATATATCAGATATCTGTGTGTGTGTGTGTGTGAAACATCAACTCAAAAGTAAAAGGTTCCATTTGCTTCCTCAGCCAACAAAAGGGTGGGAACGAGATTGAAATTAAACTAATGACGCCCACAAAAATTGTGGCCAAGATAGTTTACTAGTCTCTTATTCAATCAAAGTAATGTAACTAACAAACTTTGATAAAAATTCAGCTGGAGCTTCAGATTTCTGCTGGTAGCCAACAAGAAAAACTAATATCCTGTCAGAACAATAATAGAGAACATAAAAATATCTCCGCTAGTAAATCTTCAAAACTGGTTATATCACATACTCTTAAACCATATCAATCAAAACATGCGTTGTAAATTAACGTCGGGGTAGAATTTGTTCGATGGGTTTGAACCAAGTCTTAAAATTTTAACATGGAATCTAATCTGAATCAGTGTTTGACAGAAAAGAAAAAAGACAGCAGTTCGGATTTTCGGTTCAAACCCTTTGATTTTAGGATTTAAACCCCCTCAAATTTCGTCAAATCTCCATTCCTATACTTGGACTTGCAGCCATTTATGACCCTCGGAAAAATCTTGAGAGCATATGTGAAAAGAAATTTAACGCACATTTTGACTAAAAAACAAGAGTTGTCGACTTTAAGTATCCAGGTTTACACTCCCCTAACAACGAAAAAGAAAGATTTACAGAATCTGAACCGGACACACGGACTGCTAATGCAGTTAAAAATAATATCCAAATTATTGCAGCAAACGAACAATTAAGTACAGCCAAAAGAACAACTGGACACTGGTACAATCTTTATGTGTTGGCAAACACATGTAAGGACATTTTCATGTCAAACTTTAAAGACACATAGGAACATAGCTTGGCTCGTTGCGAAAGGAAGAGCATAACTTGGCCCCTTTCCAACAAGCTATCTAGTGTTGTAAGGTTAGACACATTTTCACGTGTTTCGACTAAAAATTTGGGCCCGCCAAAAGATTCAAAGAGCCAATAATGCAATGGATGAGAAGCCAATAATCAAGTTATGAACATACATGTTTCGGTCCCCAACAAAGAAAAAAGTACAATCATGCATCTAAAACCACTAATGTATCAGTAAATTCTATCCATTCGAAGGAGACTAGTTGACGTAAAGTTCAAGAACCAAGCACAACAGAAAATCATTAAACAATAATACAGAAGATGAGAAGCCAATTATCAAGTACATAGATGTTTACCACCGAAGGTTGTGGTGTAGTGGTTGGAGGCTTTTCTTAAGCCTCCTCATTCTTTCCACCAAGGATCAAATCCCGTAGCCTCCGCTTTGGACCCTGCACCAGCTTCAGCTGTTGATGCACTGGGCTAGGAGGCAAGCGGTACTGGCCCTCGGTGGAAAGCTTCGTGAGACTAAGTATTAAGCACCGATCACTCCTCGGTGGTCCCTGGGATTGCTATTAAGCCGAAGGGGCGTGAGAATAGGATGGACATCACCTGATTCCCCTTTTTATTGAGCCAAAAAAAAAAAGTACATAGATGTTTATCAACACCCAAAAACTAAAAAAGGTACAATCATGCACTCAAAACAACTCATGTATCAGTAAATTCAAATTCATTCGTGAAACAATCTTATTGTGTTCTGCCGTATGGATTAAGCAAAAAACTGCAAGGAAGCAACCCCGGAAAAAAGATGGAATTCTGAAGCTGAATTCTCATCGATACTATTCTAAAGGCTGGAAAAATTGAAGTTTTCACCAGCTGAAACATCAAGTACATAAATGAATATAAGTTGTGGAGACCACATATGCTGAGTATGTGAAGCTAGACTCTACAAGCAAATAGTCCTACCGCCTAAGTGTGACATGTTGGGTATTTAAAAGATATAGCAAAGGCAGAGACTAAATCTTCACAATTGCCAAAGAAAAATGCTAGGGACATCAGCTCAAATCCCAACTTTTTGTACTAACTTTGAGTTGTCGTTCTTTTATTGGTATAGATTGCCCCATCAATTAATAACAAGAGAATGTAATTGTCAATGAAAATATGACAATTCAGAGGTTGGTATAAAAGTTGGGATTAGAGCTGGTGGTCCGTAGCTTACCCATTGCCAAAATCCCCATTAATTTCTCACAGCAAATTGACACAAGGAAAGAAACATACTAGCAAAGTTGCTAATTTGATACAAAAATTTCATTTGTCGAACGGTCAAGTGCTGTTTATATCAAAATATGTAGATCATTGCAAAAAAAAAACTCTTCTTGATCATTGCCATGATAAGAGGGGTAAAAATTCAACAGATACCCATAGCACGCAGTCGATTTTCATCCTACTTTTTTTACATAAGACTTGACATTTCTCAACCATTGTATAAGTTCAATTCTATCCTTGTTCAACATATAGTCATGCAAAAAAACAGAAAGCTCATCATCTATTCCCCTTGCTCCCAAGTATTCGTGAAGCACCTTCCGAAAATCCTCATTCAACTTCCTGAAAGATAACAACATAAACGAACAAGATCACTACCAGGACCAGCACCCACAACACTACCACCAACATCTATGTGCCACACACGATGGCGCAGAAAATTATGCGACATATCCTTCAAATGTGGCATAAGCAACTACACAAATGACAAAGAAAAACATAAAACAAACAAACCTGATATCTGGTCCCATGTAAGGCCTCGACGGCATTCTATCACGACGAAGTAAATAAACACTCTGAACTTCCAAAGAGTCCGGCCACGCCGAACATACGAACTCCAAATCATCGGAACCATTTCCCTTAGAGACATCAACAAGAAGGCTAATGTGAAGCCGCAAATCGTCCCCAATGCTGTCATCTCCGAGCTTCGGAGAAAGCTCATAACCATCAAACATGGTAGCTTCGATTTTAATATCTTCATCGTCACCGAATTTTCTCCTCATTGTCATCCATTGCTCTCCTGGTCGATCTTGTACCGTAAAAGATTCATATTTCGCAACAGGCTACATAATTTCCAGCACAATAAACATCGTTAATTAAGATCATAACAAAAATTAGGAATTCCTCAAAGAAGCAAGACTTTTAACAACCAAGTTCAATACTTTTCCAGGAAGCCTAACATATCAACAAGAAAAGGAGAATAATCAGGGTTAATTAGGATAAATTCCTGCACTTTCTCGGCAGCCAAACAGAAAATGGAAGGGGAGGGAAGGAAAGAAAACGAACCTCGTTGGCAGGAGCGTACTCGGACTGGTACTGGATCTCGTTGCGAAGGATTCGAACGATGTTGGCGTCGAGGGGAGATTTGGGAAGTGTGTCCTCCATGACCTCCGTCGTGGTTGAGATGGCTCTTCGCGAGAGGAAAGGAAGGCTTGAGGTTTGTAGGAAGCTCGGAAATTGGGTCCCCGAGGAAGGAGAACAAACGCGTAGCGCGTTTTGAGAAGCTCGGAGTAAACGGGCCATGGAAGCTCTGAATTTCCGATTAGGGGTTTTCCGTTCCTTCCTGGTGGTGCTGGGGGCTTAAGGATTGAGGATTTCTGTATTCAAGAAGAAAACAGAGAAAATTTGGTAAACGACGGAACGTTTAGAACATAGAACACAGTCTATACTCACTACTTGTCGTTTTCAAGGAAAAAAAGACATGTCGGGGTTTCTCCAGCTTGCTGTCGTTTCATCAGACGACATGATGTAGCTCTTTTTGGTTAACACATGGCTTTTATTTTACTTGCTACTTGTCGTTTTCCAAGTAAATAGACATGTCAGGTTTTTCAAGTTTGCTGTCGTTTATAATGTCCGTGTGAATGACGTGTATCTTCCTAATGACGTGTATCTTCCTAATGTCACTAATTTAAAGAGGACAAATTACTAGTCGTATTTGCTTTTATTACAGTTTAAACATAAGATTTAAGATTTTTGCTTGAAAAATATAATTTAAGATCAAAAAGTAAAAATCTCACTCAGGTATATCACATCAACACAATGAAAGTTCAACATTTCGATAGTTTGTCTATATTAATTTTTTATAATTATATTTCTCTTTCGTAATATACATTCATCAACTGTTCAGTCAAAATCATGTATCAAAATTCCTTATTTTATTAGTTAATTTTAAGTAATATTATTTTAAATATAATTAATTGTTAGTCGTGTATGCTTTTACTACAATTCATAATTAACACAAAAAAAAAAAAAAATTTTGTTTTGCGTACCTTATTTTCTGTTCAAAGCTTGTAGGCGTTTAGTTCATAATATGTCGTTTTACGAGAAATAATTCATAAAACAACTTGTCGTCTTCAAAAGCTTGTCTCCGTTTATGTAAAATAGGAGTTTGTTATCGGTTCAACGATATGTTATTACTGCTGAGAAAGTTTTTTCGTTTATCCAAAACCCTCACACGTCGTTTGTGGTACATTAAAATGTTGTCATTTAAGTGTATTTGTAGCCTGGAAGTTTGTTGTTCTTAATTGATGTCCTAAACAGTTTTTTTGCGATTTGAAACAGAAAACGACATGAATTAATATGGTTCTCTCTCACGTAAAAATATTTAAAGAAAAGTTTGTTTGTGAAGTTCGGTATCTTTTGATGCATAATTACCACACACCTTTGTCATTCAAAAGGTGTGTCATTTATGTTAAATGAGCTTGGGGTAAAACTCATTTCCAATAGCTAACTCAATGGGGAGATAGACTCCATTTTATATTTAAACATCACAATAGTAAAAAATTTAACGACGTGAGATAAATACATAATTTAACAGTTTAGTAAAAGGAAACATGCCAATTGCATTGTTTGAGACAAAAACGACTTGTAGCTCTGTCGTTAAAAATTTTTGTTTTGTGTAGTGAATGTAACATGTCTAATGCTTGTTACTAGCTAAAAATCTTTGTTTTTTTATTTTTGGCTTAATTAAACGTCATTTAGTTTTCAAGAGTTCCCGACATTTCGTTCATTTAAAGCGGAAATATTTTTGGAAGGAGAATGCTAATTAAGGAAATTGTTGCACTGGCTAACAGGTTGTTGGGAGACTTCCTTTTGAGTAATGGGTTAGATGAGGCGAAGGCCCCGCGTGGCAAACAGTCCCTTAATGGCTGGTGTCCCCCCGGTGTCCGGTTGCATCAAGATCAATGTAGATGCTGCTGTCAATGTAGATCTATACAGCGGCCAGGCACATTTTTGGCCGGTTTTCTCCCCACTTAGGCGAGCACTTGGCGGTTAGAAAGGGGGGTGCGGCTTGCTCAGGCTTGTGGCTACTTGTGTTGGCAAGTGGAAACGGATGCTATCAACATTCTTCAGGCAACCAAGGACCCAGTTTCCACGGCTACGGAGGCAAATGTTATTAGTGACATTATTGAGGGTTGTTTCGGTAATAGAGATAGTAGTATATGCTACGTCTCCCGGAAAGGGGATGACATTACCTACTTCTTATCTAGATATATTATTTCTAGTTCTACTTCTTAAATTTGGACTGATGTTCTCCCCAAATTTTTGGGTTGCTTTGTGCGTAATGATTTTCTGAACTTGAAATAAAACAACGTCTTTCACTTAAAAAAAAGGGGGGATATTTTTTGCTTGTATATACCCTAAATATTTTTGTTTTTGTTTTTTTTTTAAAAAGAAGGTATATATATACCTTGAACGTTTAAGATGACATTTGCAATTAAAAAATATAAGATTCATTTACATCGAACAAATTACGTTATTTCTTTCATTTTTTTCATAAAAATATTATTTAATACAATTATCCCAAAAATGTTATCATAGCGTATGACAGAAAATTACGTCTCGTTTTCATTAACAAAAATAAAAAAATAAAAGAAGGAAGGAAGGAAAGAAAGAAAGAAAATCACGTCTTTTGTCGTTCCTGAAATTTGTTGTCGTCCAGATTATAAAACATGAGTAAATGAGTTCCTACTTCCTAGTTTAGCACTTTCTTGTCCTTTGTGGAAAAACATACGAACATGTCCGTTTTAGTCGGAAAAGTTTGTTGTCGTTTAGTTCAGTAAACGACATGTTAGCTGTGTTAATCTGTTAGGAGATATAAACGAGATGTCGTTCTCCATTTACTAGTTTTATTGTCGTTTAAGCAGTAAAACGACATGAAATTTCTACTTTAACGTTTGTTGGCTTACTTGCAAACCGTACGACAAGTCGGTTTTTGTCGAAAGAGCTCTCCTTTTTTTTCTTTTTTCTTTTTTTTTTTTTTTTTTTTTTGCTTTTTGGGCTCAGGGTGCTAAACTTTAGCGGTTTATATTGCCATTACCCATGTCTTAAATCCATGTCCTCTTTTGTCCAAAGGTATTTGTCGTTTAATTTTAAAAACGACATTTCATCCTCGTTGAAAAGTTTGTTGTCGTCTGAGCCTAAACACGGCATGTCGTATTTTCCTTAGTAAAGTTTGTTGTCGCATAGTTAATCTACAATGCAACTCTCTCTCGTTTAACGCTAGAAATGGTATACATGTCGTTGTTTTTATCCAGACACATATTGTTTTTTGGGCTTTTTTTTTAATGAAAATTTGTTACTTTTTTTTTTTTTTCCTGTTCCAACACAGCCAAAATATAGTAAAAATAAACATTCAAAAATGAAAATCTGGACAATAATTTTAAGTCAACGTTGGATCGTGAATCCAGTAAGCCTCTTCCATTCTGTTGGCTGTTGCTCTTTATCAGTTGTTGTTTTAGATATCAAGGAGTAAAAGTAAAAGTGATATATGTAGGTTACGTGAAACTTATAATACATCCATTTCATTCACAGATAACTCCATTTTTCTCCTGCTTTATAATTATTATTTAAACTTAAAAGATGAGAGAAATAAATTTTACACTTTTTTTTAATAAAATCTAGTGTAATATTATTACTATATTATATTTGTAATAATATTTTAAAGTAAAAAGAAAAAGGAAAATTGTCAGTTATCAACAGTCAATTTGGTACTAATGAGCAAGAATTTCAAAAAAGGATAAGGGTGATGATTGCCTCCAATTTAATATTATCTGTAAAATTGTTGTCAAAACCGGCGGTGGTGTAAATACGCACGGAAACCCTATTTTTGGATATTAATTTGAAAAGGAAAAAAAGTTATAAATTTGAATTTTATCACTAATATTAATATACAACCTAAATTATAAAATATATCTATTATTATGTTTTTTGAATTTTAATATGTGTGTTAAGTTATCTTATCTGTTAGTTTTTCATTATTTTTAATATCAAAATATCTCCTAAACTTTACTTTTCTATCAAAATACCCAATGATCTTTGTTTTGTGTTAAAATGCCCTATGATCTTTAATATTTATATCAAACTACCCAATGATCTTTAATATTTGTATCAAATAACCTCGTGATCTTTAACATTTGTATCAAAGTACGTCATTTATCTTATTTAATTATCTAATATTGTATAATTACCTAATAATTAGTAACTTTTTAGAATAGATAAAAAAGTAATTGACCTAAATAGTTCATGAACTCTTATGAAGGTGATGATTTGGTCCCTATTTTTAGATGATCCTAAACTCTCTAAATGTTGACAATCTTAGTCTTTTCTGTCCAATTCCGTTATGTTTATAACAGAAGAGGTCATGTGTAGTGCATGTGATCCAATTTAAAAGAGTATTTTAATAATATAATAATAAATTTAATTTTAACAAAAATTAAAAAACCCTAGATTTCTTCTCTCTACTGTCTCTATTTTCTCTGCTTGAGTCTCTATCCTCTCTCTCTAATTTCTCCTCTGAGTGGTCACCGTGAGTAGCCTCGGTAAGGGCCATCGGTGTCATCCTCAACGCCTGTGGAGACGGAGCTCATGGGTTTGGGTGCAAATCTTGAGTTTTTTTTGGGGGGGGGGGGGGGGGGATTGGTGATTGAGAAGAAAGGGGTGGGCCTGAGTTCGGCGATGGGGGGTGGGGGGTCTTGGGTTTCTCAGCTCTCTTTCTTCGTCGCCTGAGATCGACGATGGAAAAGGCGCCTGAGATAGCTAGGGGCCTCTCCGTCGTCTGAGATCGGTGACTTGGGGTGGGGGGGGGGGGAGGGTGGGGTTCTCAACTCTATTTCTCTTCTCTTTATTTTAAATTTTTTTAATAAATTTTTTTAAATGTTATTGGTGTGAGGTGTTGTTAGGGTATTTTAATCTTTTGATTGTTAATTGAGATCACATGAGGGGTCGTGTGACCTCTCCCGTTAGAAAATTAATAGTTTTAGACGGAAAGGACTGAAATTGCCAATATTTAGAGAGTTTAGGGTGGGGGGGAGGGTGGGGTTCTCAACTCTATTTCTCTTCTCTTTATTTTAAATTTTTTTAATAAAATTTTTTAAATGTTATTGGTGTGAGGTGTTGTTAGGGTATTTTAATCTTTTGATTGTTAATTGAGATCACACGAGGGGTCGTGTGACCTCTCCCGTTAGAAAATTAATAGTTTTAGACGGAAATGACTGAAATTGTCAATATTTAGAGAGTTTAGGGTCATCTCAGCCAAAATTAAAAAAACATAGACCAAAACATCACATTCGGAAGAGTTTAAGGACTATTGAGGCCAATTACTCTAGATAAAAATATTTTATTTTTTATTCTAACAAAGTGATATGCATCCTTTTTAACACATTTTTTTTTATTTTACTTATTTTAATTCAAGTTTATTTAGGTTATGAGTTTGTTTATCATATTTGTTAATTACACAGTATTAGATAAATAAAATAAGATAAATGAAGCAGTTTGACACAAATATTAAAGATCAGATGGTAGTTTGACAAAAATATTAAAGATCTGTGATACTTTGACACAAATATTAAATATCAAGGGGCATTTTGACATAAATACAAAGATTGATGGGCATTTTGATAAAAAAGAAAAAGATCGGGGGGCATTTTGACATTAAAGCTAACGGAAAAACTAACATAAACTAACAAATGGTGCAAAATAACGCACTTGTCAAAGTTTATGAGATACAACAAGTATTTTTCAAAGTTCAAGAGCAACTTGACACTAGTGATAAAATTCATGAGGAATTTTTGAAACTATAGGCGATAAAAGGAGTGGGCGGGTATTATTAGACAAATAGGTGCAATGAACATGAATGCCTTGTACGAAGGTGAACCACTTGGTTGGCTAACCACCCAACCTGATTGCTGAAAGCCAGAGAGCGATGGCTATTTCCAAAATCTCTTAATGCACGCCCCGTGATCTGCTCCTTTGAACCCCGGACAATAATTTATACCAAAAGAACCTTTTTATGGTTGGATCTCGGATTCATATACAAGTTTTTAACCATTGATTCACGTCAAAATAAAAAAACATGTAGTTTTTAATATAAATCTAACAGTTAAAAAACAGAATGTTATCGATAATATATTTTTTGAGATCCTACTTCCATCCCTTTCACGCTTGCTTTTACATCCATGTTTTTAATACACACACATGTATACCCGTGAATTGTGGATTTTGCTTTATTTATTTTTTATTTTTTTAATCTTCTTTCTTTTCTCTGTATTATTATGCATGCTTTTGTGGGGGTAACAAGAACAAAAACAAAAACAAAACCCGACAAGCAGTTGTTAGAATAATTAATATGCTTTTGCGCATTTTAAGACCATCAATTAACTGCAGTTTCCCTCCCACGCCGCGGCATTATGAGATCCCTGTTCCTTGATAGATGGTCTGGCCCGCCTTCTCAACACTCAATTTTATTTTTTATTTTTATTTTTATTTTTTCCTGTAAAAGTTACAATTAACGGTCAAGCAAGCTGGCCCTTAATTTATTTTATTCTCCACGTATAAAGTTTTCTACATGTCAGAAAAACTAGTTGTGCTTCTACACAGACGCGTATTAATTAAGCAAATTAATTATTTAAAAATTCATAAATCACGAGGGAATCAAAGAATAAAGATGTTGTTCACCATTTGACTTATACTAGGTGTTTGATGTACTGGTTTGACATTGAATTTTTAGTTTGAAGTTGATTAATTTTTTATGTTGATTTTTTAGATAAATACAAGAACTGACATGTAAATTTTGGATCCAAACCGGAGAGCCAAATAAATGTTAATAGTCTATTTGTCAGAGCTTCTTATAAAGTGTTTTTGACTTCGTAAGTTCAAATATTGTTTCTGGAAATATTTAAAATGATTTATCATAAGAGTTTTAGATTTTTAGAAGAACTAATCAAAGCCACAAAATGTTACTTCTAAAAAACACTCTTCTAAATATATCTGTTTTATGAAACTTGTATTAGAATTTCAGTAAGATATTGTAATTATCATTTGATCATATTTTTGCTCTTCTGAATGCTTTAAAATCATTTTAGCCTATAACAACTCTTATAAAATATAATTTAAAGCACTTAATGAAAATTTATAATTTTTGTTTCTCTTTTTCTAATATATATATATATATATATATATATAAAACCTTGTCAACAAGACCTAAGCCAGTTTTCTTTTTTTACTTCTCAAGGCCCACTCTTTATTCCCCTCTCACTCTAATGATCTGAATGAAAATAAGATTCAAGCGTGAAGGGGTTGTAACTTACACAAGCACCTATATGTTTTTCTATAATAAAAAGCCTTTCAAATATCTTACTCCACTTTTTATTTATTTGTTTCTTTTGACAAGTAAATCCTACTCAACTTGTATACAGCCATGCACCAACTAGATATTCACAAGTAGATAATGGTGTGTTGGCTTTTGGGGTGGCCCGAGTGGACTTGGATTAGAAATTTTTCACGGGTGGAGGATATCAAATCGGAAAAGAAATTTGGACCAAATTAAGGCCATTATGTTCTTAATTATTGAATTTACTATTTTTATTATTTTATTTGATTAAAAAAAAAAGATGAGTGATGTCTTCACACCCTCGCCCCAACGCGTTAAGGGTAAATAACAGTTGGGATCACTGATGAGATGATAAAGGATTGCGTTATTGGACCTTCAATAACTAACATGTCAGGAGCTCATAATGTCTATAAACAAATGATCGCTAAAACGGTATATCGATATGTGATGTATGACTCAGGATCCCTGATCTAATAGAAGTAAAGGCTTCAAATAAGACATTATTTATCATTACGTAACCACCATCGATGGTCTTATTTTGATTATTATAGTTGTCAAAACCGTTATGTACAAATGTATAATGAAATGTGTGCAAATAATTGACAAATTTGTCGCTGTTTCAATTCTATAAGACAAGAACTCGTGGATAAGCCCATGATGTGGTGGGTACGCCCCCCATCCATCGGTGGAATCCAAGCCCTCCTCCATAGATTCGCCCCCCCCCCCCCCCCCCCCCCCCCCCCCCCCTCCCCCTTCCCCCCCTTTTTTTGACTTCTTCTGGTTAACCCAATTAAACTATTGATGAGTAATTCTCAGAAATACTACCGCCAAAAAAAAAATGTCAACCACGAATATAAAAGATTTTGATCTGTGACACACAAAAAAACTCATAAAAAATCAACAAATATAATAAAAATCCTAGTTTTAAATAAATTATGATATGAATCCAAAAAATTATGACATATCACCTATTTTTTTTCCTAATTATTTTGCATAAAAAAATTTACAGACAATTTTATAACTCAAGACTTCCAAAAAAAAAAAAAAAAAAAAAAACAACAACAACAACAACTGTCGCTTTTTTTTTTTTTGGAAATACAACTCTCGCTTTAATCCACAATTTCCTATATTTGTGATTGTTAATATATTCTAACAGTAATTAAGCAATTTGGTTTATAAACAGTAGTTTGAAACAAGTAATTTATGTAACTTGAACAAGTACCAAAACCACATTTTTTTAAAAGCAAATTTACTTGCTCATGCAAAAGAATAAAGAGATTGCTCCCAGGTGGAAAATGCTCTTGCTCCACTGTCCTTTTTCATTTCTTTTTAATTTTGTAACGTGTAAAAGAAGCTTCCAATTCTTTTGTAATTTAAAGAAAAAAATTATATTCAACTTTTCTAACAAAAACAAAAAATAAAAATAAAAAAATAAAAAAGGATGTGTTGGAGATTGCTCTCACTACGGGAGCTCCAACGTCTCTTTTTATATTCGTTTTTTGTGTTAAAGCTAGTTAAATACGAGAATAAAATACTAAAGCATGTATTTGATTCATTGGTTAGAAATAAAATTTTTAAGTTAAAATTAATAAATTTTTTAAAAATTAATCATAATTTTTATTTATTTTTTAAAAAAGTTTAATTAGAGCTAAGGAAACGAAACATAAATGAATATAATAGTAAAGTATTTAGAGGGGGAGATTTTTAATTAAAAAATAAAAAGAAAGGTATTTATTTCGTTCCCAACTTTACTAAGGGCCTGTTTGGTATGTTAGTCTAAACTAACATTTTTAAACTTTTTTTTGTCTTTTTTTCCAAAAGTTTTTGTCTTTTTCTCAAAAAATTTTTTGTCTTTTCTGAAAAGTCAACACAATTTACTATTTAAACTTAAAAATCTTAACTCAAACTTACACACCAAACAGACCCTAATAAGTTTATAAAAGGAGGGGCTCACACGGCGACCACTTTCGGCTGCCGGGAAGGAAGAACCAGATTTTATGATTCTCGTTCTTCCCCACCCAGCAAACCAAAACCGAAAAACAAAATTAAAAGTTAATTAGAAAGAGAGAGAGAGAGAGGGAAAAAAAAAAGGATTTATAATTTCTAAGAGCTTTTCTATTCCCGGTATTATCCCTCCCTCGAAGGCTTAGAGAATTTTGGGAAACAGTCTCTTTCTCGATTTCATCAAGTCTTCGGTATCGAGCGATTTGGAACTTTCTTTTCTTTTTTAAATGTTGTTTTTTGTTTTTTTGGAGTGTGAGGTGAGCTTAAATTCAGAAATCGCTTTTTCTTGAGAGAGAGAGAGAGGAAAAAAAAAAAAAAAAAAGCGAAGCGAAGCGTGAGAAAAATGCTGTGTCGAATGGTTTTGGTGCCGAGGAAGAAGAAGACTGGGAAGGTTCCTGTTTACCTGAATGTTTACGATCTCACTCCCATCAATGGCTACGCTTACTGGCTCGGTCTTGGTGTTTATCATTCCGGTGTTCAAGGTACTTTGCTTTTTTCTTTTTCTTTTTTGTTTTTGTGGGTTTTGCTTTATTCTTTTTTCTGGTTCGGACCTGTTTGTTGTCCGAGAAAAGTGTAGGAAAGCGAGTAGAACTAAGATGAGATTTTTTCACGGCTTTGTTTTTCCGTTTTCCGTTTTCCGTTTTTTCGTTTTTGTTTTTTTTTTTTTTCCTTCGTTTGAAGTGAATTTGGTTTTGGATCTACGATTCTGATGTTTAATTTTACTTTTTACAAGTGACAAACACTCTCCATTTGGATCTAATACCAATTCAATGGAGTTTTACAGTGATTTTTTTTTCTAGGTCAGATTATATTATCCTGGCTGTTTGGGACGTGAGAAAATAAGAAACCGTCCGAACAAAATCCTTAGGTTTTAATTTAATTTTTCCAGCCAAAAAAATCATAGTATTTTGGATAATTTTGTATGAAATTTTGGATGGCCAATAAAAACATAGGATTCTTTTTTTTTTTCTTTTAATATCGTTTTTATCAGCAACCACATGAATGGCTAACAAAACTCTTGCGGGATCAGAATTTTTTTTATTTTTATATAATGGGATTTTCTTGACGCTTGACTTGCATAAAAATATATTCTTCCTGGACTCTGGTTATTCTATTTTTAAAATCAAACCCCTCTTTGAAATTAATTACTCTCGTACATGTTTACTCATTAGTGCCCTTTTCTAATTCGAGTGCTTTTTTTTTTTTTTTCTTATAATTAATAATTATTAGTCCATGGAGTTGAATATGCTTTTGGAGCCCATGACCATTCAACGACCGGAATTTTCGAGGTGGAACCCAAGCTTTGTCCCGGTTTCACGTTCAGAAAATCCATTCTGATTGGTAGGACGGATCTAGGACCCAAAGATGTCCGCTCTTTGATGGAGAAATTGGCAGAAGACTATTCTGGGAATACTTATCATCTCATCACCAAGAACTGCAACCATTTTTGCAACGACGTGTGTCTCAAGTTGACGGGGAAGCCTATCCCTCGTTGGGTCAACCGACTTGCTCGGCTTGGTAAGACATCTCTTTCCAATGATTCCAAATGGTGTTTTGTTTCCTTGTTTTGAATTCCGCCAAATGTAGGGGAAGTAAAGAAACTGAAACAAGTAATTTACTTTACCAACTTGGGATTGTCATCTTTTGAATAGAAATGGGTTGCGTTTAGAAGTTTCTGAAATCGAACAGGATGGGGATGGGATGACCAATGATCCTTTTTTTATTGAGAAAAAGAGTAATTACTTTACCAACCTATGTTGACACGGTCTTGCAAGTCGACAGTGTTTTCAGGATTAAACAATTAATTTTTTCTTATTTTGAAGGTGATCATAATACAGAAACAAGATATAGAAATCATTCTGTTGCAGATGAACGGCATTTACCGCGTCTAATTAGATCTTCCCATGATTTTAGTCCCTAGTATGAGCTCCTAGTTTGAGTCCCATGTAGTCCGTTTTGTTAAGGCTATTTACCGAGCCTTGCTTGGTAAAACTTTCATTGTTGGTTGTTCATTTATTAAAGTGAAGGGGAGGTTGGGTGTTGCTTAAGAGAATACCCAACATTCCTTTTGCTTTTACCAACAAAAAAACAAGAAATGAAAGTGTTACCACAGGAAGGTGGTTACTTGTTGAAGTGAACAATTAGCTAAAGGCCTTTGTTGGGAACACTTGGGTAACAGTCTCACTCAAAACATAAAAACTTTGGATTCGTAAGTCAGATAACGATGTGATTAAATGCTGATAAATGTCAGTAGACCGTCTTTTCTCACTACTTCACCAGCTAATGTTGTTTGATTTCGAACTTAATTAGGCCTCTTCTGCAACTGCGTTCTTCCGGCTGGATTGAACGAGACAAAGGTTCGGCAAGTAAGGTCAGATGGGGTTTGTGAGGGACAGAAGAAGAAGTTAAAAAGCCATTCAAGTAGGTTTCCTTCATCTAGTCGTCAAGCTTCTTCGTTGTCAACGTCTTCGTCTTCAGGTTCTTCAACCAAAAGCAATAGACAAAAACGCCACACCCCTCCATCTTTGATTCACTCTTCTTCAACCTCAACTTTGTCTTTAAAACTCTGATTGCGTAGTGGGTTTTTCAACTTTCTAGGGTGCTAAAAAATTTAATATAAGCGAGAAAGATGGGGGGAAGATGAAAATATCTATACTTTCTGCCCAATTTGTTTTTCTGGTTCTGCTAATCTTTTCTATCACTCATAGCTGTGAAACAGCTGCTTCGAACCGATGCAGCGTTTTCTCTTTTTCTCTGTAAAATGCTTCGATTTCTCTGGCGTACGAGGGACATTTACTTGTAGTCAATCTGTGTTTCTCAATGTGTTTGGTTCTCTACTTAAAAAGAAAGATTGGGTAGTGAATTGCCCTTTTGTATATATATTTATATGTTTGTACATTATTATAGTTATTTTATAATGCATGCGCGCATACACGTCCAAAAATATCATCTGTATGTGAATATTGGAATGAGTCCAAATTTACTATTGGAACGATACAAACACAGCATATAGTCGGGATAATATTTATTGTGGAAGTTGTTCAGAAGATGTGAAGGTACAGAAGAGAAAATTGTCTTTGGTGCAATGCACAAGATTTAAGGGGGACCTCTGTTTCTGTTTAATGTCGGTGGCGTGAAATGTTAACAGGGTTTTTAGGCCTTATGCAACGGGTTGTGTATGCATTGTGTTTTGTGTTCGAAGATGTTCAGGTCATGTGCTTACTTAGGTTAATGTGTACACGGGTGCTGTGGAAGAATCTCTTCTGAAAATCACGACACATGTTTTCTAATAAACTGCACAACGTCATTAATACCATACCTCCGTGGCGGTAAGATGATGGCAAAGACGTTTTATCTAGTACCTTCACTTTTATCAGTTCACATGTTTGAGTCGTGATCATGTAAAAGTCTAGTAAAAAGGTTATATGTTGCTTGATTTAAGAGTCCTAAGATTAGGATTCTTACCGTCTCATCAGTGATCATAATTGTTCACTTAAGGTTCTTCTAATTGATATATCCTCCTAAAATCTTTCCAACATGGTACTAAGAAGCAATACTAAAAGCCATACAAAAACACAAAAATGATAAACCTAAATTGGCAACCATAATTTGATTAAGTTCCGAATGTACCAAACTCATCACCAATTGTAAACGGATATCTAAGTGTACATGCATTCTTATTCAGTATGAAAATACTGAAACTGCAAAAGAGAAGAAAAGAAAAGGAACGAATCCGATCGGAGAGAGAAATATACAAGAATCTCTTTATCCTGTGGGAAGTGCAGTCGAATTTTCGGATGAAGATGAGAATAAAAGAAAAAGAGAGGAACCAAAAAGTCTGTAGAGTGGTTCGTCTATTCTAATTCTTCTATTTACGAAATTCTTAGTGGATGAGCATGTTTCTTAATAGGGAAAAGCATTTGAATGACATAAATTTAAAAATCATTACACCAATATGACACAAAAAATTAACATTAGACTATTATTACACAAAATTAAACTAAAATTAATTACAATTTGTGTCATGTTGATCAAGAATGAGGAATTTGTGTTATGTTGGTCAATAGATATAAAAAATGTAGTTATTTAGATAATTTTCTCTCTTTTGTTTTTTTTTTTGGGATTTAATTTTCTCTTTTGTTTCTACCGACGGTCTTAGATAAAATTGGACTCAAATATAGTTTGTGCAGCTTACCTCCAAAGTATTCAATAGCCCAATAGACATGTAAAACCAGCTTTTTTTTCAAAGGGGAATTGTTGGTATAAGGTGTAGTAGTTACAAGATGAAGTAAGTAGTTGCTTTTTTTTATTATTATTAATAAATGCAAAAACGGGCATTATCTATAAAAGAAATCTCGGACTCATCAATAAAATTGAAAGTTGGTCCCCAACTTGATCAAATAAATTTGGGCTAATGGGATTGGTTATCGCAACAATTTATTTTATTATAATTTTTTAAAGGCATTCAGACTATGAAACCAATCATTTTAAAGATTTTTTTTTTCTTTTAGACAATTTCATGATAGAGCATGCAAGAACATTAGACAAAGTTCTAAACTTGTCAAATTCCGATAAATTGTTATATATATTTTTCTAATATATTACAACTTTTTTTTTAAGATATCTAGCAATTCAGATGAAGTATATATATATTTTTTCATACCCTAAAATTCTATCAATCTCTCTCTCTCTTCTTGGAATTATCTAAAAACATTTTAAAAACTATACAACAGTGCCTTGCAGTTGCAGCAAACTAGGGAAAAGAGAGATCAGAGACCCAAAAAAAAAAAAGCAAATTCAATCGAGAAGGAGACAAAAAACTGATAAGTAAATTATAAGATCGAGATGCAACCCTTTCGGCAACAAAATAATTTAGATTAATAAATTTTGTTCTATATTTCGAATTGAGAAACGTATGGTTGAATTTCAGCCGCGAATTGACTTCAAAGAGGGGAAATTCCTAGAAACTATTTAATTTATATATATATATATATATATATGAGAATAATTTGTTACTTGTGATCAAAAGTAGCCAAAATGGCACGAATACTTAGTATACAAAGTAGTTAAAAGTCAATTTTGTCGGCAAATATTATGGCCGAAATCGCTGCAATTTACGGATCCAACAAGAACGGCCAACAAGTTCTTAGAAGTTTAACAACATTAAATGGCCTTTTTATGGCCACAAAATTGAACCAAATAAGAAAGCAATAATTTGAACGAGTAATGGCACAATACAAATTTGCCTATTCCTTAATGTTCAAGGTGGTAAAACTTACCCTTTTGACTTGTGTTTTAGGATCCATTGTTTCTGTCTCCTTTTCTATACTTGGGCAAACATGAAATTGGGCATTTCCTTTTTAAATTACATGTGGGTTTGAAAAAAACAGGCTCTTTTTGGTTCAATGTACACTTTTTTTTTTTTTTTTTTCCTTCTAATTCGTGATTAGAGATGGGGGTTTTTTTTTCCCTTTCCTGAAATGCTTGCTTTCATTGCAAATGTCGGCAGCAATGTTTCAACTATTCTAACTTCAAACTTGAACAAATTAACGTGTTTTTAACTAATTAGTTCCATTTTGTTTATAGATTAAAGGGATCATCTTCATAAGGTGATGAAAATTGAGAAAAGCAAAGGAAAGAGAAGTCTTGGAAAAATTCAAAATGAGACGTTTAAATCGTGAGAAAATGGGTGTGCTTTTGCCCTATGCCCCATATGGCTAGTCAGGCTAGAGCCGAAAGTGTCTAGGGGGGTGATACCCTAACGTTAATGTATAGTTTTCAACCGTCAGATATTTACTAGATTATGTTAAATTATTTTACTTTTTTAATTAATGAAAATTTTAATTTAATTTAATGATTTAAAAGTATATCATATAAATATCGTATTCGTTTTATACCCTACTATAAAATTCTCTTAATCAATTTGCGGACCAACCAAAGTTTCTTCCTACAATTATTTAAGTTTCGAGAATAATATTCAAGTTTGATACGTTTGTGGAACATATATATATATATATTCTGAAACTGACCGAAGATACCCTATGTTGAAAGAAATGGACCAAAAAAAAAAATCACATCCATGGCAATACAAGACAAGGCCTGTGAGACATGATGATCTCTATTGCTAAGGTCCTAGCTATTGTCTTCTTCTGGCAATATAGTATGAACGATAGATTTATCTTAATAGAAAGGAATCATCTTCTTCCTATTTCCCTGGCTTTATAAGTGGCACATGGTCCACGTTATATTCCACATTCTGGTTCTTGCTTTTTATCGGTCGTGAATATATATATATATATATATATATAGTGTATATACACATTGGTTTTTGATTATTATTTTTTGTTAACAAGTATTTTTGTAAATTACGCACATGAATATTTTGCATGCACGGTGGGTTGGATAAGACTCGTTTTTAAGTAGTACTCGTCGTGAGTCACGATATTTAATCCTTATCGCTACAAGAAACTGCATAGTCGCAGAAAATGAAGAATATTAAAAAAAAAAAAAATTGTGGGAAAACTGCAAATAATTCATATCAAATAACCAGTTGATAAATGTTGTTTTTTCTGGATAAGCCCTTGGTGACTTTATTTATTTATTTATTTATTTCATATTATTACTTTATACTAAAAGGAATGAGAGATTTATTGTTCTTTCTATAGTGTACCGATGAATTTGTCCCTCAATTAGAGTTGTTTTTTTATCTACAGTTAGCGAGCGGTTTTATCCCTCCTTTATGTGTTTGGACGATTTTGTCCTTCTTAGATACTCTAAGATTGATTTGCTGCATAGTGGATGGACTTTTATACCCATGTAGCCCTAGCATATCACGTCTGCCTCTCTTTCCGCCACTCATTTCCTCTTTTCTTCGAACTCTAAATTTTGATTTTTGTGTTTTCCTGTCCTTGGGTTTATTTTTTCCGCCATCTTTTTCCTCTTCCGTTGTTGTTTTGTTTTTTTTTTCTTCCCCTTATTTTTGTTTTTTGTTTTTATTTTCCTCCTTTTTATTCCAAGTTTTTTTTTTTTTCATGATTTTGGTTTTCGAACTTTAGATTCTAAAATTTTTACTTTGTTGTTTTTTCTTTATTGTTGTTTTGGTTTCAGTTTTTTGGTTAGCTTTTCTTCTTTTCGATTTCGTTTTTCTTATTATTATTATCATGTTTTTTTTCCTGCATACATATAAGTGAACAAATTTTTTTTGTTTTTTTGTATGTTTTTCTTGATAAAATTTTTTGTTTCTGCATGTTTTTTCTCTTTTTTGAGTTCTTGGGCGATTTTTTCTTCTTGTTTTTTATTTAGTGTCATTTTTCCCTCCATATGTACATAATAAGAGAAAAGTATTTTTCGTTTTATTTTTAATTTTTGTTTTTCCCTTTTATTATTATTATTTTTCCCCGTACATTTACATTATCGGAAAAAATCAAGGAAAGAAATGAAGAGTAAAAAATTAAAGAAAAAATAGGGTAAGGTCTTGGTTTTGTTATATTTATTTTAATAGTTTATTTATTTATCTTTATCATTTGTCTTTACCATTTTTTCTTCTTGTTTTTTATTTAGTGTCACTTTTTCCCTCCATATGTACATAATCAGAGAAAAGTATTTTTCGTTTTATTTTTAATTTTTGTTTTTCCCTTTTATTATTATTATTTTCCCCCCGTACATTTACATTATCGGAAAAAATCAAGGAAAGAAATGAAGAGTAAAAAATTAAAGAAAAAATAGGGTAAGGTCTTGGTTTTGTTATATTTATTTTAATAGTTTATTTATTTATTTATCTTTATCATTTGTCTTTATCATTTTTGATTTTTTTCTTCCGCCGTGCGTAACACGGGCATTAAACTAATGTATGTCTAAAAGAAGAGGGACCATATGTTCATCCTCTTTTGTTGTTTGTTCTATTTTCCCATTCCGATCTTTTTCAAGGTGTTCTAATATAGGGAGTAAATAATTAAACTCAATCCTTAAAAAACGAGAGAAAAAACTTGAGCCTGTTCGAACTCAATCCTAAACCTTTGTATTTGTTTCAAGAGGAGAGTTCTGGGGAATAAAATTC
This sequence comes from Ficus erecta, assembly GCA_008635985.1. Classification (NCBI taxonomy): domain Eukaryota; kingdom Viridiplantae; phylum Streptophyta; class Magnoliopsida; order Rosales; family Moraceae; genus Ficus; species Ficus erecta. Next base: position 502,459 of record BKCH01000654.1, on the reverse strand, counting down.
TTGAAGGGTTTTTTTTTTTTTTTTACTATAAGTACTACCTACGAGTTGTTCACGTTTTTCTAGTATTGAATCTAATCAAAATCATTTTGAAATGAAAAAAAAATAATAATAATAAAAGAAGCAAAATTCAAAGTTTTTGATACATAACGGACGGTTTAAAACAAAAGTTACCGTGGCTATTTTTCAGTACCTACGATAAAAACTCTCCGATTAAATGTTTTTTCATTTATTAAAAAAAAAATCTCTAATGGGTTATTGGGGCTCCAGCGACAACAAGAATGGGGTAAGCTAATATTCATTGGCTAGTTTGTCAACAAAAATATAAAAAAAAAAAAAAAAAAAAAATCAAGGGGGCTAAATAATCTTCCACAGACAAAGATAACATAATCGTATTGTCACCACCACCGTCATAACAAGGGGTGATGTAGCTATTCTTGATGCATTTTTTTACGTCTCCCTCAATTTCAGTATTAATAATGCCTTTGATGTTCGGATATAAAATTTAAAAAAAAAATTATATTAAAATTTATTAAATTTTTAAAAATTAATTATAATTTTATTGACTTAAAAAAAACCTAATCATAAAGTATAATTAAATTTAAAATGAAGTCCAACAGCAGACATAGATTTAAGTAAATATTTACTATAAAAATTATGTGCATAAATTGAGTAACTTTAAATTGCGTCTCGAAGAATGAGACATGTATTATTACAGTTTCACCGAGTTCCCAGATGGACGACAAAGGGAAAGGCGATTACATCATAAATCCTCTTTCTTGACTAAAGAAAAGAAAGAAAAAAAAAAAAAAAAAAAAAAAACAGAGTCGAATAGTCCAACTGTCAACCTAAACCTTACATTTTGGTAATTTCCCACCTGCTTCGGTTGCCGTTTTTGATCAGCAATCTTAGCTACCACTTTGTTCTACTTCCTTTAATCTTCCTCGCGCAACTTCACTAATGACTAAACCCACCACATCCATTTCAGTACTATTTTTCTCTTCAATTTCCCCCCCCCCCCCCCCCCCCCCCCCCCCCCCCTGGTCACCATCCAATATGGTTGAAATCGTTTTCGCTACTTCCTTCCATTCCATGTCTCTCCCTACCAAAACCCTTTTAACTTGTATTATTTTTATGCATTTATTTACATCCCCAAGAAGAGGAAAAAAAAAAAAAAAAAAACAGAAGACCCTGACCCACCACCTCACATGCTTCTTGTTCCATGTCGGGAACTTGAAAAAATGCGCACCTACTTAACGAATCAAAATCTTACAGCTAAGGCCATTTCCAAAAATTTAAAAAAAAAAAAAAAAAAAAAAGATATCAAAGTGATGACACAATATGTAATTAACAGGAAAATCAATTGGGATTTAACAAAAATAAATTAATAAATAAATTTTTGCTTGCACTCAAATTTCTGGGCAGTACACCAAGTGAACAATACAAGGGAAAAAAGAAACACTAACATCAAAGAAATTACATTGATTTATCTTATCCTCTTGGCTAATATAAATATTTTTTCGTTAGAAGATCATCTATCTACGAATCTAAACATAGTACGAATCTCCACACTTTTCTCTTCTAGTACTAAATTGATTTATTGAGTTTTATGTTCATGAACAAATGAGTTAGTGAAAAAAAGAAAGAAAGAAAAACTATATGCGAAATTTGATTACCAAATGAGGAATCATCGTCTCCAAGCATAAACCATCAAAGAGAAACCAGAAGGGCCAGCAGTGAGCTCGCTATCTTCCATGTTGGCCCACTCCATGACGGAAGAGCTCCCGCCGGATGACCCCGCAGACGACATCGAAACCGACGACGACGACAAGCTCTTCCCCATCTTCCGCCACTCGATCCCGCTCATCCCCAGGCTCCAAATCTGTTGCTGGGCCCACAGGGCCATGCCGTTGCCGCTCTTGTTGCCGGAATTCTCGTCCTGGTCCTCTTCCCCTCCTTCTTCTTCCTCGAACCTGAACATGAAGACAGCGTGAGAGTCGTCGTTGCGGTGATCGAACAGCCAGTTGTAGACGTCCCACGAGATCTGCACATTGACTCCGTCGACATCGACTCTTTCATTTCCCCTGAACTTCCATTTCAACCGCTTGATCTGCAACACCCTCTCGCCGTCGACGCTGAAGACGAGCTTCGAGCAGTCGTCGTGGCCGCAATTGATCTGGATCTCCCTCGTTTTCCCTCCGAATCTCGCTCGCGTCGTGAAAATCCTCTTCGCGACTACGTGCTCTCTCTTCAGAACCAGAGCCTGATCGGGAAAACCGTTCCTCCCGGAGGGTTGGGATTTGGTCTTGGCGTGGGCCTCTTTAGCCAAATCGCCGACGAGGAGGGTCAATTCGCCGTCGACGACGACGGCGACGAAGAATCCGGACTGAGGCTCGGTGACGGAGCCGAATTTGGCGCGGGAGAGGTCCCAGAAGACGCAGATGGTGGGGGAGAGCTTCTTGGAGCCGTGCTTCTTCCAGAAGACGAAGGGCTTGATGTCGAGGTGGAAGGAAGGAGGGGAGAGGGGGGGGGGAGAGTTGAAGGCGTGGTGGAGGAGGGTGAGGTGGAGGGAGCGACCGAAGAAGGAGCGGGACCAGGTGAGGGAGAAGAGCGCGGCGTCGGTGTGGTAGAGGCAGGTGGTGAGGTTGGGGTTGCCGGAGATTGGAGGCGGAGGAGGTGGCGGCGGCGCCTGGGGGTCGTCGGAGGTGGCGGAGGGGAAGAAGCAGGAGGGGAAGGGGGAGGAGGGGCGGGACATTTGTTGTTCCTTTTTTTCTTTTTTGGGGGTGGTGGGGAGAGAGAAATGGGAGGTTTCTTTTTTGGGTGTGTAGGGTTTTTGGGGGGTGAGAGATTATATATATAAATGAAGAAGAGATGATAAATGAGAGGGAGCAGGGGGTTTCAAGGGAGTCTGACGAGGAGGATGAGAGATTTATTTATTTATTTATTAAAAAAATTAAGAAGAAGAAGGGAGAGACTTTTAATATCAGGACTTCAACGAAAGATAGGAGAAGCTTTCTTCGTATGTGAACTATTTGACATTTTATACTTAAAAACATATACATAAATTATAAGTAATAAATAAAAAAGAATTTTTCACAGAGGTTTTTTTCTTTTTTCTTTTTTCTTTTTTTCTTTTTTTCTTTTTTTCTTTTTTCCTTCTTAAGAAAGAGGTGTATGGATGACAATTTTATCCATGGATAACGGCACCCGCGGATGTCAAGGACGGATATGGAAGATAGTATATGTGTATAAAAATGGATACGAGGGTTAAAATTAACTACCTACGCGGGTGCGGGACAAGAGTGGGGGAAGCTCTTCACACTCGCACACACCTCGCATATATTCTCTTATAATATAAGAAGAATAATGAAATTAGTGTCTTAATATTTTAATTTACTTTATAAATTTAATTTTATCGATTTCTAAAATTTGGATTTATTTTTAATATATCAATTTCATTTTCAATTATAATTATGTTGTTAAAATTTATGAAAATTTTAATAAAAGTTTTTTTTAATTTTTTTTAATAATTCTTGATAGGTAAATGAGTATGGTATGTATATAACCCTCCCAACGAGTATTATCTGTTTCAGTACTCATATTAAATTAGACGTATATGGGGATAAAAAGAACGACGGATATGGGGATGGAGGAGGCATACCTGCCTCGCCTGATTGCCGTCCGTAAAGAGGTGAATGGTGTTGTAGTGAAAAAGAAAGAAGTTCAAATTGTGATGTGAAGTGGCCTAGGTGCAAACTAAAAAAAGGCTTCAAGAGAAAGTGAAAGGCTAGAGACAATATTTTTTTTTTTTTAATTATTGCTTCCCCTTATTCTATAGATTAAAATGTTTAAAATTTTTTTTTTTTGCTTAAATAAAATGTTTAATAGGTTAATAATGGTAAGTTGTGGCGCTGTCAAATTTTCTTTTTTAGGGTATCCTTTTGGGGGCAGCCTGTTAAGGAAATCTGTATATTAAAACAAACATAAATATATGTATATATTATCGGATCTTGCTTTTAAATTTTGTTGCTATATGAGGATTGAAGTGTGAAGGAATCTATGCATGGGATATGAAGTCTGAAACCAGACTGGTTCCTCACTAGGTAACAGCGACAATGTCAGTACTGTATGTCATGCACGATGGAATATCCAATTGAGTGACAAAATACCTTATCTATTTTATTTATTTTTCTTTTTCCAATCCCATTATTTATAGTCAAGTTATTTTACACACTTTTGCTTGATTGCTTATACAAATTTCCCCAAATCAAACCTAGTTTCTTTATATATATATATATATATATATATAAATTTAGCTTGTGCATAAAAACCTAGCTCGAACACCTATATATGGAGATATAAACCGAACATTACAGTTTTCTTTCTTTATTTATTTGTTTTTTTTTTTTTTGTTTTTTGAAAGAGAAAGAATAATAACTATACACTTGGTCAAAAATCAAATTCAAAATACAAAATACATAATAAAAAATAAAAAATAAACTTTCTCCAAGCTAAAAGTGATCCTCCAAAGAGGTTAATGCAAACTTCACAAGTGATTGGACAGTTATATAACGAGATTCCAAATAACATTTGTCATCACTTCTACCCCTAAAAGAAAAATGATTAGAGAAATATATAAATTGGAGCTCCAGCCAGTGAGAAAGATTACAATATTTTTTATTTTTTATTTTTGGAAAAAAAAAGCCTAACATTTATAAGGGCAAAATATGCGACAATTAATCATTGTAAACTAAGAAAGTTCCTCAAATGTTCCTTATTAGCTAGAATGAAAAATATGCCTTTGTCGGCTCTTAAATGAAAATATAGCCCGATCAAAATAAATAAAAGTCAAGGGCAAAAATAAAAAGCATGGAAATCTTTGAATCTTCACGTCCTTTTCTTTTACAGCCAAAGCCAAGCTAATTTGAAATTTACGATCGCAGGAATCCCACGGGTTGGAAAAAAGGGAAAAGCCCTGGTCTTTCGGCAAGTTTACGAACCCCAAGTTGAAGCGGTCCAATTTATATATATATATATATATATATATATCTCTATTAATTATCCACCTCATTAATTTCTGTATTATTCCAGCAAAATTAATTAGCTATACAATAATTGTTACCGACTTGATTAATTATTATAGGCTTGGACTTAATATAAACCGTGTCAGTCCCCTTCACAAAATATATATACACATATACATTTATATATAGTTACAAGTATATATCCTGTATCTTTCCTGACTAGCTTAAGTCGTTTTCACTTTTACAATTTTTGACTGACTTATATATACAAATTGTCTGCAGGACTATTAATCCCGGCTAATTTATCAACAAAAAACTTGCACATTTTTAATTTTTTCCTCTTGATCGTGTTCTTTCGGTGGCTGAATATACGTCATCTTCTAATATGTCAAGATGGATAAGTAATACTGATTGCAAACATAATTAAATATAATTTACTAAATGTCTCTAACTAAAACAATATATATATATATATATACATATCAGCAATTTTTACTTTAATTTCTTAACCATTCAAATTTCAACAACGATATAAATATATAGGAATAATGTATATGTATGTATTTGCTCACTACTTTAGCCAGTATTATAAAAAGATTGACGGTCAATAAATGATAAATTAATAAGAGCTTCTTAAATGACGCGGAAATAAAAATTTAAAAAAAAAGTTCAGTGCATATACTTTATTTCATGAAATGAGAGTTGTAATAATTTCATATAACATTATTTAATTAAAAAGGTTTTATGTTTTAGTTTAGATGATGTTAACGGTATGAAACCTATTCAATTGATGATTTAAGTAATATATTTGTGTGTTGATCATTTATTTAGAACCGGTAATAAACCCACGTGACTTATTTGCAGCGAAAAAAAAAAATCAAAAGAGTACTAATCCAAAAGGTGGCTTGTATAGTTTTTCTTTTTTTTAGTATTTATTATAGATACCTTATTTCAGAATTTAATCGGGCTTAAGAGGCTCAATAAAATATAACAACTACTTGATTTGGAGGTTTTTTTTTTTAATGTGTATAATTAACAATATGGTTGCAAAAATATTAACTACCTTTGACACCCAAAAAAGAGAGAGAGAGAGAGCATTTAACTGCTTGAAAAATGTAAGTTAAAGAAAAATACTAACGCCACTATCTTGACCCCCCTTCCTAGAGAAAATTAGTTAATCAGTTGATTATTACTTTATTAATTTTAAGTTTCCATTCATATGACTGGGTTGTTAAATTTAAATAACGTGCCAAAAAATAAAGAATTGATATAATATAATAAAATAATAATAATAATAATAAAGACAACATATCTAAAGTCTCTGTAAATAGGAATTATCTTTTCATAATCACCCTTATATTAGAAATTTGAATACTAACTTGGTTACACAAATTTCAAAAGCAAAATTAAACTGACAGATTAAGGAAGGGAGGGCCGACATAAAAGATGATCAAATCTACGAGTCGCTCTTCTGTTTTTTTGTAATAAATCGAAGCATACAATGATTAATATATATATATATATATATATTTATACACACACACATTAATTTAACAAAGCATAATAAATACTTGTCCAAATTACAAACCCAAAATTAAATGCCCTTAAGCCAGACACGTTGGACCAAGGAAATTGCCAGCTGATCATACATACATGTAACTAACATTAATCCAGTCCACTTTGATACATATACACAAATATACATGTACATATTGATTTTGACTGGCTTCTCTCGGTTGACCCATAACAGTTTTCAAAGGGGGGGGGGGGGGGGGGGAAGTGTTAGGAAATCGTCTAATTCTTGAGCAATTTGTAGAATATTCCATTCTTGGAGGTCCTAAAATGTAAAGTGGGGTCCCAATAAACGACACCAAAAAAACACCCCCAGCCCACAGTGTTCTGTTTCTGTTCCTTGTCAACGTCGCTGAACCAGTCTTGTAAAGATAAGACTTATCATCAGTCTCTGTCCTTGTTTCGGATGCAACTTTTCTTTTTTTTTAATTAAAAATTTTTTGGGTTTTTTTTTTTTTTTTTTTTTTTTAAATAGTAGTGTCCAAATTTGCTTTAAATTAGCCAGCTGGTACTCAAAAAGGACACTTTTTTTTTTTGGCTCCAAAACTCAAAGGACACTTGATAGGTACCAGCATATCACCTAAATGAGCTTTTTTGCTTTATCTCCAACATTAATCAATGTGAATGTATGAACTTCATGATCGGGGTTTTTTTTTTTTTTTTTTTTTTTGTGGGAAAACTTTCCCGGAAATTCAAGACACACGATCATGTTATTCTCGTTGTTTGTTTAGTGGGAAAAACAATGTGCAAGATAATGTTTTTCTTTGCTTTTTTTTCTTCTTTAATTTAAAAACGAAGAAATTTAAATTTTACACCTTAAAACGAAGTTATATGTGAAATTAACAATAAATATGATTTTAAAATGTTCGATTATACTCTTGACACATGTTGGGTGTAGATCTCTACTATATATACATGATCATTAATCCATATATAACAATTAGGAGCTTTTTTGTAATAAACATATAACTGATTATCGAGGTATATTTTCGAACGTTATATCTAATCAAAATTATACCATAATAAACAAGAACATAAAATTTACAGATGCAAACAAAAGTCTAACTATTAAAAAATAGAGCTCCATCTATTAATATGTTCTCATACCTTACCAAAAAAAAAAAAATCTCTTAGCAATAATTTTATTTTGCTGATAATACATTTCTTCATGTTATTTTACCAACTAAAGTTAGCTGCGTTAAGTAAATAGCCCTATCTTCCATCTCAATTAATTTTTTAGTCAGTTTCATTAATTTATTATGGCCTGTGTAATGTACATATTCTGCCATAAAATTATTGCCACATTAACTTTCCCACATTAATTCACACTATTATCTTCTGAATTATTTTTGGATAAGTAATTAACTATGGATCAAAATTTAAACAAAACATATGCTAGCTGTTTGAAACTATCAGCAGTTTAAACGAGACTCGTTATTCATACCATTGTGCTTACTAAACACGTAATATATGGTTTTATGATCAACTTATAATATAGGAGTTTATATTTATTATTCTAATCCTAATCTCTTAAAATAAAAAATTAAAACTAATCACTAACTACCATTGCTTTTTAGAAACGTTAATGAAGAAATTAAACTAGAAAGATCTATTAAGCAGATTCGAATTAATTTGAACTTTTTTTTTTTTGGCTGGAAATAATTGAATTGAAACTTGTTGATCAAACATTACTCCGAAAGGATTTTTTTTTTTTTTTTTTTTTCTTTCGGTTGACGGTCTTCATTATGTTCTGAATTAATAATTTTCTAAAAATAAAAATAAATAAATAGAGAGAGAGAGAGAGAGAGGGAGGGGAATGGAAAAAGGGGTGGATTGGGAGGCGCGGCAGTTGAAAGTCCTTGGTAGTCTAAATAACATAAGAGAAGACTACGAGTCAAAGTAAATGCTGAACAAGAAAATAAGAAAAATGTCGATTGACCCACAATTTGCCATGACTTGACGACTTCTGTTAATTAGATTAGTCCAAGTGAGATCCATATAGAAAAATCTCTCATAAATTACAGTATTAAATGACAAAATGTAAATCAACAAGAGAGATACAACTTTAATTATATCTTCATCCCTCGCGTATTTCATTAGTTAAAAACATGAACAAAACGATACAAATATCATTAAATAGTTTGTGAATAATATTTTAAATGTTTATGAAACATTAAACAAAACATAAAGTTTCAAAAAAGATTTTGATATTTTATTTTTTTTTCAGTAGTTAAATTTTTTTTTTTTTTTTTTTTTTAGTTTTCACCAATAATATTATTTGTAGAAATAAGTTTGATATAATAAAGGGTATTTTTGTCTTTTGTCTTTTTTTTTTTTTTTTTTTTCCATCCATAAGTATATGAGAGATGAAATTGAAATAAGTTTCTCAATTTTAGAATATCTTTGTAGTTTAAAAAAAAAAAACGAATAAGTTGAGAAATAATTAGAAGTAGGCAGTGTAATAATATAATTAAACCATTATTATTTTTTTTTTGAAATATGATTAGTTAATAGAGATTTAACAACTTTGTTGGTTGCTATTTCTTTAAGAAGCAAGTCAGCAATAGAAAATTTGATCCCTAGTTAGTATGGTGTTTTGAAATTGCACAAGTTCTTGGATTTTATTTTTATTTTTGGTGAATAAAAGTTGTTGGATTTTAATTGGAGCTTTATTTATCGTACTCCAAAAATTTAAAAGAAAAAAGTGATTAATAAAGCAAAAGGGGAAATCAACATAAAGCAGAGGCCAAACCTATATTTCAAAAAAAATAAATAAAAAAAGGGCATGAGCGAATGACATTATGAAAGTGAAAAAAAATATGCTGCCGTGTTTGTGCCCAAATCCATGCCGAAATTAGTTGGCTTTGAACAGAATTTGATTTTCAACATTCAGAAAATAGCTATGGGTGTAAAAACCCACATAATTTAACACATGATTTTTAATTTTTTAATTCTTGTTATTCTTTTCACAAAGAATCAAAGAAAATTTAGCTGGTACACATTGAATAATCGCCATGTGCAAATATTCTCTGAACTAATTTCCCTAATCTTTGCATTCTCACTTCTCCGCATACCTAATCTTGTGTTAGCTTTTCTGGTTCATATCTTGTAAGTGCTCTTGGTAGGCTTACTAGTTACTACCAACAAAACCAACTTTTTTTTTTTTTTTTTTCCGAATTAGAAAAAAAAAAAAAAAATCAAGCGTCATCTCATTCCTCTTACTTTTCATCTATAACAAAAATTCATGAACTTAGACCTAAAAATAAAACGAAAATGACCTAACACGATACTACTCGAAAGATTGGCTCAGATTCACTGCTGCCACCACAACTCTCACGCTGCATAGTTGACCCAATCAGAAACCTTAAAATAAGACTGTGAAGTATCAACCTTTAACTCATACAGTGAAGGAAAAAAAAAAAAGACATAAAAAAGAAAGAAAGGAATCCAAACGGCACACCATACCGGCACTATTTAAATTAGGCCCAAAAAACACGAGTCTAAAGAAGCACTTTTGGACAGTCAGACATGAACCTATCTTCGTTTTTTAATAATATATGCCGTATGTGGGGCTAGATATAAAGAATAGTACTCTTTATAACTACCAGAATTACTGTTTCTTAATTCGGAGATTCGACAAGTACCAACTTAATCTTGATAATATTGATGAACTTCGTCAACGTTAGGTTAAACTTTGTTAATTGTTTTTGAAACAAAATAAATTATCGTGGTTGCCAGACCAACTACTTAACACAAAACAAAAATAAACTGACTATACATATTGCGACATTATTGACTAATTCTGATATACTTAAATATGCTTTTGAACCAGCTTGCTCACTTTAGTAGAGGGAAAAAATAAAAATAATAATAATAACAACAAAAAGGCTACAGATATTGAAGCTGGTGGAGGTGTTACCATTTACAAGCTGGTGGAGAACTATAAACTGTGGGAAATTCAGCAAAACAAGAAAAGAGTTAATAAGAAAACTTGCAGTCTTTAACAGCTTCTTAAGATTTTTTTTAATTTAATATATTTATTTATATATATAGCAACAAACAGGTTATTTTTGTGCCGAGTATATATATATATATATATATATATTTTAACTCATTAGTGGTATGTTCGTGTTCTCACCTAATGATGCTTTTAAAATTTATTGGGACACTTAATGAAATAAAAAGACGATAATTATACGCTCTCGTCAACAATCCTCACATATTCATGCATGTTAAATGTACAATCCCACAATCTCATATTACCAGGTGCCAACAAAATAAATCAAACCTCTTACGGATAAGAAGGAGAACATGGAACGATCATCCTTTGTAACTGTACCACCATAATAAAAGAAAAGTGCGGCAAAAATAGTGTTTTGAGGGACAGTCTCTAGATTTTCAAAAAAGTTTTTCAAGGTCAACGACAATGAGAGATCCAAAAACCAGACTGGGCCCAAGGACTTACACGTAAACTTGGGCCTCAACAACACTTGTAGGCCCAGATTGTAGTTTCTCAAAGAGTTTTTACACGTGAACTTGTGAAGTTCACAAATGGGCATTAGCCCATTTTAATGGGCCGGAACAACACTTCTAGGCCAAGATTGTAGTTTGTTAAAGACTTTCGTTTTGTCTGTGAAAAACTGAAAACATGTTGATCTCTTGCAATTTGCAAATATCCTTCTTGAACCGTTAATCTTTTTCAAAATAATTAAAATCTCATTTAGAGACACGGGAGAAAAAAGGAAACAAGGTAACAAAGAAATTGTTTAGGTGGAATTTTTGTTAGCAATTTACAAGCAACCAAAACAACTAAACAAAGTCCATGCAACCAAAATGATCTCCATTAATTAGAGAAGAGTGCCGTCCACCAAGCCCCCCTCAAATTTGTTTTCCCTCTTATTTTCCTATGTATATGTGTGTGTGTATATATATATATATATATATATATATAAGTTTACGTATAAAAAATTGCATAACGCCCCTATAATTATAAAAGATGAAAAATCTAATCCATAAGCCTTAAAATTTTTTTATGTAATAATTAGCCCCTCCTAATCAAATTTCCAGGTTTTGTCACAGAGAACTACCCTACAAATCACGTTGAGATGTACCACGTGTATTCTCAAACTTTAAGTTCATTATCACTTTAAAAGTACCGTGAAAAAAAATTTCAAACAGTATCGCTACACTTATTTTATACATATTGTATAATTTATACAGGTTAAACCTGATGCATGTACCTCGCAATTCTCTATGATAGGGCTGATTCATTCTAAAATTTTTCTTTGATTCTTTTCCCTTTCACCTTCCTGACAAAAACATGAAGCTAAAAATAGACAAAAAGCCCTATTAATCAAGGGTCGGCATGGTAGGAGCAGCCAAAAAATTCTTTTTGATAAGCCTAAGCCTTAAAGTCCTAAACTAACATACCAAACTTAAATATCCAGGTTCACCCATTCTATAGTTAGTTCCATTCCATTCAAAGCTCCTAGATTGTGTCTTGACCAGAACAGAGACCTTAAAATGGCCCACTGTTTAGTACTCCTGCCCATAAAAATAGTTTTTTTGGCTGAATTTTTCTATTGGGTACTTGGCACAACATGAGAAGTGCCAAAACACATACCTTATTTTGTCCTTCTTGGCATGGTTAAGACGAAATGGTGGTTAGGGGCCATATATATGTCAATTACTCAACATTCACATGCATATCGTACTCCATGTGAATTCACTGGGAAAAAAACACAACTACTCAAATAAATACGATCAATTGCAGGTCTTGTCCCATACATGGACATGTCCTATGTCCCTACCAACCATTCAAAGAACAGTTTTCTCTGAATGAGAATTCTTCGGTAAAATATGACAAAAATACACTCATCTTCATTAAGATTGTGTTTTACATCGTCAAATCTGTATCAAATTCGTTCACTTTAGATTTTTTTTTTCCAACTCTATTGCATTGATCAGATTTAACGTTTAAAAAATATACACCACCAACCATCTAACTAACAGAAAGCTAATTTCTTTGAACCAAATGAAAAGAGGTTTTTGCTATCCAAAAACAGGAGTTTGGATTTGAAAGTATTTTGGCTTTGTCTATTGTAGGAGTAGGCCACCAACCTTTTTTTCTTTCAATTTCACTCCCAAACAAAGCCTATACAAAGCTCTTTGCCTTTTGGATTTTTGCATGAGTCACTTGATCCAAGGCATCTTAGGACCTAATGATATATGCCTTATTTAAAAGGAAACACACAAATTATTATTATTATTATTATTATTTTCAACTCTCTCTCTCTCTCTCTCTCTCTCGTTTGTGAAAATAAGAGGTTTAGTGCCATATGATTGTCTTCCTCCCAACATTTCCGCATGAGATTCTATACACCATGATTGGATACACCATGATTGGTTTTGACTGCTTTTTCTTCTAGGAAGATCTTATTTTTGACTCCTGAGAGTCCCGATCTCTTTTAATATCACCGGTTTGTTAAATTCATTAATGGAATTAGTAAATCATTTATAACGTAGGGCTATATATGAAACCAAAACCATTAATTTATACATATAAGATTATAGTATTCCATTCCAGTACAAACACCTGTGCAAGATCTTATAGCAAGATCTTATATGCATACTTATACAATTACAACAATTTGTTTCTTTTCAAGCCCAAATAGTGCATGCGAGCTTTGGGATTTCACGTCTTCGCGTCGCACTCTGATATTTTTTTATTTTTTAAGATAGATATTCATAGATCATGCAATTAAAATTAATGGTTAAAAAATAATTTTAATCTATAATTTCAAATAAAAAGGTCTTACTATAAAGCTATTGTAAAATTAGAGAACACTTTAAAAATAAAATCCTATTTGTAATCATAAATGTCATTGTACATAATATTATATTGTTTTTAATTCTTCAATTGTATCCACTTTTTTATTTGGACAATCATTTGCTTTCAAAATCAATCCTTAGGGTAATGTATTAGTTTAGTACTCTATAAGTTGTGAGTTTCACAGAATCTACTTATAAGGCTTACTCTTTTTTTTTTTATTACCCTTTTGTCTGAAGAGATTCACCTTCTTTTTTCTGTTTCTTTTTTTTTTTTTTTTTGGGTCATTGTGGTTTTTTTTTTTTTAAATAAAAAAAGGTCTTGTTACCATTATTTGAGTATCAAAGAATTCAAATTTCACCCTTCTAAAAAATAGTAAGGGTAAAATAACCTTTATTTTTGTAGACATCGTCATGAAATAATTTTATTCAAATAATTTTGTTCTATACATAATCCCACATAATGAAACTATTAATCTCATAATACTTTGCTATTCAATTAATTTATCATAGCAAGTATTTTTTTTAATATCCAATATTACTTCTTATGATGTTTTAAATGAAAATTTTCTTGCAATCACATATGTCATTGCAAATAATTTTTACTCTCTCTCTCTCTCCTTTCTTTCATTTTTAAGAGGTGGAGGCTGGTCTGCAGTCACACCATATATCTTATTCCAAGGTTATCAACTTTTTTTTTTTTTTTTTTTTCCCTTTCAGAAATTGATCCTCTTTTCAAAAGCGAAACAAGAAAAAAATGGTTAGTCAAGATCCAAAAAAACGCGTCTAATATTTCACTATCATTTATACTGTTCGTATCAATCACCCAGCAAAGTTTTGCGACATAAATTTTCCTAGAAAACAACATTATTCCATGAAACAAACAGTCGTCCCAAATGTCCAATCCCCCACTAATCCACTCCCCCTCAATTTTACCCCCCTCCCTTTCTTCTGTGTGTGTTGTGTTTGTGGAACTCAGCATTCTGTGTGTTCTAACCGTGGGAACTGGGAGATGAATAGGACGTTCGAACCACCTATTTAATTCAAATATATTTTTTGACTTATTATAAAATATTTATTTGGTTATTAGTATTTTATATTTTATATTTGAATACATAACTTTTAAAATAAATCTCAATACAAATAATATTTATCATTTGAATACACACGTTTCAATATATATATCTTTTAAACACACATTTTTACATGCATTCAAATATATTTCAATGTTGATATCCAAATGCAAATTTTATTGGAATACATGCACTTAAATGTAAAAATGTGAGACGATCCAAATATATATATTAATATAATACATCGTTTTCATTTTAATACAATACCAAGTATAATAGGACATCTAACCGCACCATAACATTAAAAAAGAAATTGTGGGAGATTAAAATACAAGATATATGTGTGTATATAAATATATAACTAAAAGCGGCTTATTTCAGGTGAAATTTCTCTATATGTGTCCCCGCAAGGTCTTAGAAAAGTTTCAAACTATTTATGATGGTAAACTCACTAACATGTCATTATTTAACCACCTTTACTGAATCAAAAGTGAGAACAAAATAATGAGATTAAAAACAACTTTATTTTTCGATGGTTGTGGGGAACAAAATCAATTCCCAAACAGGCAAACAATCATGAAGTTTCATTGAAAGAGATGGAACACCAAAAAAACACAAAAAGCAAACATTTATTTTATAACAAGAAAAATATGTTTTGGTGTTATGAGTGGGAAAAATGCAATAAACTAGAAGCGCACACACTTGTTTGTATCTAGAGAAAATTAAAAGTTCCTGTCTAAAGTGCTATTAAGTTGGAAAAGTCAAGTTATTTTCCCGGTCTTTTCTTATTGTTTTGTTTTGTTTTGGCCTTTTATAGCTTTTTTTTTTTTCCTAAATATTATTTTCATAGTTTATTTTTTGATGAATGGAAAATGTAAGTGTTAGTGCTTCCTTATTCATAGCACACCTTCTTCCTCTTTTTCCCTCCTACGGGCTCGTGAAGAAACAATGATATTTTGTCTTGTAATATTAGCTTAATTCTTTGAGAATATTGTTACAATCACAATTGATAGAACTCATTTTTAAAAACCGATTTATAAGGGAGAGTGTTCAAGTCATAGTTTAGCGATGTGATCCTCAATTAAATTGTCACAAATGTAACGGGCTAACTCTATGCAAATTTCAAGAAAAGAGAAGGAAATTGAAGAAGAAAATGACCTGAGAAAATAACATAAATGAATGGCATCCTTCTTAAAATTAGAAATGAACGCGGGGGGGGGGGGGGGGGGGGGGGGGGGGGCGCGGCTGGGGAAACTAAAAAGAATGGAAAATGATGATCGTGGCATTCCATTTAAATCAATTCATAATCGCAAAATCATGAAAATACAAAAAAGGGCCGTGTGCGAGGGTGTATTTTTTTTTCCCCCCCCCCCCTTCTCATATTCCTGATGGTGACCAATCAAACGGTTGAAATTATCAAATGGGTAAGTTTCCAAAACATTATTCGTATGCTTCTGCAGTAACATCATATTATATATATGTGTATATATATATATATGCTAGTAATTGATTATATATTTAGATGAGGTTGGAAAAGTTATATATGCGAGCAATACAAATACAAGCAAACAAAAGGCCAATAAAGAAAAGAAAAACGTAGAGAGAGAATTAGATACATGATTTGAACCTAATTAACACGAGAGGAGAGTAGATTACGCTCGTGAACTTGTGTCTATTTGGTCTAATCTAGAGTTGGTTTAAAACTAACTTCACTTCTAGCCTAGTTGAAATCTTTGAGTTCTTAGAGATATTATTTATACAAAATTTTTAATATCTTGTAGTCATTATATATATATATATATTTTAATATTAATGATTTGATCTGATGTTCAGAAACACGTACAATCAGTAAAAATACATTATCACGAAGGCTCTATAAATTTCATTACAAATAAACATGCGTGCTAGGGCATGGACCATCATCAAAGAGAGAGATGGGCCTCTTAAAATCATTAGAGAACGCACTCAATCGCATTCAGTGTCTCTTTTTCTTTCTTTATTCATTCAAGATTCAAGAGATGATCAGGTTCTCCCAAACAAAAAGCCTGTCATGAGTTGAAATATGAACCGAGAGACCCTTTCAAGATCTTTCTCTCTCTCTCTCTCTTTTCCTTTCTGTTTCCTTGTTATTTTCACTAAATACCTCCACGGCTAATATTAACTGGGCACCCAAATACCCGGCAAATGAAACTTGATGGTGATATGTCAGTCCATTAATTCAAAAGGAGAAAAAAAGAAGGGAATTATATTAAATTAAATATATAATTATTTTTATAAATAACTTTGAACTATGCTCTTTATCACACGTTGATGTACACACAACATTCCCTTAAACTTTTACCATTACACCGATGATTCTTCTTTTAATATAATATTTAAAACTATACATAAATTGAATAAATTCCGATCACATAAACTTTACTTATTAGTAAGTTCATAATTAAATATTTCTTATGGAGAAATTATATCTCCGTCAATTATATTTTGAAAGTAAAATATACTTTTATGCACATATATATATATATATATATTCCTATAAAGATGTTGGCTCTTTAAATTACTTTTTACACAAGGTTCCTGTCCTTGTTAGGGAGTGGAGACGAAGAACAATTCCAATACAAGGTTAACTTTTCACGACTATCCTTCCAAAAAGAAACTCATAGTTCAACTAGTAACGAGCAGTCATTACAGAATTTCCAAAACCAAACAAGTCAGATATTTCTTCCAAGTCTATCCTTGCTTTAAAAGTAAAGTCACTACAGTACAAGAATTTATTTCAAATTTTGTTTTAAAATAATTCTTTATATTTTTTGAAATTAGGTAGAGACAGAAAAATTGGTACCCCGCCTGACGTTGTGCCTTGACTAAAATGCAAGTGTATTAAATAAAGTGCCTTTTTTCAATTCCAAAATTTATATTTAGAAATGAAATTTTATTATATAGATATATTATTATTTTAACCGTTGAATATATAAATATTCATGTTAAAAATTTATCGTTTAATTTAGACCGTTCAAAATTTGATAGAATGACCTTTTAATACATTTATGTGAAAAGTTTGTTTTTTATTTTAATTTTTGAACATGGATAGTCAATTCACACTGTATTTTCTCGCTAGAGAATTCTTTGATTCGCTGCCAGTAATACTCTGTTTTCCAGAACTCTGACGCTCAACTCTGTAAAAACTTGAAAAAACAGAACCTGCAAATCTTGACTAAATTTCACTGCGTTCGCACAATTAAGACATTGATGAGCACAGAATCATGATTCAATTATCATACATTGTAATGTACACATAGAGAGAGAGCATCATAAAGAAGAAGAAGAAGAAGAAGAAGAAATGGGTTTCCTAAAGGAGAGTCAAAAAACACTTGTTGAAGATAAGATAAAAAGAAATATAATGATGGGGTTAATTAAGAATTAATTTTAGCTAAATGAGAAAATGTTTGCCTACATTACAGAACTCGAACACAACTCAATCGATCCGTAATGAAGCAGCTCCTGAATCATTTGCTCAATGTGAAGATCATCTTCGAGAAGCATAAACGACGTCGTTGTTGTTGTCGTCGTCTGCTGGTTGTTCTCAACTTTAACCTTCTTATTAACCGCCGCGTCCGTTTCTTGGCGGTCAACCGCGGGTTTCTTCTCCGGCGGTTGAGCAACGACCGTTTCGACGGGTTTCGGGGAGAATGCCGGAGCTGGGAGTTGGGTTGGGTGGCCTTTGAGTGTCTTGGGACGAAGCGGACTTGGTCATCTGCAGAGAGGCCATGTAGCATCTGTGGAGTTTCGCAGTCAGAGTGGCCGAGAGGAGTTTCGAAGCCGACGACTGAGACGCATTGGGGTTGTAAGGGAAGTTGGTACGGGCTCTCGGCCCGCACATCAGCCTCGCCGCCTCGTCGTAGGCTCGCGCCGCGTCCTCCGCCGTTTCGAACGTCCCAAGCCAAATTCGAGTTTTCCTGCCACAACAGAACAAAACGTTTCTTCGGTTCAGAAAAAGAAACGTTCATGGTGATTTTTTTTTTGTTTTATTTATTTATTTATTTATTTTTGTTTTTTTGGTCGGACTTACAATAAAGGGTGGCGAATTTCGGAGACCCAAGAGCCC
Source organism: Ficus erecta (assembly GCA_008635985.1). Lineage (NCBI taxonomy): Eukaryota > Viridiplantae > Streptophyta > Magnoliopsida > Rosales > Moraceae > Ficus > Ficus erecta. The sequence continues at coordinate 483,860 of BKCH01000654.1, read as the reverse complement.
CAGTGCCTTTGTCGGACGCCTCGATATCGCTGTTGCGGTCTGGCCATTGTTGTTATTTTGGGAAAAGAAACGTTTTTTTTTTTCCTCCTTATCGCTTTTTGGTCTGCAACCTGGAAAGTGTTTGTGAAAATACCTCCTCCGGAGTTGGAAGAATGAAGATAGAGAGAGAGAGAGAGAGAGAGAGAGAGGGAGGGAGGTTGTGCCAGTTAAAGATGAGGAAGAGATGGGGGGTTTTTGTAGTTGCGCAGACTGACCCTTTCTCTAAGCAAAAACTGCCAAACTGGCAACCAAATTTATTTTCTTATGGGTCCCACTGCGATTTTTGAGTATAACCTCTTCTTTCTTTAATTTTTTTTAAATTTTAATTTTCTCCATTAGTTACCAGTTGGCTAAGAATATAAAATATGAAAGTTAAGTGGAAATTTCAAAGTGGGCCAAATTCAATTCACATGAAGTATCATGGCTACAATTAAAAACTCTGTTTTGCGACAAAAGAAATAGAAGTCATAGGTTTATCATACCGTTGCTTTACAAACCCATTTTATTCTTCATCAGCAAAATCTAAGGTCATATTCTAACAGATATTCTCTATTTCTTCATGTGAGTGTTGGTCTAAACTCAAACGTAACGACAATAAAATAATGTATATTACTTGACAGTTTGGTCACCATATATAAACAACTGCAACATAAAAAACAAGCTAGGAGTCCCAGTTTGTTTGTTTTATTTTTATTTTTGTTGTTATGACAAAATTACCGAGTATGCATATAATCATAATTTGTTTTTAAGGAATCTTTGGAATTTCAGTTCCGTGTTTCCTAACATTAAAGACTGTAAAGATTGGGAATTGGTTCTCGAATGATAAACAATTATGATCAAATAGGTCACAATATCTATAGTAAAATACTTTCACAGGAAAAAGTTATCTATGCATTCAATTACTTCCTACCAATATGATTGGTTCGATCCCTATTATGGTGGACGCATATTTGGACCACAATAATTACCTCCTAAAAATCCATATGATTTAACCAAAGAACCTATATATGTGTATATAAACATACAACCACACTTCTGTTTTACGGCATCAATTGATCAGACTATACATGATAGAATTTCATATATATATATATATATATATATATATAAGTTGTGGAAGTTGTTATAGATCCCAATCATTTCCATGCCTTGCTTTTATTAAAGAAGAAGAAAAATAAGTAAAAAGGAGTGAGGTCAAGGCATGAAACGGGGTGGGTTTATTATTTAGTGTTTGATTTTGTGGGGGAGATTTTAATGTGTGTAGGCACATGCCAATGGCTGCTGAAATTGGAAACATCCGCATATGGGGTGTGCTATATATATATATATATGAGTATATATATATATATATATATATATTAAGAGAGGACATAGCAGTTTTCGTCATGTTCTTTAGGGTTTTGTCCATGTCCCAATGTTTTTTTGCCTTGGCCCAACCGTGTGGTTAAGAATATATTGATATAATCCTTCCAAATTCTCTAATATAACGTTTGAAAGAAAGATAAGATGTTGTTTGAATTAATCGTTAGATGTGTGTGATTCTGTCAAGTTTGTATACCCTTTTCATTTCGATATAATTTAAAAACATACACTGTTTCGATTAAGATACCCTGTGATAGAAATATGATCGGTTGCTAAAAGCTTGTACTTTTGGACATGGAGCTGAATCTTTTTGACTCTTGTTGGTTCCTTGTTTCAGAAACCTTTCACATGGGACTGGTACGCATGTGTTCTCAAAAACCACAAATCTCTTTCTTTGTAACTTACTTTGCAATATTTCGAAGATAAAGATCGAACTATATAGCAAGTTGGGCAATTACCGAATCATTTACGTACCATTATGTTGGGTCACTCTCTTCTATAGTCTTCTTTGCCTTGTATAATAAGCAATGTAAACTCAACGACAACTTCTTACATTCACAAATTCCAAACACATTTTAGTACCCTTGCATTTTCTTAGTAAAGTAAAGTAGACAAACTAGCCCCGATAGCACACTCTAAAAATGAAAATGAAAATAATAATAATAATAATAATAATAATAAAAGAGTAGACAAATGTATTGGTATACCGTCTACAAAGCGTCGTGTACTATTTGAACTATTTATTTAACTCTCGTGTTCCAATATTTGTACAACACAGATATATACATAGCTAAAAAGTTGAACCACAAGGTCAAAAAAAAAAAAAAAAAACTTCATATTTACAGTTCCTTTTTTCATTAAATTAATTGATTTATAAACAAGAAATATATTATTGGACAAGAGTACAAACTTTTTTGTTTGATAATGGGCTTATGTTAATCAGAGTTTCGGGGGGGGGGGGGGGGGGGGGGGGGGGGGGGGTGGCGGGGGGTGGAGAATTTTAGGGAGAAAAGAAAGAATTATGCAGTCTATATAAAAGATCAATAGATCATGATCTATGATTACAAGGAAATATATGATCACAGGTATTATTATCGACAGCACATGAAAGAATATACATGGGATCCAAAAATTTAAAGGGACCCAAAACAAATTTCAATATAATAAATATTAATTTTTTTGGGTTCTTTCTGATAAACCAAACCTATCATGGTGAACCTTTCACATTAAAATATGAATTTCTAGGAAAAAGTTTTCTATCCATTGAGAAAATGACAGAGAAAAGAGATCATATTGCAATATACAAGATAATTATTAATTTAATCCATGAATAATTCTTCTTTTCTGGATTGGAAAAGAAGCTACTACTAGCTAGATAGGATTTTTAAAATAATATTACCGTTACGTTTTCCTAAGAAGACATTTTTTTTTTCCTAAGATAGATATAGAAAAGGAAAGAAGAGCAAGCAGCATTTAGCAATATAACCACCAATAAAGAAACACTTATCTTTCAAAGAATTAAAATAATAATAATAGTTATAAAAGCTTAACTTTTGTCTCGATCTTGGTTTACAGCTAACCCTAAAGACTTGAATATCCTCAAATAATCACAGAATAAAATGGACCCACATCCAAACGCGGGAAATGGGACCCATTTATATATATATATATATATATTATATATATGTATACATGCTTCTTTTTTTTTTTTGTTTTGTTTTTGGTATAACATATATATATATATATTATATTATATAAAGCTATTGTATAATTTTAGTATAAAACCTCCCACGGTTTTATGCCGATGCCACGGTCTACTTCACGTCAAAGGAAATCACATGCACAACATAAATTCATTGGACAAATAACAAAACGTCAGAAATTTGGAAGTTGTGGAGATGATCAGCACAACATGTGGTTTCCCTATCAATCACAAACATTGCGCTATGCACTCTCTTTTTCTATTTATGTTGGTATTTAGCAGCTTGCATACATACATATACTTTTTCATATATTTATTTATATATATATATATATGCATATATATATGCATATACATGTATCTGATTAGATAATATTTTCTGTCCATTTCCTTTGGTGTAGATTTTAAATTCAACAAACATGGAAGAAGACACCAATTTTCATTTCTATAGTTGCTTTCAAGCCCTTTATTCCTGCTTCATGAGCATATATAATGTTTTCTTGTTCTTTTTTTTCTTTTGATTTTGTTTTGTCCTTTCTAATTTATTTAATTAGATTCCGCGCTTATCCAATGAAAATGTTCAGTAACTTATTTTATTTGTTTTTCCAAGGACTTTTAAGGTAATGTTGTGAGTTTACAACTTATTATATAAGATATCCAAAGTGATGAATTAAAAACTACTCTTAACTTGCATTTGGTTCACATTAGAGATTAAATTTTTAAGTTGGAGTTAATTGAATTTTTAAAAACTAGTTATAACTTTTGTTGACTTTTTAGAAAAGATAAAAACTGAGATAAAAAATACAATTTAGTTGAAGTTAAACTTAAACACTAAACGAAGCCTTAATCTTTAGCAAACCACTAGATTTTATTCTAATTTACCAATTTTTAATAATGAGTAAATAAATCTAACTGCTCATCTTATGGTCTCATCAAGCATAAATTCAGGGAACTTTTTTTTTTCTTTTTAAAATCTTGCCAAACACATTTTCTTCCTTCGTTTATGGAGAATTTGGTCAAGGATGAGAATTTGAAATGCAAGTAGTTGATCACAGACGAAAATCCATATGCAATAGAAACTCTCAACGCGGTTTCGTTGCTGAGCAAGGAAAATGGAAAATGGAAAATGGACGAATAATAATAATATTATTAATATTATGGGCAAGGATTAAGGTTGATTGTGACATGAAATGCTTGTCCATCTCCGCAGTCAATGGGATTTTGCCTATGCAATATATGAAAAAGATTACTCCTTAATAGTGCTTCAAACTTTGAACACACACCCACAACCAATAAAAGCTCATCATTAACGGACATTGAAAAGGATATTATCCCGATCCCATCTGCACATATCCCTATTCACTAGCCCACAATCTGTTCTTGCATTAATTTGTTCAATAAGGGAGGGAAAAAAGAAGGGAAAAAAAAAAAAAAAAAGGAGAGAGAGAGATAGAGAGCAAGAATTCTCCGGTAGTGGCAAAAAGAAAATAATTTCTACTATGGATTTCCTATTTTATACTATTGATAAGACTGTTACTTTCATGGGATTTTAATTTTAAAATGGAAATTCAGGGTCCGTTTGGTTCGCAAGTTTGAGTTGATATTTTGAAGTTGAAATAGTAAATTTTGTTGACTTTTCAGAAAAGACAAAAAACTTTTTAGGAAAAAGACAAAATTTGAGTTGAAAAGTTGAAATCAAACCTGCGAACCAAACGGAAGCCTCAGATTCAACAATTAAAAAACAGTGCTTACGGGTACTAGAAATACAAAAAAAAAAAAAAAACTCATAAATTATATACACAGTTAGTTCGTTGAACTATATTTAGAACTGTATCATACCTGTATTTTTTTTTTCCAAAACTGTCGATGAATTTAAAAAAAAAAAAAGAAGAAGAAGAAAAAGAAAATAACTTTATGCTTAATAAATTCATGAGTACAGCTTGGATTGAAAGATGAGCAATTTGGGTTAATGACGTCAACTGTGGAACCAAAGAATTGAGAGTGAAATACGTGTTTTTACCCACAGTTGGGCACAGCTAAGAACGGGAAGACCCACTCTTGGGCAAGAGACCCTATTGTAAATTGGGCCCACAAAATGTTTAGTCAAGCCTAAGCACATGTTTAGAACGCACACTGTGCCGAGGATTAGCTTAAGAATCCAGGCTAAACCATGTGGTTCAATAGCTATAATTTTTATTTTTATTCTTATTTTTAACTGTGATGTGACTTTGACGTGTAATCAGCTTCACGATAGCTAAATGAGATTTACACCAATCACTTTCATTTTCATATCTTATGCAGGGAAAATATTGGAGGGGGGCCTTTAATTAGTACCGTTAATGGCCTTCTCAAGTAAGCATTACTATCGCTCTACTTCGGTCAAATTCAAAAGAAAATGATTGTACACATAATTTAATAATAATTTTATATTTTATTCATCAATTCGTGTATAGTAACTTTTGTAAGTATGTTGTTTACTGTATTTTTTCCTAAATTTATTGCTTAAGTTTTCAAATTAGTACGTTGGTGTCAAATTCCTTGAACTAATAAACTCCTCTTAAGTTTTAGATCCGGATTAGTAATATGATTGGTGCGTAATTAGGTTCAAGACAGCTATAAGCCCCCAACATAGGAGGACTATGTACCATATGGGAATGAATAATGTGTGAATCATTCTACTTAATCTCAACATAATGTTTGTTTTTCAATATTTTTTTTAAATGTTGGTGCATGATAGGAATTAATGTACAACTATTAGAGTAAGTTTAGAACCTTTATAAGAAATTATGCCATATCACGAAATCTACGGATTTTTTCACGGTGAAAAATGATTATTCTACAATGGGTTATGGTTTAAACAAATAATAGCGTTAAAAAACACTGATTATATATATATATATATATTTCGTATTAACTAAGTTTTTATCTCTCTACTAATGGATGCAATCTTTTAATTTTAATTGATGCGATAAAAAAACTTAACAATTAAATAATCACAACTTACGCATCATATACGTAATTGATACTCAAAAATTAAAATCAAAGTTAATGTCTTAATATTATTTTAAAAGTTAATGGTAAAAACTTGTTTTTAAAGCCTATGTTTTAAACGTTAAAGCTTTATCAAGTTTTGTCAAGTTTGAAGATGCTAAGTGTTAACTAAAGCAATGAATTAGAACTTGAGTATCAGTATAGAAGCTCTAGAGCTTTTTCTAGTTCGAGGGGAAAATGAAACGAGGAAGAGGGGTGAGGACATTAGTGAAAGAACTTGGAAATCATATTTGATTGGAGGGAGAAAAAAGATAAGATAATAAACTGGACGAGAGATTTGAAATCCTTTAAAAAATACTTCATTTTTGTCTCTTCCAATATGAAAATTAAATAAGAAAATATCTAATGAACACAATAAAAGAAAGACTCTTTCTCGACGATCATTATTTTTTTTTTCACCTTCCTATTTCATGTCCCTCTTACCAAATATTGCTTAGATAGAGTAATATCTCTAGGTCCATTCATCCATATAAGTAGGGTTATTTTAACAGGTTTTTATTTATTTATTTTTTTTTATTTTTAACATCCACCATCAAATTTAAAATTGGATTTCTATTTTCGAAATTGATCAATCCATTAAAATCAATATACCTCAGAGAATCGAATCGAACCGATTGGTCATCTAATGGACTTACTTCAAACAAATATGCCATTCTGTAGATGACTATGTAATTTTGAGGGAAGAAAATATAATACCAATAAATAAGTGAAATACAAACAAATTGATTAGTTTAAAAATCTCATATGTAAGAATGTGCATGGTAAAGAAAAGTTTGAATCAATGAAAAAAAAAATGTTTAATTTTAAATGACATTTGTATGTAAAATTTAGGCAGATTAGTTGGCTGAAAAGTTGAATTTTTGGATTTTATTTGCCAATATTTGATCCATAATTGAATGTCAAAATACTCAAATATAATCTACCCAAACCAAATGTCCATCTTTTGATGATGGATAGATTAATGGACATGAATCGCGACATGTTTAATGGTTATTTATTTATTTTTTAATATGTTGTTCAATGGTTTTTTCTTGAAATTTTGAACAATACTAACACATTTACAATTGGGATTTGTTTGAGATGACATGCTGTTGTTCTTGGATTCATGCGTCAAAAAACTACTTTCGAAAGTTGTCTAATGTTTTAGATCATAAATTATGATATTTCAAAAAGCTTTTCTAAGTATACTTTTAAACTACGACATTAAAAAAAGGTTTTAATATTAAAATCATGTCAATCCGTTGGTCTTTTAAAAGTGTAATTTCAAATATACTTTGTGAAAAGTCACATATCCTACTTTTTCTTGAAATTTACTAAAGCAAAATAAAAAATTGTGGTTTATCTTTAGTACGTGGACCATTTCATTCCAGAACAAACTAAAAACACGGGTGATTTAGAGGATTGCCTCTTAAAAAATTATATATCTAAATTATTATTTCAATTACGAACACTTCCGTTTTTTTTCAATAATTTTAAGAATAAAATGTACTAACACCAAGTTAAAAACATAAACAAGTCTCCTTAGAGGGTGCTGCTCTGAGCAGAAAGCATTCAAAATGATCAGATTCACTTGGGCCTTAATGGATCCTTATTTAAGATGTAGTCCTATCCCATGCAACATGCGGTTGAGATTACGTGAAAACCACAGATTAGGGAAAACGACAAAGCGACAAGCAAAAAAAAGTAAAACGACAAATAACTTGAAAACAATGAAAAATTAAACGTCAATAAAAAAGAAGCCAATAAAATAACAGAGAGGAAAAAACAAAGGCAAACGAAATTTATAGCGAGAAGAAGAAGAAGAAAGGTTAAGACAAATGAATCATGGAAAACAACAGCTAAACACGAAGACGACAAATAAGAAAATACATTCTTAGAAAACGACAGTTAAACACTTACATTATTAGAAAACGACAGTTAAATATGAAAACGACAAATAATGACAACACTAATGAAGGACAACAAAAACAATAAAGGACATCAGAGCAAAAGCAAAAAAAAACGACAAAAAAGAGGACACCCTCCTCCTTACTCCACTTTATTTCTCTCTCTAAGGTGAAAATATTCACATAAATCCATTATAAAAAAATAATCGTGCATCTATTATTTACTAAAACATCCAATGATTTATCCGAAAATATATATTAAAATGGCTCGTATCAGTTATTCCCTTTTAATTGTCCCATTAGCTGTCTCTCTATTAAAATTTTGACACCTCACCAAAACGTTACACATAACCTCTCTTTTATATCCACTGTAAAAACGACGTTAGCCATTAAAAAAAAAAGAAAAAAAGAAAAAAAGAAAAAAAAAAAAAGCTTCTCGTTAAGCACTGACCCAACAAATCACAAATGTACCACCACCACCACTCATTGATCCGAATAAACCAATGAATCGGATTGGGCTAGGCCTTGTAGATAATGGGCAAGAATCCACCGACTGATAAAGAAAAGCGGCCCGGCCCATTAGGTTATTCTTTAACCGTTCAGCTGTAAGAAATAACCCGTCACAATTCAATCAAACAACGACACCTGTCAACGACACTCTTTAACAAAAAAGGGCACTTCTACCGACATAAGAGAATACGACACCCATTCTCAAAACGACAACTACTACTTACTTCCTTCTAAATTAGGTAAAAGGGCCCACCGCCTATCAGAAAACGCCAGTGAGCTCTCCTAGCTCACCGCTGGTATAAAAGGCCCGTCTTTCTCATTCTAGGGTTTCTCCGCTCGCGTTTTCGTTCGCTGCTCGTTACTTCTTACCTCTCTCTCTCGTAGACGCGATCTCCGACGCCGAAAATGGTGATTCTCTCACTCTCTCTCCTCTCTCTCTCTCTCTCTCTAAATTTAGTTTTGTTGTTGAGAAATATGAATCAATTGGTTCTGCAATTTCTGAAATGTTTTTGAAATATGAATCAATTCTATTGAGTTTCTGAAGTGTGTTTTGGAAAAAAAAAAAAAAATCGCAGCCGTCGCACAAAACGTTCAGAATCAAGAAGAAGCTGGCGAAGAAGATGAGGCAGAACAGGCCCATCCCTCATTGGATCCGTCTGCGTACCGATAACACCATCAGGTGCGTTTCAAATTCCTATTTCTTTCGTTTTTTATTTAGTGTATATTATTTTTTTTAAATTTTGTGTTTCTTGGTCTGATTTTGGGTTATGTTTTCAGGTACAACGCAAAGCGCAGGCACTGGCGCCGAACCAAGCTTGGCTTCTGAGGACCTTGCTCGCAGAATCTTCGCCTTTTCATTTGGCGTGTTCTCTTTTAATGAAGATTTTTTTTTTTGTTTTTAATTTAAAAATTATTTGAGGAAACTTAAAGTTTTGTACTCTATCAGAAGTCCGAACCAATTAGTAAGGAACTCATTGGAGTCCGTTTTCAACTGGCTTTTTCTTGAGTAATTAGAATGAATTTCAGTTGAATTAAAATTTTTTTTGCAGCTTCATTTTAGTATGTATGAATTATGCTTAGGGGCATATGTTTTTGTCTTTCATTTTGCTAATTTTATCTGGGTATTGGGTTTAGTGGAGTATGGGTTCAAATATACAAGGCAAACAATAAATAGGAAAAAGTTTGAAGAGTCGGTTTGAAACGGGGTGTCAAACAGGAGCTGGTTGTTATTACTAATTATAAAATTTAGATTAATTTGGAATCTGGGTTATCTCTACTCTCTAGTTTGTTTTGGATTCCACCTCCTTTCATTTGATTTTTTTTTTTTTTTTTTTTTTTGGGGTAATCGTTCATGTTATTTTTTATTCCTGATGTGTCATTTGATTAGTCTTTCTGATTTGTTATGTTCTGCTAAGAGTTGTGAGATGAGTATTTCGTTGTATTCTGGACTTCTTTTTTTTTTTTTTGGGAACAAACAGTCTGTTTCCTTTCAAATCCCGTAAATGGGTAGTGTTGGTTGGTCTTCATCTTCTTTATTTAGCTCACAGATTCTTTGTTGTTCTTTGAAGAACAATCCTTAAGGTACTTGGTGAGAATCACGACACGGTGAGCACAGCACGGTGAGACTCATTACATGGGTCCATCGATAGGTCTCACCTTCTAAAAGTAGTGGTGTTTAGTATTAGGAATGATCTCAAGGGTGAGAATCATGACACGATGAGCATAGCACGGTGAGACTCACAGCACGGCGAGACTCACGACATGGGCCCATCGATAGGGCTCACCTTCTACTAGTAGTGGTGTTAAGATTTGGAGTGATCTCAAAGCTTTTTTCTTCTTTGAATGGTTGCATCTTGTGATTGCTGTCGGTTTTTCTGTGCGTTATGTATTCTGTCCTCACTATCTTATAGTGAGGAAGAGAAGTTGGAATGGATGATCACGTTTCAAGTCTACTTTACATAAATATGTCTGATTTTATTAAATTAAAAAGAAAAAAATGTAAATTTCTAATTGTCCATTTGCCCTTCTGGATTCTAATTTCTAGTGACGCAGAGAAATTGGAGTGGATGATCATTTCTTAAACAAGAAAAATGTGATTTTTTTTTAATTGCCCTTCTGGATCAATGACTGGCTTTTGATAAATTACTAAATATCAAAGTATTGGTAGTTGATTATCCATTTCTTCATGTATATATTATTTTATTTATTTTCAATTACCTACATTATTGATTTTATATTACATTTTAATTTAGGGGAATTCTACAATGGGGTTTAATATTTTTACCCTATCAATGGGGTAAGATTTAACAGATGGGAATTGATGGATTAAAAAGGTATATCAATTTTGGGTTTGAGTTTTTACATGTGATTATATTTAAATAAAAAAAAAAAACCATCCCTAGCAACAAACTTCCCAGACCCCCCTCCTGCGATCCTCGATCTGGGTTTCGCCCCCCCCCCCCCCCCCCACCACTGAACGGCCACCCCTCACTCAACGGATCCAACGGAATCTGGGCCTCCCCCCCCCCCCCCCCCCTCACCACTGAACGGCCACCCCCTCACTCAACGGATCCAACGGAATCTGGGCCTCGATTACCCACTGCCATGGACCATGGAGCCGCTTCTTTCATGGGAGGAGTTTAGGTTTTTAAAAAATATATATATATATATATATTTTAATATGGGTAAGTGTTGCAATTGTATGTGAGAGAGGTGTATTTTTATTAGATGGTCCTTAGTTTTTTTTTAGCTCTTGGATTTCAAACTAATAGTCCAAATTTTTTATCTCATCGGTGGGGAAAATACAGCCCCGCCGTGGTAGTCCCCATAAATTTGACAAAAAGGACGTTTATTTTTTCACTTTCTATTTGAAACTATCAACTGGCTCTTCAAAAGTGCAAGCAACAAATAAGTAGATGAAACAAATGCAATGAAAGTTACAAAATCTTTTTAGTACTTTTAGCTCTGAACACGAGGGAGTTACGAATGTTAATAGTGGTTTGAGTTAAAAATCACCAACTGGTCAAAAAAATAATTTTTGATTTTTGATCTGTTGATAATATAGAGAGAAACAAAACATTTTTACTTAAGTTGATGTACAAAATATTCATACGACTTAAAGTTTGCCAATATTTTGGGGTGCCCAAAATAATTATATGACCACAAAATATGTGATTTGGCTTTAAGCAGCATCACACCTCTAATTAAGTAGAGGTTTCGACTGAAGTGAACTAGCACACGGCAAAGTTCTAAAAATACTAACAAAAGATCCAAGTGTCTTCATAAAAATCGAGGAGTCTCATTCATGACAATGCTCTTGTACTTATCAATATAGCCGGACAGCTCAACACTAGACATATTACAACACAAAGTGATAAAAGAGATTAGGCTTGAAGCCACTTTTATCATGTAAACATATGGAAAATTATAATAAATAACAGTTTTCAATTAATAAATAAACGTAAATTACATATTAATAAGTATTAATCAATAAAATTTATTAGACAAATACTTAAATTATTAAGTGAATAGAAGATTTAAATCTAATAAAATATATTATTTACTAAATAAATTTTCTATTTACTCCAATTATTATTATTATTATTATTGAACTTGAGGGTTGGGGATTCGAACTCTATACGTTTAGGCGGAGTCATGCATGATATTACAATTAGATTATGTCAGCAACCACTTCACTCCAATTATTCCTATCATGCACCTTCCACACTTTATTTACAGAAGATAAAATAAAATAAAAAGTACAAAATTAGTTGTGCGGTTAGCTGAACATTCAAGAAGAAAAAAAGACGGGTTCGATTTAGAGGAATAGCCCTTTTAAAAATTTACAATTTAAATGTATAATTTTAGTAGAAATTTTAAACCTGGTTTTATATGAAAACGATACAAATGAATTTTGAAATACAAACTTGATCCTGATAATACAAGGGTTATGTGTAAGAATATTATAAATTTAACACCTTTTTATATTTACTAGTTTAGACACGTGCGTTGCACTTGTTGAATCGTAATGAAAATTTTCATAACATTAAATATAAAGAAATGTCTTCTAAAGATTATTAAAAAAAAAAGATTAATAAACAAAGTTGAAGAGTTAAACTTCATAATGCAATCATAATATATATAATAATAACAACATCAAACATTCTAATATATAAGATAACAAAACTAAATTGTAGTTAAACATCAAACATTCTAATATATAAGATAATCTAAACATTAATTTAGATCATGTAAACTTTAGTTAAGGTTAAAATTATAGTTAAATATGTTTGTGGGAGGAAACTATAGGTCAAAAATATATATGGTAATGCTATATATATATTTTATAAAAGTATGTACTTCTTTCTTCTATAATATATAGTATAGAGATATAATTTTTTTAGAATGGATCTGTGATGGCTCTTATGTTTTGAGCTATTTGATTTTGACAAATGATGGTCATAGATAAGAATTTACTAAACTTCTTCCAATGATTTTTTCCTTTGTTCCTCTTGGGAGAATAGGTAAAACCTGATGAAAATCTCCCCCCAAAACAACTATTTTTCCACCAAATAATAAATCAGATTCATTAACATCTTGCAGCATTTTGTCTAAAGCTTCTACGGCCTGTCAACTCACCATTGGGGCTTTATCCCATATGATTAATTTTGTGACCTGAAAAATATTAGCCAAAGCTAATTGCTTGCTAATAAAGCAAATGGTGTTTTCATTCATTTCAAGAGGGATTTTAAACCTTGAATGTGCAGTCCGCTCGCCTAGTAATATGCCAGCAGCGACCCCTAATGAAGCTGTTGCAAGACCAATTGATTTATTTGATCTGATAGCTGCAAGCAATGCACGAGATAAGTAAGTTTTTCCTGTCCCACCATGTTCATCAATTAAAAACATTCCTTCTTTTTAAGCAAAAACCTTCTGTAAAATCATATCATATGCGATCTTTTATTATTTGTTCAGACTATTTGCAGATGAAAGATTTAAGTCAAAAACAACTATTCCTAATTCTTCATCCATTATTTTAGTTAACTTTTCATCATATCTTAGATTGACATCATAATCCACAATTCCATAGTCATTGACATTCTTGCCTTTAGGTTCCAAAACAGAATTTATGAATTGTAATGCTTTAAGCTCTGCCTCTTGCAAAACCATATCATCCCTTGTATAATCTTGATATAAAAACTCTGTAAATTGGTTCCATAAGCTCTTTGGTTCATCGGCACAACAAATTGCAAGTATAGTGGCAAATAAGCGACGTAATGAACATGGCATTTGGTACAAAGAAGCTTTCTTCTAAGCACAACCGAGAGTTATTATCTCTATTTAATAATATGGTAGCAACAACATTTATACCTACCTGTTCAAAGTTTTACAACAAAATTAAGTATAGATGAAATACTAATACATTCCTAAACCTATATTCTAACATGGCAAGTTCTAGTAGGCATTATTGAGAGCAATACTGGATATGTCTGTTTCCTGCATAATGAGTTCCTAAACAACATCAGGATGTATTATCATTCCAAAAACAGACAAAAATTGGAAATTTCCAAACAGAAAAACTCGATCCAAACACAAATTTAACTTGAATTATGCTCGAAAATTACGGCAAAATGATATAAAAGCAAAAATGAAAATCCAAAATGAAAGAATTTAATTAACTTTATTTTGAAACCTAAAGGCATCGTTGGCTCACAATCAAAAAGAACTCTTTTCTTTGTTGTTTAAACGAAACTTTCTAAAGTAAAAGAGGAAACCCAATATTCTAAAGCAATATAAATGTGTGTGTATGGAATACGAAGAAAATGTTCTCTCTGTCTCTCTCTTTTTTGGTGATTGAAGAGGAAAGAACAAGATCAACCAAACCTAAAAGAGAGAATGCAATAATTATGTATCTCATGATGAAGAATTAGTAATGTAAACAGAAGCAATCATGTCAACACCACTGTAGGGAAAAAAAAAAAGCAAAAAAAAAAGGTCATAAAGCAATTCCAATCTCCTACTTTAGTAAAAAAGCACAACAATATCACAATTTAACAATGCCAATTTTCATAAATTTAGCGTAAATCGTGTTTTAAAAAAAATGCTCTTGGAAATATAAAAAAAACAAAAAAATTTAAAAAGAAGCAAATTTATCCAATTTTCTACTTCAAAAACCAGAAAAGAAAAAAAAAAAAAAACTAATAGTCTCCGTATAAAAGAGCAACCTTGTGCAAAAGCTTGTTAGTTGGAGAGAAAGAAATCGGTGGAGCTCCGATTAGGATTGCCAACGATCTTGGACCTATTCGGCTGAAACCTTTCTATTTTCACTCATGAAAAAGATCACAGAAAAATGATAGTCAAGAAAGAAGCCTCAAAGGTGAAAGCTTTGAGGTCGGAAAATGGAGAAAAATCGAAACTTGAAAATATAGAGAAAGAGAGAAAGCAAAAGGGAGTAGTAGGCTCGAAATTTCAGCTGCTGCTGCTTAAGCTTAAGCTTAGAAAACTTAGAGAGAGAAACAAGAGGGAGAGATAAATACAGGGGAGTAGCACATAAATTAGAGAGAGAAAAAACCCCAAACTCCCAAATTGAAAAAGCCCAAATTTAAAGAAGAAAACCCTAAATTTCCAACAAAAAACCAAAAAAAAAAAAAAAAAAAATCAGAAAATAAGACCCAAAAAAAAAAAGCTCGGTCGAGGAGAACCCACGTCCGACCGGTAGTCACCGGCAACGGCAAGAGGTAGAGAGGTAGAGAGAGAGAGAGAGAGAGAGAGAGAGAGAGAGAGAGAGAGACAAGTCTCACCAGAATCAAGAATATTCTCATTGGGAGGAGCTTCGACTTTACCAAAATAAGCAAATGATGAGGGAGACGTCAAAAAGTCCCCAGCAAGCAAATCTCAATGACAAATCTATGAGAGATGATGATGGAGTATAGAGGTTGGAGAGAAACGAACAGAGAAAAAGGAAGGGGAAAAGCACCGTAAGATTGGAGATGGAAAATACAACCTTGAGAAAGAAAGCAAAGAGAATGGTAAGAAGCATGATCGAAGAAAACTAAAACAACACACAAAAACGCACCGTTTTTTACTACGAAAAATGAACAGTACAAGTTTTTCTACTCTTTTAATATAGTTAGATTTAATATAGTTAGATTAGATATCTATCATGATATTAAAATTAATAATTTTTCTATTTTATAATATTAAAATTATAATAAATAAAATTATAAGAACCTAGTGTCAACTTAATTTTTTTCTTAATTTTTACAACCATAGTCAATGACATGTAACGGGGGCCACTCATGAGCATGAGAAAGGTCTGAGCCATATTAGCTGATAAAAGAGTAGGGCCCACGATGATTCAATGGGCTGGGAAGCCAGAACGTTAATCCAGTAACTGCAAGACAATGGGCAATCTCCTCCAAAATCTGCACCTTGTTTCCTCTGCCCACAACGAATTTCACCTTCGTTCTCATCGCCTTCTCTCTCAACCCTCTTTCTTCTTCTGCTTCGCCATTTTTACCGATCGCTTGATCTAATCCTTTGCCAGTAATTCAAACTCCTCCTAACTCAATCTCCTTCTCAAAATTACATGTAGTTTTTATGATCATTTTGATTTCCAGTTCTTCACTTTCGAGCTATGGATTTTGCCACTAATTTACTGTCATTTTCCATTATTATTTTTTTTAAATTCAGAATGGCTTCTTTGCTCTCTGTCTCTCTGACCTCTGCTTCTCCGTCACCATCAGCTTCTCTATCCACACAGGAATCTCACAAGGTTAGCTTCATGTCCTCGTTGATTTGTTTATTTTTATTTTTGCAAATTTGCAGAATTTCTTCCTGTAGTTTGGTTGCTGAGAAATTGAAGGAAATTAGGCCGAAACAGTTTTGAGAAATGATAGTTGCTGAGATTAAAACGTTTTATCATTTATTTTCAGCAGGGAAAGTTGAAGCTTCGGAGTTCCGGTTTGAGCTTCACCAACGAGAAAATTAACCCTTTTGCAAATGGAAAGGTATATAGAAATGGAGTTTTTAATTCTATGTTCTATTCAAATGCTCAATGTGATGAAGTGTTTTGAAGTTGATGTATTTTGTTGTAGTATCTTGATTTTCGGTGATTTCTGGTTTGCAGTCTTCTGGTCGGATATCTATGGTGGCTGCGGTTAACGCGTCTCGGTTTGATGGCATAGCAATGGCTCCGCCTGATCCAATTCTTGGAGTCTCTGAAGCATTCAAAGCAGATACAAATGAATTGAAGCTTAACCTCGGAGTCGGGGCATATCGGACTGAGGAACTTCAGCCTTACGTTCTCAATGTTGTTAAGAAGGTTGGATTTCAATTCTCATTGAATAAGTTTTTCCTAATCGCCATAAAATTGTTACATGAATTTGATTGGGATTTTAGTTGGCGTAGTGTCTTCGACAAGTACTTTAAGAGTCGGAGTTTCTCTTTTGCAGGCGGAGAATCTTATGCTTGAGAGAGGGGAAAACAAAGAGGTAACTCCGTGTAGTTCAAATTTTGGATGACTGGAAGTTGTTCTTCTGGCTTTTGAATGATGAATTGATTACTAATGGTGACTAGTTCACGATATGTAGTACCTTCCAATAGAAGGTTTGGCAGCATTCAATAAGGTGACTGCAGAATTATTATTTGGAGCAGACAATCCGGTGATAAAAGAACAGAAAGTACATCCAAATTGTGGACTTTATACACCTTTTTGTTTCATCCATTGTCTGTTTTTTTGCTATCTTGGTCATTCATATGATTTTTTGTTTTCTCATTCAGGTAGCAACCGTTCAAGGACTTTCAGGAACCGGATCTCTTCGTCTTGCCGCAGCTCTTATAGAAAGATATTTTCCTGGGGCAAAAGTTCTGATATCATCTCCAACTTGGGGTATGTAACATTTTTTTTTTGAATTTCATTCTGATCCATCATAATAAAACAAAATTTTCTGACCAATTCTATTTCTTTCGATGTAGGTAACCACAAGAATATTTTCAATGATGCTAGGGTTCCGTGGTCTGAATACCGATACTATGATCCTAAAACCGTTGGTTTGGATTTTGAGGGTATGATAGCTGACATAAAGGTAAACATCTTGACCAACAAGGATTTGTTGAAGATTAGCATTTCATAGTATGACTGATGATAACAACATAATTTGAGCTTGTTGCAATTACTGATCTGATAGAACACTATGGCTGATGGTTCGTTAGGTGTATGCATGTGTGTATTTGTGCACAGGACATTATGTGTATTTTGTACTGCACGTTTATGTATAACTTTGTGTAAAACCGAGTGCTTATTTGACTTGTTTAAGTTTGGCGTCTTTATTCAGGCAGCTCCTGAAGGGTCTTTTGTGCTTCTCCATGGCTGTGCTCACAACCCAACTGGCATCGATCCTACCCCCGAGCAGTGGGAGAAAATTGCTGATCTCATTCAAGAGAAAAACCACATTCCATTTTTTGATGTTGCATACCAGGTATAGACCTTGGCAATCAAGCTGTAAATTTCATTTTCAACCTCTACTTCTTTCCGTTGAAATTGAAGCTTTTGATGGAAATGTTCAATAACTGATTGTATATAAGATGACTAAATGCATCTGTAAGGCTTTGAGTTGCAAGTACGAATGTTACTGTTTTTGTATATTCTAACAACATGTGGAAGTTTGAAAAACTACAGAACCTTTTCGAATGTGATGACTTAATATGTGAGTTTTCCCGTTTACTTCAGGGATTTGCAAGTGGAAGCCTTGATGCTGATGCAGCATCAGTGAGGTTGTTTGCTGCACGTGGTATGGAGCTTTTTGTTGCTCAGTCATACAGTAAAAATCTGGGTCTCTACTCCGAAAGGATAGGAGCAATGAATGTTGTCTGCACATCAGCAGACGCAGCAGCAAGGTGGGTTCTTGAACCTTATTCAAATGGATAATGTCAATGTTTGTTGGAAACTTGAATCTACGTGTCAGATCCGTTCTTATAGAGTAATTCATCAAGTATAAATACTTAAATCATTAAATTGCTATTTGGTAGAATTGTTTCACATTTCTTTCTTTGTTATATCTGATTTATTTTATTTTTTGCCTCCTTGATCCCACTGAATCAAAGTTCTTTCACACAATGTATAATCAGAGGCAAATATGTGGGGGACTTGCTAACGAGCGTATTTTAATCTTATCAGAGTGAAAAGCCAACTGAAGAGGATCGCTCGACCTATGTACTCAAATCCCCCTATTCATGGGGCTAGGATTGTTGCTAATGTTGTTGGGGATCCCGCGCTTTTCAACGAATGGAAAGCAGAGATGGAAATGATGGCGGGAAGGATAAAGAATGTGAGGCAGAAATTATATGATAGCCTGTGTGCGAAAGACAAGAGCGGGAAGGATTGGTCATTTATCCTTAAGCAAATCGGCATGTTTTCATTCACAGGATTAAACCAAACTCAGGTAATTCCTCTTATCATCTTCGATCTTTTCAAATGGCTTTTGCTTCTTGTTTATATCATATTTTCATGGCCATGGTTTTTTTTAATAAAAACGTTCACGAGGCTGTCACTGTTGAACAAATGGTTACTTTTTCCTCCATGGCAGCGACACAAATCTGTTCTGCTTTTAATTTACTACTGTTTTCCATGATCATCACGAGAAGTTCCCTGTACAATTAATGGCTGTGTTCTCAATTTGTGCAACTCTTGTGAGACAATGGTAATACGGATTGTGACCTTTTGATCTGTTTGTTTTTTAATTATTTTATCAGAGTGAGAACATGACAAATAAGTGGCATGTATACATGACAAAGGACGGAAGGATATCCTTGGCTGGCTTATCGTTGGCCAAATGCGAATACCTTGCAGATGCAATAATTGATTCGTTCCACAACGTCAGTTGAAATCAATATCATTGCAATGAAGATTAGAAGCAAACTCCATAGGGATTTTGGCGACCCTGCTGTTCAACAGTGTTGTTTTAGTATGGTTTCATGAAAATCTGTTGTAATAACGCATGCTTGTTGCATGTTGGAAATTTTTGTTCTTGAAAGTTCACTGCAGCCAAGCTGTTGAATTATCTTTTTCTTCGAGAGAGCAGGTTAATTTGAAAATTGTGTGTTTTTGTCAACTTTTATGTGCAACATTAGTAATCAATTTTCCTATGCTAGAGAGACATTAAGGGCATGTTTGGATAATGGGTTTGAACTATAATTCTAAAGGGAAATCTGGAGTAGATTTCCAAATATGGGAGGGTATAAGACAAACAAATGGTTCTTATGAGCAAATTGGTATGTGGGAAAAGAAGCAAAGAAAGTGTATTGATACTTTCGATCGCGGAGAAGTATCACCACAAGGCCGGGATTTTTCCCACAGTAGAAGTCAAGTTTAAAAACGACAAAGAAATAACATTGACCAGAAAACTAATGAAAACGACATAAAAGATACAACTTGAATGTATAAAACCAACGATAGCTTAACAAACGACACTAAAATGAACCGACAAATCAAACGGAAGTGACCAGAACATGACTCGAAAGTAACATTTGAACGGATGGAAACGACAAGAACATTAAGAATGACAATAGACACACACACTCTCTCTCTCTCTCTCTCACCCCCCCCTCTTCAGTACAAGGAAGCACAAAGACAACTCAAGCTTTCTGTCCTTGGCTTCATCAACGAGCATTCGACTGAGAAGGCCAATTTTTGCAGCAAAACTTCTTTGATCGAGGAGAAATTTTAGACATCTTCAAACTTCGAGGTAGGCTTCTCTATTTTTTATTTTTTACTTTATTATTTTTATTATTATTATTATTATTTTTTTTTTGAGTGAGTAGGCTTTTCTCTGTTGAACGACCTTAATGTGTAATTTCCCTTTTGAATTCGTATTTACTTGTTGATTTCATTTCTAAGTGCGATGAAATCTCTTTTGTCCTATTGAGTTTTTGCTTTATGGTTTTCTTGTTATTTTCTGAAAACTGATTGAATATCTTTCCATTTTCTTGGTTTTGCATGAGCTGTAGAAGCCCTCTTTTTCCAGTCCTGAAACTCTGAATTGGATTTTGGTTTTTTTTTTTTAGTTCTCAATTAGTCACCAATCCGAGTTCCGGGTTGTGAGAATACTGAAAAAACTTAATTTACATTATTTAAATTTCAATATTCGAGACTTTTATGGATAATAATTTGGGTGAAAAGTGTACTGATAACAAGGGGATTAAGTAGTTGCAGGCATAACCTAGCAATAATATCAAGTCTGACTCTATCTAAAGTAGCAGAGTTCAAATCTCCCATGCACAAGATTTATATATATATATATAGGAGGGGGGGGGGGGGGGGGGGGGTGGTGGTGGTGGGGACGGGCTTAAGAATTGCCTTAAACTGGCTCTGGAAACATGAACCTGGAAACGAGGACGATAGTAAAAGATAACGGGAAAATTGTTTCATTCTGTTGGGCACACTGGAACAGTTTATTTATCTTTTCCTTCTCCTTTGTCTTGTTCCTTTTGTTTTGTTTTGTTTTGTTTTGTTTTTTTTGTTTTTTTTTTTTTTTGTTTCGACAAGTTTGTCATCTGATATCCAAATGCGACAGAAAAGCTTTCCAAGGATAGTGAGTTTGAAACAGAGAGTAAATTTTGAAAGAAAGT
This sequence comes from Ficus erecta, assembly GCA_008635985.1. NCBI lineage: Eukaryota > Viridiplantae > Streptophyta > Magnoliopsida > Rosales > Moraceae > Ficus > Ficus erecta. The sequence goes on along the minus strand of BKCH01000654.1, from coordinate 462,683 downwards.
GTGTGAACTACAATATTTCAATGGATGGAAATGAAATACTATATTCATTAGCGCTCAGATGGTCTCTTCCATTCTTTACAAAGATTTTTTTTAGTTGAATATTTATTTAGCTTCAGTTATATCCTGCAAATGCATTCATTTCTCACATCTTCGAATATTATATGCAGTACTTTCTTTTCGCGTCTTGTACCGTAAGGTTTTCTTCAAAGTGGAATCTCAGCAATGTATTTTTGGAGCTCCTTTGATTTAGGAAATTAAATATCTAAAAAAGAATATGGGTTCTACTCGAAAACAACCTTTGTTTTGTTTCAAGTTACCATGGGAATTGAACCAAAATACTAATAAAGGTCCTAATGACTGCACTTTTGAGGCTCCCTGGCTATTTAAGTCTATGCAAAATGTTGGATCCGTGGCCTTCAAGTTCTTTGACTCGGTTTCAAAATCCTCCCATCCATGGATGAATAACTTTAAGCCCTTTCAATCCAATCCCGAGACCAACCAAAGCAGGATTTTAAAGACAAGACGAAGCTTGAATCCTGAAGAGCAAGGAGAGGCAGAACATAGAGCATTTGCCTCGGCATTGGCAAGTGGTAAAGAGGCTACGGTACTTGAGTTCTACTCACCCAAGTGCAGGCTCTGCAATTCCTTGCTGAATTTTGTTTTGGAGATAGAGGGGAGGAATTCGGATTGGCTTAACATTGTTATGGTCGACGCAGAGAATGAAAAATGGCTGCCTGAGGTATTACACAATTGATCAAATCTCCAAAGTTTCAACATCTTCAGTAAATTTGATATTCAAGACACAATTTGGTCACTTCTTTAGAAGCATGGTTTTGTATACATTTTTTTTAAAGCTTGGTAGTAGCTCATTATTTCGTCTCTTCGGTGATGCAGCTCCTCCATTATGACATTAGATATGTACCTTGCTTTGTTCTGCTCGACAAGAAGGGGAGGGCACTGGCAAAAACAGGCATTCCGAGCAGTCGGCTACATGTAATAGCAGGTCTTTCTCATCTCCTTAAAATGAAGCGTCCACAAAAAGGTGATGGCTAGATGCCATATTGAAGAATGGTTGAACAAAAGTAAACTACAAATTCATGCTCAACATGTTGTGAGATGACCATTCATTAGATTAGATTAGATTTTTTTTTTTTTTTAATAATAGATTTGCTGAAACACCATTCATTAGACTTTATTGTATGTACCAGATTGTTTTCATGAGAGCATGAGTTATCTTCTTGTTTTGCTCCTGTATGCTTTTCCTGAAGCTCAATTTTTCTCTCTCTTTTCTTGCATTCTACTAGATATGCAAATTTGCTTCATTAGCAATTTTCGACTTGTAATGGCAACAGAATTACCACCTGTAGAACCAGAATACATCCCATTATTTCTTTTTGGATGTATGTGCATCTCAGATATTGAATGCTTAGAAAATAATTAATAATCTGAATTGTAAAATTGTCAAAGTTAAATATATATATATATATCTATGATATGCATACATCCTAAAATAAAAACAGAATGTGCTAGTACTTTCTCTAAAATTAACACACAGTTTGCTTGGGAGTGTCATGATATTGAGCACCATAATATTTATAACTAAAATAGTAGATAAGCTCAATTTGTGAGTCTTATAATGCGAGACTTATTTTTTATGTTAGTACGTGGTGTTGGACGTTTATTCATCTCTTGACACTGCTCATGGTAAAAACCAAAATCACGGCATTAGAACACTGCCATGTGGCAGCAATCATGAACGATGGCAAAATGATCAACGATCGTGAAGTCAATATTAATATTGTGCAACATCTTGCACAAGAAACATAAACGCACCATCCGTGTCAAACAACATTTATGAGTTTTATGTCGATTGTATTTAAGACTCATCGGTGCCAATCAACATCATTTATGGGTCTTATGTCGATTGTCTTAAAACTCACTACTCACTAACAAAATTTGAGTCCTACAACATAAACCTACAGACAAGATTCATCTTATATATTAATAATAGTATTTAACATCGATATTGTTGTGACTGGTGTCCAAAGCATATTTTGAAGAAACGGTGTGGTTACTGCTTAGAACTGAGCCTACCAAAAATGAGGACAAGAGCTTTATCTAAAAAAAAAAAGGAGGAGAACAAGAGCAAGTAACGTTATGACATTCCTAATGATTCAGTTTGTATGGGCCTCGGATCATGCTTCCATCATCATTATCTTCTGCAACGCAGTTGTATTTGCTTCGAATTTCAAAAAGTGTTGGGAAATGGAGCTGTAGAACCATATGTCATGTCTGTGGCACGAGGCAACAGTTCAACAATTTCAGTATTCCACTGTGTAGTGTACTGGAAACTAGTTTTTAGATATTTATCGAAGTACCCAATTGTCAGCGCCTAGCTCATCATTTCCTGGAAACGTCATTTAAGGGCCTCATTCGTACAATAATCATGTTGGCTATATTTAACGTTTTCAAAAAATCATCATCATCTGAGAATGAAATTTGGCTCTCTCTCTCTCTCTCTCTCTCGATGGTGATGATGATATGACGACGACTTTCACGTGGAGGACTTTTCTCAATCAATCCAAAGTTCCAAACCCCCATCGAGTATTTTGGTGGTGGGCTTTAATTTGATTCTGAAGAAACCAGGGAGACAGAGAGAAAGCAAATAATAACAGCGAAGGTACTTCGTTTGGTTCTGCACTTCCTGTTCTTGTGCAAGACTCTGTGAGCTTCTTTTTTTCGTTGTCTTTCTTAAAGGAAAAAAAAAAAAAAGAATTTGCAGGGTACAGAAGAGAGCCTGTTGTGTGAGTTAATGACAACGCATATTTGAAATCAGGCGAGAAAGTGCAGGTTTTTTCATTGCATATTTGGTTTTAACTTTTACGAGTAATAGTTTATCTTTTGGAAGGTTTTGATATATATATATATATATATATAAATATATATATTTTTTTGTTTTTCCTTTGCCCTTTTAGAAGACTATTATCAGCTAATGTCGGACAAAGTAAAACTGAATCCAAACCTACCTTTAAAAATCCTTGAAGGACATAAATGAAAAAGTTTAGTTGGTCTGCAAAGAAGAAATGTCTTTGCCTTTCATTGCATTAAAAAAAAAAAAAAAGTGAAACTATATTGAAGACGGAAAATTGCTTAACGATTAACACGTCGGCGAACAAATATGAAATAATTAGCATACACAAGACGGCTAAGCAGTGACATTATTATTCAACGGAACTATCCCAACTGCAAACGGTACTAACGTTAACAACAACAGAAGTCGACGATGATTGAACTCGAAAACAGAGAAAAAAACATGACATTAGCATCAGCTCTCATGAAAAACCCACGCCTAGATTCAACCACGTCGAGTAGGAAGCAGAGCCTGAATTGGCGTGTTTATTCTTTATTAATGGGTTTGACCTGAGGAAGTGGATACTGGCACGGAGGTCACAGAACCATTAGCCCTGGGCAACTGAACGTTGATACTGCCGTCAATGCAAGAAGAGCATTTCCTCTCCGCCCAACTCTCCAAGTCGAACTGGCCATAGCCCATGATTCTCTTACCCGAGCACATTCGCCCAACCACTACTGCGATTGCTCCGAGGATCATGATCACGACCAGCACACCCACGACCGGACCGATCGACCCATGGCTCACGTGGGCATTGTTGTAGGACTGTTCCGTCACTTCTGCCACTGGCGGAGCTTGCTGGTTCAAAGGCAGTGACATTTTCGCAAAATCCAAAGGAACCAAGTTTCTTGGATTAATAAGGAAAAGGAATCATGCAATTATCTTCAGTTGGTGTTTTATTATTCACGCCACAAGCTTGTACAAAAACGAGTGGATGGTATTTGTTTAGTAGAATGACGAAATGATGAGAGATTTTGTTTAGAGAAAAGGTATGTGTAGGTGGCAGAGGAGGCAAAAATTGTACTAAGAGGAAGAAAGAGGGAAATGTGAAACAACCTTAGAAAACATTGGATTCAGAGTGCAGAAATAGTCCACTTCCCTCACACTGAGTTGGATCAATTATTTGTATAGGAAGTGCAGCCTACCATAATACATAATATTCCAGACTTCAAACAACAAGATCCAAGTGCGACTGAAGTTGAGAACATGCAGATATATGTATGTATAGATATATATACATACATATATATAGCTCAAGGGAGTTGGAGTTTGTCAGGCCAGAAATTGAGAAATTGAAGAAAACAATAAAATAGTAATTATCGGCAGAGGTTTTGAAATTTTGGAGAAAGTGGAGTGACAATGAGCCAATGGTCCCCGTATTTAATAACTCATTACCCTTCTATTCTCATAATTAAACATTTGACCAACCCCATATTGATGACAACCAGGGTGTTAATTCGACAACGACCCGTCACCCTCAGCAATTCCTTAGAAATTCAAACCAATTCAAAAACCCCATACGCTGAAATTGGTTTCAGCTATTTGGGTTTTCAAGACTCCATCTTGAGATCCCATAATAAGTGCTTGTTCACGTCCCCATACGTACAATGCCAAACCACAAGCCAGGTAAGGACTGGAACCACTGCGAAGGTCGGCATTGATCTTAAGACCATATGACAGACCACCCCCAAACCCCAAGTAAATGAATGCGCAAAAAAAGCTGCATCCTTAACTTCACATCACGTGGTACAAGGAAAACTTTAGGATTCCACATCATCGGAAAACGAGGCTAGACCAGTCACCAGCTAAGATGGTTCGCAGTTCTTGTCTTAGCCTACCATATTGTTGACCTAAAAAATATCACAGTGACTGATATTTGACTAAGAACAACACTGAGAAGATCAATGATTACCCGCTATAACAGCGTAAAAACTGATTTTATACCAAAATGGACTAATATTGACTGAATCATTTTTTATGTATAATAGCCCGTTAATGAATAAGAATACAACAACCAAGCTTACCATCTCAAATTCAGCATCAACAGATTATATACAACATTTGCGATTTCTTGTAATGGCGATGTGCCATGGCATTTAACTGGAGAAGATGGTACATACAAGAGACGGAATATACATGCAAAATTTCATGATTCATCCAACACTCGAGTTAAATGTTAAGTGCATTTACCTGCCTAGTAGTTCTTGAATCACGTCCCTAGCCTCGGTCAAAGTGTTTGCATAACGAACTTCTTTGACCCATAAATTTTGCATGGTACTTGTACTCCTCTCCTCCACTTGCAAAAGTTTTTCTTTCTCCAACTGGCCAACAGCATCTGTATCCATCAATGATGCAACAACTGTCTGCAAAGATGAAGGAACAAGCATCGGTTTACTATTTCCTCTTGCGAAGTTGGATATGATCACAAGAAATGATTTCATTTGTTGTTTCTTTTCCTAAGACAATAGATGGAGACCATTGGATAAAAAAAGGGTAATATCATGATAAAATTATAAATTTTTTTTGGTTTATAGCCCAATTTGGAGATCACTAACATATGAAAACAATATTCTTGATTACATTTTATAGCATTTCTTTCCTGCAACACTCTCCTTTTTTTTTTTTTTTTTTGGCTGAATTCCTTCCTGCAACACTTGGTAAAATTTTTAATAACATACAAATTTTCACGTTAGTTTCCGTAACAAATTTGGGCACTATAAACTCACAGGAGGCTTATATTTTGACACGCTAAAATTTCAATTTTGTTTTGTGACCGCGTTCAACTCTCACATGGCGATACCTTTCCTTAAAAACATGTATAATTAGACTATTTTACTGCATAGTGCATCTTAAATGTATGTCTAAAGTCTCTCCACAAAGCATAGTAACTCACCCAAAACGTGCCAATGCAAGCATTGAAGACTACAAATTTGAGGAAGTTCTCATCTGCGCCACTAAGGATGTTATCTGAACTGACAGAGACAGCAAGATCTTGGCAAGAAGAATCGAACAGTGATCCAAAGTTTTTTACTGTAATTCTGTCATGGTTCTCTAAAATTCTCTCTAGATGATATCTGATTGTGTAGCGAGTATTATCTGACCCAAACCCCTTAAACATCCAGACATTACTTTCATAAGCTCCCTTTGGAAGTTCTTCATGTAACTTTAGCAAAGTCGCTGCTCGTTCAGCATTTGCCCAGCAACAACATGGGAATGACCCGTCATCTAGAGCAGAGGAAAGTGAACGAAACACACAATACATTAATTAAGCTCTTTCACGTTACCAGAGTAAAACTTCTAATAGATACGAATAACCTACCCAACACAAAACCAGCAATTGGGATGTCAACTTGAGGCTGCCGGGAAGGGAACTCTGGTGGAAGATGAACTTCTTTTTTACGGTTCTCAAATACCAGGATATTGACGGCAACAACCTGTCAGAACAACTACCAGCCTTATTCTTGTGGAGCATTATTATGAAAATGGTAACCTGCTACCCGGGAACAAGAACCCAAACAGAAAGAAGTTTGAGAAAGAGACAAAATTAGCATGCTTAATAGCCTGTACACAGATTATAAGAACTACCCTGCAACGAAACCGCATAAGCTCTCGATCTGGATGTTGAACCAACTCAGACATCAGACCCGAAGAAAACGTGTCCAGAGGGGCGACAAGCTTCACGTCTGAAACACAGCTTGAGCAATTTTCACGGTATGATTTCTCCACTGCCTTGATGGAATGTATTACAACGAAGGATACAGGTGTCAGCATCCATTTATTCTGGCTCCTGAAAAGCCATTGAAAAATTACAATAACAAAGAAGAAATTCTTATCCACACCATTTGAAGGAGGCAATGAGAATATATTGCAACGTAGAGAGAACAAGATATCATATGTATGGAAAGGAAATAAAAAATCAATACTCAATCCATAAAATAAATAAACAAATAAATAAAAGAAAATACTGCACAATGAAAATGCATACCGCAACTCAAGAACTCGATGAAATGTTGCATCTACACCAGGCCCAAAGCCGGGAGGAAGAACATATCTGTTCAAAGAACCAACTATCTTCACCTGTTTCATTTAAATAATGCAAGGAGATGACACGTTATGGTTTAAGATAACATGCAAAAAGGAGAAAGAACAATAATAGACGCTTACTATTTGATGATCCATCAAGACATGAAAGCAAGAAGTGCTTGCAACTCCACTTAACAACCTTGACCGGAAAGAATTGCCAAGGTTTTGACAGTCTACATGCGTATCAACATTATGTACAGCAACCACATGACCTCGCAAAGATATTAAATATCCTTGCGGGAGCAAGCAATTAATATCAGGCAAGAGAGGAGCAGATGCTACATCCCCGGTGTGTGAAGAAATTTCAGCAATTCCTTCAGGTCTCTCAGCCGCTTTAATCGACCCGTCTTTTCGTTCACTCATATTCACCTCCAATATATCTCTCATATTTGCAGGCAGACAGAGAGAAGCATCTGAACATGTTTCTGAAAAATCAGGATTTGACACTCGGAGATCTAATTCACTGTGAGTCTTGGAAGAAACCACGTCCCTGATGGGACAAGAATCATCTAATGGAGGGCAGTTTGGTAAATCAGTAGTCGGAAGGGCATCGTCAAGAGTAAATGAAAGGTTCCAGAGATGCAGTTTAGAAGAAACAAGAATTTTGACACCATTGACATAATCAGAATCCTTAAAATTACAGAAAGAATCTTCTTTGTAATGCTCTGTAACATAATAGCACCCAATCTGCAAGAACTGGAATTAAATGAAAATCAACACAAGTGTACATAAATAAAGATGCATCAAGAAATTATTTCTTATACAAATATTAAGAAACCATGAAAAAATAAATAAATAAATTTGTCATGCACCTGATATATGAAAACTTTCAGGCTTAAATTCCAGCAATGCCTTGCGTGCTCTTGGTCCACAAAGGCCACAACCATTTAAATTTGATCCTGTGTAATTCAGGATAACTGAATGAACCACACTCTGATTTTTAACTGCTCTAATGGTTGCAGAACAAGGAATTCCATGAGAAGTAAAGTTGCAACAGCTGTGTTTCCCACTGGATTCAGCATCAGAATTAGTCCTTAATCGCTCAGTGTTATAAGGAATATCTTCAAAATCTGAAAATGCCCCGCTCAATGCATGATTAATTTTAAGTCTTTTTGAAAGATGTTCTTGATGATTCTTGCCATCACAATGTTCCATGCACTTCTTCAGCCGATCTCCTGAATTCTTAGTTGCATGCGTAAATCCCTCTTTTCCAGCGAAAGATAGATTCCAATAAAAAATTACAGCCTCGGCAAACATGCTAGGTGGATTTGATATTACTGCATCACCTTGAAACTGTTACATTGATACAAGGGATCAGAAAATTTAAGAATTTAAGATTTTGCCCAATTTTTTTCTCCCCCCCCCCCCCCCCCCCCCCCCTTTTAATTCCTATGGGATAATGAATTGTTGGATTATGAAAACAAAACAAAAAAAATCAACAGACAACAACGACAGAGAAACTGCAGTTGGACATACCTTTTCTAGCATGGGAAATTTATGGGTTACATGAAGCAGATGATAAGTTTTATTTTCAAGTCCCTGCACATCTTCTCCAGAACCAATACGAGAATGAAAGGAAATGTTTCTGCACGTTGTATTCCGTAGGTGAAAGTAAACATAAACCTTCAAGTTTACCTCTCTTGCTAAAGGAATAAAATTAAACATACTTCTACATGAGAATGACTTGTCAATCAATCTCAGATTGTCCACCAGTCTGGGCATGCCTTCAAAAATAAGAGTATAGTCATTTACCTGAAAAGAAGAAGAAAAATAATGGACGTATATGACGTATTAGTGCACCTTTTATCCAAATCAAAACAGATAATGACATAATTCATTTATAAGGAATTGCAACTTGAGAGAGACGATTGAAAATATGACCTCATAGATACTGTTAGAATTCCAAGTTGATGGAAGATCCGGTATAATAACATCAATTCTGTCAGTTGCATCAACCAACTGCAATCTTCCCGAAGTCGGAGAAATCTGGATGATTAACATGCATATATGATTAGATGAACTGAACTGAATATCATGGTTCCCAAAGAGGAAAAAATATGGTCAATCAACTCAACTCTTCTCGAGTTGTTGTACACAATCAGCACCCATCGAAATGTACACAGTCAACTCAAAAGATGCTAGCAATTTAAACAATTTGAACAAACTGAGGTAATGAGAAGCGACGGGCAAAAATTAATAAACTACCTCCAGATTTCCAATTAAGACAATGCCTATGTCTTCACCTGAGAAAACCTTTCTAATTGACTGCTCATAAGATCTCCCTTCACATATGAGAAGGCTGTATAGCTTCTCCTCTTGCAATGTTCTAACGTTTTCCAATTGTACTGTTCTCATCCACGTGGCATGACAATGGTTGATGAAAGTAACTATAGGCACAACCTAAAATAATGAAAATAATATAGCATCAAGAATTTTATAGCTTAATTTATGTTTCTCATCAAGTTACATAACGACTCACCAATTTCAGGTTACCACTATGTCCTTCACAACCACATGAATCATGCTTGTACAGCAACATGAATATTCCACGCTGCCCAAAGGAATTTCATATAGATATGGTAAGAACTTATAACACTATAATCTCCAAAGTAGAAATGTATACAAAGAGCAATGAATTGTCGTTTTACATTATTATTTACCTGATTTACTGAAGATCGAAACATTGATGAAGGTAAATGTGAATTAGCATACTTCTGAACCAAACCTTCCTTCTGGTAGCACCGTGATATTGTCAGACTTCTCAGATAATAGCATAAAAATTACCGCATTTAGGAAAGAAATCTTAAGTGTCTGAAAATATATCAAGGTGAGTTACATGTTTTGATCCCAATATCTCCTTCTCAGAAAATATACCAGCAAACTTTTTCCGGAAACATGACACAAGAAGTAAGACCCTGAAATTAAATCAATTAACTCAATTAAATTCAACAGGAGTCCTATAATTTTAAAACATTCCACATAAGCACAGAGTTCCCATATATATATATATATATATATTTCTGAAACAAGCACTAAAATTTGTATACCATAATCTGGCAGAAAAGGCCAAGGACTCAATGAAGTTCCCCATCATACTTCTTGATTCTGAAAGTATGTGACACCTGCGGCATATAATTGAACCATTATCCTTTTTCCTACATTAGCATATTTTCAGTTTTGAAAACTGATTTCTACAGGGGGAACAGATATAAAAGGATAATAGGAAGTCAAATCCACATTCAAGGCAGAGTCAGAGGACAGCATTCCCTTTTTCCTTTACACAAGTTGGTGACTCGATGGCATAATTCAAAAAATTTAATATCCAAATTCTTTCAAAATATAACGAAGATCAGAAATCGTAAAATTAAAAAGGATATTTGAGCATATAAGAAACACAATAGATTTCCATGATTATGGTCCGAAGATGCCTGTCATTAGACCATAACACCTCGAAGAAAAAATCCAAATAGTTGATGTTCAGCAAAGCATACCCAGTAGTGAAGGGTGAGAAGCATTTCACGGTAATGCTAGTCTTGTAGCAAGCACCAAGTATAAGCATCTTCGTCCAAGAAAATTTTGGATTCACAAAATGAACATTTTTCACAGATATCTAAAGAGAAACCAACAATTAGAGAAAAAGAATACAATAATCTTGGTATTAAATACTAATTTAAGGTCGGAAAACTAACAAAATTTCCTTGCTTACAAGAGCCCCAATCCGGAGACTATGCGGTGCAGTAAACAAGTGGCTGGTTAACAAAAGCCATACTTCATGGTCAAGCTCGACGACCATCCCTTGCATATATACCCCTTTTACTATGCCAGTATATGATCCACATTCTCCTTTCCCCACCACATTAGTTTTGCTACCTGGAACCAATTTCTTCCGAGACCGAGAAAGATGTAGACAAGACTTCTCCGAAGTAACATACATTAAACTAGACTCTTCATTTCCTATATAAACTAACTTCTTTTTCAGGCCTGATATAGTTACAACATTCCCAATAAGTTTCGCAATCGTAGGATGGCAAGATGAAGCCGGCCCGCAAAAATACACGATAACAGGTTTGGTAAAAGTATGATCACTCTGCTCTTGAATCGAGCAATTCAATACAGCAACGGACTCCTTAGAACTACAAAGTCTACACTCACAGACCAAAATTCTAACCAAAAAACCTCGAATATTGGAAGCTGGGTTTGAATTAGAGATAGAACCAGATGCGCAGGGATTCACAGAAATCGGGCTAATTAACTCCAATGAGCCGTGAAGACGATAACGAGACTTGGAAGTATTTTCACCGCCACCGGAAGAGCTCGAAGATAACGGAAAAAATTCCGTATCCGAACACTGCGGAGGACCATTCTCCGAGTCCGGAAAACTCCACCGGATAATCTCCAAGAAACCACTGGTTCTCTTAACAGGAATGAAATTCCAAGCAAGAACGCGGATTTTCCTTCCGATGATCGAGAGATCGAGATCGAGAATGTCGCAGCACACGGTAGCCGAACCATCCGAAAACTGGAAGCAGGAGTTGTACGAGCACCGAGTGGTGGAGTTGGAAACGGAGGCACCATCGGAAACGGCTGGGAGGGTTAAGGTTCCGACGATAATGGCGGGATAATCGAGAGGGGAGAGAATTCTAGGGTTAGGGCTAGAAGTGGAGTCGGAAGGAGTAGGGCGTGAGGATTGGTTGGAATGGGAGGAACTGGGAGAAACCGAGGGGGTTCGGAGGTTGGAGTGCAGAGAATCGGCGGCGGTGAGAGGACGACCGCCATGGATAAGCTCGGCGATAGTGAAGAGTCTGGGTTTTTCCGCCATTTTCGTTTGGCGTGAACGAGAAGGGACCAAATGGATATGAAAGAGGAGGCGCCAGAATTTCAAAAGCTGTTTCTACTCTCCGGCCAGAGCGAGGGAGAGAGAGAGTCAAGAAAGGCAAATAGAGCGGGAATGAGAACGGCGGGCTTTAAAAAGGTTGATAAGCGAGTCAAAACCCGAAATATGACCCGGCGTTCTTGTTTGGGCCGGGTTTCTACATACGAAAGACATCTGGCCCAGCCAAGAGTTAAAAAGGATCATTTTCGTTTATGTCCCTGAACTTCAGGCCCACTTTCACTTTATTCTTAAACTTTAAAAATTCTCATTTAGTCTCATGAGTTTCAAATTTAAACTCATTCTATCCATTCTATCAGATTTTCAGTTAAAAAAACCTATGAAATAATAGGGGAATTAGTCTTATTAAGCTCATTCTGTTAGAATTTTTGTTTAAAACAAACGGAAAAAGACCACATGATCTCACTTAACTATTTTGTTTGGGTTAATTTATAACTAAATTTATTATAAAAGGGGGTAAAGTGGGTTCAATTCAAAGTTTGGAAGGTAAAGTGAAAGTTTTTAAAGTTCATGAGACAAAATGAGAGTTCTTAAAGTTCAGAAGATAAAGTGAAAATGATCCCAATGTACAAGAGACATAGAGAAAAATAATCCCTTAAAAAGGAAGAAATAAATATCATATTTACAAAAGCTAAAAATAGTAAATAACATATTTACAAAACTATTAAAGTGAAATCATATCTATAAAAAAAATATACATTTTATTAAAGATAAATAATAAACTTGTAAAAATATTTTTTGATACAAATTATAATTTATTTATGTGTAAACATGTTATTTACATATTTTAACAACAGTGTGTATTTACTATGTATTCTGATCAAAAAATAGTGTTGGGGACTTATTTAGAACAACAAATTATAAAAAGTAATAATTTAAATTTAAAATTGTAGCTAATTTGTTAGTCAGAGGTGTGAAGAAGTAGACTAATAGTGGAGTTCTCAAATATATATGCATGTTGTCATATAATTAAAAAGATTGACCTTTACATTCATCACAAAAAAAAAAAAAAAAAAAAAAAAAAAAAAAAAACAGAGAGAGAGAGAGAGATATTGATTGACTTTTACACTAACAATTACAAAAGGCTCTAAGCATGCAATTATATAGAAGAAACACCTTTCCGACGAAATGAATGAAAGAAGCTTTGCTTTAAAAACTATGTTCTTAACAAGTAAATCGTCAAATTGTTTCAAGACCGATTTGCAAAATAGAGCCCTTGACGCTTGCAGATGTTTATCTTTAAAAGAAGCTTGGTTTTTGTCCTGAACATTTATTTGCAGCTTACAATAAAGATATTTTAGTTAAGTAATATCGATTTTAAGAGGATATAGTTCACTGTTTTGATTCTTTGAATGTGTCGCACATCAATAGTAAATGAAAGATTTGTTATTATCCCAACCATATAAAGGGAATTTTTCTATTATTTCAATTTATTATAACTAAACTTATTGGATTTACATAATAAAAATCATATAAAGTAAGATATGGTTTATTTCAGGTAAGAACGTTACATTAGATGCAAAACTCAACCTAGTTAGTTAATTTTTTTAAAGTACCACTGTGTTGCAGTAAATGTTTTAAGTAATATAATTGGAAAAATAATTGTTTTTCTTTAAAATGATCACAAGTCAACCACTGTCAAATAAGTACTAAGTTATTATTAATAAATGATTTACTCAGTATTAATAAGATCCAATTGACGTATTAGCTATTTTAATTGTCTCTAGTCATTAAATAAAATTACTATTTTTTTATAAAATAATTTAATTTCTATCACAATTGGTGATGATAAAAGTTGAAATATCATATTTTCATATTTATTTATTGACCAATAATATACGTCATGAAAACATTTATCATGAATATGAATTGTTAAGTGTATAAAAAATTATGCAAAACAAAAAATACCATTTGATCCCTACTTTTTTACACATAATAAATTACTTTTTAATTTCATGATCCATCATGAAATGTGAATCATTTTCCTTAATTTATTTTGACAATAAGCTTTTTAATTTTGTAAATGAATTAAATATACAACGAGTAAACATGCAAAATCATTTTCATGATCCATCATGAAATGTGAATCATTTTCCCTAATTTATTTTGACAATAAGCTTTTTAATTTTGTAAATGAATTAAATATACAACGAGTAAACATGCAAAAAAGGAAAAAAATCAACTTTTTTTTTTCTTTTGATATCTATAACACTGAACCTTTTTTAAGGGTCCAAATCCTTTTTTTTTTTAATAAGAAAAATTCGAAGTGAATGTTAATACATCCTTTATCATAGTACTTTTTTTCCCCCGCGGTAACGTCAAACTTTTCAATTTGATGTTCATGTAATTTAGAAGATATAGTTGCGTCTTTTTTTTTTTTTTTTTTTTCGGAGCTCGAATTCAACAGACATATAACTATAGTCACTTAAGGGGATTCAGGCTGTTACACAATAAAAACCATTAAAATCGCTTTTGACTACAATTAGTTGCATGCAAACTAACCAACAGCGAGCTCGAACACCAGCTAGGTCTGCTACTTTGTGAAACAAGTTTCGGGGCAGGGCTGGACCTAACTTTCTTTGTACATAACTACATATAAAATTACAAACTCGCAGAGCCGAGGCAGATACTAACGAGACTTTTGACCGTTTTTTCTTTCAAACTTCAAAAGTTTCTTAGCATGGCATCCCATGTTTCCACGGAGAAGCGTTTGGTCATTTGCTTCCAATTAAATCGGGGATTCAAGTAGTCAACAATTTCATTCCCACGTCATCCATGCATACCAGGAAGGATTTTGGTGCAGGTTGGAGAGTCTTCCAAAATGCCACGAGCACATGAACTTCTTCCTAGCAATCAAATTGAACAACCAGAATTTGGCCAAGGACAATTCGATCTCTTACTTCGAGTTAATGTCATCTTCTTGAGAGTGATGTGCTCTTCAGAATCCCAGATGGTGCACACACTGAGAAGTACTAGACTGAAATCCTGGAATAGACCAATAACATAAAAAACCCAAGCACCGATCAGTCTGTTCTACCAACAAATGCTTTTCGCCCTCTTAATGCAGCATTTTCCGAGTTTGGAACAGTCATCAGGTTCCCACTATCAGACATGTAGAAGTAATTGTAGTTGATTCTAGTCACCAAATCTGCCAAATGAGGAAAGTTACCCACGTTGAGCTTGAAAGAGAGGACCTGCATAGCACACAACAAGTGAGATGCAAACTTTTGAAGTCGCAACTTAGACAGAACAAGAAAAGTTTGAAGGTTAGATTACTCTTAGGAGAAAAGCGATGCAATCATCAAATTGTTTCTCAATTCGATCAATTTCCATTTCGCATTTGGCCTTAATTGCTGAAACTGCTCCACCACTAAGAGTCTGCTGTACGGTATAAAAGTCTAATGCTAATCCAAGGATGCTTTTGATTCTGCTAGCAATGAGAGCCCACTGAATGCAAAAGAGAACAATTAAATCAACCGTGATTTTCCACAGAAGAGTCACTACCAATATAAGATCCATGTATCAAATTGAGAGAGAGAGAAACCCACCAGCTTATCTGGGACTACAAAACACTGCCGCTGAATTGACAATAAGTAGGACTCGTGAACTTCTATAACCTCATCCAAAGAACGAGCAGCGGCCATACTCTCACAGAGTTCCTGCCATGCACTGTGGTATACCTGCTTACCAATACTAGTCAGACTTCTTATTATTTCATCATTTAGCAACATCTAAACAGACACAAAAACATTAAGAGCGAAAATCGCAAAAGGCTAATGGGAATTTTATGTTCGTAATATTCTATTATTACATTCCCCCAGGTGATAAATTGCAAATAGAAACCAAGTTTCGAAGCTGATTTCATGATACAAAGTCTTACTCTGTCCATCACATATTGGTGAAAAGCATCCACAAAATGGAGAAGTTTTTGCTCCACCAACCAGTGACGCTTGTAGTAATTTGTTGCAGTACCTCTACCCTGCAAGTGAAAATGAAAACGCCATTAGAAAAGTAAAATAAAATAGAAATCACATCCTACACATTCGCAATTTACTGAAGGGAAAAATCCAACCATAATTTCTCCTTTTATCAAATAGTTGCATGCCATATTCTTGACAAGAAGAGGGGGGAAAAAAATCATGTACTCGTGTGCCTGGACAACACTGCAATAAAGAAAACAAATAGAACTAAACCTTCCACATCCACCTCCGAGCTTTGTCAAGTAGAAATTTTGCACGCTTGACCTTCAATAAGAAACCCATCACCTACGTTGCATAAAGAACGTTATGAACGAAATGAAATTAGATACCAAATTCATACGCCTAGAACTGTTTGTAAGAATAACTACCTGATTATACTTTTTAATTGCCTCGGTATTAGCAATGAGTTCAAGTGGCCACGAGACCTGTTGCAATCAAAACCCACAAACATCATCAAAAATTTGAATGGACTACAAAAAAGAGAGTGATTAAAATATACAGACCTTGTAGGTAAATTTTAGCAAATCGAGGCCATCGATTCCAAAGATTTGTGCACGAGTCCCATGAGGAGTTGTTGGAATGGTAGCCGAATTCAATTGCTCAGTGCCAATTGAACACTGATTTTTGGTGAGGGACACAATTAATGAATCTGGAGCACTTAGTAGCACACTATCGGCAGAGTTTCTTATAGATTCCTGCACCAAAAAAAGTACAGATATTTCAATTATAAAGAGCAACAGAAACTTAAAGGCAGAACATAAATAAAAACTGTCGGCACTGAAGAAAGGTCTAAAACTTTTAATACAGTAACATACAACAACAAACACTCTTTACCCTAAAGATCAGTATTCATTGTGTGGAGAATTTATTGCCGTTTCTTTAAAATAGCATCCCTAAAGGTATCAATTCAACATTCATGACAGGAAAGAACAATGCTACAAAAATAATCAAAAAGATGCTTGCTCTTGTAAAAATTCATCCCACGTAAATCCCAAAACCCCAACCGCACCTTAAACCTTTATAGAAAGCAAAATAAAGAACAATTCAATGGAACCTATATTAGATAGCACACGATGAATTTTTAGAATATGTAACTGCACCTGTAATATCGTGTTTAATTCAAAATCATCGTCCCATGTTTCTCCTTTATCCAGCTTATTGAAAATCACCGTTAAAAAGTGCTGTAGCAGATCACCTACAAAGATCAAGGAACATGTTACGAGAAACAAACGTCCATCAATAGACAAAGATATCTGTTAGTTTACCAATTTTCTCAAAAGCTTAAGCTATTAGGAGGTGAGCCAACAATAGTTTTATATTTCAACACTCCCCTCACGTGCAAGCCAGATAATGAGCAAACGTGCAAACAAATATTAAATTGAAAATCCAACACAAATTATAAGAAGCCTGAAATATATTAAAAGCCCAACACACAATGATAATAAAGGGGTTAAATAAAGCAATTACAGGGATTCGAACTCAAAACCTCTGCTCTGATACCATGTTAGTTTAGCAATTCTCCCAAAGGCTTAAGCTATTAGGAGGTGGGTCAATAATAGTTTTATATTTCAACAATATCAGAGATTCAAATTACAAGATACCTGATCCTAACAAGTAAATGGCACGTAACACGGCAAGCTCATCCATTAACCTCCAGTCATCCATTAGTTTTGACAAGATATGCCTGCCAATGCAATCGACCTAAGACAGAAGTCGATTTTAATATATGTGAACAACATGCTTAACAAGAAAAGATGCCTTCAATAAAAAAATAATAATAATAATCAATTAAAGAAAAGACGCCAAACTCTAGCTTGATGACACCATTTACCTGCTTTTTGATATAAACAGTAAGGCACTCCTGCATTATAACAACAGGAAGTATATTATTTTTGGGCTCAAAATTCTGAATCCAGCTGAGAACTCTTGATGGAAGGGTGCTATTTTTCTGGAAAGGTAAGAGTTCTGACAGACGACAATCATCCTGTTTCAAAGACAAGATTTTCTTACAAACCTACCTATGAAATCTACAAAAGCAATGGATTAGATTAAAAAACGCTCATAGAACTCGAGGAAAAAAAAAAAAAAAAAAAAGAATACCTGAATAGAAGGAAGAACAGTAGGAAAAGGAAACAACATCTCTAACATCTTAGAGTCATCATGCGAACGAATATATTCTGATTCACCAAATCTGAAACCGAAAGTGTAGTTTGTTCCTTCCACTGCAGAAAATGTGCCAAACTCTTCACCAAATATAGCCTTTCGTAAATCCTCATCATTTAGAGGGGGCAAATAGAAATTTCTGGATAAATTTAGTACTTTCCAGGAATTCCTATTCTTGGATAGATTCTCTTGGCATACAGTAATAACTGGATTTTCTGGACAGAAAGATCTCAAAAGCGGCAGTCTATTTGCATCAGCTGCGGTCATTTTCTCTTCACTTGTGTCAGCTAGATTATTTCCACTCGTAAATGCAGATGTAACGTCAATCAATCCTTTCTCCGAGAGTGTATCAACCAAAAATTTATACCAGATTTTTTCTGAGCAAGTCACAGGCAAAAGCTCACTCTGATTACTTCCAACTTTTTCTTTGTTCGAACAAAATCCAAGCAATCGATCAATCTTGGTTTTAGACCAGTCATCTTGGCTAAGATATCGGAAGATGTGATCACCATGACCTATAAGACCTGCCAACGACACACAAAAAACTTCTGACAATGTTAAACCTGCAATGCTTTGGCCATGATGAAAACCGTCTTTTGACTTTCCATAACCATCAACTTCAAAATCATTTCCTCTGCCATTTATTACTGACGAGGTCATTGGAATATGCCGAATCAGCTGCAGTGACTTTCCAGCAGAAACAATTGCCTTAGCTATGTCTTTGATAAACAAAGGACCATTGCTCCATTCCTTCCCTTTGGAACTAGACATCGAGATGGATTCCCTTTGGCCAACTTCCTTCTTCTCGAATATCGAGGAAAGCTGAGAATCTAACTTTGGAAACTGTGTTTCTCTAAACAGGTAGCTTTTCTCCCAGAAATCAGCCTCGTCAATAGAAGTTGTTTTATTAGCATTAAAGAACATCTGCAACAAGCGGATACATGATCAGCAAAGTCTTTGGAGAGAATAAAGCACATTTCAAAGTAGATAAACAACTCAAGTATACGTGTACAAAGTAGAGAAATAAAATGTATAGTACTATACCATCTATACAGATGAGAAAACATAGGGTGCATGAATCAAGATCATCAAAATTACCTCCTGAAAAGGATCATCAAGTGTGCCTTCAAAAAGCCATGAATCAAGACCTTCGATATAAGGCAACAAACTCCCAATAAACATGTGAAGTATCATTTGGTATTCTTCCTCCTGAAATGATTACAAAGTCAAAACACTGAGTGCCTAACGGTGAAAACAATTCTGTTAGTGACTAACTATGAACCATAACAATATGCCATGAAAGTAGTCACAACCTCACCACCTTGCACAAGACACACTTCATCTAGCTTCTTGTATAGATAGTCCAGGATATGAACTGCCACATCAGCAGCTGGAATGGTAGAATTAGAGTCGAAATATACTTGAGGAATGGCACCATGCACTGTTTGTAGTAGATATTCAGCACCTGAGCAAAGACTGATATCAATAAATACCCATCAGCAAGCTGCATGACAATAATAAATCAGCACATACATTATCCACTGATGCAATATCAGTACTGGAGGCCGTGACATTTTATCCTTTCCGAAAATATAAGAATATATATATATATATATAAGAGGCTCGGTACACCAACAAAATTATCAAACGAAAATAGAAATGTTTGCTAGAAAGTTTTCAGCGTAATAAAAACAAATGACTCAGCTTCTGAAGCTTATTGAATTAATATCTGAAGCCGACAAAAAATTACATTAAAGAAAACAACTATGGAAGAAAAACATCTATTCAAACTTGAACAACCTTCTTGTTCTTAGTGTACCAGTTCCCATAATCACGCTTCAGAATATTAGAAGAAGAGCAGTTAACTTAGCATGTGGTTGGATCCACAATCCAAATCTCAAAATTACAATCTAATTTTTATCTTTTTCCCTCAGCTTCACTATTCACACAGTTTTGTAACTCAAACTTTTAAAGTCCATAACTTTACATAGATAAGTCCAAATGAGATTATTTTTTTTTTAAATTGCATAGAATTTCGAGACGAACGAAACCAGCTCCATAATGATATTTTTTTTCTGAACACATTTCAAGTTTTTACACTTTTTAACTCCAAAAATTCAAACGTCTCCATAAACGCACAATCAATTCAAACCCAAATTCTACAATCCAAACTTTAGCACCAAGTGCATGCTTAATCAAGATAAAGCTATAAAGATGTAATAAACAAACCTAGATAACGAATTCGTCAATCCTAATAAGGTAGGAGTAGATCCTGTTCCAGCATTGCTCATCTTCGTTTGTTCCTTTAGAGCAATATCACGTAATCTCTGGGAGATAAACCAAGTGATATACAAGAAAAAAATGATTAAAATTTAGAGAACGTATTTTCAGTTTAATGATTCAACATTCAAATACATGAGAAATGCTAATTGCACTCGCGAGTAGTGCATGGCAAGATCTGGACTATTGACTCATATAGATCCCATAATCCGTTATGGGATCCACCCGTGTCCAAAGAAATGAGCAGCCTAGATCTCATGCTACTCGCGAGTGCAGTTAGCGTTCCTTTCAAATACATACCCGAAGCCAAGTAGAGGCAGAGCAAGCAAATGCCCTGAGAGTAGGTGGAGGCGATCTCACCAATTTCTCAACTTTAGTAACTAAAATTCCTATTAATTGTAAACACGTAGCGGCATACGTAAACTGATTAACAATGGCGTTAAAGCTTGTCTGAGAGAGGTGAGAGAGATAAATCCCCGTTTTGGCACGAAAACGCTTCCCATCTTCATCCCAAAAAAACAAGAAGCTCGAAAATCCTTGTAACATTTCAAGTACAGCTCGCACCTTTCAAAAGAATTTTACATATTAGTTTTGCATAAATTCGAGAAAACAAAATCACATCAGAAGAAGTAAGAATTGGGCAATTACCACGTCGATTTCGTTCGTCCTCAAAGAGGAAACTGGTACTGCAAAATGAATGCCATCAGAGAAGACGCCATAGATCTTATTGATAAAGCTTTGAGAAACCTCAACTTTCCCTGCATCTGATTATTTGTTTATTTTTTTAATTAATAACAACAACAACAAAATTTCAATCTTAATCAACAGACCAAGAAAAAAAAAAAAAAAAACAAAGAACACGAGAAAACAATACCGTAGAAAAGAGGTTCTCCCATGGGGAAAATTATTGGGACGAGGCAGTGAAAGCTTCAAATTGAAGGCCTGTTTTCAAAGAACTAAAAAATAACTAAAAACACGAAACAATAAAAAGGAGAAATTGATCAAAATAAGGTTTGTCGCAAAAAGTAATGAGGAAAACCTGATCGGGAGGCTTTGAAAGTTCGAATTGAAGTCGGAAAAGTTGCCGAGAAGAAAATGTGGGTTAGGGTTTTAGATCCTGATATCTGCGTACTAAAGATCAGAGGGTCTGCCCTAGTTTTCCATTTTCTTCTCTTTCTTCTTCTTCTTCTTCTTCTTATGAATCCTCGGAATATCAGATCGCCAGACGAAGAACAGATGAGTTTCGGACTCTGGGGAGTGGAGTGAGTAGTGGGTTTTCTTTTTCCGATGAGTTCCCGCCGACGTTTGGCGCAGAGAAAATGGATTTGAAAATTCGGTGTGTATTTACGAACAGGCCAAAGCCAATTTTTTTTTTTTTTTTTTTGAAAAAGCCAATTGATGAAGGGCTTTGTAATATATTGCTACGTGGAAATGTTCTATTGGCTGTTCGCCTGCCTTTTTTTTAATGAAAATTGCCATTGGTTTCCTCTTAAACGACGATTTCCATATTGCAGTTTAAAATTTTAAAATAAATGAGAGGAAACGACAATGAACTCAAACGACAACCAAAAAGCAAACAACAACAACAACAAAAAAAAAAAAAAACCATGTTTTTCAAAACCAAAAAATATATAAAGCCAATTTTTCGATATTTTATCGTCTTTACATTACTCTCCACAAGTATCATTTTATATTTTTTACCCACTCTTAATATTTATTTGGATTTTTTACCCTCTGTGTTTAAATAATTGGAAGTCGAAAATTATGAAACAGCCACTCAAATAAATATGGCTATATTTTTTGTCATCCTTTAACGCTTGTTTGAATTTTTGATCCTCCATATCTTTCTAATCGTAAGTCAAAATAACTGAAATTATTTTACCTGTGACAATAATTTAGATATGTGTTTTTTTAGGGACAGTCTATCAAATAGATATGTTTATATATATATATATATATATATATATATATTACCTTCTCTTAATCTTTTTAAAATTTTTGGCTTTCCATGGTAAAAAATTAAAATCATTTAAATTGGTATACTAATTTAGAAACGTCTTTTTAAATAGTCCACATCTACGGTTTTGAATTTATTGTCTTATTGACTGTCCTTCCAATGGTGTTATATTATATTATCTAAAATTAAAAATTTAACCACATAAAAGCTAAATTTTGAAAATTCTTGAACAAAATGATTAGTTGTCAAAATATTAGAAATAATTACACAAAAAATCTATTTTTAGAGTCTCATTTTAAAATCTGTTAATTTTTAGATATTATTACGTAAATGTCTATTTGTAGAAAAAAATTTGCTTGTGGTACCTTTTTTTGCCCTTTTATTATATTTAATATCATTTTCTTTCATTATGATTCATATTTTTTTTTCTTATTTATTCATCATAATTGTATATTTATCTTAGTGACTGGTTCTTTATTATGGTGATGGCCTATTAGTATAATTAAGGTTTTTTATAAACATATTTCTTAAGTATGATTAGATTTCTTAGAAATCTATTTTTTTAGTATGATTTAGGTTCTGTATGATAATTATAACGTTATTGTGATAATTTATTTATTTTTTCTTATCATTGGTATTGTTTTATTAATTAGTTTCTAAAGTTTAAATATGTAATGAAATAGTTAATTTTTTTTATGATAATTACTATATCATTTTGATTTTTTTTTAAATGTGTTATGATTTTTTCTTTATAGTATTACTATATCATTATGATATATATATTTTAAGATTTTAAAGTATTTTATATTTCTTTATAATATCTATTTAATTTTTTATATATTTGTTGTGAATTTAATTTTAATAACTAATTAGTTATTATAATAATTATTTTTCATATATCATATAACTAATATCAGTTATAGTCATTTTTTAATAAAGCAAAATGGACTTTTTATTCTTTTATAAAAGATTTGTTTAGTTTTGTAATTTTTAGGGTCTGTTTGGTGTGTAAGTTTGAGTTAAGATTTTTAAGTTTAAATAGTAAATTGTGTTGACTTTTCAGAAAAGACAAAAAACTTTTTGAGAAAAAGACAAAAACTTTTGGGGAAAAAGACAAAAAAAAGTTTGAAAATGTTAGTTTGGACTAACATACCAAACAGGCCCTTAGAGATTTTTTCTTTCATTTTTTAATCAATTCTTTCTTTATTTAGTTTTAATTCTTAATGAAAAGATAATATGATCTTTACAAGTATCAGTTTAAATATTTATGTAAAAGAAAAAAGAAAAAAAATTTAAATAATGTTTTTTAATTTAGATATTTATATAAATAATTTAAAATATTATTGAGAAAATTATCGTCGAGACGAGAAGGAAAATGTGGCAATAGATCTGGACTCTTTCTAGAACGACAATCTTGATTCACTGGACCGAACTTCGGGCTCAAGCAAGTCAAAAGGCCCAAACTGAAGAAGACAAGCTGAACAGTCTGCGAACCAAACAACTGTCCCCCGCTCTCCACTTAGACAGTTGCACTGTCCAAACACCAATTGTCAGAACAAAAACCCCCGCCAAATCCCCCCTTCTCCGTTGACTAGCGCCGCCGCCGGAATGTTCGCGATCACGGTCGCCAACTTAAACTGATGAAGGCCGTTTTTCGTCTTTCTAAAACCAAGATTCCGATTCTCTCACTCTCATCGCAGCAAAGGTCCGTCCTCTTCTCCTCGTCTCCGGCGGCCGCAGCAAACCCTAGGCCTCGGAGTTCCTTACTCGACGAAACCGAAGGCAGTAGCGCAGCCTACAGGCACGCCCTCAAGTTCCAGCGTCCGACCATCATCGGATGGCAACCTGGCCTTTTCAACTCCGCCAGCTTTATCGGCACCGTCGTTCAACCCGTCATGGCTCTTGGCCCCCGCACCAACGATTACCTTAGCGCTTACACCATTCTCAGGGTCAGCCCTTCTCATCGATCCAGAGGATCCTTTAAGTAAGTTCTAGAATAAAATTTCTTTCTATTTATCAGTGGAATTAGGTGCTTAAACACATGGAAAATGAGAATTTGATCTGTATCTAGATTGGGAGACTATCTGGCTTCGGAAGTTGTTTACTTTATCTGTGTAAAACTTTTTCCGTATGTTTCTCTTGGTAATTTGATCTTATTTTCGTTGTTTCTCAATGTTTTTCTTTGCCAATATTTAGCTAATTAAAATTCTATGCCAAAAAATAAAACTTGTTTTGAAAATGTTTCAATTCGAGTGATTCGAACTTTCAAGTGGGGTACTAGGAACTTAACACCCTAATTTTTTTACTACTGACAGCAATGAAACCGAAGAAAAGCAAGCAAACAAGCACACCCAATATTTATAGCTACATCCACTTTCAGCCGCCTTAAAATTTCGTTATAATGAATTGCGCGTACACCAATGTAATTTGGTTGTAATATATAATTCCTAACATAAGCATACACCAACATAATTCGCTACATTCCCAACATTTATCCACGTTCAACCACCTTAAAAGAAACCGGCCATATGTTGAGTAAAACTCACGTAACAATTAAGCTCCACACAATCATCGTGGAGTTTATTTTCGTTGGCATGGATGTCCTTATCTAGAAGTTTATGCCTTACCAGGAAGTAATGCTAATTTGTCGAAATGATACTTTACAGGATATTGCTGCGTATGCAGGACGAGTTGGCAAAAATTTGTTTCGAGCATCTGAAAGAGAATGATTTCATTTATGTTTCAGGTCGACTTCTGACTTCCACAATGGCTGATCCAAATGGGAATCTTAGATTATTCTACAAGGTCAGGATTGCTTAATGTTTGAGAAGATTGTCTTTTAGTACCACTACTTGTTGTAATGGCTTTTTCATTGCAAACCTGCTTATTCCATATCTAGCTGGTTACTCTAACTAAAGAATATTGATACATTTGAATGGCATACTCGTATTTGTATATATCTAGCTGGTAGTAGATTTACTAATTATTTCACTTTGCATTGATATTCTTAGAAGATAAAGGGTTCTCTTC
This sequence comes from Ficus erecta, assembly GCA_008635985.1. Lineage (NCBI taxonomy): Eukaryota > Viridiplantae > Streptophyta > Magnoliopsida > Rosales > Moraceae > Ficus > Ficus erecta. Next base: position 437,388 of record BKCH01000654.1, on the reverse strand, counting down.
TCTATTTATCACAACATAATTGTCCTATTTTTCGCTCTTTAGGTACTAGTGAAGGAGTTGAATTATGTAACACAGAGACGTGCTTCAATGTGTCAAAAGACTGAAGAACGACAATCTGATGAAGGTACTTTGCCTAAATTCATTGTAAAGACTATCATTTGCTCATACACAATCCATAGTACTTTCCTCTATTTTGTCAAGCCCGAGTTGGTTGGAGTTGCTCTTAACGATGATATGTGATTGCTCTGTGCATATGGAAATCTTTATCTTGTGCCTTTTCTTTCTTTCTTTTTTTTTTTTTTTCCCCTTAAAAGTTTCTCTTGTGGCAAATTTAGGTAGAGCAGCTGTTTTGGAGAAATATAGAAATCGTCTGCACTTGTGGCAAGTGTTTTTCAGCAACCCATATGAGTGGTGGGATAACAGGAAAAATAAGTTGTATCCTGGAAGCCCTGATTTCAAGCACAAGGATACTGGTGAAGTTCTCTGGTTGAGCCCAAATGACCCTCCATGGGTTAAGAAACAACTCAAACTGCTCGATTCAGAGATGGGCCTATGCGAACACGTAGGTCGTCGAGCCCGTGTTTCCAAGTGGGAGTTTGATGTGTAGAGACAAGCATTAGTGGTAAGAATAGTGGTAATACGTGACTTTTATCACCTTGCGTTTTTCCTCACTTCTACTGCTTAACCGATATTGCGTATTGGTTTTGTACAGATTTAGGATTTCTTCTATAGACTCAAAGTAGGAAATTCTGTTTCTTCCTTTGTAACAAACACTAACGAAAGATCGAAACTACAAAATGTTCGGGATCACACAAATTAAGGACTGGATTGATAAAGTTTTATTTCAGCTTTAAGAATTTGATTTTAACCAGATGAAACCTGTGGAAAATTTTCTGTCTTTTAAATTTGTTTTGCATTATATTCTGTATTCTTCACATCCTCATTAACAAATCCGCGTACTTGTACCGTTCCCTTTGTCAGTTCCTTATTTGATCTGTCTCATTCCTTCCTAGAGATGTCAAAATGGGCCGGTACGAGTATGGCATGGCACGAAGGATTATAACATGGGCCTTGCTTGGCACGTTTAATTAAATGGGCTAGGCTTGACGCGAGTTTTAGGCACAAAACACGCTAAAGGCACAGGCACGTTAAGAGCATGGGCATGATAAAAGGGCACGAAAATAACACGACAATATTACTCGTTTTTTTATGATTTTTTCAATAATTTTCATATAAGACTTATGGTGTTTTTTATTTTATTGGGAAAATTTGATCTCTTCTGAGTTTTTACGTGATAAAGTTTCAATATTGTAGTTTTTTTTTTAATAATATGCTTTGTTTTTTGTTAATTTTTTTTTATGATATTCAAAACTTAGTTTTCTTATTTATTTAAAAAAAATTTATTATTGGACACGATTAAGGCACGAACACGAAACGGCATGGCACGGCATGGTACGGTACGTTTATAAATGGGTCGTGGGCCGGATTTAACGCTAAAAATTTTTTATGAGCACAGCACAGCACGTTTATTAAATGGGCCGACACGAGCATGGCACGAAGCATTAATGGGTTCAAAATAAATGGGTCGGGCCGACTGGTTTGACATATCTATTCCTTCCCTTGTCCTATGCAACCCATTTAGCTGTCTTCAAAGTCAGCACGGAAGTTGGCGTAAGCTAAGCATACGTTTGGTTCACAAGTTCAAACTCAAGTTTTCAAGCTCAAGTTTTGTCTTTTTCCTCAAAAATCTTTGTCTTTTTTCCAAAAAAAATTTCGTCTTTTCTGAAAAGTCAACAAAATTTACTATTTAAACTTCAAAAACTCAACTCAAACTCACGAGCCAAACGAACCCTAAGTCTTGGGGGAAAAAAAAAAAAAAATTGGAGTTTTTATAATAAGACATTCAATGCACGGAAGTTGGCGTAAGCTAAGTCTTGGGGAAAAAAACAAAAAAAAAATGGAGTTTTTATGATAAGACATTCAATTTCGCATTATTGGTAAGAATTATTAAAATCAAAAGAAGAAGGAAAAAAATAAACAATAGAAAGAAGATATAGCCTGGCATCGCCATTGGGGTAGTGGGGAAACCTGTAACTTTACAGAATCAGTCACTCGAACCAATATGTTTCATGCCTAGTGAAAACTGAAGTGCTAAATTTTAAAATTTGAATGCGAAAATGATCTTTTTCTATTTTTTTTTTTTAGGTAGAAGTTACCTATTATGAAAAACTAGTGAGTCCTATGATACAAAATTCTCCTTGGGTTATATTAGAGTGTAACAAAATTCTAGGTTCCGTTTGAATTGCGTGTCCATTGTTGAAAATGAACATTTTTTTTATATTTTAAATGAGAAAATATTTTCATTTTAAGAATAAGATAATTCATTTTCTTTTTTTAAAAATATACTGTATAAATAAGTTTGATTTTTTTTTTAAATGAGATAATGATAAAAAAATTAAGAAAAATATTTTTTTTGTAAAAATTTTTTATTTTTCAAAATCGGATATCTCATATAAACATAGGATTACCCTTTCTGATCCCAGCTTTAATTCGCTAAGAGTCAATTTCACAGATATAATCTTCTTGCGAAATTACAACATTCCTCGTCCGATCCCCCCCACTCATTCTCTCTCTATTTCGGTCAATGTCCCCATCCATAGAGATATCAAGTCAATGCATTAAATTTTATGTATATATAGATATATAGATGTTATATATAGTATTCAAAGCATTTGAACGACGCTTTATCCTTTTGTGTAAATTGAAGACAATCATGGCTATTGCTGACCGATGACAGTCAAATGTGCTTTTATTGACCAAAAGAGTAAAATCGAGGAAAGAAGTTGTGATGACTGGAGTGAGCTCGCTCTGTTCTCCAAGTTAGAAAAAATGGAAATGAAAATCCTTTTCCGCTCCTACTAGTACACTACTGAATTCTAGTAAGTCCTTGGTCTATCTTTGCCTTGTATTTTGAAATCTTAATGGCTGATATATCTACTAAAATTGCCTTCTTAGATTGTCTCGATACCGAAGATTGAAAGTTCCCACTGTGGTGGTCATATGTGAAAGACGCAATTGATAGAATCATTAGTAGTGTGTGTGGCACCGGGGGAGAGATGGACAGGGTTTGAGAGATGATGGGTTAGAATTAAACGTTCTAATTCTATATTATCGAAATTTAAAAAAAAAGAGTAAATGAAAAAAAATGCAAGATTGGTAGAGATTTATGTTAAAATAAGGTTACAAAAGAAAAAAACTTTTAATGACGTTGTTTTCATTTATAAAAGAAAAAATAAACAAATTGAGACTATAAATATGAAACTTTTAACTTGTATTTGGTTCGTTAATTAGATATATAATTTTTAAATTAGAATTAGTTGATTTTTCAAAATCTAATTATAAATTTTATTGATTTTTTTAAAATAAGATAAAAAATATATATATTTTAATTTGAATTAAATTAAAACTCAAAACAAAGCAAATTATTCTTATTTAAATAGAGACTTTGATACTCTGCCTCCCGGTAATCTGAACAGGGACGGGCACGGTGACTTTACTGCAAAGGTTGATTTGTGTATTATTATTTTTATATCACAGTTTTTGTGAGACTCCACGACTTGATTGGAGGATGAATTGAAAGAAAAAATAAAATAAAATGAATAAGACATCTATAGTCCATTAGTGATAGTTCTAGAAGCGAGTCTGCGATTACATCTTTTTCTGAAGTTTGTGTGAGATGAAGGAGAGGACCGTCATTTCGTTCGTCAACCAGGCGTTAGCCCATGTGAGGGACTATGCTTGTCATCTCCACCTTTGGAACATCGCTCTGATATTAATGACATTGTGGGCTTTTTTCGATACCAAATTTTGTTGTCTTTCTCTTATCTCCTTCTGGACTAGGCATTGAACTTCTCTATGATTTTTTTTCCTTTCTTTTCTTTATATATATATATATATATATATATATATTTCACGCATGTTAAAATGTGGTTGGACACTCGAAATGAGGTGAAAATGAGAACTGATATTCTTAAAGGCTTGTGATAAATATGATCAATATTCAAAACCCACTTTTTTTTATTAAAAAAAAAAAAAAAAAAAAAAAAAAAACTAGAATAGATTATAAGAAACTGAAAAAGGTGAATTAGGGTAACTTAACTCCCTATATTTATATATACATATTGATTTTAATTTAGAAATGAAATTTCCGAAATTTACAATCTACAACCTATATATTATGATATGATATAGTCAAATATGAAATCATCCGTTAGATTATCTTTATAATCTCAAATAACTCAACACCAAAAGAAAGAGTGGAATTGTCTTCTTCTTTTTTTTTTTTCTTTTTTTTTTTTATGTGCTGGATTTTTTTTTATTTGTAATTTTATGTGAACTCTTACGTAATGGCTGATGTAAAAAGTAGGACGCTCAGTCTTTTTTTTCTTTTTCTTATCAAATACAAAATAGAAAAAAGTAAGTGTGAACTTTAGTGGTGAATGCAGCCCACAGCATAAAGCAGTCCTGTCTTGAAAATATTACTTATCTGATATTTCAAGGCTTGGGTGCATAAATCAATCATCTGATTTGCTATTTATAATATATAAATATCACCATAAGACTATTTTCAACTTTAAATACAGTTTTATTTACCAAAAAAAAAAAAAACTTTAAATACAGTTTCTACATCTCGAATTATTGAGCCAGGGAGGAAGTTTCCTTCTTATTATATAAATATCACCGTAAGAGTATTTTCAACTTTAAATACAGTTTTATTTACCAAAAAAAAAAAAAAAACTTTAAATACAGTTTCTACATCTCGAATTATTGAGCCAGGGAGGAAGTTTCCTTCTTATTTCTTGAAGAAAATTACTTTTTTGCTTTGCCAAAAGATAAACTAAAAAAAACCATGTTAAAGTGGGGAAGTCGTCGTCCTAAGAGTGCAAGACTCAGGGGAGTGTTATATAAAAATGGTTCACTTATTAATTTAGAATAAAGTCCATCGAGATAATATTGAAAAAAAAATTCGCTGTCTCATGCTCAAGCATGAGAATCCATTGACATTTTCTTCCAAAGCTACCACAATGGTCAAATAAAATAACTAATAGTCCAATGCCTGTCACTTTTGATACAACTTGCATTCAATAATATATATATATATATATATATGTGTGTGTGTGTGTGTGGGTGTGTGTATTTGACAAACAAAGGAATCCAAGACGGCAACCTTAAAGCTCTTCCGTGATAAGAATTTAAGCATAGTTTGGTTCACAAGTTCAAACTCAAGTTTTCAACTTCAAGTTTTGTCTTTTTCCTCAAAAGTCTTTGTCTTTTTTCTCAAAAATTTTTTTGTTTTTTCTGAAAAGTCAACAAAATTTATTATTTAAATTTAAAAAACTCAACTCAAACTCATGAACTAAACGAACTCTTCTTTTAAGATATACTTTGTAAAGTCTAATTAATGCCTTAAAAAGTCTCTCTCTCAAAAAATTGGGGATGAATCTGTATAAAAATTTATGTGTTAATTTGTGATTAATTAATCTGTATAAAGTTAGGATGTTAATAATTAACGTAATATATGTATATACATAATACACTCCGCACATGTGTGTATGTATTTATATCATAGCAGATGGTTCTTAGACTTGAAAAAATGGAAGAACAAATAAATCAAAAGGTTGAATAAGTCGCATCTTTGATGTTTGAGATTCAGCCCCATAAAAAATATATATGTATATATTGTCAAGGATGTGTCAGGCATGACTCTTGCTTTTGTGCATAAATAAATGTATAAATGCGGTTTATATTTGAAGATTTACTATAATGACAGTTTTAGAGAGTAAATTAGTAGAGTGATTTCTCATCTAAAGAAGGCGTATTGGAGTCATTTTGTAAATGAAATTAAAATATGTATATATATATGTATATCATTTACAAATAAGACTATTTGTTAAAGTCATTTTTAACTCTTGGTAGTTGGCTTGGTGGTTTGAGTTTTGCTTTTCATTATCTGTGACATACAATAGACTACAAAAGAAAAGAGAGACAGAGAGAGAGAGAGAGATTGATAACTAACTAATTAGTATATCAATAAAATTATATTTTTAATACCGGAAACGAGAAATTATATCGTTTACATTTAATTGTTATATGAAAAAAATACAACTATAGTATATCGTCAAAGTATAACAAGGAGCAGCTTTATTCAAATAATATTTTGTTTTAAAGTAATTGTTCACTGAAAAGTTACAATAACTCTCACTTACTAAATCCCATTTATGAGTTCTACACATGTGAAAAATGATAAAAGACACAATGGTACTCCAGCAAGTCCCTGTATCATATGTCAGTTTTATACATGTGAAATATATATATATATATATATATATATATATAATATAGAAGTGAAATATCCCCTCCCCTAAAGAAACGAAATATCTCTTGTTTGTAGTGCTAGTTCTATGCATGATTCTTCTTTATTAAGCATCACTTACTAAGATCATCTCTAAAAATTGCTAAATTGATATATCAATAATAAATTATGATATTTTCAGAGCCAAAGAAAAATATATATGATAGTTGAAAAATCTTTTTATACTATAATGCTATCTTTGATGTTTAAGTGGGACTTACTTTGTTTAATTTTTACTGATTCGGACTCAAAAATTTCAATTCAATTTGGTTTTTTTTTTAATATGAAAAATCAATAAATTATTTTAATTAGTTTTTTAAGAATAAGCTAACTCCAATAGAAAAATTTCATCATTATCCCATTTTAAAAAAGAAGACTATTTCATTTTCAAATTTATTTTGTACAGTATCATTTCAAAAAAAAAAGAAATTTTTTTGAAATATTCTCACAATACACCATTTTCAATACCTTTTTTCTTAATTTCAAATAACTTTTTATTTTTAAAAAGAAATTTTTTTACGTATTTAAACACTATGGGGGTGTTTGGTGTGTAAGTTTGAGTTAAGATTTGTAAGTTTAAATAGTAAATTTTTTTGAATTTTTTTGAATTTTCAGAAAAGACAAACAATTTTTTGAGAAAAAAGACAAAAAACATGATGAAAAAAATACAATTTAATTTAAACTAAACTTTTTACCAAACAAGGCGTATATGTGATGACGTCGTGTCCTAGCCCTTTTTTTTTTTCTTTTTTTTTTTTTTTTTTCTTTTTATCGATGGCCCAGTGAAGCATTCATTTTCACTTCCACATCAGCCGTGGCCCATAGCTTCACAAATGCATATTACGGGTAAAATTCAGTGCACGCACGAGACTACCAGGAATCATCCTTTTTTCTGCCCCCGACTCCCAACGCTCCAAAACTTGCTCCTTTACCAAACTTCTTACTTTCACCCAACCCACCCACCACTAGAAGAGAGCCAGGTAAACGATGGCGGTGACGGACTTCTTCGCCGGCGAGATCGTGACGGAGCTCCTGAGGCAGCTGGTAGACATATCCCGAAAGTCGTGTCAATACAAATCCACCGCCGAAAGCCTCACGACCCTCCTGGAGCAGCTCTTCCCCATCATCCAGGAGATCAAGTACAGCGGCGTCGAGCTCTCCGCCTTCCGCCAGTTCCAGATCGATCGCTTCTCCGAGCTCCTCCGCGAAGGCAAGGAGCTGGCCACCAAGGTCCTCAACTCCGGCCGCTTTAACCTCTACAAGAACTTCATGTACGCCCGCAAGCTCGAGCGCTTCGAGAAGCGCGTCGCCGCCTTCATGCAGGGCCCACTCCAACTCCACCTCCTCGCCGACGTCCACCTCCTCCGCTTCGACTCCGCCGCGCGCTTCGACAGCCTCGACCGCTCCAACGAGCGCATCGAGAACTGCCTTAGCTCCCTCAAGATCGGCATCGGACAGCCCGTCGGAGGAGCTGGGCTGATGAATGAGGCCCTGAGGATGCTGGAGGAGGACCACCAGGCTATGAACCTCGAGGGCAGTTTGGTAAATTTGGGTTTGAACTTGGGCAAGAACAAGGTTAAGGAGATGGTCATGGGGAGAGACAACTTGGACGTCGTCGGAATTTCCGGCATTGGCGGCTCTGGCAAAACCACTCTCGCTAGAGAGCTCTGCTCAGACCATGAGATTAAATGTATGTAAACCCAAAAAAAAAAAAACAATAAAAAACGAAAAATTCTTGTGTAGAAAGAAAAATTTGGTAATCAAAATTCTATTTCTTATTGTTCGTTTTTCTACAATTTCTTTTGTATAGCTCATTTCAAGGACAGGATTTTGTTCCTGACGGTGTCGCAATCTCCGAACGTGGAGCAGTTGAGGTCGAGGATTTGGGGGTTCCTGATGGGGAACGATAATCTGGGGCCCAGTTACGTTGTTCCGGAATGGAACCTTCAGTGTCCATGGCAGACAAGCGTCCGAACTCTGGTTGTTTTGGACGACGTGTGGTCGCTTCAGGTGCTTGAGAGGCTCATCTTTAAAATCCCCGGCTGCAAAACGCTTGTCGTTTCTCGTTTCAAATTCCCGACCGTCCTCAACTCGACTCACGAAGTCGAGCTGTTGAGGGAACAAGAAGCTCTCGCTCTGTTTTGCCACTCTGCTTTCGGACAGAAATCCCTCCCTTCGACCGCTAACGAGAATCTCGTCAAAGAGGTAAATCTTATCATGACTAAAAATAAAAAATAAAAAAAAATCTATTACTTCTCTTTAGCAATTTCTTATCAATTAAGTTTGATTTGTTTCAGATTGTCAATGAGTGTAAAGGCCTTCCGCTAGCCCTGAAGGTCATTGGAGCTTCGTTGCGTGACCAGTCGGAGATGTACTGGGCAAGTGCCAGGCACAGGTTGTCTCGTGGGGAGACCATTTGTGAATCTCATGAGAATCACCTTCTCGAGCGAATGGCGATAAGCGTAAACTGTTTGTCTTCTAAGGTCAGGGAATGTTTCTTGGACTTGGGAGCCTTCCCCGAGGACAAGAAAATCCCCCTAGACATCCTCATCAACATGTGGGTTGAATTGCACGGTATCGACGAGAAAGGAGCGTTTATGATTCTCGCCGAGCTCGCGAACAAGAATTTACTCACACTTGTGAAAGATGCACGGTCTGTGTAGCTAAAAACTGCTTTTTATATGGTTTTGTTTATCTGTTGGTGCAAAAGGTGGTCCGACACTAAACGAACACTTTTGATATTCTTTGATACTTGCAGAGATGGAGATATGTACACCAGTTACTATGACATAACTGTTACTCAGCATGATATTTTGAGGGACCTTGCTCTGTATTTGAGCAATCGCGACAATATAATTGATCGCGAGAGATTACTAATGCCTCAGAGAGAAACGGGGCTTCCCAAAGAATGGGAGAAGAATTCAGAGAAGCCATTCAATGCTCGGATTGTTTCTATTCATACAGGTATTGTCATCGTCATTAACATAGACGAGGCTATATATACATTTTTCGCAAAATTACTTACGTAACAACTTTGTGAAATGTAGGTGAAATGAACGAAATGGACTGGTTCCAAATGGATTTTCCCAAGGCTGAAGTCCTTATTCTGAACTTCTCATCTGAGAAATTCTTTTTACCTCCCTTCATGGAATACATGCCAAAGCTGAAGGCATTGGTAATCATAAATTACCATTCGGCCAATGCATCACTTCGAAATTTCCCCGAATTTTCGAGCTTGGCCAACTTATGCAGTCTTTGGCTCGAAAAAGTTTCCGTCCCTCAATTATCATCTTCCACTGTCCCACTCACAAATTTGAATAAGTTATCCCTTGTCCTCTGCAAGATCAACAACAGCTTTGATCAATCTGGGGCGGACTTGCCCCAAATCCTCCCCGCTCTGTTGGAACTCACAATCAACCACTGCGACGACTTGTTCGAGCTTCCTTCAAGCGTCTGCAGGATGCAGTTCCTCCAGAACCTGAGCCTCACCAATTGCCACAACCTATACAAATTACCAGCTGAGCTGGGAATGCTCAGGTCTTTAAACATCCTGAGGCTATACGCTTGCCCTGAACTGAAGGAGCTTCCTCTCGGCATTTGCGAGCTTCTTGGCTTGAAATACCTCGACATTTCGCAATGCGTTAAACTGTCACGCCTTCCCCAAGGGATCGACAAGCTTTCGAGCTTGGAAAAGATTGACATGAGGGAGTGTTCTCGGTTCAGAAGTATCCCGAAGTTTGCCACTTCTTTGCAGTCTTTAAGAAAGGTAATCTGCGACGACGAAGTCTCTTGGCTATGGGAGGACGCCAAGAGCGCGTTGCCGAATCTTCACATTCAGGTTGCTGAGAAGTATTTCAGCCTGGACTGGCTTGACGAGTGATTCTGAACAGAATTCTGTTGGTGTTTTGCATTTGATATAGATTAATTTGTAAATAATTAACAAGTAAATAAGTTCTGTTCAACTATCTTTTTTTTTAAAACAATTTCACGGCCCTGACTTGTTGTTTATAACTCGATGTCGATTCTTTCTTTCTTTTATGAATTTTAGAATAGTGATTCCAATTTTTTATCTTATAAAATTATAGTTAAGTTAAACCGTACCACGGCTTTAATTGTGCCAACTCTTACCAAACTTCATGAAAGACCACAATCGGCAAAGTGCAAATGGTTTAAATGACGAGTCAAACGCACCAACAATCTTTTTTCCTATAAAGGGCCCAAGGAGGCATCAGTGACTGAGGGCGGCCAGGAAGCAAAAGGAGCGAAGACGGACTTGGGGAGAATCTTTCATATGAATCCAAAAAGTTGGGATAGTACCAGGATAAGTTGGCAAGTTGGAACACGTAGATAAAGGGATAAATGAGTCGATAAATAATATAATATTAAGATCTCATTAATTAGGAGGTCAAAAAAGCACGGGATCACCGTTAGATTTTTTGTTTTTCTAAGTAAAAAGAAAATAAAAAAAGTTGGGACAGTACAGTGGGGTCCATTGCTTGCGTGTTCTTTGGTTTGATTTTGTTTTTTATATCTCCTAACTGTTAACGTGGGGCCACCCTTTAAAAACTACTTTTTATTTTTTCTTTTTTTTTCTTTTTAAGTTAAAAGGTAGCTATTTTAGTTCGGTTGTAATGGTTATATGATGTTCTATTACTATATATCAATGTTTTGTTATTGATAGATATTACAGATTAGTTGATCGTTAATTAACATCTATCAATTAATGGTTGATTAATATGTCAGTGATTGATCATTATACCATATCAGTAATTGATCATCAAGTTTAAATTTGATTCACCAATTGAAGTTATGATAGATATTATAGATTAGTTGATCATTAATTAATATCTATCATTTAATTGTTGATCAATACGTCAGTGATTGATCATTATATTAGTGATTGATCATAGAGTCTATGTTTGGTTCACCAATTGAAGTTAAAAAAATTCAACTTAGTTTTTATCTTCTTCTAAAAAGTCAACTTAGTTTCACTATTAACAGTTCTAAATATAACTTAAAAATTAAAAATCCATAGTTTTGCATATATAAGTCTAAATGAGATGATTTTTTTTTTATAAATTACATAGAATTTCAAGACGAACGAAAAATATCTATTTTCGTTTATTTCTTCGACAAACATTTTGATTCATCAATTGAGATTAAAAAAACTCAACTCAATTTTTGTTGTCTTCTGAAAAGTTAACTCAATTTCACTATTAACAGTTCTAAATTTAACTTAAAAACTAACTTTAAAAATCCATGGTTTTGCATGTACAAGTCCAATACGTACAACCAAACGCTCAACCAAATACGTAACTTAACTCAAACTCAAAATTTTTAACTCAATTATATGTTAAATCTATTGGATGAATCTTTAAACATTCTATAATTGATAAAGCATTTAAGAAAACAATCATTTAAGTTAAAAATAACTTGAAATGCTAATTTAAAAAATAATTTAAAATCCTAAAAACCACCTTTGCAACTATGGGCTGATGTATTATATATCTTACTTTATGCGCACCAAAAAAAGGAAAAAAAAAATAAAAAATCAAACGCGGATTGAGAAAGTGGGAAACCGTGTGGGACCAGGCTTTAGTTGAGAACGGAAGGTTCATCAGTCGGTTTATATGGCCCCCAAGTGACGTAGAAATGTTTGATTGGGAAAAGAAAATAACCAATAGAAAACGATTTCTACTCGTTGAACTACTGAACGCCCAAATTTTAGATTTTTTTTTTTTTTAGGGTCTTTTTCTGGGCTTTCATTTGAGACTTCTCTAAAGTCTAAACAATCTGATGTACGTATGTAAGGCTATACAATATTTATTTTCTTTTCTTCCCTGCTTGAGCAATATTTCTTTTACTTGATCTACAAATGACTAAAATTCCCAATTTTCTGCATGTGTCATGTTTGGAGTTGGAGAGTAACGATCAAGACACCAATTACTGCATTTTCCAAGTCTGTACCTAGATGAGCTCGTTGACTTCATGTATGAATCGCCAATATTTTTAACATTTACGTATAGCTTTTACACTGTCATAATTTAAAGTTATTGTCCTATTTGAACTTTAGTTTATTTATAAAGTTGTTTGACAAAACTGTTATTTCAAACTACTTCGTTGGCAATTCAAATTCTCCAATAGCTGGTAAAAGTAAGTAGAGATTACTATTTTAACTATTCGATTAATTTTTTTAATGACATGATTTATAACCAGAACAATTTTATGTTCTGTGTTGTAAATTTTTAGTGTAAATATTCATAAATCAGATAGTTAAAACTAAAGACTTGCTTAAACGCACAATCCAAATCTTAAAATCACAATCCAATTTATCTTTTTCCCTCAACTTAACTATTTACATAATATTATATCTCGAACTTTAAAAGTCCATAACTTTACATAGACAAGTTCAAATGAGATGATTTATTTATTTATTTTTTAAATTGTATAAAATTTCGAGACAAATGAAACAAATTCCATATTGATATTTTTTTTTCCTAACACATTTGAAGTTTTTATACTTTTTAACTCCAGCAATTCAAACACTTCAACAAACACACAATCAATTTAAACTCAAATTCTACAATCTAAATCTTAACACCTTAACACCAAACGCATGCTTAAATCTAACAGTTAAAAAACTATTTCCTACTGATAGTTCAAAACAATCGGAGATGTGAACAATGGATGAGTTTTATGGACCAACCGCTACGACTTTGATAAAAGGAAAAAAATTCTACAAAAGATCAAAATGATAACATTTTCTTTTTGTTACAATATATATAATAACACAACACAACATGCCCACAAAACAAGATTGTGGTTATAAGATACGATAGTACACCAAAAAACTGATAATATACAACAGCCAACAATTTAAGCTCACAGAAATCTGCTGGGTATATACTCATGTATCCTGAGAGGCAGACCGTAGAACTCGTCGTTTCTCTGGTCTCCCTTCCTGCGCTGGAAGGGTCTCCACCACGGCACTCCTCTGTCGTTTATCGCGTGCTTGGATTCAAGTGTGTTGTCGAGCAATGTCCCCACAATCATGGCAACCGTAGGAGGCGAGGAGAAGATCGTGTTCAGTATGTCGTTGAACTGCAGGGAAAACAAATTAATGTAAACATCCGACATCTACATTCCACAATAACAAGAGACTAGAGAGGAGCTTCCACTAAAAATCGAATATATTTCAAAGCAATAATGGATTTAGAGCAAGGCTCAATTGCTAGCATGTTAAAGAAAAATGATAACGTACCCATCCAGAATCTGTTCTTACGGGTCCATTACCATCGGGAGTGGCGTTCATGACAAAATATTGTGGTATCGATATCCCGAGGAACAAGGAAAGGCCCAAAACGTAGAGGTTTCTCATTGAATTACAGTTTGCGAACTGTATGAATGAGATCCCGGAAGCAGCTGTCCAGAAAAAAGATACGTATATGAACTCATTGAAAAAATGGACAGGGAAAAAAAGAGTTTTGAATGGGACCTTCATGTAATCTCCAGCATCACTCACCGACAATGCCGAACAAAACGCAGTAAATTGCAGCATATATTGGCAAAGGAATAGATGCAAAGAAGGCACCGAATTTTCCTTTAAACACATAACACGAGATGATCAAACAGGAGACAGTAACCACAAACTTTTCGAAAAAATAAATTACAACGCCAAAGGGAAGTGCAAACAAACCAAATATAGAGAAGAAGAACATGAAAGCAGTTGATATTTGCACCACTCTTCTGCTACCAATACGTGTCAGTCCAAGGAGGCCAACATTTTCACTGTGATAGTTATTTGAAAAATATCGTTGATAAGATAAGAGAAGTGGTGAAAAGTAAAACTCGTAGAGTACATGAAAGATGAAGAGCAACAGATAGTCCTTGTTTCTTACACAGATGCAGTATTACCAACAGCAGCACCGAAAATACCTTCTAGCAGCAATCCAACACCCTGCATCGGAAGATACGGGACTTTATTTTCATATACTGGTTGGTAAAGGAATATAAACAGACCTACTGATTCCATCTTCATAACAGCAACAACAAAGATCAAATTTCAGTTTTGGAAGAAGAACAGGACAAAAAATGACCGAACCTGCAGCCCAACACTTCTACTGAGAATATATGCAGGAGGAGCAGTAGCACCAGAAAGCCGTGCAGCCGCGAAAAATGTTCCAGTTGACTGCATTGGTTGTAGTAGTTAAATTCCAGAATAGAAAAGAGATATCAAACTCAATATCAAGCATTAGATGATAAATCAGTTGTCAGTACACGCAGGGGTGAGAGAGGTGAGGCTTAAGAATTTCCTTTTTGGCCACCTGAATTTAATAACTCTCCATAATTTTCCCCCTATAATAAAGCGTTCTACAATTTATCCCTTATTTACCTTACCCCCCCCCCCCCCCCCCCCCCCCCGAAAATTTTTTAATTACGACATTTTACATATCTAAAAAAAAAAAAAAAAAAAACTTAAAATTTTACCCAATTATTTTATTTTTAAGTACTCACATTTAAAAATTAGTATCCTAAATAAATCAAAATCAACTACACTATTTTATAAATCCACAATTTTTGAACTCTCAAACTTAAAATTAAATTAAACTCTATTACAGGCTTAGTTCAATTAGGGAAGAGAGAAAGAGAGAGAGAGAGATATAAAATAGTAAACGATAATAAAAGATTTTAGTGTTGTAGTTTTGGTTCAAATTTTTTGTTTAATTCACACCCGCCTGAAATTTTATTTTATTTTATTTTTTTTTCTGGTTCTGCCACTGAGTACACGCACATGAGAACCCAACTATAACTAGATTTAAAATCCTGTCCAGAAATTCCAAAAAGTATTGGATATTTTTAGAAAAAGACGAGCAAAAAACAAAATTTTCAAATATTTCCAAGTAAATTGATGCTGAAATTCTATGGATAGAGAATAAACCTCGGCAGATGCAACAAGGGCTGCCCCCATCATCCCAAAGACGTGGCTTGCTTTGAAAACGGGAGTACCCCACTGAAATGGGTACGGAATTCTAATCCTATATTGGAACAATACAATATATTGTCAATAAAAATAATTCCCCAAAAGGAACATGACTTCATTAGGAAGCATAACACTCATTATCTGGACATACCAAGGAGCAGATGACACGAGGAAAGAGCGGTCGGTGCGACAACTTAATTTAGTCTGCTTGCTTGACGTTGTTGTAAGCACCAGCTGCAGTTAGGATAGCCGCAAAAACCCAGACAAGCCCAATGCAAAGAAGCAAAGCAAATCTTTCAAGTACGTGATGAGCAATAGGGTGGAGAGGCTTCAAATACTGGAAAATGTATATGAAGTTTCAGATATTGTACACTGACAGCAAAAGGTTTAAGCAATGAAAGTCAAAAGGTTCGGTAAGTTGTTAACCTGTTGAGAGATGACCAGAAAAATAAGCATTGGCAGGCCGATTTCTACACAGTTAGCAAGCTGCACACAACATAAAGAGTGTTATACGGGCTTTTGAAATCTCTGTCTTAAAAACACAAAAGCAATTGGGTTTTCTAGAAGTGACATTACAAGTGGGAAGCCCCTCGCAAACAACCCAAGACCCACGACTGAAACGAGAGGCACGATGACAATGGGACTAAATAATCTACAGAGAAAAAAGCAATGTGTCCATGGTCAGGTAAGTATCACAAACACCTCAAGAATTTCAAGCGACAAAAATCATAGGAGAGAAAAATGATAAGTAAACTTGATAGATAAAAATTGCAAAGACGTTACCGTGTCAAATTGTTCCATGCCCCGCTGAAACCGAGGATCATGTTGACGAAGGAAGACACAATTAAAGATCCTTGAATAGTTCTCATAGTGTAAAGAAACCTCTGCAAGCCACAAAAGAAGATAATTACCAAGGTATCCATGCTTGTCTAAGCAGAAATTGCTCATGAACCATTTGACAAAAATCCAAGCAAAGGTAGGTAAAATGGCGAGTGAAACAAACATAAACCTCATTCACTTTTTATCTGTTTATTTTCTTTCATTCTCTGTGAAACTTCAACGTAACAACAACAACAATTTGCAAGTAACCAAGTAGTTTTTAACTAGGATAGTATGACCCAATAACATATTTGCTTGGAACATGGCGAAGAAAAATCAGTTTGTATACTATATTGAAACACGATGGTTTTCAACTTTTAATCAGCTTAATCAGTTTTATTTCAAAAAAATAAAAATTGTTAAAAAAATACTCCACCTGTGTAAATAAGAATTCTCAAAAGATAAAACAATCCAATAGCCTCAACGATTTGTTGAAAGTTGAAACGTAGCGGCTTTCAACTTAAATAAAGTACCACAGTCCTCTCTCTCTCTCTCTCTCTCTTTTTAATTCACAATAACTTAACACACTAATGCACGTGAACAAAAACATAGCGGCTTTCAACTTAAATAAAGTACCACAGTCCTCACTTTTTTTTTTTTTTGTTTTTCACACAATAACTTAGCACACTAATGCACGTCAACAAAGACATTTGAATCACATTACCAAGAAAATGACACAGAAAAATAAACCGTTCCATCATATTTTTTGCAATACCTCATGCTCATCGTTAAATGTCCTATCGGTGTAATTGTTGATGATTGACAACACAGGCAGAGTGAAAGCAAATGAGGCACTCATCACCACCGGAAGCCTCGACCCGATCATCGTCTGAAGTAATGTGTTAATCGCTGCCATAAACAGCAACGTTTGGATAACTCGAGCCTTATCACCCTGTTCGGCACACCAACAAAGTAAAAATGTTAAGTTCCAGGGCCATGGCTTCTTTTCCTTCTAGAAAACCAAAATTAAATATTGACGAAGTTGGTAACAACTTACATTGTCCCCGCCCATTCGAGGCACAAGCGTGTTAGCAACCAAAACTATAGTCCCAAGCATCACAATATAGTGTTGGAAAGCTAGAAGAAATGATATTGCTGTAAGATCACAATTAATTCAAAGGAATCAGTTGGGAAAAAAAAAAAAAAAAAAAACCCCCTCATGACCAAAAATAAAGAAAAAAAAAATCTTTGCACCAAACAGGTCCTCAATCTCACAAATTTACCCGAGTAACTTCCATGACATGGAACAAATCAATAAGATAATGAGCATTTTAAGACTTGAACTTTTCAACTTTGAATTAAAATTAAAATTAAAATCCTAATCAAGGTCCAAGGACACAGAAAAATAATTAAATACACATTTATTTATATAATGATCTGCAAAATTTGACGAGTCACATCTGTAATAAATACATATACCGATTATTTAAGATCCTACCCTTAGGCGTAACCCCACCCAAAAGATGTAGACATGCAAGCTGCAGCTATCTAATACACTAGAAAAATAAAATAAAAATAATACCAAAAAAAAAAAAAAAAAAAAAAGGAAAAGCACACACCTTTTCACTTTGAAAAAAAATAATTTAAATTTTCAGCAGAGTAGATAAGAAAAGGAAAGAACAATATAATATGCGAATTAAAGTAGAAATCCGAATCTAAAAGTGAAAATTCCCAATACGCAGATTCGAGAACAAGTTAAAAAGAAGGATAAAGATAAGGAATAAAATTAAAAAAAAAAAAAAAAAAGGAGAAACTGGACTAACGCCAAGAGGGATTTGAGTGGATGCAATATTGAAGCTGTTGGAGTTGCTCGGCCGGAAACCAAATGGGTCCCCTTGCGGATCCGAGCGGCACCGGTATAGAAGGCGGCGGCGCCACCTGTGCTGGCGGCGGCGGCTGGTGGTTCGCCGTTTCACCCATCTTTCTCTTCAATTTCTATCCTTTTTCTTCCTCTTTCTTCTGAGGAGAAACGTCTAGTTTTTTTTCTTTTCTTTTCTTTTCTTTTCTTTTTTTGGCTCTTTCTTTTTCTTCTCTTCTTATTCCTTGTCGAGTACTACTATTAGTAATTGTAAATCACCGACCTCACGAAAGAAGAAAATACGGGAACCCCGCAACAGGGCACACAGAGAGAGAGAGAATTTTAGTAAAGAAAAGTGGTATTGTTTACTTCCGAGAAAGGAAAAGAAAAAATTAAATAAATTTTGGCGGATAGGTAAAGTCATTTATTTACTTATATTTATTGAGTTTATTCATGAGCCAACCTCCTTCCCATAAGATACACGGAACTCTCGTAGAAAAAACAAAAACGAAACTAAGATAGAGAGATAAATATAGAGCTTAAATTTATGTGTGTGTGTGTGTATATATATATATATATGTATATGTATACATATATATATATTTATATTTCAATCGGATTACGTTTGGACGTTGTCGTTTTCTGAAGATTCAAAATGAATGAAACCCATTATGAAAGTATGGGTGGTCACAACTGGTAGGGTCTCTCAACTCTTCATCACTCTTCTAGGAAATTTCACTTTCTTACCAGCTTAAGCAATCCATACAAATATTAAAGATATATATTCATATGTTTCTTTTTTCTCATCATTTGTAATTTCTTCACTGTTACTGCGTTATTGCTTGCTTTTTATAACCCTCATAATGACCAATATTGTTGCCTAATTATAACCTTTTTTTTTTTTTTTCCTTCTCTCTTTTTGTTCTATGGGTCTGTTTGATTGGTAAGTTCGGTTTAAATTAAATTGTATTTTTTTTATCATATTTTTTATCTTTTTTTCTAAATTTTTTTTTATTTTTTCTAAAAAAATCAATCAAAATTACTCTTTAAACTTACAAATCTTAACTTAAACTCATACACCAAACTAACCCTATATATTTATAGTATAGTTAAAAAAGCATTATGACGATGAAAAAAGGGTCTAACAACACATGATTGTTTAGAGGTCTAATCAAAATCCTTATCCCCACTTTTTTTTTAATCTTTTTTTTCCCCCTTATCCGATCTTCTTCTCCAGATGAAATGAAATGAAAACTTTAGACGACCCCCATGACACAACAGACAAATAAAGACAAAAAGTAAAAGTGGTGTGATTGTAGCATGACAATTGCCTTCCACCTCTCCGTTCAAACTTGGAATCTTTTGATCTTTTGGGCAAATTGGGCCAAAAAAAAAAAAAAAAGAAGCACCAAGAAAATATTTACCGGGGTCACTTGTGTCCTTGTAAATTCTTTTTTCTTTGATGATTACTTTTTTGCTAACTTGAATTTTTGTATTTATTTTTTGAGATTGTAATATTGGCGGTTTGCTGATTCCTAGTCAGATTTCAGTCGGTGGTTTTTGTTTGTAATCGACGGATCTTTATCTTTTATCTTTTATCTTTTTTTTTTTTCTTTTTAACTGTAAAAAGAAAGAGAATTTTTCAAATTTCGCGGAACCTAGTTAGTAACAAAAAATCATAAATTATTCAACATGTATTTTTGAAATTTCGTTTGATTGTAAATTGATTTGAAACAAGTAGAGCACGTGACCGATGATAAATTATGTAATAAGAGTGGAAGAAGTGGAGATGCTTTTTACTAGAAGCAGCTGACAAAACGAACGAATTAAAGAAGTTCAAATACCACGTTGCAGTTAGGCTGTGGTTTATACTTTTGTAGTACTACAGAAAGATACAGATGGACAGGTGACTACTAAAATACAAAAGTCGGCTAAAAGTAAAGCCAGTTCTCACGTGCCCATGTGGCTAATCAACCAAGCACGTGCCTTGGTTTATGGTTTTCTCCTTCCCTTATTTATTACACAATCTTTATATTAAACAAAAACATCTCTTTTGCTTTTGTAAAGATTCTAGTGAAGTTGTATGTCGTATTCAACAAAAACATCTCTTTGCTTTTGTGTGTCGTTATTTGAATCCAATAACCGGAGAGTTCTCAACGGTGTCGTTTTTTCCTTTTCTTCGAGAGAAAGGTTCGTCGTTGGAAGCAGAAGTATTGCAAGTCTTGTTCCTTTTTTAAAGGAAGCAGATACTGCGGCAGAAACTCAGATCAGAAACACGTGCGTAACAATTTTCTGTCTACTCTCTCTCGCTCTAACAACTTTTGTTTGGAATTGTATTAAGTTGACAATTTTTCTAATCTTAGACCTCTTGAATTGTATTAAGTATACAATTTTTCTTAATCTTGGACCTCTTGATCTGCATTTTAGGTCAAAAATAACATCTCATCAGATGTAAATTTAAATTCCACTGATAATTATGACAAAGCCATCTTATTGTTTCACTGAAAAGTGTATTGAAAAATAAAGTTTTTAGATGGGTTTACATAGAGATACTAAATTTTTACTCTGGAAAAAATGAGAAAAAAATTAAGTTTTTATAGGGTTTTTTTTTTTTTTTTTTCAAAGGAAAAGAAAAATTTACTGGAGGCGAAAACTCCTATGGGCTATGGTGGCTCCGCCCATTGACTAGAACAACCATTACCCAGGCATACATCAACTTGCAGTGGGGTAAAAAAGCAATAGTTATATTCTAAAGACTTCCATTACATAACCCTAATAATATATACATATTCAAATTTATATTTTTCAATAGTACATTATCAGGGTAAGGTAATAACACTCAAACTGAATCTAACATATAAAGTTCAGCAATTAACAAACAAGTAGGGTTCGTCACGCGTGCTTATTCTACTGGATTTCGTAGTTCCGGATAAAAGATAAATGTCACACCAATAACAAGGCAACTACAAGTAACATTCTCCAAATTCGTTGCTAGCAGAAGCAGTACATTGTACAAAACTGCAAAAGCATAGCAACCGCAGTTAATTTCACAAAAAAAAAACCGGGGAAAAAAAAAGTTCAGATATCATCTGACAGAACTGAAAAAATATTTCGTAGAAACCACAGTTAGTGCAACGAGTTTCTGCCTTATTCAGCTAATCACCAGTTGTCTGTGTTGTTAGACTTAAGGTTCAATCTACTTACAAAGTTTTCTTCCTCCATATGCAATCAGCCTACAAGGGGATTGACCACGTGACCACAGAACAAAATCGTCCCGGTCATGTCTTCTCTGATCAGGAAGAGGAATGGATGATCAGCAACAAAGTCTATTTCATCACTGATAAGCAGAGCCCTCAGTTTTATAACACCAGCAGAGGCAGCTGCAGCTTCTGTGCCTTCCTCGTTAACTTCAATGAAGGACTTATGGAATATGCTCGAAACATATAGATTGCCACCGACAGGCGAATCCACCATCTCAGTCAGACCACCTTCACCGGAGAAGGGCAACACCAGTCCCAGACCTTTCAGGGTATTGGAAGCTTCAAACCCAAATGAAATCTTGAATTTTGGAATCCTGAAGTCGCCCACTTTAACTTGTTCATAGGGAATATGGCGTTCCAAGAATCCGGGCACGGAACCAACTTTGTCCACCAAAGCTGGAAGCCCATCTTTAGCATCCGGAAGAAAAAAGTACATGGAGAAACGGCGCTTGTCCTCGCCTTGCTTATACGGAAGCGCTAAGACTTTAAACCCATTGTAGGCACTGACGAACTGCTTCTTCTTGCTGGTCATGAAGGGTACCTTGACAGAGCTCCCATTAAGGTGGAAGTCATAATCTTTGGTTTTTGCAGCATCAAACTGTTCGCTCCAGGCTCCTTTGAAGTACAATGCGTTTGAGAAAATGAGCTTGGTTGTGCTGTCAACTGACCCAGGAGGAAGAACCTCTTTGATAAGGCCATTGGTTTCTTTCTCAGCCCATGAATTCACTTCCCCCATCACCTCAGCAGCCTACAGCACCCCCACAATCAAAAACTCACAACCATCAACATTCAGAAAACAAGCTTATAAAACAAAATGCTAGGGAAACTACACAACATAAGTAGTTTACTTTAGTATCAGTACCAACAATAGATATAAAGGAAAACGAGAAAAAAAAAAACAAAACAAAACAAAACAAAAAATTAAAGGGTGTGTGAAGTGAATAGGCAACATCCTAATTCCTCGTGAAACCCTTTGGCATACTTATAGGAATTGTCAGTTTTATTACTAAGGTAGTTGGGTTAGAGTTAGTCAGAAGCTTGTTATGCAAATTCCCAAGCATTCGTTTCTGGAATTGAGAAAACCCTTGGGGGAGCTGGTAGATCTCTTGAACATCTGATATCCTTTATATCTGTGTCTTTTTAGTTCATTGATTCAGTCAATAAAGCTACCATCTTTCAGTACCATTCTCTACACTGTACTCTTCTATGTGTTTTCTACTGTGTTTCTCTAAGAAATTGCAAGGGTCCTATCAAATCCTTAAAAATTGGATAAATCGATCGTGTTTAACAGATTGAAATGAATGTTTGCCATATCAAAGTCCAAATATGTGCCTCTCAATTTGTCATTACGCGGATACTATATGAATTGAAATTGAACTATCATTTTTGCACTTGTGCACAAGAAATGAGGAAATATTTATCTTTGAAAACCACGAGGCCCCTTTTCTTCTCTATTAACTACGAATTTGAAATCAAAACCAAAACAGTCACGAAGGAGTTCCCATGTCCAAATTGACATGAATAAATCTTGTTACAAAAATGGCTAGAGAAAATTCAATCTGATGAAAGATAACTGGCTTGTATGCACTTACCCCAATCAAGTAGAGACATTCTCACAAAGTGAAAATTTGCAATCCGTATGGTTGGCACTCCATAAAAATGGGTATTCCAAAGTCATTTTACTAATTATGTAATTTTTAATATTGATATAGCTCTGTATTAAGAATATTTTTACAAATAATTCCACCGAGTTGATGTACAGAAAGTCACAATACAAACACCCAACTTCACAAACATTCCACGGTCAACATATGTAAAAGGGTGAACCTTACGCTAATAAAAAAACAAAAGTTACTCTATAGCAATATACGGATATAAATATTTATGTGTGTGTGCGTGTGTATGCAAATGTAAAACAAAATACAGAATTCTTTGATTTACATACATAAATGTACATATATATGTGTGTGTGTGTGTGTGTGTGTGTGTGTAGATGTAAAACAAAATGCAGAATTCTTTGATTTAGCACATCAATTTTACTCCTACGGAACAGCTTGAAACGAGGATTCAACTAAATTGATAACCTACTAGCACTAGAAACAAATGAAACGAAATTTAAACAATAAGGATCAAGAAACCATGAGAACTCAACAACATTGATAACCCACTAGCACCAGCAACAAATGAGAAACGAAAATAATATAATAACAATTAAAATCATAATTATTCATCACTATCAGAAACAAAGGTCGTTCGATCAAGCAACTGTAATTCCAAGCTCCAACCTAATTACAAGGAGAGGGAAAATCTGTACCTTGGTCTGGAAATCAACTTGAGAAATAGTCGCCTTGTAAGAAGCGTCCACAACCTGTTTGAAGGAAGGCTTGAGAGGAAGAGACTTCTCCACCCAAGCGCCGTTAGCGAACGACAATCGGGGACCACCGGCGGAGCTACCGTCGGATAAGACGATGGAGACGATCTCCGATGCGAAGGAGTTGAGGTGATCGGTGGACTTGGACTTGAGGAAGGAGAGAAGCTGGTCCAAGGTGGGACCCTTGGTTCCAGCGGCGATCAGGCTCAACACCACATGGATCGACAATGGCGAGAACACCAGGTTCAATTCCTTGCCCTCCGTCTGAAGAACGTGCTTCGTTAGGCTCAAAGCGACGTCGGTTAGGCTGCTGATCGTTTCTCGGACATCCATTGTTGCAGATGCAGATAACAGAGAGAGCTTTTTACACACAAGAGTTTTTTTTTTCTTTTTTTTTGGAGTAATAACTGCGTGACCGACCTTCTGAATTTTATTATTATTATTATTTTTTTTTTTTGGTGTAATAACTGCGTAACCGACCTTCTGAATTTTATTTTAAGATTGTCGGACCTACGAGAGAACGCGTTAGTTTTATTACGTGAATACCCCTCGAATTAGTGTCTGCAAAGGCAAAACGACGACGACGTCTTATGAGGATTGATTCGGCCACCAGTGGTTTCCACTTCTCAAGATGGAACCGTTTATGCGTGACTTTTCCCGATAGGATACGTGTCCGCAAAAGAAATATGTGGTTTCTGGAAAATGATTGTTAACTAATTCAATTGTAAGAATATAATAAAAATTAGCTTCTTCCAAACAACATTTTGGTCATGTTTCACGTAGCTTTTTAGAAGTTACTTTTGATCTTTTAGATCTAGAAGCAGTTTCTGAAAGTATTTGAATGATATATCAAGAAAACTTTCAACCTCTAAAAATACTTCCTATTTAAAATCAAAAAGATATAATTTCTGACAAAAACTTTTTAAGTGGACTTTAAAACTTATAATAAAATTTAAATTATAAATTATAAACTTTATTTAACAATTTTAGTACTTATTAAAATATTTTAGAGATCATTTTAACATTAAAAACTCTTTAGTTTCAAACAGTTACTAAGAAGTCATAGCTTTTGCTTCTCTTCTTTTGCTGGCTAGAAACAAAAGTAAAAACTCTGTCAAATTTGCCTATTGAAATGTTGTCGTTTTAAGAAAACGACAACAAAACCAATTTGAGACAAACAACATTGAAAGTCCTAACAGCTATTATTGGCTTAGGCTATGTTTGGTATGAGGGATGGAGAAGAGGAAGGATGGAGAGGAGTGGAAGGACGAAGAATATGAATGATGGATTGGGCTGTGGGAATCCTTTGTGTTATTTGGTGAGAGAGAGAAAGTTGAAATGATGGATGATAGTTATATATCTAATTACTATATTATCTTTTTGTAAAATATTTTAATAATTTGAAATGATAGTAGAACAGTCTTTCTAATATCCAAAAAGGGAGGGAAAGCCTTCCATCAATGGAATGATGCAAAGTGATGGGTCCGAAAGGAGAGAGTCTCCCTTCACCTCTCATTTTCATCCTTACTTCCTTCCAACTAAACAATGAAATAAGATTATCCTTTTACATCTCTCCTTTCGCCCATCTCCTTCCCTTTATCTCTCCCTCCAACCAAACACACTCTCAGGAATTAGAGTATTCCCCATGAGGATCTGTGGGGTTCACCCCAAATGGAAAGTGGATGGGGAAAAATTTTCAGATACGAGGGCAGGGAGTTGTGAGCCAAAAAGGAATAGGGGAAGCACTTTTTGTTCCGTCTGTGTCCGGTGTGTATATTTTTCTTTAAATACATATAACATTAATCTATTAAATGTAATTGGCTTGTGTTTGGTTTGTCGGTTGAAAATGAAATTTTTAAGTAAGAGTTGATTGACTTTTTAAAAATTAGTTATATTTTTTTTATTGGTTTTTCAGAAAAAGACAAAAATTAAAATGAAAAAGTATAATTCAGTTGACATTAAGTTGAAATGCCAAACGAAATACTTTTTAAAATCGTAACTTTATTGTTAAGGTATAGTTTGCATAGGTTTGGAATTTAGTTTGTGTTATCAATTATGTAACCTAAAATTCTTGCTTTATTCTTCATTTTAAATTACTATGCACGATTATATTAAATGGAGAATGTGATTTGTATGGAGAAAGCTTATCTAACAGAGAATCCCTTACCAAGCCCTAAGTAGGGATAGGGATAGACTAGAAAGGTAAGGATCTTCGGTTGCATCATGCCTTGCTCTCATCCTTAAGTCGGTTGACAAACCAACATCTAACTACGATTTACATAGATGATCTAATATTTGAGCCTCTTAAAATCAATGATCTCGTTAATGAGACTAGTCCAAAACGTATTTTCTAAAGACTTTTTAATTATTTTCCTCCCTTCTATACTTTGTGGCCCTATTTTTCTCCCCCTTTTTGAAGAAAGAAAAAAAAAACTCGTTAATAATATGATTTAATGGAGTTGTAAATATGAATCGGATTAGACCAACCCATGACTCATCCTACAAATGAGTTTGACATACAATATAATCTTATTAGTGATGTTGAAATATATATATATATATATATATATGTAAACAGATGGCAAAAATTTATATCATTATCTCATTTACTATGTAATTTTGTTGTACAAAACATGAAAAAATTTTATTTCTAAAATCTTTTAAGAGATTGCTATATTTCAATTCAACTCTTACAAATACGGGTGCACCTCGACTCGCCGATCCATAAGATTGGGATGCACTGATCTTTGAGATCGAATTAAGGCAAGTTGGAATCTATATATGACGATAAAACGGTGACGTTGCCGACCAAGAAATATTCCAGTTGAGTACTACAAATACTACAAGACAAATCACGAAAGAGAAACCATAACTATACTACGTAAACATGTCTTTTCAATAATTAATTAGCTAATTAAAGTACATATTTCTTTAGTCTTTTTCGAACCTATAATGAAGCATCTGTTCTCAGCATGCGTCTTAATTAAGATTCCATTAACAGACAAACCGAACGAGGACGAATTAAATTACCTTCATTTTTTTTAAAATATTTTTCTAATGAAACAAAGCTCAGTTTCCATATTACGTAATTGAGACCTCCCTTCTAACGAACCCGTTAATTTAATTAAGTTGGTAAAAAAAAAAAAAAAAGTCTCAATAACTAAAAATAACATATGATTAATGGTATTTAAAAAATATTTGTTTGTTTGTTTTTTTCTTTTGTTTGCCGGAATGAAAGTTGTTTGTTGTCAGTACATTGATATTAGTTGAAAACTAACTACCCATTTAGAACACTAATTAGAGTGGGAGTTTTAAAAATGTTTTGATTGAAAATAGGTTGAATTTTGAAAATGTGTTTTTGATTAGAAATGAACTATTTGAAATTAAAAAGTATAAAAACTTAAAACGTGTTTGAAAAAAAAAATAACAATGTAGCTTTTGTTTCGTTTCTTTCGTCAATATTCTATATGTCATTTAAAAAAATCACTTCATTTCGACTTGAAATAAGAAAGTTGTGGACTTTTAAAAATTGAATTTGTTGAAAATGAAAAAGAGAGATTTAGAGATGGAAATGGTGATATTAATTTATTTTTAGAGAAACATACAAAAAAATATTTAGAAAACTCCACTAGAAATTAATACCCCAGATGATCCCTAATTCAGTTAATTGAGTCATCATGCTGATAATTTGTAATTAATTTAAAACTCAAAGCAAAAGAATATTTGTTACAAAGTTTGATATTTTCTTAACAAGTTTGATAAATTCAACCCTTTTGTTATATTAAAGTTATCATGCGTGTTTTGTACATATATATGTTGATTTATTTATTGTTTAAACCATGTGATAGATGATGCTGTACGTTTATAGTCAACGCAAGAGGTTAGGTTCTCTTTTAATCATGTGAAGGTGATCAATTGGTCGACCTCATCATTCAAATTTTTTGTCTAATTTTTGATATCTTAAATAACGTGTAATCAATAATATTATGTCACCTTATTTCAAAAAAATATGAAATACTTTATAAATACTCATTTTTCATATCTTAAAATCTAACTTCATTTAACAATATATCAAAATATAATTGGTTAAACAATATTTAATACATTAAAACTAGACATGAGATGTCAGTCCATGAATGTTAGTGGTTAAAATGAAAATTATCAAAGTCCTCATAAACATATGATTTCCACACAAACTCAATATCTAAATAAAAAATCACAAAATTTTTTATACGTATAGGTAGGGCTGGCAATTCGTGTCACGTGTCGTGTTAGAGGCATGTCGATTTTTTTCTTCCTCAACCCGAACACGACCCGTGACACGAAAACGACTTCAAACCTCGACACGAACCCGTCACGAACCGAAATTGACCCGCGACACGAAACTGACTCACGACACGAAATTGACACAACATTTGATCCGAAATTGACACGAAAAAGACGGGTCGTGTTCGGGTTCTACGGGTCCAACCCGAACACGACCCATTTTTTCTCGTGTCAATTTCGGGTAACCCGAATTTGACCCGACCCATATTTTTTCCCAACCCGAACCCGCGAAATTCGTGTCGTTTTCGAATCGCGTCGTCGTGTCACGACCCGTACTGCCACCCCTACCTATAGGGTACAGCTTGTGAGTTGAATTTTTTAACTATCATAATATAGGGTCGTTAATTAGCCAACGAAACTATGAATACATATTTATATTTTGAGAGTAAAAGTGGTGTAGCAGTCCTAGCGAAAAAAGATTGGGTATCCCAATACGTGCCATGAACTTGAATCCAAATTAGGGGTGTTCTGGTAATTAAAGGCGATTCAAATTGTTGTTAAAACGTGTTTTTAATAATAAGAAAAGGCCAAAGACAAGATAAAAACGGTACGGCATCTTTTTATATCTTAAATTGTTAAAGACTTGAGTGAATTTAATTATTTGAGGCACATGGTCCGGAAGGAGACCCGGCAATTTTATTGTTGTTAAATTGGAATTAAATTATTTTAGAGTGTACTTATATGCAATGAAAATAAGGAAATGATTCGGTAATTAAAGCCACAAAAGCACGCCTTTCCAACCTAAGTTTATGCCCTTTTTTTTTGTTTTTTGTTTTTTTTTGAATTTTGGTTTAAAGATACCATCAATTTGTGCCATGTTTTAGGTTTTTGCCTGTCGGATCTTGTCCACGTGGCGCTGAAGTGTAGTACACGTAGTAATGTATTAATAATGTTAATATGTGTAGCTAAAGTTCATAAATATGTAGTCATCTTGTTTAATAGATGGTTTTTCCCACTCGGGAATTGGTTTCATTTT
The DNA here is from genome assembly GCA_008635985.1 of Ficus erecta. Taxonomy (NCBI): domain Eukaryota; kingdom Viridiplantae; phylum Streptophyta; class Magnoliopsida; order Rosales; family Moraceae; genus Ficus; species Ficus erecta. The sequence goes on along the minus strand of BKCH01000654.1, from coordinate 408,386 downwards.
TTGAATGAAAAAGAAGAACCAATTAGATAGATTCAACATGTCGAAAGTGACTCCTCTCAGGCGGTGTATAGTGTTCTAATTTTAGAGATTTTAGCCCACGAAGGCCCTGACATTCGTCTTTTGTTAAGTGTGACTGGTGGTGATGCTTTTGCTCTTATTAATGATCGTTTTTGGCCGGAAAAAAAATTACCTAATTGTATTTCTACTGATATTATAAGTGATTCCAGCCTTTTCAGTTATATTAAAAAAAACAAAAAAAAAAAAACAAAAAACAAAAAACAAAGTATGATTGCAAGTCCATGGAATAAAGATTGCGTATTGACTAGCCTCTATTATTATTTTATCTTATGAGAAACAAAAATTTCAGCAAATGAATAGTTAGAAACGTCAAAGTAAATAAGGAATTTTTTTAATAAAAAAGAATTATTTCTTAACTGATTGGAAGACTTGAAACTAGGAAAAGCCAACTAGTAGAATGGAAACAACACTCAATCTCATTTTGTAATATGGCATTTGACGTTATTACCAAACAACTTATATAATATATTACTATAAAAGTTGACTTAGATGACAGAAAATATGATATATATCAGCAGTCACATAATTCAAAAGAAGCTTACCATTACTAATAAAAGCCAGAATATAGCCCACTCTAGAATTAATATTGACTACCTAACAAGCTCAGGGAAATATCACTTTCAGATCATCATCATCCCCCTAATTAAGGAAAATAACATTAACCAAGGTCAATTACTTGTTGGTCCCTAACCTTTTTATAAAATTGTTTTTTGATCCCCAATTTGTTTTTTCTTTCTAAAAAGTCCTTAAACTCTTTAAGTTAAAAGGGTGGATTTTAGTTTTTTTTTTTTTTACTAAAAAATGTTAAAATTTTAACAAAAAATTTACATGTGATCTTTTTTATCTAATGTTTAACTTCTTTTTTTTTTTTTTTTTTAAAGAAAAATGACCAAATTGTATCATTTTAAAAAGTTTATGATCCATTTAGTTTTAAAAAAAAGTTGAGGACTAAATCATAATTTTGTAAAAAAATAATTAAAGATATTAATTAACAGTCAACTATTGGTTGCGCTAGCTCAATAATTTGTTTTTAACTCTTTCGCATTTCTCATATAATAATAATAAAAATAATAATAATGGATGCCCTTCTGATGATCATTGGATATACCGTGAACGTATACTGTGTATATAGATATATATATATATATATAGATATATATATATATATATATATATATATATATAGTCATCAAGGAAGCAATCAATATATACGTATCACGATCCTTCTTTTGGTTCTCGAAGAGCTCTGCAAAACACAAATGGTAATTCGTTACTTCTTCATTCTGAATATAACTTTCTGTAGTTTTGACTATCAATATTCTCTTGATTCGACTGGCCAAATCCTCATGTCTTTACCAGTCTCAGAACAGCCAACTTTTTTCTGTGTCCACAAAGCTTTTTTTTTTTTTTTTTTTTTAACCATAAATACAACCACTTTCTCTTCACTGAAATCACATTGAACCTCCTCTTTTTTGCACTTTGTTTTGACCAGGGCATCTGCAGAGATAATTGTAAAGCCCGGTCTAAGCCAGAAGCCAAGATGCGAGGAGGAACTAGAGCTACACTTTTTGTATATGGTAAGCTTTATATTTCATCATTAAAATTTGTTACATATTTTTTTTTATTAGTATATGTATAAGTAAGGTTTCATGTTGATGTTGTTAAAAATTTATAGCGACCGAGGGTTTGGAGAACATGGCGTTCATCGCGAACGCCATGAGCTTGGTGACATACTTCTATGGATACATGAACTTGAGCTTAACAAAGTCGTCCACAACACTCACCAACTTCATGGGAACTGCATTTTTGTTGACGCTCGTCGGAGGTCTCATCTCCGATACCTATCTGTCAAGATTCAAGACATGCGTTATCTTCGCATGCGTTGAACTCCTGGTAAGTACTCAATATTATCGGTGTCTTTTTTAGTATCGTTTTTGCTTATGAATACGTTGACATATACTAACAATAATTTGTACCCCATGTCGTTGCCACTACAATTAAAAAATATTTGGTGGCAAGTAGCAATGGACTAAAGTCATTGTCTTTTGGAACATAGGAAATCGTTGACCTCTAAGGCGAATATGAACGTAATCATTTGTTTCTTTTTTAATGAAAGAATGAAGCCAATTTTATACTTATCTATAAATATATAATATTATATATATATTTTTTTTAAAAATTTATGTATGTTATAGTGTTATATATGTCTTGATGAGTTGATGAACATGACAAGCAGTCATTGTGAAATGCACCTAACACGTGAAACAGCCAAAATATGTCCTTTTCCGGTTAGTCTTGAAATCTAACTCACTGCTCTTCCTTATGTTTTTGAAATATTTACATAAAAAGTCTATTTTTATAGTCTCACCTTAAAATATATTCATTTTTAGATAATATTACGTAAATGTTCATTGTAAAAAAAAAAAAACAATTGCTTATAATACCTTTTTTGCCCTTTTATTATATTTAATATCATTTTTTTTCATTATGATTCATATTTTTTTCTCCTTATTTATTCATAATTATTGTATCTTTATTTTAATAACTAGTTATTTATTATAGTGATGGCTTATTTGTATAATTAAGGTTTTTTATAAACATATTTCTTAAGTATGATTAGATTTCTTAGAAACGTATTTTTTTAGTATGATTTAAGTTTTTTATGATAATTATAACGTTATTGTGATAATTTATTTATTATTATTATTATTGGTATTGTTTTAATAGTTAGTTTTTAAAGTTTAAACGTGTGATGAAATTGTTTATTTCTTTATGATAATTATTTTTATCATTATGATGTTTTTTTAATGTGTTATGCTTTTTTTCTTTATAGTATTACTATATCATTATGATGTCTTTTTTTATGATAATTACTATATTATTATGATGCTTTTTTTTTTTTTTAGGTTTTAAAGTATTTCATATTTCTTTACAATATCTATTTAACTTTTTTATATGTTCGTTGTGAATTTTATTTTTATGATTAATTATTTATTATAATGATTGTTTTTCATATATCATACAACTAATATCAGTTATAGTTCTTTTTTCTTTATAATAAAGCAAGTAAAATGGTCTTTTTTTCCTTTTATAAAAGATTTGTTTAGTTTTACATTTTTTTTTAGGATTTTTCTTTCCTTTTTTAATCAATTCTTTATTTGTTTAGTTTCAATTCTTGATGAAAGGGTAGTATGGTATTTATAAATATCAATTTATACATTTATATAAATAAAAGAAAAAATAGACATTTTTTACATCATAATCTTCAATTTAGATATTTATGTAAATAATCCTTTAAAAAAAAAACTTTTTTGGGCTGAAATTAACTTTGATCCACCCAAAAAGTCGAGAAGCAGGAGAGATAAAATATTTGGAAAATTGTAATAAAAATTATTTTTACGAAAATAAATAAATCAGGTTTTTAAAATAATTAAAAACATAAAAAAACCATTTACTTAGTAAATATGACTTAATATTTATCATTTTCTTTAATTATTTTCTGAAAGCTGTTATTTATTTTTTTTTTTTCTCCCAAAATATTACACAAGAAGTCGCCAAAACCAACCAAAACAACATTAAGAAAAACAAATGTACGAAAAAAAGAAAACAAATTTTCAAACAACTTGGATTTTTGTTATTGCATTTCGAATAACTAACTGCAGCCTGTACAGAAAATGACAAACTACACAAAGTATAGTATGCCTTATAGTGTAACGATTTGCTTAAGCACTTTATCTTCTTATGTATGACTATTTTATTAAATAATAAATAAGAATAAATTTTTTTTAAAATTTCATATGAGAGTTTCGTCATGTTTATTTAATTTGATTAAAAAAGATTTTGTACCAAGTTTTTTTTTTTTTTCTTTAATAAGTTTCACAAGGGGAGTTTCAATATATATATAAATATATATATTAGTTTCATGAGGGAGTTTCGGTTCTTCATCTTGTAAAGAAATATGCAATTGGATTTAGACAAGAAAATTGAATAGATGATGCACAAAATTGGTGTAGGGATATGGCCTTTTAACGGTACAAGCACACCTTCCCGGATTAAGACCCTCTCCATGCAAAAATGTTTTACCGGACCAGAGGAACCAACTGTGCGAGGAAGCATCTGCAGGCCAAATGGCTATTCTCTATACTGGAATTTACCTCATTGCGTTGGGCACTAGCGGCGTCAAGGCAGCTTTGCCGGCGTTGGGAGCTGACCAGTTCGACGAGAAGGACCCCAAGGAAGCGAGTCAACTCTCCAGCTTCTTCAACTGGTTCTTGTTTAGCCTCACCATTGGAGCTATGTTTGGCGTCACTTTTGTGGTGTGGATTAGCGCCAACAAGGGCTGGGATTTGGGGTTTGGTGTCTGCTTTCTAGCTGTTTTGTTTGCCGTTCTCTTTGTTTGCATGGGAAATTCGTTGTATCGGAACAACGTCCCCAAAGGCAGCCCACTTCTGCGTGTTTTACAGGTAAAACCAAAATCTAACGAGTGGCTAAAAGAGCTCAGAAGTGCTAAGATTGCCGACCAGTTACATAACGAAATTCTATCGATGATCAATTCAGGTTTTCGTGGCATCCTATCGGAATCGGAAACTTCCAATTCCAGAGAACGCAGAGGAGTTACATGAGATTCATAACGACAAAGAAGCAGGCTTACATGACGAAATTCTTCAGAGAACAGAGCAATTCAGGTATCACATTGAAGCTTACTAAAAAACAAAACAAAAAAAAAAAAAAAACAACACTATATCAATTCTACTTCCTTAAGACGACTAATAGAAACTAATTTCCATAATGTTTCCTAGATTCTTGGACCGGGCAGCAGTGATTAGAAGAAGCGACGACGAGTCGACAACAATGCCCCAAGGAGAAGGCCCGTGGAGCCTATGCACAGTCACACAAGTTGAAGAAACGAAGATCCTAATTCGAATGCTTCCCATAATTTTCAGTACCGTCTTCATGAACACTTGCCTGGCTCAACTCCAGACATTCTCCATCCAACAAAGCACCACCATGGACACGGATTTCTTCGGCTTCAAAATCCCTGGCCCTTCGATCCCTATCATCCCTCTGATGTTCATGTTCATCCTCATTCCCATTTACGACCGGATTTTCGTGCCCATGGCCCGAAAATTCACGGGCATCCCCACAGGCATTCGCCACCTGCAGCGTATAACCGTGGGTCTGGTCCTCTCAGCCATCTCCATGGCAATTGCCGGAGTCATCGAGACCCGGCGCAAGTCCACGGCTATCCAGCACAACATGGTCGACAGCACTGCCCCTTTGCCGATGAGCGTCTTCTGGCTGGGATTCCAGTACGGTATTTTCGGAGCTGCTGACATGTTTACTGTCATTGGGCTTCTCGAGTTCTTCTATGCAGAGAGCTCAGCTGGAATGAAGTCTCTCGGCACAGCCATTTCATGGTGCTCGATTGCTTTCGGGTACTTCTTGAGCTCGGTGGTGGTGGAGGTGGTGAACAAAGTGAGTGGTGGGTGGTTGGCTAGCAACAACCTCAACAGAGACAAGTTGAACTACTTCTATTGGCTGTTGTCTGTGCTGAGTGTGGTGAATCTTGGGATCTATGTGATGTGTGCCTCTTGGTACAAGTACAAGAAGGTGGAAGTGAAGCAAGATGATCTTTCCAAGGAGACCAAAGCATAAAAATGTTGGCTTTTTATGTTTAATTAGGGATTGTCAGGTTTAAAGTCATATATATCATATTCTCCTAGTGTTTGTAGTCAAAGACATATGAATGAATTAAGTACCATCATTAATATACTCGTGGAAACGGCAAAATCACTTATTTATGTCACGTTCACGTCTCTCTAATAATATTATGATACGTTTTATCATATCGGAACAAGAATCCGGACTCTTCAAATTACAATTTCTCTAAAAATTAATGCAATGATCTATGCAATTGTCCCCTCTAGCAGCTAAAGCTATAAAAAATTCTGTAGTAAAAACCAAATCAAGATCAGACTTAGTTCAAATAATCAGTTTCCGAAGTAAAAAGCTATAGTTTCTGTTATTACTTTTTTCTTCTCGTTTGATAGAAAGAATAAACTATTTACATTATGGCAGTTATGCGCTTCTGTTACAAATTAACGTGAATAGATGTACTCTGTTGTCCTCAAACAAGTGAACAGGGCACAATCACTCTTTCATCTGCGAAGTTCGTTTAAAAAAAAAAAAAACAAAAAACAAAAAACAAAAAAACTATGTTACAAGGAGAGAGAACACCAACCTACCATTTGACATCCAATGTCAAAGCCTCAGAAGGAACAAGAAGAGATGGGAACTTCGTAAAGGAGATATTGGAGAAATTACTCCATCCAGCTGTATCTGTTACAAAGGAAGGATTTGTCTTCTTAGCCATTAGGAGCTTCAACCTCTCTCCTTCGACTCTTACAAATACATCAAACCAAACCGTTTCAACCGAGGGTCTTGTTCTCCACCCTGGTTTGCCTTGCTGAGTAACATTGCTTCTAGAATCCACTTCCAGCTCAAGCTGGAAGCGGATAAGAGCCGCGGCGCTCATATTTCCTCGAAAAAGGCCGACCAAACCGTCTAGGTGTTTACCAAGATAGCTTTTAAGAACTTTCTCAAGCACGGATATTCTCAAACTTAACGAATCAACAGGGCAATTTCGTTTCTTGTGTATATGATTACCATAGCACTTCTCTGCTAAAAGCTCAAGTGTGTTGTTTGAGATGTGATTAATTTCAATGCGATCGTCGGGGTTTCTTGTCCTGTAGGCTACTACTGCTGCAGATCCAAAGACTTGAATCTGCACTAATGGTCTGCAAAATGAATGCCAAATGGGCCAAAACTGACTTTTCTTCTTCTCAATCTCATGGCTTTCATTCACTATCGAACTGAAATTCGAAGCTTGGAAGGCGGAGACTTCTCGAGCTCCTCTTACCTCGACTGTGATGCCTTCACCAACAAGAATTCGATCAAACCCGGCATGTGTACGGTTCATCTGGATGAACATATTACAAACAAGATTACCAATGAATTCCAAAATAGAATAGCATATAAATGTGTGATGCCAAAGAGCATTTAAATTACTAACACTTTAACTAGAATTCTACGAAAGAATAAATAATCGATTCGAAAAAAAAAAAAAAAAAAAAACCATTTCTTGTGAATTTATAGTAGTTCCTAAAAAGGCAAGAAAAAAAAATCTCTTTCAGCTTTCAGCGAAATAAAAATGAATAAATAAATAAAAATCTCAACCTTTCAACCAATCGTCGCAAAACGAAATGCTTAATTAGAAAGTTATCCATCGAAACCAAACAAAGGAAAAACAATCTACAGCGTAATCATCGTACCGGCAATAACAGGGAAGAAAAATCGGAATCAGCGAGTCGCAACTCAAAGGGGCCATCCAATTTGAAGGTGTCGAGCACAGCAAAGGAACGGACTTCATCGAGAAGAGTACCCAAATCGGTTCTGGGTCGCCTGAACTTCTTCCAGGAGGAGACTTCATCGGAGAATTTGGCAGAGTAGTGAGACTTGCCGATTCCGACTCGGAACTCGTAGCGGTGAGAAGTCCCAAACCTAAGTTTCTCCAATCCGGAGACTTTAAGGTAATCCAACTCCAGCTTGTGCTTCAGCGAGATCTCCTTCAAGATCTCCTTAAAAAAGGGAATAGATCGGAGGAAGGAGTTAAAGAGAATTCGAGAAGAGAAAAGGGGAGAAGATCTGAGAGTGGGGAAGAAGGACGTACCTGTAAGAGAAGAGTTGTGTTTGGAGAAGAAGAAGAAGAAGAGAAAACTTGGTGGAAGAGGAAGAAGAAGAGGAAGAAGGGCAGAGAGAGAGGGATATTCGTCGTCGCCATTGGAAGGGGAAGGAGTGGCTGCGGCGAGGGGGATCGGATACTGTTGTCCGTCTGACGTCTGTGATTGACTAACGCTGTTTGTTTTTGTTGTCGTTTGGGTTGGTTTGTGGTGAAACTTACTCAAAGGCATGGGCTTTCATTCCATTTCTTCGTTTGAGGTTTTTTTTTGTTTTTTTTTTTTTTTTTGTGCTGAAACTTTTGTTTGAGGTTCTTACTCCTTCACAATCTTGTATCGTTTTTACTCTGAGGATTAGAGTTTTTTTAGTTTTTATATCTTTGCTGTTTATTTTAGATATTTAAGATAAATATATCTGTGGGTTACAACTTACAACAAAATAATTTATTTTTTTTTATAAATACTTGCAACAAAATAATTGGAGCTTCCTTCAAAAATAAAATAAAATAATTGGAGTTATTTTAGTTTAATTAATTAGAGACTTTGGGTTCTTATCCACCAAAAAGAAAAAGGAAAATATTAGACTTTGGGACTTGATAAATTGGCACATTATTGGACGTTTTTCCTTTGCATTTGAAGGTTAAAAGAGAGAGAGAGAGATGAATGTTGACACTGTCGTTTTCTAATTTCATTTTGTTATTATATTTCGTTGTCATAAAGGATTTTTTTTAATGAAATAAAATGCACTTGACACTATTGTTTCTAATTTCTTTCAGCAATAACATTCTTTTTTAAGGGGAATAATCATTTAAACTAAAATGAATGACAAACACAAATATAAAAAACGAAACTACTTCCTTTAAAAATAAGAATTAAAAATTAAAAAAAAAAAAACGAAACTACTCTATAGTATGAGAGACACTTATAAAACTTAAAACAAAAAAAGAAAAAGAAATCCATATTTTCTTTATAAAACAAAAAATTCATATTTTATTTTTCTGGTTAACGTGTCGCTCTCTAGCTTTGGTATGATTCTTTTCATAAAAAAGAAAAACTTGATTCGTTCGAAAGATATTCATTTTGTACTATATTCTAGTGTAATAATATATGAAATATAATATACGTTTGAATGTCTCTTTATATATTATACTCAACTGTAATATGAATTTGAGTTATTTACGTTTGAATAGTCATTATAACATGTCAGTATTGATGTTTATAAGAAAAAATATAATGTGATTGATAAAAATAAAATATGATTGGTAAAAATAAATTGAAAAAAAAGAATGGAGTATATTTGTGTTAGAATGTTCAAACACACATTAAATCTATATTAGGATATAGTACAGACAGAATGTTGTTTCTATGCATCAACCCTTTCAACTTTTCTCCAAAATAAATAAATAATAATAATAAAATAACAGCAACAAAGTTGTAAACTTCTTAATTTTAATGTCAATTTTCTGATTATGGGGTTTAATGTAACACTAAATATTTCATGATCTAAAACGTGGTTCAATTGCGTGATCCAAAAATAAAGGGAGTGTTTAGTGAATGAGTTTGAGTTGAAATCTGTAAGTTTAAATAGTGATTTTGGTTGACTTTTTTAGAAAAGACAAAAAAATTTTGAGAAAAAAGATAAAAATTAAGTTGATGGTAATGAGTTTAAACTCATCACCCAAACACCCTCAAAATATATATACACATGTAACATATGTAAATTACTAGTACTCGTTTGTAATTCTATAGGAGCCACAACCATCCTCGTTGCATTCCGGCCACACACAAATCCTGACATTGACAGGACATCCTCTCTGTCATTCTCTCAATATTGGGAGAAAAAATGAATATAACCTTGGAAATAATTCAAAGGAATCTTCTTCTTTACTAATTCCAAATAAGAGTTATAGAAAAAAAAATTCACTAATGAAATTGAAGTTCGTTCAAATTTTTATAAGAAAAAACAAGATAGAAATAAATTTGAAAAGTGAAAGTGAATTTAAAACAGAATACCAAGAGAAAAAGAAAGAAACTCGAGACTTTCGGCCAAAAACATCTATTGAGGTACTAGACATTCAAGCTAAGAAGTTACTTCAACAAAAAGCTACAGAGAGAATACTGCAAAAAATAAAATAAAATAAAAATGTTTTAAGGAAAAAAATGTTATCTTTCTTCCTTTATTTCCACTCTTTTGATGAACAGAGGCTCAATTGCCATTACAGAAACGAATGCATCAATGGCCGCGGATTGGGCCATATACAAAAAGAAACACACTGAAACATACATCACATCTAGAATGATGTCCACGACAATAAGGCACAAGATGGTTAAAAAAAAAAAAAAAAAAGGTAGATTGGTATTCACAACTGCTTAATGATGAGCCAAAAGAGTGGAAAATTTTCTACATAAAGTTAAATTAACAAAATTAAAAAATTGTCATCTGAGATCCTCTCCTTTAAACGGAGGGAAAAGTGTCAAGACACTGTCACGGCGTTCTTTCCGGCCTTGGAGGGAGGCCAATACCGAAAGACGGATCTTCCAACAATGTTCTTTACAGGAAGCGGACCCCTGAAAACAAGTTTATCACAATAACATGTCAGAAACATATTGAAATCAGCTTAAAACAAATGTTTATACTTAATAAGTTCTTATATTTCCGCTCGAATTAGGAGCCTATCAGTTCAACAAAAAAACTTTATATGAATTCCAAACCAACAAAACAAGAAGATTAAGAGCCAATAATTACCAGTCATGAGAGTCGAAACTGTTATTTCGATTGTCTCCCATCACAAAGACATAACCTTCCGGCACAAGCTGCAAAAGTAACCGAGTAACCGTAACTATGCTAATCAACACAAAGAGTGTATGTTAATCAGCCAGAAACAGCAAGTGATGAATGAAAACCAGATGAGAATGCATTACCACTGGAGCCATTTCATAATTCAAAGGCTCTAAAATAAATTCTTCATCTTGCGCAACCCCGTTCACAAGTAATTTCCCATCACGAACCTATCAATACAGAGCATTGCCATACAAAATGTCAGAATAACATTATCCAAATATAAGAATCTGAACAAAGTGAATTTTATCAAATGCTCTTAAAGAATAGAAATCTTACCTCAACATGATCTCCAGCCTTTGCCACAATTCTTTTTATGAATACATCGGAAGAATTATAACCAATTTCCTACAAACAAAAAATAAAAATGAAGACAAAAACATGAGAACATACTGCAAACACCATATATTTACAAGATGCAACTGATAAAACACGAGAACAAAAAATAAAAATGAAGACAAAAACATGAGAACATACTGCAAACACCATATATTTACAAGATGCAACTGATAAGCAAATTCAGAGACTTACCTGCAAAATTTTTGGTGCTTTAAAGATAACTATATCTGAAACTTCAGGCTTTCTGAAGACATACGAAACCTGATGCAACAAAAAGCCAGAAACAATTAATCAATAATTTTCCTAAAAATTTCGTAGAGAAACAAAAAGACAAAGGTGATATTCCGGTTACCTTTTCGGCTAAAATACGGTCACCCACATCAAGAGTAGGGAACATAGAAGAAGAAGGGATTGATCTGGGCTCGGCCAAGGACGACCGGAACAGCAAACTAACAGTAACAGCAGTGAACACAGCTCTGGCGTCCTCCGAACAAGAATTCAACGCACGCGTTAGCCAACCACTACCCTTTTGCAAGTGATGATCGTCGGCAATAGCAGCCTCGCCGACGCTACACAAAGTCCCACCTTTATCGACCTCGTGGACGGAAGAAACCGGGACCGATTCGTTGCAGGGGAGCCACTTCGAGCCCTGCAAAAAGGGTATAATCGAAGTGGCTTTGATCGGCGAGATCCCAAACATGCCCATGGTCGTCGCCGAGGAAGACGAAACGCCGGCCGTTGACTTCATCATCGAGATCAGGCCCAGCAAGATCGGGCTCTTGCAATTCTCACCGAGGATCTCTCCGGCGAGGGTGCTGTAGAAGGAGGAAGGCGACTTCTTGGCCCAGCAATTGGGCGGGGGCCGGGCGAAATCGGAGCGGTAATTGCGGGCGGAGCCGGAAGGGTCGCGCTCGGAGGGCTTCTGGCTCGGACCGAAGACTCGATTCCGAACCCAGCACTCGTGGAACACCCGGCAATTACCAACCCGAAGCCCGGCCGAGGATGCAAGGTTTTGGGCGACATAGCCGGAGAAGGAGAAGGTAACACGAATTGCCATAATCAGGAATTGTATTAACCTAAAGAAGAAAAAGTACAGACTTGCTTCGGAGAGGTACGAGGACGATCTAGGAAGCTCTAGAATCCACTGAAAGCCATTTTCGCTGAGGAAGGCAGTGAATCGAAGACCGCAACGACGAATTGGAGATTGGGGTTAGATTTAGGGGCAGGAATCGGAGGCGATTGGGAATTGGGGAAACGAGAAGAGGTTGAGAATTGAGAGGAAGAGTGGTTGGTGGGGAAAGCTCGGAGCCAGCCGAGCTTCGGCGGAGAGCGGGAGGGGTTTGAGAAAGTGTTTGGACGCCAAGAATTTGATGGAAACGGCGAGAAACGGAGGAGTTTCAGGGTTTAAAAGGAGGGAGGCTTTCGTCCTCCTCGTTGAAGTGGACGTGTTTCCTTCCATATTTACGATAATACCTGCGTTTTTCTTTTCCATTGCGACTCTGTCGTTTTTTTGCGGACGTTTATTTTCCTTATTTTGATAAATTGACACGTCACTTTTTGTGTATAAATATAATATAAAATTTTCTTTTGAAAAAATATAATAAGAAAATTTTTGATAGGATATGAAAAAATATAAATGTGCAATTCTAGACCACTTTTTTTCCTCTAGTTCTTTAATGTCAACATCATTTTTTTTTAGGGAAAAGTTTTTTTTTTTTTAAGTATTGTGCATCCTGGATTGTATTTATATATACCTTATTTATGTATGTATATTTATCTTCTTAAATTAAATATCTTAAGATGGACAAACATTAAACTAAAAAAATATAGTCTATGCTTAAAAACAGTGGACCACGTCCAAGACTAAGGGTTCGTTTGGATCGCAGGTTCAGTTTGAGTTGAGTTGAGATTTTTAAGTTTGCATAGTAAATTTTGTTGACTTTTTCAGAAAAGACAAAAAACTTTTTCAGAAAAGACAAAAAACATGATGAGATTTGAGTTGTTTAGTTTGAGTTGAGATGGTGAGGTAAACGGAGCATAATATATAGCACCAACTTAAACTCTTATGTAAGGATGGTATTTTTACAAACAAATACGGGTACTTGACCCATGAGGGATGAGTATGGGGATAATATATGGATGCATGGGCGAGTGTGGGGTTAAGATTAACCCACGTGGCTGTGGGATGGAGGTGGGGGAAGCTCTCCCATATCACGCATCCACCCCGCATATATTCCCTTATAATAGAAAAAGAAGAATAAAATTAGTGTTTTAATATTTTAATTTGTTTTATGAATTTAGTTTTATAGATTCTGAAGTTTTGATTTATTTTTAATATCTCAATTTCATTTTCAATTGTGACTATGTTGTTAAATTTTATGAAAACTTTAATATAAGTTATTTTAAATTTTTTTTTTTTTTTATAATTCTTGATAGAAAAATGGGAAGGGTATGAGTATATCACCCCAACGGGTATTATCCAACTCCGCTACCGCATTAAATTAAGCGGGTATACGGGGCAATAAAGGAAGCGGTTATGGAGGTGGGAGAGTCATACCCACACCCGCCCTGCTCCATTGCGATCCATATTCTTCTATCACTAAATTTTACTTGAGTCAATATTTATTTAATTAAACTATTGTACAATTAACTAAATAACTCAAAATTGTACAATATCAATAGTATCTCTTTACCCTACAAAACATTTTGAAATAATAAGAAAAAAAAAAACTAATTCAAATCACTTAAAAAATAAAAAAAAAATTAAGAAAAAAAGTTTAAATTTTATTATTTTTTGGGTGAGAAAAATAAAAATTCCATATTGAAACGACAAGATATTTGTTGCTAGAAATGATCTATATATTTGTGTTATTATCATATCATATATAGATATATATTCACTTGTCTCCTATTCCCATTGAAAAGTATCGTGTCCTTGAAATGATATTAATTAATGCTGTCTCATTTCTTGGAAGCAGGCACTCTGTGAGAGAGTGACTGAAAATGTGAGAAATGAGAAGTACCAAAAGGAAGAACCTCGGAAATTTTACCAAAAAAAGGAAGGCCCAAGGAAATGGCAGGAGGTTAATTTCGTCATTCAACAAACTAATAGACGTCTCACTAAAAAAATTAAAATTAAAAAATAATAACAGATGTCGTGGTTCGTAGTCGTAATTTTAGCTAAGTTGGAGGGCATTCGTAGACACTTGCCGTCATCAAATTTTGGTTGACTTTGACTAGTATGACTTTCCTTATGGTGTCACCTTCCTCCCACTTTCCTGCGTCTGGCGGTCCCCTATAAAGATAGAAAATCAAGATAATTGGAGTTCAAGCAAAAAATAAAATATAATATAATTGGGAGGACATTACTGGCCATGCAGATCTCTAGTACACATGTGATCTTCAGGTCAAAAAGGCAAGGGCACATCTGGAATTTCATATAGAAGATCTAACAAATTTCTTTTGCCCCCTGAAGTTTGTGAAAATAGTAGAGATATCCCTCAACTTTCCACGTCTCTTTGGAATCTCATTGCTACTAAAGTTATTTGCACTGAGCTTCAACAACTATGGATTCCATTTTGAATTTCAATGAACTAACATGTAACATAATAAGAAGATTTAATTTTAAAAAATCTCATCAAATTGAGCTCTTCTTTTTTTTCATTAAATCTATATCAAATTCAGATTAGTTTTACTCACTTTTTTTTAAATAAATGTTTGATTAAATATAACAATTATAAGGATGCATAATCGGTAAAGATATTTTTTTTTAAATCCATACAATAATACAAAAGGCTTCCTTAAAAAGATGAAAGAAAGGTTCCTTTCCTTTGTATGTTTTTTTTTTCCTCCTCATTTTATAATCATTGCTCTCATTTGGTATTTACTTTTTAATTTCATGTTGACCATTCTGGTAATAAGGATGTATTGTCCCAGTGAACTTTTAGTTTTTTTTTTATTTTACTTTTAAAAATACTATTTTTTTTACTTATCATGTTTAACAGTTGATTATCTTTATATAAACCCCCTTAAAACTTTATCTTAACTTAGCATGTGTTTGGTTGATAAGTTTGAGTTAAAATATGTGGGTTGAAGTTGTTTGAATTTAGAACTAGTTAAAAAACTTTATTGATTTTTCAGGGAAAAAAAAAACACACACACAAACACACGTATGCTTAATGCACTCTCCCATCGTCACAATTGACTTGCTTCACCACTGTTGTAATTCATGCAACCTTGGTTTGACATCTGTAGATGTATTACTCTTCGTTGAACATTTCTATGTTATTATTTTGTTAACGTTGAGAATTCTTTAAAATTTTAGTATAAATCACCTGCTAAATGGGTGAAAATGGGAGAGCATATTAAAATACAAATAGTGTTAGGGACACCCATTCTCATCCTAATTTTTTAAGTATCAACTTACGTATCATATTTTTACTGGTTGATGTAATTAATTAATATGATAATATTTTAAATATTTATTAATAAAAATAACTTGTTTATTATGTAAATTAGTACTTCAAAATTAATATTAGAGTTTGTGTTTATAATATTTTTATTAAAATATTGGTTTTGCACAAAACTGTGGAGATATGTCAGTGGAAAAGACGCATAAATAAACCAATTTTTGGGGAGAAAAATGCAAATAACAAAGGGCAAAAAGCTAATGAGTTGGCGTGCTTGAGTTTGACTCTAAAGATGACGGAAGCGCATACGTCAGCCATTTACTTTTTGCCATTGAATGAATTATTGTGAAAACCGAAACAAACGATATAATAATCCGCTAATCATGGTTTTCCAAATTATTAGCAAAAAAACATTTGTGTGTTTGTCAAATTCAAAGAATTCGAGTTATTTTTTTTATTTGAAAAAAAAACTGTCTCAAAATTACTGATACAAATTGTATTTTAACGTTATCAATAGAATAAATTTACTGATAAAATATAGAAGGTGTTTGGCACTTGAGTTTAACTCAAGTTAAATTGTATTTTTTTTATCTTTTTTCTGAAAATTTTTTTTACCTTTTCTGAAAAAATCAACAAAAATTACTATTCAAATTTAAAAATTTCAACTCAATTCAAACTCAACTCATTTAGCAAATACCCTCATAATTCCTATTCTAAATTTTATTTTCACTTGGATAAATAGATAGAACAATTCTAGTTACCCAAAAACTTTTTTTTTTATTCCGCAGAATCAAACTACCTAAACATCATTTTCGTACTAAACAGAAGTTGATCCAAGATGACGAAATCATATGCAAAAAGAAATGGACAAAATATGACGCAAATGAGGTATTAATTATTTCAACATGAACGAGTTTGAGTAACTTCATCCCGCTAGCCTCTTGTGTTTGAAAACCCCGATGGGTATGATGGGTAAGGATGGAAAACGGATAAAGTCCAGTCTCTAACTTTTTTTTTTTTTTTTTAATTATTATAGAAAGTCCAGTTTCAACTTTATCCATAGAAAAATATTGGATTACCTTTTCCTCCGCTAGCTCGTGTTGTTTTGGGCTAGAACTTCGCTTACATATATATATATATATATATATATATAAAAGAAAATTAGGTAGAGAGTCATTATTTGAACAAAATTTTTTAATTTTGTCAATTCTAATATTAAAGTAGAGTAAAAAAAAATAAAAACTTAAAATGTATTTATAAAAAATAACAATATGGATATTGTTTCATTTTTTCTTGAAATTTTATGTTTTATTTATAAAAATATATATCTCATTTCGACTTAAAATAACAAAATTATGAACTTTTAAAGTTTGAGTTTACCATACATATTTAGAAATATTATTAGTGAAAAGTAGTTTTGAGTTGAAGAAATAGATTAAAAAAATGGAAATGTATATAGAAATATCCCCCAAACACCCCTAATTGTGCTATTACTAGTGTCATTATTTCATCTAACCTATCATCCAGATTCCATTCTTATTAAAAAAAAAACCATTTTTTTAATAAATAAAAGAAAACCATTTTGATTCCTTGTGTATAGCCACAATTCATCTAAGCATCCATTTGGTGCGATAATTGGAGTTGAAATTTTTAAGTTAAGTTGAAAATAAGTTAAGTTGAGAGCTAGAGTTGAGCATTTGGTAAAAAGTTAGAGTTGAGAAAGTTTAACTTAAGTTAAGTATTTGGATGTAAAAAGTTGAGTTGTATTGGAAAATGCACTTGAATAGAAAATTGGTATTGGAAATGAGTTTTTTTTTTTTTTTTTTTTTATAAATTTTTTTTGGTTCTTTTGTAAAGAAATATATATTTTCTGAAGGTATAGAAATATTTTTTGTATAGAAATATTGTTATAGGTTGTAAAAGAAAAAAAATATTAATAATTAGATTTTGCCAAATTATAAGTAATTGATGAGGTTTTTTAAAAATTACCATATGACCATGTACCCACATCTTTTGAATTATGATACTTTCAGAATCAAACAACTAAATAACACTGTAAATTTGCAGTAAATATGTAAACTTTACGGCCAAATGTTATTATCTATTTTCATTTCTGGAATATCATTTAATACATTAAACAACTCGATTAAGGTGAGTCCGATCATAAAAAATGTTATATAATTTATTATCATAAAATAACTGAATATATAAAATCTCGAGTGAAATAAGTGAAAATACACATGATAATAATTGGCATTTATTTTTATTTAAGGAAAGTACGCATCAAAATTTTTTATTTACATATAAAATGTCAAATCGATACATGAAATTTCTATAACAACATAACAGGGGAAAAAAAATGTTATATAAGTTGACATGAGTGCATGGTAGCATGGAATGTGTGTGAAAGGAATGATGAACATAGGTGTGAAACCAGAAGTGGACAAGAACAAAATCATTTTGGCTTCAACGGTGAATAATATTTGAGAGAAGACCAGACCATATCTAGTTACCACGTTCTTGGTATGTGACTATAAATCAAATAACAAAACTGTCAGCATCAAATAATTTCCAAAACAATTCAGGCTATCCTAATTTAATAATTAATGTCAAATATCAGAGAATAAATTATGAAGAATAGAAAAGTAGTATGAGAGACAGCTATACATAATTCTTCTAACCAATATAAGAATAAGTAAATTCCTTGGCCTGGTGTAGCCCGCCGGTCCGAGTCAACACCCAACAAGTAATATTATAAACACAGTAGCAAAAAAGGAATAACATCATAAAGGCACGTTTGATTTCAAAACAAAATAATGAGGGCACATTTATAAACCAATATCACCTTACCTTTTTTTTTATATATATATATATAAATTTAAGAAAAAACAACTAACATCAGGAAGGGATAAAAAATAAATAAATAAATAACATATTTTAAATTATTTATGACAGAGTTTTTACTTTAATTTTTAACTAGTTTAATAAGATAGACAATAACTGTGATTTTTTTACTAAATATTTAGAACCAAAAAGCTTATAAAATTAAAATGATTTTTAATGTTTTATATTAAGTAATGAAAATATTATAATGCAATTTATAATCTCTAACTTAAAATTTATTACACGTTTTAAATTCTACTCATAAGAGTTTTTATGTGAAGTTGCTTTTTTTTTTTTTTTTGTCCCTTCTTCTTTGACATGAAGATCTTCTAAAGACTGAAAACTCTTATAACAGATTACTCAAACAATTTCAGAAACATCTTTTGGATCTGAGAAGTTTAAAACAGCTTATAAAAAGCTATGTCAAACAAACCCTCAATTAGATTAGTATCTATTAATAATCTCATTTCATAACAATTAAGCTTCCTTTTCATATTATTAATACGGGCATTATGTTGAAGGGAAAAAAAAAAAAATCAAAATCCCACGTCATAAACACAATAATAATAACAAAATATAAAAGTATAGATACACTTTATTTAATAGGTTGACATTTTAAGATAGAAATTTAATCTCTTTTCAGTCTCAAATTTATCTGCCCCTCTCAAATCTTCTCACATTAGCACCTTGAAGGCGACATTAACTTAGCACCTTGAATGCTACAGAAAGCTTAAGTACTAAGCAACGTGAAAATGGCCACCCAAGAAACGATTAAAAAAAAAAAAATTTGTAGACACGACAGTATTTTGAAAAATAAATAATACGACAAACAATAATCAGTTTATCAACTGACTGGGGTTATTATGAATTTTTCCCCCCCTCCTTTTACAAGAGTCAAAAGTGATTCATTCTTATTCATAGATAAACCTGCAGCCAGAAGAGACCGCAAAACATGATTCCATCGAGAATCAAGCGTCAACTGAGATATGCAAATTATTATAACATTCCATATCTAATTCGGATTGTAAACAAGAGTCTATATCCCCAAAAAATAAATTTCAAACAACTGTTTGTGTGGAATCATTGCCTTCACGATATCAAATCAAAACAAGTCCCGTTTGTAAATAAGACCTTTTCTCATCTATAATTAAAAAATATATAATGATAATTAAAAAAAAAAAAAAAAAAAAAGACATTTTCTCCCCAAGGCTGATGTTTTTCTTACAGTCTAAATAGATATTTGGGCTTTGAATAGAACTTGTCAGGCCTGTGGTGTAGGTGGGTCTGTGGACAGCCCAAATCCATAACCAGGGCCTGGCCTCATTTTTCAAGATTGGGCTGCAGAAATATGAAAAAGCCCAGGCCCATTTTTGGTTCTGTAGTAGCTCTTATAGTTGCTGCTTTTTTTTTTTTTTTGGGAAGTAAAGGCATTGCTTTGTTCGAACTCCACAGTCAAATGCATCGAAACCGAAAAAGATCTAACCAGTAAACAACGAGTGGTTGACAGCTGTAATAAAATAAGGCTACCCCCAACGTTGTTATCTTGCTTCGAGAAAGGAAAACGCTGTCTGCAAAAGTACTGCAATGCACTCTCAAATTCGGAATTAAAATCAAAAGAGATATTCGCGTGTGTGTGTGTGTGTGTTTGCGTGTGTATATATATATATATATATATATATATGTGTGTGTATATGTGTGTACGTACACCCCCCCGGATAACACAGGAAAATGGCCCGCGCCGATTTCACTTTCGGCTCCTTTTGCTAATTGCATTAGTTAAGAGTAAAAATTAAAAAAAAAAAAAAAAATCAATTGCATGATTAGCATGCCAAATAGAATACATAAGAAATTAACAATCATTGAAAACTATCAATGAACAAATACACATGCTGAAAAAGTATACATATAAATATATATGTTAACTGATTTCTAGTTAAATTATGTTTATATTGAAATTAAAAGTATGATTAGGAGGGTTATTAATGCGCATGCCAATTAAGCAGTTTTTTGCATGAGTTTTTTTTTTTTTTAAATTTTTTATTTTCCATGAGTTGATGAATATCTCAGTACCACATACATATGTTGCGAAGGGCGTAAAGGACAAAGAGCATGCGAAGGGAGGAGGAGAGTTGGGGCATAAATGGAAAAGAGGTGGCACCGGCAAGCAGGCAGCAAATCGAGAGCTCAGCCACGTGATTTTGTCGGGTAATTCTGACAAGTCTTTTTTTTTTTTTTTTAAGTTAAGTTTTAATTTTTAATTTTTATGCATGATTTCCTAATTTTGTTTTCAAAGTTACCGCCACGGAGAAACCGATGCCCCCCCCCCCCCCCCCCCCCCCCACCACTTCTGCTGTGCTGCGGACCATTCCCCATTCCCCCCACGGCCCTGTTTCCCACCTTTCATTCCATTTCCCAACTCCAACCCCCACGCGCGCATTCATGATCGGATATATTTTGACACAAATATAAAAATTATATTGTATTTTAACATTAAAAATGATATTAAAATTAGACTGGAGAGGAACTTTCATCTTTCTTTCTCTCTCTAACATGTGAGGGTTAGAGTTTCTCAATTATTTATCTCTTTTAGGGTCGGATTCTAATGCCCTCGACTTGTCTATGGTTTCTCGATCCTAGAAATGAAGGTAGAAATAATATGGTGAGGGTCTTGATAGAGATGAGTTTATGGTAGGATGATAGACTTTATGGGAAGAAGTAAGGCAATAATAAGATTGTTGGTGGTGGTGTGTGGTTGTCATGTACCAGAGAGGTCCTGCAACAGCTCGGTTTCGATAATCCAGTTTTTTCCAGCGACGTGGTTCATTTTTCGGCAATAACTCTTTCTATGTGATTAGTTTTTTTGTTTTACAGTATGTAGGTTTATGTGTAATAATGATAATGTCTTCATCGTCTTTTCTTTGACTGCTTTATTTTTATTTGTTATTTCTAATAACGGAGGTGGTTTATCCACCTTTCGCATTGGTTGTTTATCGTGAGATCTGAGTCTTGACGGTGTTTTTGTCCTGCTAGAATTACTTCTATGCAGAATTAGTAGTGGCTCTTGTGCTACTGAGTCTTGACCCTCGATTGATTAAGAAATTCCACCAACTATCGAGGTTTTATCAAAAAGAACCTAACATATGCTCGATTTCAATGTGTTGAGGTATATATCTGTTATTGGGGCTCAAGCATATGTCTTTCCCTTTAAGTGTCATCAGATTTTACTGGTGGATTCATTCTTATTTAAGGGTTTTGTCTCCTGTAATATGGGGTTTGTTATGTTTGGTGTTTTTTTATCTCGTTAGTGAGAGTAACGAAAATTTTCCTTTCAAAAAAAAAAAAAAAAAGGCAGAAAAATTAACGAAAATAAATAATGGGTAATTTGACACATATATTAAAATTCAGAAGTTATAATATGTACATTTCATAATTCAGGGAAATATTGACATTAATAATATAAAATTTATGAATTTTTTTTTTCTAAAGGTAGAGATATATATGTGTATATATTTTTTGTGCATTGTTATTAAGATATCATGTATTTTTTTTTATAATATTAATATGATATTCTTATGTAAAAAAATACAGTTTAGATACTGTAAGTTAAATTTTTAGGCATATTAAAAATAGGCTTTATACCCTTTTTTTATCATTATTATTTAACTAGTTCTAAACTAGGAAAAAAAAAAACAAGAAAACTGAGTTAAAATTAAATTTGGTATACTGGTTTAGAATTAAATTTATAAGTTAGATTTGGTTGACAGTTTAAAAATTAGTTAAAATTTTTATTGACTTTTTAAAAAAAAAGATAAAAACTAAGTTAGAATTTTTAGATCCAAACCCGGTATCTAAACGCAAGCGAAATGTTAACTTGAACCGAAATGGCTTTAGTTTTTCTCTTTTGTCATATTTTTGGTTTTTAAAAAAAAATAATTTTAGGATGGTTAAATAAAAAGAAAAAAATGAGAGCAAAGACATGAAAGAGATTTTATATTTAGAAAGTCAATTTCAAGGCGAAAATGATATTTTAAAACGTGAGGGTAATATTTTAATATCATTAAAAGTACAACATATCTTCATTACAATTATGAAAAATACAAGCATTTTGAGATCCTTGCATTGTATTAGCCGGTCTGTTTATTAATTTGTAACGGATAGAAAAAGAAATAAAGATAAGAAGTAGTAGAATTGAATTACAAATCTAAGGAGATATCCTCAAAATTTTAGAAAAGAAAGAAAATAAGCACGCGTGATACAATGTCTACGCGCCGGTCATCGCGTGCACTATTTTGGCACCGGCATTTCGTGATCCCACCAGTGGGTCCACCTGACCCGTCCCAAACTGTTTAATTTGACTGTTTGACTTTCACCACCCCGACACGTCAGCAAAGTATTACTACTCGCCATTCCAATTCCACCTGAGCCCTAAATACTCCTTCCCACACAGAATCTCCCCCTCTTTATACAAACTTCGGTACAATCTACTGTACACTCTCGATCCTGTCCCACACTGGCTTCCCAATTTCCCATCAATCAAAATCAAACGGTCCTTTGCACGTTGAGCTTCACGACCAACTCTGTGGGGTCCAGAATATCCAACGGCTCAGATCACATCTACCCAAACTTTCATGTTTTTTATTGGCGTCGCATTATTTTCTGCCCATATAAAAACAATTCCTTGGCTCCATCAGTCACACTCTGCAATAACCAAAAAAAGAAACTAAAAAAATTAAAAAAAGAAATTAAAGTTTTTTTTTTTTTGCAGTCTATTATTATTGTCTTCTCGTGGCAAGTATTTTTCTTTTTCTTTTGTTTTGTTTTTTTGTTTTTTGTTTTTTTTTTTCTCTTCTATTTGAAGACACGATTGAAGAGAGTGAAGAGTGGAGTGAAAGTGAAAGTTGTCTGTGTTGGTGTTGAGTTGAGAAATGGAGGAGAGGCCGGAGACGGAGCTGATATCGATACCAGCGACGCCGCGGGGGGTGTCGACGCCGGAGATACAGACGCCGACTGGGCAGAGGTCGCCGAGGCCGGCGTCGAAGGAGGCGAAGTCGTCGACGGCATGGACGCCGACGTCGTTCATATCGCCTCGGTTCCTGAGCCCGATAGGGACGCCGATGAAGAGGGTGCTGATCAACATGAAGAGCTACTTGGAGGAGGTGGGCCACCTCACCAAGCTCAACCCTCAAGACGCCTGGCTTCCCATCACCGAGTCTCGCAATGGCAACGCCCACTACGCCGCCTTTCACAACCTCAACGCCGGCGTCGGCTTCCAGGCTCTCGTTCTTCCCGTCGCTTTTGCTTTTCTTGGCTGGTATTTATATATATACATATATATATATGTATATGTATATTTCTCTGTTTTCTTAATTTTAATTTTACCCAATCTTATTTACTTCTTTTGTGCTACACACTCGTGTGTCTTTTGAAGTTTATTAGTTAACGTTGTTGTTAATCTGAAAATGTGTTTCTTTCTTTCTTACTTTTAAAGAAAAATACTGCACTTCTGAAAGTACTTGTTTCATTTTCACTTCACTCTGTTAATCTCCGAAATGGGTTTTTCATTTCATTCTTTTTTTTTTTTTTTTTTGGTTTCCACGTTTTTAATAATGTTAAAAAGAATCCTATGTTTACCTTAAAGAAGAAGTATCCTATGTTGGATGAAAAAAGGGTCTTGTTTAAATTCTTCGAACATGTAATTAATACCTTAGTTTTGACTAGAAGTCCGAAAGAAGAAAGGAAAATGGAACAACATCTGGGCCTGGTTCCTTCACAAGTTAGCACTGGCAATAATTTTGAAAAATGTCTCAAGTTTTTCTGGATAAGTATTTGTTTTTTTCCCCGATTTTTTAACGTTTTAATCAAAGATTTGATTTGAAAAAGAATGGAAGATTATCTTTGTTCTTTTGCTTTTTTCCCGTAAGTTCAATGATTCTGGAGAAATCTCATCTACACTCCAGGGACCACTCATAATTCTGTCATTTCTTTCATGATATTATAAACACAGATGGCCCTTTAATTCTTTTGATTATTTCTCCTTTTGCTTTTTTTCCACTTCAAAATTTTTTCTTTACGACTTTTAAATGGTACACTAAAGTTCCACCATGTGCAGCCTTCGATATTGCACTTTCATTATCATTCTTTTCAACTTTTGTCCCTTCTTTATTATACCAAATTATCTTTTGCATAGCCATGAAAAACAACAAATTTTCTTTTACATCAAATTGTATTGACCACACTATGAAACGTTGCTGATTAGTAGACAACCCTGTTTTCATCAAAACACAACACCTCGAATAATAAGTGGCGTCAGCAGTGGGCTCCAGAGAAACCGTTTTTTTTTTTTTTTTGGAACTCAATATCATTGTTAATCAAAACACTGCTAGAAGTTTTGGCGTTTGTAATTGGCCACAAGAGTTTATATTGGAAGTTAAAAAAAGAAAGATTAAGGGATGGATAAGCTAGCTGTCAAATCGAAATCTTATAGGCTGCTTTATAAAGCTTATTATGAACCATGGTGGAACAGAGATGTCTTGAATTCACTTTGTTTGCTGTCTATAATTATGTTTACAGGAGTTGGGGTATACTTTCCTTGACCATAGCCTATTGTTGGCAACTTTACACGTTGTGGGTCTTGGTTCAGCTCCATGAAGCAGTCCCGGGAAAGAGATACAACAGATACGTTGAACTTGCACAAGCTGCATTTGGTAAGTAGGATTTACCAATTATACATACATATATGTATGTACACGTACGTACGTATGTATGTACGTACATATGTAAAATATACACTTTCTAGTAGAAGTTTATAATATAACTATTGCTTAGAAGCTATGATAGAACTATTTAAAGAAGCAAGTTTTGTAATTTTCTTTTTCTGTTTCACATGAATGTAATAACTACTTTGAATTTTGTGTACTTAAGTAGTAATTATATGCTTCATGATTGATTAAATTAGCAGAACCACCTCGCGATAAAAGAACAAGAGAGGATTAAAATTCCTTGTCGGCCCTCAATAAAATATGAACATTGGTAAAAGGTCTTTTGTCATCTTCAGGTCGTTTGATTTCCTGATATATGTTGTCCTTGCAACACGTGACACTGCTTGGTTTTGTTTTGTTGTAATGCCTAAACCAAGTAACTTTAGTTGAAGGTTGTCTTTCCATTTGCAGGGGAAAGATTAGGTGTTTGGCTTGCACTCTTCCCGACCGTCTACTTATCTGCTGGAACTGCGACGGCTTTGATTCTCATCGGAGGAGAGACCATGAAACTATTCTTTCAGATAGTTTGCGGTCCTCTTTGTACATCAAATCCCTTATCAACAGTGGAGTGGTATCTGGTGTTCACTTCTTTATGCATAGTCCTGTCTCAGCTCCCAAACCTTAATTCGATTGCAGGACTGTCACTTGTTGGTGCTGTTACAGCCATAACTTACTCAACAATGGTTTGGGTCCTCTCCGTGAGCCAACCAAGGCCGCCCACAATTTCTTATGAACCCATCTCACTGCCGTCATCTACTGCTGCCGTCTTTTCTGTTTTAAATGCTCTTGGAATTGTCGCCTTTGCTTTTAGGGGGCACAATTTAGCTTTGGAGATTCAGGTGCGTACTTTATTTTGTAATTTATAGTTCATTCACTCTTTAAACTAAAAACCAAGAATTGTGTTTGTCGTTGTTGGTTTTGTTGTCACTCAAGGATTTCCTTGGCGTCATTGCAGGCGACAATGCCGTCAACGTTCAAGCATCCGGCTCATGTGCCTATGTGGAGAGGGGCCAAAGTTGCTTACTTTTTCATTGCCTTGTGCTTGTTCCCTGTTGCCATTGGAGGTTTCTGGGCTTATGGGAATCTTGTAAGTTGTGTAACTTCATTTTGTTCTCGCAAATAATAGGCACATGGGAGTGTTACCAACAGAATGGCAATAACTTGAGTTAAACATTCAGAAAACCTATTGAGTAGCATTGTACCAGGAATGTCATAATTGATTGGATACAATTGTGTTTTTTTTTTCTGCAGATGCCTTCCGGGGGAATCCTCAACGCCTTGTATGCGTTCCACATTCATGACATTCCTAGAGGGCTTCTTGCCATGACATTCCTTTTAGTCGTGTTCAATTGCTTGAGCAGCTTCCAAATCTACTCCATGCCTGTCTTCGACAGCTTCGAAGCTGGCTACACAAGTCGCACGAATCGTCCCTGCTCAATATGGGTGCGATCAGGTTTCCGAGTCTTCTACGGATTTGTATCCTTCTTCATTGGAGTGGCACTCCCGTTTCTCTCGAGTCTGGCTGGTCTTTTGGGAGGACTCACCCTTCCGGTCACGTTCGCCTACCCTTGCTTCATGTGGGTTCTCATTAAAAAGCCTACAAAGTACAGCTTTAATTGGTATTTCAATTGGATCCTTGGTTGGTTGGGGATTGCCTTTAGCTTGGCGTTTTCGATCGGAGGTGTGTGGAGTATGGTCAACAGTGGACTTAAGTTGAAATTCTTTAAACCCAACTGAGATTTGATCAAGAAGAACAGCAAAATAATATCAAGTTATGCTATAGGAGCGAACCATTTTGAACTTATTTTTGCTTTACATTAAATACAGAGTGTGTGCTGCATAATGTTCCTTGTGGCAAATAATTTAATGGTGTGATTGGTGATTTGCAATCTTGTACTGCTTCTGTAATTTGTCTTCCCCTAAATGAAATGGTGAAGAGAATTGTTACTTTTTAGTCTGTCAATATCTTGGTGTAGTTATTGCTCAACAATATCTGCCCTATTTTGAAGCATCAAAAAGCCAAAAAATGAGGGTGAATAATGCCGGGGTAGTTTCATTATCCGAAGTAGTGAAGTTGTGTGTTTGATATCCATCGACCTTCATGATTGTTGACGGAAAGCGTGAACTGTTCTCCTTTCTGCTCCACCTGTGATCTCCTCAGTATCGACCGAGCAAATAACGAAATTCTTCTCACGAGGATGCCATGTTCCATTCCTCTTTGGGATGGCTTGTGTTGGGCCATTGTTCTCAAGTGCCCACAATGAGAGATGCATCCAATGATTTAGTTAACGTTGATCAAGAAACAACAAAGACAGTTGGTGAAACTAACACACAAACTTATCCGCACTCTTACTTAACTAACCTCAATAAAATTAGTTAGGTAGCATGGCATCAATACGAGTTGGTAGTACTCAAAACCATCCACTATGTATATAATATACAGATAGTCTCACATATGTCATCCCTCTCATATTGCGTCATTCATAGCATTACCATACCTTCCCTATTCATTATGGGTTGGTTATTTGTCAGCACGGGTTTAGCTTACGATGTATTTGGAAGCCCCCATCCAAACGAGTATTTTACGGAGAACTGACAAGGAATTCCATTAATAAATTAGCGTTTTGATTATTTGGAACAACTCGATGAATTTAGTAGATCTTTTTAGGAGGTCCCAATTACTATAGATAGAACAATCCAATTTTTACAGTGCCATTGTTAGCTGTTTACGGACTAGCTATACCTACCATTTCTTTTTTTGGGATCAATATCAACAATACAGTTCCTCCAACGATAAACCTAATACGAATCATAGAGTTACTTGTAACGTAATTTGTATTATGTTATACTCGTCATTGATACCAATATCTGAACAATATCATGTAATAAAATTCTAAATAAAAAGATTACATATAAATCAATTAATTATTATAAATTTTTAAATAAAAAATTACAAATTTCACAGGACATACAGTATGGCATACGAGACTATACTTATATATAATATGCTTTGTGATTGTAAATAAAATAATTTTTGTCAACTTAAAGCAATTGACTAAAGTTGACAACATGACTGATCAACAATGGAACACTACAGAGGGAATTTTAAACAAAAACCGCCGTTCAAAACCATGATGACAATCCACTAATAAAAAAGCACGATTGGAAACATTAGAATGAAAGGTAATAGGGACAAAGCAAACATGATAACCACGCATGATTCGGCATCAAGTCAAAATGCTGCCCAAAGTTAGATACAGTGATAAATCATGGTCTCTAAGAAGGTGGGGTTACAAAATCATAATGGACGCTTCCTGGAAAGTGAAGGCCGATTATCTCCATGAGCTTTAGGTGGGCCTTACCATATATATATATATATATATAAGATATATCTCTATATATACACACACACATATAACTTTGTTTATTCAGTGAATTGCGCTGTACTTTAGACACATATTTAATTAATTAAGATTAGAAGGAGGGTTTTTTTTTTGGTGGGGGATGGAATGAGAAATATCTCATATATATATATATATTTATATTTATATTTATTTATATATATAACACCAATCATAGACTTCGCCTGACACTGACATAGTTAAAGAAGTTTTAATTCCGAGGATTTTTTTTTTTTTTTTAAGAGATGAAAGAAGCATATAAGCGCTTTTGAAGTATTCAAAGGGTAAAAGGGACATGTTTTGCGGATTTATGCTGGGCAATTTTGGCGCTATCTGCTTTTGAATAGCGACTAACTGACTCTCTTATTTTTTAAGTCCTATTTTAAAAAGCTCAAATGGGGTCTAAATCTATTCTATCGTCGACAAAACTGTGGATTTTCTCTCCTATTATTATTAAAGTCAGTTATGTGCAATGAATCTTTTTAACTTCTCAGCCACCCAACTAGATGTAAAAGAATAAACTACGAGATGGTCACTAATGGTCTCTGTTGCTGACGATTTACAGTCTATTAAAAATCTAATAGGATGAAATGTTGTTAAAAAAAAAAAAAAAAAACTTATCAAACAAAATAAATTAATGAGATATTTCACAAAATACAATATGAAAAATTGCTATCATTGGTGGTGGTGGTAAAGAAATTCTACTTATAATTTTCATTTTTATCAACTCTCGGATTCGGAGCTTGATATACACGTCTTATCTTGACCTTGTCAAAAAAAATTATGTATAATCGCTCTCACTTGTGATCTCAAGATACCTCTGTATGACGTTAGAAAATGACCTAAAAATATCACTTATCCTTTTTTTTTTTAATAAAAAAATAAAAAAAAAGAAGAAAAATTGCTGACCGTGAGATGACACTATCGTAGTTCGGCTGAGTAGACTCCAAGAAAATGAGATTCTCGTTGACCACATAACGCATATTTTCAGCGAATTAATGCGTATATAGTCACTGCATTAGCAATATAAACAATGTCATACACTATCTACAAGACCCGTGTGAAGTGCCATTTTTAAATGTCATTGACACTTGACACAATTATTCTCTCCCTCTTTATTTTGCTTTAAAGCATACAATTATAGTAAGCACAGCATTCAACATTAATTCAACCCACATTTTAACTAAGTGGATATCAGATCAATAATACTGCTGAAAAAAAAGTGTGAAAAATGCAAAGAAATAATGGGCAGGGAAAAGGAATTTCAGTATTTCTCTTGGACTAAACAATTAAAAAAACATTAGGACGAAATAGTTTCTTCTCTTTCAACCCCCATTAAACATCCCAAAACCAGATGGTATAATGTTCGATTTTAAGATCTGATACTACTGCAACTTAAGTCCATTAATGTTGAATAAAATTGAAAAGAAACAAGGTAAAAAAAAAAAAAAAAAAGATTCAAACTTTCATGCATGCAAAACTTAGGAGAAAAAAAAAAGAAGATAATATGCATTTCCTTATCGTAAAGTAGCCAAAAGCAGTTGTTTCTTTTGTCCATTCTCTCAAACCCGTAATTTCCGTCCAAGACAGATGGACCCAAAAGATAGATTTACAGAACCCAAAAAAAAAAAAAAAAAAGGCAGCCAAGTAATAAAAACAAAAACTCTAACAAAAGACTCGGAATAAGCAACTACCCGTTTCTTTCTTTTTTCTTCTTTCTTTCTGTTCTTTCTTTCTTAATCCTATATACTCTATACCAACCACAACGGACCAAACCCTAAAAAGGTAAAACAACAACTTTAGTACTCGAAACGACATGGAAGTACTGCGACGAAGTAGAGAAAGAAATCATCAACCACCACCACCACCCTAGCAAAAAAAAAAAAAAAAAAACCACCACCATCACCCAAAAAAAAAAAAAAAATCCCGCAATGAAACGTAGCCTGTGATACTAGGATCACTTGAAGCCCTTGCCGGTCATGGAAATGGTGAGGTCCGGCCAATTAGCAAAGCAATCCCCATCAACCAAGCCTCCTTCCGAACCGCCATTCATCTGCCACGTGTTACCTCCCGAACCGCCATTACTGGCAAAATCACCGACTTCAGGAAACGGCCACACCCCTTTCCCGTACCCGAATCCCATTTCCTGATCAAAGCCATTATTCTGCCCGAGTCCGAGTCCGAACCCGTATCCACCGAGAGCCAAAAGCCCCGTCGTTTGGGAATTCAGCAGCGAGGTGAAGCCGAGGCCGGAGCTGACGTTCTCGTTGAGGTCCGGGTTAGGGTTAGGGTTCGGGTTCAGATTGAGGTCATCGGAAGCGGGTTCGGGCTTGGAGAGGGGGAAGTGATCGGGGAAGATAATGGGGGCGGAGGTGGGGAGAGGGTCGGAGGAGGAAGAGGAGGAGGCGGTGGTGGCGGCGGAAGAGGAAGAAGAGACAGGTGAGGAGCGGGAGCGCTTGGAGTTCTTGCGGGAGCCGCCGCCGACGGGGACGTCGCGGAGGGTGCCGCCGTGGGTCCAGTAGCGGCGGCAGGACTTGCAGAAGTGGCGAGGCTGAGAGAGGTTGTAGTTGTTGTAATAACAGAACTTGGTGTTGTTCGAGTCGCAACGCGGGCACGGCAGCGGCTCTGCCTGCGGCGGCGGCGGCGGGTGCCCCATGCTCATCTGCTGCTGCTCCCTCGCCGGCGGTCGCCTGTTATAATCCCCTGATTCTGAAGGCATTTCCTTTTTTGTTTTGTTTGTTTATTTTTGGGAATTCGGAGACTCTCAGAAAGAAGGAGACAAAAGGGCTGAAGAATTGAGAGAGAGAGAGAGAGAGAGAGAGTATTGAAGTTTCGTTTGGGAAGTAGTGAGTGGCTTTGTAATGGCGATACGTGTGTGTAGATAGATAGAGAGAGAGACAGAGAGAGAGAGAGAGAGAGAGAATAACTGAGATTTTTTAATTTTTTAATTTTAGATTTTTTTAAGAATAATAAAAAACAAGGAGGAACTGTCGAGGAGGCAAATAAGGTGAGAGCCGGTTGCGGGAACCGTACGATGATGTGGCGCGTGGCTAAGCTTGTTGGGGGACTAATAACTTCATGAGCAAGGTATATCTGCTACGAACGACTGTAGGGAATATATCTGCGCTTCTTACGTGGCGGCTTTTCATTCCACCTGGATTTAATCATTAGTATAGGAATGTCCCACCGAACAGACAGATAAAAATGATTGTCGTTTCTGTTTACCACTAGAAGCTTGCCACGTTGGTGTATAAACGGCGTGATTTCGGGGATCCCGCTAATTATTTCTTCTTCTTCCCTTCCGTGGTGGTTTAGAACCTTAGATCAATGAACAGAGACCTACCGGCGCGTGTAATAAAAATATTTATAAAACATTATCATATCAATTAAATTTTTTAAAAAAAAAATTTGTACGTATCTATGAATAGATTTTTTACTGTTTAAAAATCTACTTACAACAAACGGGAATCGTTTTATTAATGACATGTTTCATAATTGGAGTGAACATGAATACAATGAGGCCTTGTTGATAAAAAGTTTAGTTTAAATTAAACTGTATTTTTTTTATCATGTTTTTTATTTTTTTTAAAAAAAATTGTTTGTTTTTTTTGAAAATTCAAAAAAATTCAAAAAAATTTACTATTTAAACTTATAAATCTTAACTCAAACTTACACACCAAACACCCCCTGAATTTAAAATTAGGATTCGAAATCAAAATATATTGTTTATTTAGATTTTAAGAATCGGAATTGAAATCATTATTAATATTATTTATGTATTTATTTAGAACAGAAATCAGAATTAATTACTATAAATTTACTTATATATCTATTTATTTATTATGTTTTTAAAAATTAAAAAATAATTAATTTTTTTAATTTATTATCATATTATTAATCAAAAATAAAATAATCATTATGATATTAAGGTAATAAAATTAAATTGTGTAATTTTTTGTTTGAAAAAATTAAAAAGAGTAAAAAAATGAATTAAAGTAAGTAAAGTATAAAAAATATAACAATAGAAACATAATAATAGCTTATGATAAAAAAAAGTTCTTTATTTACTCTAATAACGTTAATAGTAATTAGGATTTTTAGATAATATTAAATTAATAAAAATATATTATATTTAGTTAATAAAATTAATTAATATAGGTTGTTATTACTTTTTAATACAATTTTTTTTTGCAAATAAACTAAGGATACAAAGATAATTTAACGTTAATGGTATGAATGAGAGTCACAATCCGGAGGGGGTATGGGATTGTCAATCTCATTCCTTAATCCCAAATTGATGTGAGACCAACCATTCTCACTCCCATTTAAAAAAAAAAAATAAACAAGTAAATAAGAGATTGAGTCTCATTTTTTACTTCTATTCCCTACTCATGATAAGTAAACATGTCATAATTATAATAGAGCTCTATTTGGAGACATTTTTCTCATATTTATGCTAAAGCTTACAGGTGTTAAAAACGTTGCTCGAGATCATTATTTATCTATTTTTTATTTTAAATTTAATAATTAAAATATTCAGATTTTATGGATCCGTTTGGTGAATGAATTTGAGTTGGAAATTTTAAGTTTCAATCGTAATTTTTGTTGAATTTTCAGAACAGACAAAAAACTTTTTCAGAAAAAAATAAAAATTGAGATGAAAATTTTAGTTTGAAATGGTTTTTCAAACACCCTCTATATCTTTAAGTAAAGTCCTGTACATATAAAATGTTAATTTTTTTTTTAAATTAAGATTTTTTTTCATAGCTTGAAATGATAGAGTTCAAATCGTGCATTGTTAAGTGGAGTTAGTAGTAAAACCTAACTTTGTCGTGAAATGTTAAAAAGGGAAAATTGATGTTTAACGTTTATATTTTTCTACTAAAAGAAACTGACTCGTGTTATACTGTTAGTTTAATTAGCAATACCCGAAGGAAGGGAAAATTAAAAAAAGGGGACTTGGGAAAGGAGCAAAACTGAAAAGAAAGAAAGAAAGAAAGAAAAAAAAAAAAAAAAGAGAAGAAACGTTGATGATGTTAGTGGGGGTGAGAACTGAGAAGACTGAAAGAAGAACAATTCGTAAGTATAACCGCCAAAGACGGAGAAAGAAACTGGGAAGCCATATAGAGAGGAGACCGTGAAAGAGTCATCCATCAGTCAAAATGATAATCTCACAATTTATTTATTTTTTTAAAAGGAAAGAAAGAATTAATGAAACGTCGGACCGACAAATCATGCGGTGTCGGAGAGCGTGGGAGGCAATTATTGGCTTTGCTCCTTCCTTTGTTTATTATTAATTATTATTACGTGCCACCGCCTCACTGGCCCCGCAAACACCCCCCCCCAAAAATTTCTCTCTCAAACTCTCTAATTACACATTACTTGCCACTTGGTCTTTGTTTCTCCCTCTCATGACCTCTGTCCACCCTCTGGCTTTGCCTTCGCCGGATTTCTCGCTCCCCATTTGATTAATTTTTCCCAAGTCTATCTCTCTCTCTCTCTTTTTTTTTTTTTTAATATATACCAACAAACATTCTTAATACTACGTACAACTTCCTTAATAATCTTATTATTATGTCCTTTTTTATTTTTTTGCCCCTCTTTCGGGGATGTTAATCTTACTTTATCTTTATTTTAAAAAAAAATCCTTATTTTATCTTATTATATGTAAAGGTCTCAAAGTGCTTTCCCCTTCTTCCTACACGTGACATGCCTTTTGTCCTTTTTTTTTTTTTTTTTTTTTTTTCTTCCGTTGCCCCGTGATTTGTTTTCCCTTTTATATCTGCTTAAAAAAAATTTCCTCTATTTCTTTAAAAATCTTAAAATTTTTTATCTTTATTTTTATTTTTACATGATAAAAAGAATCAATCCAACTATCTTATTTTTTAGATAATTCTTAATGATTAACACATATTACTTTTTAAAAAAAATTTAATTGACTTTTTAACTGATTTAATTACATTTTTTTCTTTCTATTTTATTTCCAAAACAACTTTGATTACTACTTGATGTAACATCTATGCATTTTATTTTTTCTTTTTTTAATTTTTTTCTCTTCCGGTTACCATTGACACCTCCTTTTTTTTTGTGCTAATATGCCCTATTAATAATAAAAATCTTAAATTTATCCTAATCTAATTATTATTTTTTTCTTTTATCTCTGTAAAAATAAATTTTTTCAGATATATTGTAGAATTAAAATTGATAAAAGTACAAATATTGCTTTTGATTTGGCATCTCTAGGTGCATGCACTACGAAAGAAAAGGATTACGTGGCGTGAATAAAACAAAAACTTGTTCGAAATTGAGATCAGAAAAATCTTTGTACCCAAATAGGTTTGCTCTTCCACCTGATTATACTGCACCTACCACTCAGCAGATCAGAAAGTTTTCAGAGTTAATTTTGTGGTTTGACCGGCCCCGGCCCAGCTGAGCCCCCAGTATGCCATAAGCCAGGGAGTTTAACTTATAGGCGATCGGGGGGCCCGTGGGGTGATGATATATATATATATATATGTATACATATACACACACATGTTATATATATATATATAGATATATGGATAGAGAGATATATACAGTGTGTTTGTCTCTCCGGTGTCGCTGTCAAATAGAGAGAAGGAAGGGAGTGAGTAAGTGTGAAAGTGGGTAGGTTAGGGACAAAGGGACGTGTCACAGTCTCTGCGTAGAGAAAAGAGGCAAAACCGCTATTATGGAATTTGACGGTCCTCATGAGGGGGAAACTTGGTCGAATCCTTGCTGAGCCTGAGTGACTCATTAGTCATCACTCCATTACTGCTAGTAGAGTTGTAGCCACTGTTTCTGTGATTGGACCCACCGACCTTCCTGCCTAGTTAGTTCCCACACCCTTTTTCTTCACTTCCTAATGCGGCTAATCAGACTGGTCCCCTTCAAGAAACTAGCTACACACTTTCTTAACCATCCACTTCTGGTCTTCATTTTCTCGCCCCTTTCCTTTGTCTTTTCTACTATATATGTATATATATATATATATATATAGAATATGTATACGATCATAGTACGTTCCCTGTCGGTTTATGTGACGTATGATTCCAACTTCTAACGTATTAAAAACGAGGATTCTAAATAGGATATATATATATATATATTTTGGGGTCATCATATCATCATTATTGTTGTTAGGATTTTTCAGATATCATAATAAATATTGAAAAGCGGTTTTATTTTGCAAATTTTAAAAATATATGAAATTTTATCAGAGAGTTCTAAACACAAATTTTATGTTCAGACTCACCCTATTTAGAATGATTATGTCTTGTATCTTTTGAATTATATGTATCATCTGAATATGTGGTTAATGGATAAACACTCTTTGCATGTAAGAAATTTTTTTTGTTTTTTGGAGAAGTCTTCATATAACGTTTTTAAGTAATTAGAGGTTTAAATTAGGTTTGGTCTATTTACATATAGTTTGTCTAAAGACGTTCCAATGCCCAAAAGGCTTATCTTATAAGATAAGTCTAGAGATCATAGACTATAGATATGATATGACTAAAAGTTTTTGGGGTTTGCTTGTGTGAAAAGGGAAAGTGTAGCTGTCAAATCAAATTAAGGTGTTTCTTTATTCTATACTCACGTTAATTCAAGGCACCGCCAAGCGACGTAAAATTATCTTTAAGGGGGGGAAAAAAAAAAAAAAACTTTTTAGTAATAAAACTAGTTCTTCTAGTCGCTAATTTTACAACAAAAAATTCAGTTACGTGAGAAAGCGATGGCAATTGGAATATTTTGATGATGTATCAGTCGCTTACGAAATTTTCCACAAAGTTGTGTAGATGGCAATAATGTTGTCGGCAACTTTGCGTATTTAGTTTCTATCTTTAACCTTTTTTTTTTAATCCAAAACTAATTTCTACTTGGTCTGTTTTTTATTTCTAATTTTCCAAAACTGCTTTTAATTTAATCTGAGTAAACATTTGAATCAGAGTTAATTTTAAACATTATAATTCTCATTAGATTATTCTCGTTGCTCATCAGAAAGTGTTAAAACTATTCTGATTTATAAAGTTTCTTATAAAATGCGATTCCAAACACTTAATTAAAAAGACTAGCTATATAATTTTCTTCTCTTTTACTGAGTAAAAAAAAAATATATATATATATATATATATATATCTACAAAACTGACCTTAGTATCCTCCTCAGTCTATCTGGTCTGTCACTTCTTGTGCAGTGACGAATGAGATCTATGATCTTTTGGCCTATGTTTAATTAGGTTATGCTTCGTTTGTAGATTTCATCATGAGAAATGGATATGAGAGAAACTCTCAATGTATTTACTATTAATTTCACTTTTTCAATATAATTGACTTCGCTTTTAAAAAATTGTCCTCTAAGTTTCTTTTGAGATATTTAATTTTGAAAAATTATCGTCTAAATATAATAAAAACATATTGCTTGGTATTTTAATTCTTGATGCTTGTTATAATGTTTTTTTTTTTTTTTTTTTTTTAAGTTGTGAGTTTTTTTTTTTACTGAATTTTCTTTGCAGGTTTTGTTTTCTTGCGAGGAAACGCTGACACAATCCAAGTACTCTTCAACTTTTTGAAGTTGGAGGTGTGTAGATTTGAACTTCTCCTCTCGTAATAAAGTCATATATATATAATTACTATTAAGTTATATTTATAAATACGTGGATGTAATATTTTAATTTGAACTAATAGAGTAATTTTTTGAACACTTGACAACAAAAAAAGTAACCACTCACGTCTTATATTCATCAGAATTAGTGTTGGTGTCTATACAACACGTTATTAAACTCGAAGTATGATTAACATAATTGATTTTTTTTGGGCAACTTCTTATTGGGGGGGAAAAAGAAAGAAAGAAAGAACCTCCAAAAATAAAACAAAAGACAAAACGCCAAGGCTCATTGAAAGCTCCTTGCTTTTATTTTATTTTAATTTTTTTCTGCGTTTCCTTGCACAATAAAAGTACATTTTTATACTTAAATTGGGTTTCTATAGTTGTGTAGTTTAATGTATGATTAGAGGGAAAATTATCACAAAAGTATACCTTTTAAATTCAACTACAATAATCTAAAATACGAGGAATACCAACTCATGATGGAGAAGGTTTGTTTTATTCGTTGTTCTTATTTATACTACTCCTTTTGTTTACATACTGAAACTTTCTCCCTTAGCTACTTTTCCTTTTATTTTATTTTATTATTATTATTATTTTTTTTTTAATATAGTTTTCCCACCAGGTTACCACGACATGAAGCCCCAAAAAAGCCACTACAAAGTTTTTCCCCGCTCCAAAGGCCATATTGTCTTGTACAAGTCCATTGGATCATACCTCTCCTGAAGCAATTCGCCTTTTCTGCTCCTTGATAAGGGCCTTCATCACTGCTTTCCGTCGGAAAATCATTCTCCGAATTTTGTTTTCAACGCTTCTGTTAGGAACCCATTTCACATAGGGAAAGAAGTCTCTGCAGTCCACCTCAATAGCACCACCCTCCATAATGTCAATCACTAAAACCTTAAATATCTCTTCCCTTCCACAAGTTCCCTCCAAGGCGCTCCTCCACATCTACTGATTCTATGTCCTTTCCCACGGCTTGTAAATTTATGATATGCAACAAATTATACACATGGTCATTGACGAATCCATGATTTCAATTCAGTGAGGGTACAAATAAAGATATATAATTTATAAGATAAAATAACATAAATTTAGGTTTTTTAGCAAAAAAAAATTCTTTAATAAACATCATATTACAGTTCTCCTCAATATGTTTAAGTGCATAATAACTTTGTTATCAATAATACTATTAAGTTACATATCTTTCTTAATGCGTACTATCAAATTTTCATTAATGAATCGATACCTAACATCACGATATCATATTCCAAGACAATATCAGATATTACTTTATCAACAAGCATAAATCTACATATAGGATTAATATTGTCGGCCAATGAATTTTAGGGATGATATTAAATTATGAGAATAGAGAAAAGATAGTGTCAACTGACGGGCGAAGAGAAACATAAAAAATAGGAGCGAGAGAGAAAGTCATCGTATAACCAAAACCAGAATAGAGAAATAGTAATGACGAACAAACACGGATCTGGCTACTATAATAGATAAAGCCAAAAAGTAAATTTAAAAGTCAAAAACTGAAAAAAAAAAAAAAAAAAAAAAAAAAAAAAGGGCCAAGAAGCATGCTAAAGCGAGCATTCGGTGAATTAGTGGGATATAATATTGACCGACCAATGCAATACTTTTTCAGATGTTAAAGGATTATTAAAAAAGAAATTAAAAAAGATATAAACTGTTAAATTTTTATTGATAGGTTTTATATGATAAATGTAGCTTATTTATTATAGGGAATATCATTTGACGTCAATAATTGGCAAAATACTGACCAAGCCAAAATGACGTCTCTAGCGCTATTCCTCCCTACAACTTGAAAGCAAAATCATTCCTTGATCGTGTTAGGCATAACCTAAAGATAATTTTACATTTGGCTCTATTACATATATAAGCTGTAGAATTCGATTCCTCTTACTTTAACTTAGTAAAGAAAAAATCATTCACTAATCGGATAGATCATAGATCAGAGAAAGGAGTAGAGTAGAGTACCTCTTTGGCAACTTCAGTGGTATTTAGAACAACAAGAGTGGAAGCACCTGTTCTGATGGAGTAAATGGGCCCCTGAGTCTTGGCCCATCTGGTGAACGTCTTGTAAGGCTCTCCTTCAGTTGCAGCAAATTCCCTATCACCAGCAGCCCCGGAACCGCTGTCAAAAACATACAAAAACCCATTTAACAATCGAACATACCCATAAAAAGTGAAACTTTTACCAAAAGGGTACCCAAAAAAAAGGTTCAAGAAAAAAAAAAACCCCATGGAAAAGAAAAAGATTGAAAAGTGTACCTGGGACAGCGGGCAGATTCGGAGAATCTGTTGGGAAAAACTTTAATTAATGAAAATTATCATCAAATTTTAGATCCCATATTAAATTATCAAGAAAAATTAATCGGAAGAGTACCTGAATACAAGAAGACAAATTAAAAAAAGATGAGGTCTTCCAAAGTCAAATCTCTTTAGTTTTCTAAGGTGCTTTATGGATTCTCTTTCTTAACGGAGAAGGAGGAGCAGAGCAAAAATTACGTATTATGATTTGACTTGTAGATCACAACCCTTATAATGACATTTATATACCAACTCAAATTAGATTCCCATCAACTCCAATTTAATTAGTATTGGATTTTTACACATTAAAGCCTATACTCAATAAATATCTCTAGAGCCCAATTAAAATATCACTTATTTAGTCCTATTAAATTAGATAACCTATAATATAATTATCATTTAACATGTAAGTCCATAGTAGGAAATAATAAAATTCCAACCGAATCTACTCCTCCTGGCAAAGATGCATCTTCTGAGGGACAAAAACAACAGCAAAGAAAGACCCCCAATAGCAGCAGTGGTGGGAATGGGCGTTCCTTGAATTCCTTAGGGATATGTGCCGTCGCCGCCATGATCGGTCTCTTTTCAAGGTCAAAATGTTGCCGATAACAGGCACTTGTGCACGTGTAGTTGTGTATATATTTATATATATAAATATGTATATACAAAATAAGGGAATTGGTGTATGGGAATAAATATATGGGAAACTCATGTCTAAAATCCAAAGTCGAGAGTCTAGAGTCGAGACGAAATTCGTCGGCTTTCTTCCGAAGGCCGGGCTTCGAATATACTCACGCAGCGACTCAACAAACAACAACAACACACACATATTTTGAATATACAAAGCATTAACATAAAACCAGAATATCCACCAAAAAAAAAAAAAAAACCATAGTACCAGAAGATTGTGTTTGTTTTTTTCCCGACGTTTAAGATATACTGACATTTTTGTGTTGTTTCTGAACTTAATATGAATTCCGTTTTGGCTTCTTTGGCGTTTTTGCGGTGCCTTTTCTGAGTGAGATATTAAATATTACGAATTGAACAAATCGTGCCTACATCTTAATATCATAACTAATATGTGAAAATTGAGATTAATAGCATTTTTTTATTAGTTATGCTTAAAGTATAATTGTAAAATTGGTATTTTTTGGGACAACTTATTAATAATAATAAAAAACAAAAAAACAAAAGACAAAACTTCAAAAACAAAACAAAAGACAAAATGCAAGGCTTATTGAAAGCTCAATGATTTTGTTTTTCTCTGCGTTTCCGTTCACAGTAAATTTTAGCCATTTGTATTTAAATTGGGTATGTATATCACTCATTGTGTAGTTGATTAATGAATTACATTATATGAAAAATTATCATTGAAGTATTTTCAACTAGCGATTATAAAAATTATAATTTAAGGAGATCCACTTATATATTTATTATATTTCCTCCTTAATATCTTTGTAGTCAATTTAACAAGATCCACTTATATATTTATTATGTTTCTTCTTTTTCAGTTAATTTAGTGCGTGGAAAATAAATGTGTTTTACTTCGTCTGATTACCAAAAAACAATGGCATCTAACATATAAAGTACGAGGATTACCAACTCATCAGTCATGATGAGTATTACATTATATGAAAAATTATCATTAAAATATTTTCAATTAGCGATTATAAAAATTATAACTTAAGAAGATCCACTTATATATTTATTATATTTCCTTCTTAATGTCTTTGTAGTCAATTTAACAAAATCCACTTATATATTTATTATGTTTCTTCTTTTTTAGTCAATTTAGCGTGTGGAAAATAAATGTGTTTTACTTTGTTTGATTACCAAAAAACAATGGCATCTAACATATAAAGTACGAGGATTACCAACTCATCAGTCATGATGGAGAAAGCTTTGTTTTTTTCGTTGTTTTTGTTCAATACTACGTTCTTCCTTGTTTTCTTGTTTATTGTTTTTGTTTTTGTTTTTTTTTTTTTTGCGTCTTTTTTTTTTTTTTTTTTAAAGAAGAGCCTTACAACCTTTTGTTTACACACTGAAACTTTATTTATTATTATTCATTCTTGATCCGGATATGTGATCTAAAACTGTTTCCAACTCCTTTCCCATCATCTTTCACAAGAGCCAATTCTAGTAATTTTTTTTTTCAAAGCCACAAAAAAGCCACTACAAAGCTTTAACATACTCCTTCTCTGCTAGTTTTCTTGGCTTCAAGATTGCATGCATTGGATGGAGTTTGTGAGTGGTAAGCCCAACGGTGTCCACATTCTCTTCCTCTCCGTCATTCAGCCGCCACTCGAACTCCTGCACCAACCTTCCTATCATCACACACGCGATTAGCATCGCTTGCAGCGAGCCGGCACACACCCTCTTCCCCGCTCCAAAGGCCATTGTCTTGTACAAGTCCATTGGATCATACTTCTCATCAAGAAACCTCTCAGGGTTCCACTCTTCTGGACGTTCCCATTGCTTCTCGTCCATGTTACATCCATATATGTTAATTGCAATCTGCATTAAAAAAAAATTTTTTTTGAAAGGAAAACAATGATAATTGATTGGCAGAATCTCCGCTTGAACATTTAGATTTTCATCAAATTTTGTTAGATTATATCTAAATGGTTCAAAATTTTGTCCCGTGATAATGTTTCTTTTCATATTCTACCACAAAATTCTTCGATTAAGAAAAATATATAAAATTAGAGGACTGGAAAATTACTGACCTCTGTTCCAGAAGGAATGTAGTATCCTCCTAATTGGGTGTCTTCATGTGCATAGCGCAAAGGAACAACTGGAGCTGGGCTGTGCTTCCTCAGAGTTTCATGAAAAACAGCTAGCAAGTATGGCATCTGAGACAAGCGATCCTCAGTCACCTTGTCAGATCCGAAAACGTTGTCAATTTCCTGATAGAGTCGATCCTGTTTGCCATAAAATA
This sequence comes from Ficus erecta, assembly GCA_008635985.1. NCBI lineage: Eukaryota > Viridiplantae > Streptophyta > Magnoliopsida > Rosales > Moraceae > Ficus > Ficus erecta. The sequence goes on along the minus strand of BKCH01000654.1, from coordinate 366,040 downwards.
CACAACTTGAGACGACTGATGATGACAGGTTACTACACAAAATGCAAGAAGAATGTAAAAAAATTACCTGTCGTTTTGGATCTTTAGCAAGTTCATACATTGCCCATTCTGTTGTGACCAAAGTAGTGTCTGACGTCTCTATGATTGTCTCCCAGAGTAACATACTTATTTGATCCTCAGTAAGAGCCGTTGCTTCCGACAGCAAATAATCCACGTAGCTATTTAACTCCTATATTACATCATGGTATGAATTATTTCTGCATGTGTTTCACATAGTACTAGAAAGGGTTTAAATGAATCAAATGAAAAATACTTAGAAACGTGCCTTTGGTGCCGTCTGTCACTAAATATTTTAAAAAATGATGCTTTGGTTTCTGATTTTCTTTTTGTGAAATTTTAATTTAATACGCGATCATCGTATGTAAATATATTTTTAATATTTTAAAAGTTCATCAATGGCCAAGGTCCAAAACATCCATAAAATAAAATTTACAGACCAATTTGTCAAATGATGAAATGGAGTGGAAAAAAAGGTTACCTCTCCTGAAGCAATTCGGCTTTTCTGCTCCTTGATAAGGGCCTTCATCACGGCTTGCCGTCGGAAAATCATTCTCCGAATTTTGCCTTCAACGCCCCTGTTAGGAACCCATTTCAAATAGGGAAAGAAGTCTCTCCAGTCCACCTCAATAGCACCCTCCATTATGTCAATCACTAGAACCTTAAATATCTCTTCCCTTGACAAGTTCCCTCCAAGCTCCTCCACATATATTGATTCTATGTCCTTTCCCAGGGCCTGCAAATTTGTAACATGCAACAACTATATGTGGTCATCCCAAATTATTATCTAGCAATCTCTTTTGTTGTGTTCATGTTCTCGCTGGCTCGCTAGTTTAGGAAAGAGAATTTCAATATGCAAGAGCTTTCGACTAAAAAAGAATATGTATGGACTCACTTGTTTCAATGCTATTCCAAAGAGTTCATACTCGAATATTTTCCTAAAATTCACAGCTTCATCAGGGAAGTCCTTGACATGAGCATTAAATCGTTTTGAAATGTTTTCAGCCATAATGTCTCTGTGACAACGATGTCGTTTCTGCGCATTACGAGAGTTAGTTCAACAGGCAAGAACGATTCCTATTTTAATATAACTTGATTAAACAGACAAAAGTGGCGGGAGGTCGATTAACAAAGTGTGCGCACAACTATATATTTATGCAAGTCGCAAAATTTTGAACAGCTAACCAACCTGAGCATTGGCTCCCAGAACATTTGTGAGAATGTACCGTTTTACCATCTTATGAAAATCATTGTAGTCGCTTGTTGCAACCATACATTTATCAAAAGTCAGCATTTTGAGGGCATTTGACAGCTTTCTTGTTGATATTGATGAATACCTTGTCACCATGGCCTGAAACAAACCACTTAATTAGTTGATGACTAACGAAGTTATTAAAATCGAAGTCAAAAACTCTATGACAATCATCAATTTAAGCAATAATGTTTGGAAACAGTTGGGGATAGCTCGTAACTCATGAATTTTGAGATTAACATAGTTTGGAAAACTAATCATGGAACACATATGCACTCTTTCAAAGTGAATAATGGACCGATTAATATAATATTTTTTCAGGTGTTAGGAGGATTATTAAAAAAGATCGAAACATTTTTTTTTTTTTTTGGTGTGTCCTACATGATAAATGTAGTTTATTTATCGTGGAATTGCCAATGCGAAGGTCATTACTTAACCCATCCAATCAGTTTTCAGTCATGTCCAAATATATTAAATACAGTTGAGTTCTAACAATATCTTTGTAAGGATCAATATGGCACTGTGGGTGTGGCCAACTTTCCCCTAGATCCACACACTTTTTTTTTTTCTTTTATTGCTGAAGTACTAGATCCACACTTAAAAAAATCAAACCAACAAATAAAAATTTTCAACATTCCAATTGGAAACAAGATATGTGGCTAAAATTAATCAAGCAGTTTTTCAAACAGATTCAAATTTGCAACTCAAACGGTACACACATTATCTCCATAACTTGTCACTTCAATTTCATCCAATGACAAAAGTACCCTCAATTCACTCATATCACTAACGTCAATAATTGACAAATACCGACCAAGGCAAAACCATGTCTCTAACACTATTCCCTCCCTATACAACTTGAAAGCGAAATCATTCATTGATTGTGATAGGACATAACTTAACGGTAATTTCACATCCGACGACTTAAGATATAGAGTTCGAATCTCCAACCCAAACTCAAAAAAATGAAAATAAAAAATTCATTAATCGGATAGACCATAGATCAGAGAAAGGAGTAGAGTAGAGTACCTCCTTGGCAACTTCAGTGGTATTCAGAACAACAAGAGTGGAAGCACCTGTTCTGATGGAGTAAATGGGCCCATGAGTCTTGGCCCATCTGGTGAACGTTTTGTAAGGCTTCTTCTCCTTCAGTTGCAGCAAATTCCCTATCACCGGCAGCCCCGGAACCGCTGGAAAAAAACATACAAAATCCCATTTCATATCTTGACCTTTAACAATCTAACATGCCCATAAAAAATGAAACTTTTATCAAAAGGGTACCCAAAACAAAGGTTTAAAAAAAAAAAAAAAAAAACCCATGGAAAAGAGATAGAATGAAAAGTGTACCTGGGACAGCTGGCAGTGTGGAGAATCCATTCCTCCTGGTAAAGATGCATCTTCTGAGGGACAAAAACAACAGCAAAGAAAGACCACCAATAGCAGCAGTGGTGGCAATGGGCGTTCCTTGAATTCCTTTAAGGATATGTGCCGTCGCCGCCATGATCAGTCTCTTTTCAAGGTCAAAATGTTGCTGATATAACTGGCACTTGTATATGCATACATATGTGTGTGTGTGTGTGTGTGTGTTGGTGTATATATATAAAGATTGCCAGATCAGATGAAGAGAGGCGCAAAACTTTGATAGCCTACTTAATTTTGAGTACAGACAAGCTTCTGGGGAATTGGATAAAGGGAAATGGTGTATGGGAATATATGGAAAACTGTGTTTTTTTAGAGAGAGAGAGAGAGAGAGAGAGGTGTTTGGGTGATGATGAAGGACAGGAGTGTCACGCGTTTGCTAAAATCCAAAATCGAAAACAAAATTCGTCGGGTTTCTACACAAGGCCGGGCATCGAATATACTCTCACTGAGCGAGTCATAAAACAACAACAACACCACACAATGATGATATATATATTTCTTTCCACGTTCTGGAATCTGAATATTGTGTTTTTTTCCTGAGTTTAAAGATAAATTATCATTTTTGTGTTGTTTCTGAATTTAATATGATTTCCGTTTTGAGGTTTTTGGCGTTTATGCAGTGCCTTTTCTGAGGAAGAGATATTAATAATAATACGGATTGAGCAAATCAAAATGGCAGTGACAAGAGTGGGGTTTGGGATTTTTTGTCTGGGCTATAAAAGCTAAAGCTAAAAGCTTCGCCACCTTCGGCTACTACGTTTAGGGGGTAACTAACAGATGTACAGAGGCTAGGAAGGAGATTATCTTGTCGTGTAGCTAATTTATATATCCCACCTTTTATCTGACCAAATATATATATATATATATATATATCACTTTGAGATTAATAGCATGACTGAAAGGTAAATCTAAAAGTGGGAAAATATCTCGTCAAAAAAAGAAATTGAAAATTAATCCTCTCTATCCAATGAATTGTGGAATAAGTAGGGATTGTTTTCATCTGAATCCCTTAAATACTAGTGTCATCTTCATTTTATCTATAAAAATTTAAACTTCTGAGCTTTGAATTAGTCCGTTTTGACCCTTTATGTCATAATTTTGGTTAAAAATAATAGATGACAAAAAAATAAGTCCCCCCCCCCCCCCCCCCTTTTTTTTTTTTAACACATTTGGTTTGAACAAAAATTAAAATAAAATGAGTTAAAGGGAGACAAATTCCCCTCATTTGTCAACTATTTTTAATGAAAATTATGATAACTAATTTAAAGTTTACGGAAAAGGTAAGATCAATATTAAGATAACAATAAATTTTTAGGTAAAAAGAGAAAACGTTAACAAAGTATCTGCCTATTCATTTTCCATTAACATCCAATCATCAAAATAAGCGGAAAAAACAAAAACAAAAATGTCTTCATGGAGTACTGATGGAATAGGAAAGACAAAAACAAAACCAAAAAAAAAAAATAATAATAAAGTAAATTTACCATCCGCTATGGATTTCCACCTATATATGGTTAGTGATAGGGACATCCTATAATGTAGATGGATTTGCACTAATAGAGATTGAATTGGCCCAATCTAAAAAAAATTGGGCCAAAGGTCATCATTCCATCCTGGACATAGATACAATAATGGGCTTCAAAACTTCATCCTGTGTGTAACCCATCTTAATTATTATCACTTTTTGTTTTTAGGGTAGTTGTCAACAATCTTGAATGTAACGTCTGCTCAGCTACCTTCAACCAAAAAATAAAAATAAAAAATAAAAAATGCTCAACATTAATAGGGTAGTTGTCAACAATGGAATTCTACTAAATGGTCATATTGTTTTTGATTCGATATATTTGATATCATCTAACAGTTTAAAATATTGTCTTTTCGGTAATTTTGTTCCTTATTCATACACTAGATTTCTCCACATTTTATTCAAGATTGATGCCGGATTGGTATGGTTTCTGTGCTTCTCAAATGTCCCATTTCCAAATAGACCATGACGGGGTTTGGATTCATCTTCTAAGACAAAGTTACTCTTAATCAGTGTCTTACATCTAAGACCACTACTAGCCATAGTCAGACATATTTGAACAACTCAACATTTCATTGGATGAGAAACTATATAAATTTGATATTTGCATTTAAAAATATTTGCTCCTTTTCTAAGTTTGTGGTGTCCTAAAAGATCGAGACATTTTCTAGCTGGCATTTTAGCTGGGGGGGATTATGATGTGTCATGATCGCTTTTCAACAGGAATTGAGTCATCTATGATTGAGTAAGATATTTTCACTTTTATTAGTCAACCTCTTCTTTTAATTTTATTTTTAAAATTATACGTTTTTCTTATTTTATCCTCACTAAAAATAAAGCACTGTATAAATCTCTTTAAAAATTTTATCGTTTAATATACATCCTTATTAAATAATAGATTAACTCGACTTATGCTCTTCCTAAGGCGCTTCAGATAAGCAACATGCACAGTATAACTACATGAAATAAGCTCAAGAAAAGACATCACTCACCAATACTTGCAGTCTTGCATGGTTGTCTCATCTCGAGAATCGAAGATATTTTTTTTGTAGTTTTTATTTTTCATTTTTAAAGCTTTTTTGGTAGCCCCGCCAAAACTTAATCACTTTGATATTGATGAACTTTTTAGCAAAGTAGAATTTGAATGGAATTGACATTGCAGGATAAAGTTATTCAACCAAAGATTAAAGAGAGAAGGAAAAACCACAAAAATAAAAAATAAAAAAATAAAAGTGTCCAAAGCAAAACCTACCAAATTCAAAAAGGAATCTGCTCAATTATTCAGAAATGGGGTCTTGAACCCCACATTCCATTGATAAAAAATGATGTCTTTTTTTGTGCTAAAAAAATAATATATACATATTGATATTTCAAAACACTAAGGACCACTAGCATGCTTTGTGAGGAGCACCACTCAAGGCATGCAGCCTCGTGGTACGAACTATCCATATACGACTCTTAAAGTCATACCCAAATAATAAAAATTAAAAAAATCTAAAAAAAAAAAAAATCATTGATTGTGATCAATCTTGTGGCACGTGTGAGACTTGCAGGTGAGGCCCTAATTAGATACTAATAATGTCGTTTTGTATTGTGCAGCATAATATAAACAACTTTAAATTGAGAATTTTCACTGTCGATAAATCATTTTTCAACTATTTTATTTATAAAAATACACAATATAAATTGTTCTTATTTATATATCATTTCGTTAAATCTGTTTATTGATTGATAAATTTTCAGAAACACATTAAGTCCCTGATCGTATATTTGAAAGCTTCCCACGTGTTGTTTTCAAAGAAAGAAAATGGATTAAGCTGAAGATAAAACTAAGAACAATATTATAGAATATCAGTAATGTTTAACATTATTTATTAATAAAATATAGATCTCATAATATGAAGCACATTAATAAGATCAACTTTTCTATTAGTATGATGTTAAATGTCATTGATATTCCTTAACATTTTTCAAAAACTAATATTTTCATAGAGGATTTGCATGTTTGGAGTGGTTTGCCGCTATTTAATCTCATAGTCAAAAAGGCTGTGTGCGCCTTTTCTCTGTAGTACACTTCAACAATAATAACTACGTACAATTTATTCAGTTAAATACAATAGAAAATCCAAGTAGACTTCCAATGTTACATGTATTCTAAAATAAAGATAAATTTAATGATAATTTTACTCCTAATTATATTAAAATATGTAAATTTACATTCTTAATTCTCTTAAATTCAGGAGTTCCAATCTCCCAATCAAGCAATAGATTTGTCAAAAGAAAAAAAAATTAATATATAGATATACACATATATGTGTACCTTTTAGGTAATAATTAAGTCTTTTAAGTTTTTTTTTCTAGACTAAACTTTTGTTTGGGGTTTAAGTTTAACTCCAAATAAACTGTATTTTTTTATCTCAATTTTTATCTTTTTCTAAAAAGTCAACAAAAATTAAAATTAGTTTTTAAAAAGTCAACCAATTCTAACTTAAAAATTTAATCACTAGCTAACTTACCAAACGGAGGCTAAGGTTTTGTTTGACATTTAAGTTTAACTCTAACTAAATTGTACTTTTTCATCTTAATTTTTATCTTTTTCTGAAAAGCCAACAAAATTTATAACTAGTTTTTAAAAAATCAATCAACACCAACTTAAAAATGTCATCTCTAACGGACGAACTAAACGCAAGTTCAGATAAAAGTAAACTTGCCTAAATCTTAGGAAAATATATAAACTTGTTAGAAGAAAGTCAATCATGAATTCATGTGCTAAATGTCAGAGGGATCGAAATCGGAAGCAAGATGACATATATAGTTAGTTGTGTATTGAGTTAAATAGAAATATTACTAGTAGTTTATTATTAATTACTACTAACTAGTTTCTAGTAAATCGATAACCAAACAAATCCCATTAATTAATTATATATATTGAATAACACGATAAAAACTGCATGGAAAGGCTTGTGTCAGCATATTTGGGTGTCCGATGATTGATCAACTGAGTAAATAAAAAAAGAATTCGGTTTTGGGGAATTACGAAACACAGATTGGGTGGTAAAAAAACTAATTAACAAAACGCTTGAGTAGATTTCGTAACATCAACATTTCTTTACAACTCTACTTGTTCCGTCGTCTTCGACCTCTCCATTAAATTTTGGTCTCAATCTTAATCGTCCAATATGCGACAATCAATATTTGGCCCTGGGTGAGAAATTCGTTATATACAAACATATATAGAAGCGAATGTCTAGATAGTTTCGATGGAATATAATAATAATAAAAAAAATGATTTTGGATGATTTTGTTGAAGCCCTAGTTTTTATAATATGACATTTTATTTTGTATTATCGGTAAGAATTTCTTTAATTGCTGAATTAATTTTTAAGTAATGTACAGTTTAAAATTTTTCAGTCCTAGAATTCTTATACAGTGTAAAAGAAGAAGAAACTTCCTAATTTTGCAAGGGAATCAAACAGTCTTTGGCTAGCTACTCAAACAACGACTTTAGATTAAATCATAGAAAAGGCCGAAATTGAAGTTTCAGAATGCAGCGATTCTGACAAGAAATACGAGCTTTCGTATTAAAGAACACGAAATATTATTGTGATGTTGGTTGATTATATATGGAGTATAAGGGAAAAAAATAAAAAAAAATAAAAAAAGGAAAAAGGAAAAGGATGAGACTCTTTTTTCACAATAAAGTGAAAGAAAGAAGGATTAGAATATTGTATTTTCTAAGCGAATATTGCTTCTTTTTCGTCGCCATGTTCCAAAGGAAATTGATAACTCATATCTCTTGATCTTACCATAAGCCCTCACATGTTGGCTATTTTTTCTTTTAACTACTTTATATTTATGCATATAAATGACGGATATATATATATATATATATATATAGTGATGGAGTCAAAATTTATTTTTGGGGGCATGAAATGAACTAAAATTACAATATAAAAATTTTAACCTTCTTTATCCGTTTGCATCTTTGATGTCTTTTGTTTTTTTTTTTTTTTTAATAACTAGTTTATAATAGAATTTGGTTGAACTTTTTTAAGTTTAAAGATCAAGAAATTACCAATTTTTATAGTAATATAATGTGTTTTTGTTTTATTTATTTGAGATGTTATGTCTAAAATGTGAAACTTAAAAATAAAAACTTAGGTTATCATTGTAATTAAAAAAAAAAAACACATTGTGTAAATTTTGTAATTAAAGAATTTTAGAGGGGGCGAATAAGAAAAAAAAATTTGCAAAACTTTTAAACTATGGGCCAAAATTGAAAGGAGCCCTTCGGTCAGGGAGGCGGCTGCCCCCACCGGGCCTAAGGCTACACACACACACACACACCGTGTAAGAGACTCTACCCATCGAACCATTTGGTATATTCAAAATTAAAGTTCCAAGAAATTATGCTATATGATAAATATATATCCCAAAGAGGGTTGAATTTAATATTTAATAATACAACTTCATAATAAAATTATGTAATAATTAAACTATGTTTGCATTCAGTTATACATGTTTAATATGAAGTTGATGTAAATTTTCACCTTGGGTGAGTTCCTTACCATAAAAGTAATAACATATGGCATCAAAACAAATAACTAATCCCTTCTTAATTTATTTTTGACATCGACGAGCATGACTGTAATAAATAAATTTTCTTTTAGCAAACTTATATATATCTAGAGTGTATTTTATTTATCTTACCTAGTTTTTTACTTAAGCCTAAGGGGTGTGCATATTTTGTCAAAGTTCTTTTCTATGAGAAAGATTATTTTTTGGTCAACAGATTTCCATTAGGGATTCACCCAAAAAAAAAAAAAAGGGTCATCCGTTAGGGCTTTGTTGTTACTGATTTGGATCTAATGGTAATTAGTAGAAAACTTTTTAGGTGAATGTAAATAATATATTTACCAAGTATTATTCGCCGATAAAATTATCTTAAAAATATTATTATAAATAAATATTTAAAATAAATTCACATTTGTGATAAATAATTTACTCACCAAATATATTGACGATAATAATTTTAAAATTTATGGTAAATAAACTTTTACCATAAATATGTTATTTATCTCAAATATTTTTAAAATATGTTATTTATTTAAAGTATTTTTGAAAAATGACACATTTGTTGTAATTTTTCTTCTTATATTAAAATAATTTTTTTTAAAAAAATATATAGGATTTGACAATGATCACAATGACCAAAATCCAGTCAAACTCCCGACAATATCTCACTGTAGATCGTTGTGATGATTAAAATCGTTACCAACTTCGTTCCATTTTAATATTTAATTATTACTAAAATAGAAATTATTTTAACTTTATTTGATATTTAAATTTAATTCTAATTTAATTATTATTTTTATCTTAATTTTATCTTTTTTAAAAAAATTAACAAAAATTATAATTTATTTTTTAAAAATCAAATAATTCTAATTTAAAATTTTCATTCCCAACCAATAAACCCAAACTTCATCTAATAGTAACCAAATCTTTAATTTCCACAGCGTGACAGCTAGGTGGGTGTAGGGACACACATGCACGTAAAAAGTCTAGTGCATGATGTGCAATTTTGATCGTCTGGTCTGTGGTCCACTGCACCTCTTTTTATTTATTTATTTATATGTGTGTGTATATATATATTCAGGTTTAACAAACAATTATAATTCGTCCAAAATTCTCGAGCAACGAATATTAATATCGACTGGTGCAAGTTGGTGTGCGTTAAATATCACGACAAACTCTCTTTTATATAAAGTGTGATTCTAACCTTGGTAGAGATTTTAGGATCCATTTAATGTGGTTGTCCCACTTTGAGCTACGGGCAACATCATACATATCAAAACTTTTTAGCCCACATTATATTTACAAAACAAAAAAGCGAAAAAAATATCATGTAATGCACCCTACATGGTTATTTTTCACGTACGTGAATTTTTTTAGAAAGAAAATTGAACGGAAGTTGAATACGATTAAATGTTTTTTTTTTCCTGACAATTTATTTTTTATTTTTATTTTTGATAATAATTTCACATTTATTATAAGTATCATCTAATAATTAAGACGAGTTATATATGATATATGAATCTATTATCCTTTAAAATGAGATGATTGCATTGTAAAATTTCTCTCTCTATCTCACTTTTTTTTTTTTTTTGGGGAAAGCAATGTCAAAAATTGTAACGAGAATCATCAAAGAAAAACTTTGGACTTCACATTTACTTTCCGTTTCAACAGACATATCTCTTCTTCTTTTTTTTTCTTTAATAGCAATTATCTTGAGGCCTAAAGCATATTATCATATAATTTTTTTCCCTTGTTTCTCTTTTCAAGCATAACAAGCAACCCAACCTTTCGCTTACAAGCAACCAAAAAAAAAAAAAAAAGCCTAAAAAGAAAAAGAATAATATAAATCGAACCAATAATTATGAAACGAATAATATATTCTTTTTCGCACTTGGGCTAATTGGAAAAAAAATAAAATTTGGTATGTGAAGTCAAAGCAGCAACCCCCCAACTTTTCTCAAACATTCTGCGTCAAATTGTAAAGTTGGGCATTGTACATACACCTACATAAAGAACCGATATTTGCGTTCCACTTACTTTTATGCTCAAACAACACTTGATTTTTTATCATTATTTTCTGTCGTTTGAATGAATTTACAAAAGGAACCATTTGGGAGGCGTTCTTTTGAAGGGGTTAAATTGGGAAAATCAAATCATTTTTTTTTTTTGTCAAAAGAAAAAAAGAAAAAGAAAAGCGGGAGGTGGTGCGTAATAATGGTGGGAGAGGTGAGAGAAAGGAGCAGAGCAGAGCATTAAATGCAGACATGTTTGTATTGACTGCCGTAGTAAATGAGAATGGAATAGAGAGCAAGGAAAACCCAGAAAAAACAAAAACAAAAACAAAAACAAAAACAAAAGAAAGAAAGAAAGAAAGGAGAAAAAAAAAAGGAAGTGTGGCTGGTGTTGGATTACTGATAGTGGGAGAGTTGTCGTTGGAGCCTCTCTCTGTTTCATCTGCTGCTCATCCCTCGTGATTTTTGTATCTCATAATTAATGCCCTTTTCTCTCTCTCTCTCTCTCTGTCTCCTTACGAAATTTCTTCTTCTTTTTTGTTTCTTCATTTTCGTTTCTCAACTGGGTTTTCCTGTTTTGGAGAATTATTTATTTATTTTTGTTTATTTGGATGTCTCTTTGGTGGGGTTGAACAGAGTGGGTTTTGTTTTTTAATGTGTTTATTTTAATGGAGATTGAATTGAATGAAGATTAGCCCACCTTCTACTAATTGATGGACTCTTGGAGAATGCTAAAGTTGGGGTTTTTGCATTTAAAAGGTTCGTGCCTAATCATATGTCCTTTCATTTTTTTAATAAATTTTTAAAGTTTTTTTTTTTATTTTTTTTATTTTTTATTTCTTCTTCTTTAAGACTGTAAGACTTCTTGATCTTACCAAAGTATCCAGAGTCTTAATGGGTGTAGAATCTTGTTTCTGTTGTGTGTGTTTTTTTTATTTGAATTCTTTTAGGTACTAAAGTTAAATGCTTCCTCAACATGGCTGGCTAAAGTTTGCGGTACGGTGGGACTTGTTCGACTGAATATCTTTGAGCTCGGCTTCTCAGGATTTGATTTTCAAATTAAAAAAAAAAAAAAAAAAAAAGGATAGGAAAGAAAAGAAAAGAAAAGAAAAGCAAGCGTTTGATCTCTGCCTTTTGCTTTTCTCCGTTTGGTTGGGTTTGAAACTGGTTTGTTTCTTTCTACTTTACTTGGGGTAAGCTTCACTGTTCTCGGAGACTAGTTTTTTTTTTAGAGAGAGAGAGATAAGAAGACAAAACAAGAAACAGAGAGAAGCATTCATGCATCTTTCACTATGGAAGCCCATTTCTCACTGCGCGGCTCTAATAATGGAGAAGAAGACACGAAGAAGAGCCGGTTCTGGTTTGACAGAGGACGGAGGAAGAAGAAGATCAAAGCCCTCAATTCTCCGCCAATTGCAAGAGAACAAGCTCAGGGAGGCTCTTGAGGAGGCATCCGAAGATGGGTCACTCGTGAAATCCCAGGACATTGATTCCGAGACCGGAAACAATAACAACAACAGCAACAGCATTGGCCGCTCCAGGTCCCTCGCCAGGCTGCACGCCCAGAAGGAGTTTCTCCGCGCCACGGCGCTCGCCGCGGACCGAATATTTTCATCTGAGGACTCGATTCCTGACCTCCATGACGCCTTCTCCAAGTTCCTCACAATGTACCCCAAGTTTGAATCCTCTGAAAAGATTGACTACTTGAGATCAGACGAGTATGATCACCTCTCTGAGGCCTTTGCCAAGGTATGTCTTGATTACTGTGGCTTTGGGCTGTTCTCTTATTTGCAAACTCAGCAATATTGGGAGTCATCAGCTTTTACTTTGTCCGAAATTACTGCAAATTTGAGTAACCATGCTTTGTATGGAGGTGCTGATAAAGGCACTGCTGAACATGATATTAAGACTAGGATTATGGAATACTTGAACATCCCTGAGAATGAATATGGCCTTGTTTTCACCGTTAGTAGAGGATCTGCCTTTAAGTTACTCGCAGAGTCTTACCCGTTTCAAACGAATAAGAAGTTGTTGACGATGTTTGATCATGAGAGCCAGTCTGTGAGTTGGATGGCTCAGTGCGCAAAAGAGAAAGGCGCCAAGGTTCAAAGCGCGTGGTTTAAGTGGCCAACGTTGAAGCTTTGTTCCCGGGAGCTGAGAAAGCAGATTACGAGCAAGAAGAGAAGGAAGAAGGATTCTGCGGTCGGGCTTTTCGTGTTTCCAGTCCAGTCTAGAGTAACCGGTGCCAAGTACTCGTATCAGTGGATGGCGCTTGCTCAGCAAAATAACTGGCATGTGTTGCTTGATGCTGGTTCATTGGGTCCTAAAGACATGGATTCGCTCGGGCTTTCTCTGTTTCGGCCGGATTTTATTATCACGTCGTTTTATAGAGTTTTTGGGACTGACCCAACTGGATTTGGTTGCCTTCTGATTAAGAAATCTGTCATGGGAAGTCTGCAAAGTCAAGGTGGGCGTACCGGGTCTGGAATGGTGAGGATTGTCCCGGTTTTCCCGCAGTACCTTAGTGATTCAATTGACGGTCTTGATGCTTTAGCTGGAGTTGAGAATGATACGGTCAATGGTAACGAAGAATTGGTTCCTGAAACAAAAGGGGGATCTCAGATGCCTGCCTTTTCTGGTGTATTCACTTCCAACCAGGTCAGGGATGTGTTTGAGACAGAGTTGGATCAGGATAACAGCTCAGACAGGGATGGGGCGAGCACCATAGTTGAGGAGGCTGATAACATCTCGGTTGGAGAGGTTATGAAGAGTCCGATTTTCAGTGAGGACGAGTCATCGGATAATTCTTTCTGGATTGATTTGGGTCAGAGCCCATTTGGATCAGATAATTCTGGCCAACTTATGAAACAGAAATCAGGTTCACCGTTGCCGCCATCATGGTTTTCTAGCAGGAGGAAAGGAAAGCATGACTCTCCAAAAGCAACAGTGAAAGTGTCTAAAAGCCCGTTGTATGATGACAGGAGGGTCAGAAAGAATGAAGATCCTGTGTTGTCTTTTGATGCAGCTGTGCTGTCAGTATCACAGGAGGCGGACCGTGTTAAAGGGATTCCCGAAGAGGAGCAGTTTGTAGAAGCAGAAACTGGCTCTGGAAATTGTCGGGGAGACGTAGGGGAGATTCAAGAAGAACCTGAAGCCAGAGCACACTCAACCCCAATTCATTCAAACTCAAGTTCCAGGGAGAATGGATTCAAGCCAAAGAACCAGTCTTCTGTTAGGCAAAGTACTCCTGGCAGGTCCTTAACCTCTGAAATTTGCCAGGAATCGAGGGATAGTGCTATAAGGAGAGAAACAGAAGGCGACTTCAGATTGTTGGGAAGAAGGGAAACAGACAGATTCGCTGGAGGTAGATTTTTCGGTTTGGAAGAGAGCGACCGAGTTGCAAGCATGGGGAGCAGAATATCATTCAGTGTCGACGACAACCGCAGAGGAAACTTGAGTAGCACGTTGGAGCCCGGCGAAGCATCTCTTACCAACCTAGGAGATTACGACTCCATGAGCGATGGTGAGTATGGCGATGAGCAGGAGTGGGGGAGGAGAGAGCCCGAGATAATATGCCGGCATCTTGATCATATCAACATGTTGGGTCTGAACAAAACTACCCTCCGACTTCGGTATCTAATCAATTGGCTTGTTACCTCTCTACTTCAGCTTCGGTTACCCGACAGCTCAAATGAAGTCGCTGGATTGCCTCTTGTGCAAATATATGGACCTAAAATCAAGTACGAAAGAGGTGCAGCTGTGGCTTTCAATGTGAGAGATTGCAGCGGAGGGCTAATTCACCCGGAAGTTGTACAGAAGTTGGCTGAGAAAAACAGCATTTCACTTGGCGTTGGTATACTTAGTCATGTACGAGTGGTAGACAGCCCGAAGCAGCAATTTGGAGCTTGTGACCTTCAAGACACATCATTGTGCAAACCGATGGCCAACGGCAGGCAAGATGGAAAAGGAGCGTTCTTTCGCGTAGAAGTTGTTACTGCATCTCTTGGTTTTCTGACGAACTTCGAGGATGTTTACAAGATGTGGGCTTTCGTAGCCAAGTTTCTTGATCCAGCTTTTGTTGAAGTAGGAGATGGCTTATCCACAGTTCCTGAGGATTCAGAAACGTGAGACTTGGATTTTTTTTTAAATACCAGATGGTTTTTCTCATCTGCCACTGGTTTGGCCCTTTGGCTAAC
This sequence comes from Ficus erecta, assembly GCA_008635985.1. Classification (NCBI taxonomy): domain Eukaryota; kingdom Viridiplantae; phylum Streptophyta; class Magnoliopsida; order Rosales; family Moraceae; genus Ficus; species Ficus erecta. The sequence goes on along the minus strand of BKCH01000654.1, from coordinate 351,001 downwards.
CTTGTGATCAGGTGGATTTATTTGTTTATTCTTGTTTCTTTTTCATCTTTGAATGCTTTTTTTTTTTTTTTTTTTGGAATCACTTGTATTAAGCTTCATGTAGAGTTTGGCTAAGTAGCAAAAACATATCAATTTAGAGAGTTACATGAAACTCCAAATGGAACTAAGATGGTTCTGGATTGTGATTGCATCTTGCACTATTGTCACCATATTTCCCGCTCCCAAAAATTCAAAAAAGTTGACTAAAATAAAAAACAGGATAAAAACAATATGAATGCTTCTGTGTTGGATATGAACCGTCGGATTCATATCAGATTTTGTTACAGTTGCAGACATGTTCAATTTAGTGTGACTGTCATCATATTCAACGTTTAGAAATATACTCTACTAATTAAGTTACTATTGATTCGTTATATTAATAGGTTTGAACGATAAGTTTAAATAAAAAATTCATACTTCTCCCAAGCAATTTGGCACATTTTTGGGAATCTAATATATTTTTGCACAATGGGATTCCACACGACATTCGATGACCAGAAGGGAAGAAGAAGAAAAATAAAACATCTTTTTTTTCAATTAAAAAAAAAACTAAATAAATAAAATCTCTATCAGATTACAGAGAAAAAAGAGAATTTGTCTGGTTATGGTTAGGTTGGCTGTCATGGTCCCATGAAAGAAGTAAGTAGCTGAGGGACGGTTTCCAATTCCAAATAATTTTTTTTTAATTTTTTTATTTTTAATTATAAATCATGTGGGATTACTAGTTAGGCATGTGGGTTTTTGAGTTTGACTTGTCCATTTTTATTTTTTAATTTCTTCCCATTGAAAAATCTCTATCGTAACATGGACCCTCAATTTTTATCCAATATATATACCAACAAATGTTTGGAGAATCCCTTTTCTCATTTTGCTCTGTCTTATTGTCTTTGTTTTCGGTGCGTCCAACGATATCAGTCGTTGAAATATTGTTTGATTCCTCTTCACTACATTCATTTGACTTGTCTACTATATATATAATATATATGGGCATACTTACATATACACATATATATATGCAGACATATAGAATAGATAGATGTATTTGACTTGTCTGCTGTGTATATATAGACATATATATATATATATATATTATAGCCGTGTTCTATTAATGGGCTTTCAATTGTAGAGAATCTCTCTTAAACACTTTGAAGTTTGTATTTGGATTTGATTATTGAGAGGGCATCTTTTTCTTATCCCTAGTTCCGACACTTTCACTTTCTGAGAGGAGAAAGCTAGAGTGGCTCTGAGTGAGCCTAGGCATAAGGGGACAAATTAGGAAAATCAGATTTGAAATTCCTTTGAAAAAGAAATGTCACCAGACCACCCCCTAATCAAAAACCAACCAAATATTATCTCAATGATTCGGCTATAACAATATGAGCCAATTTAGACCAGACTTGCATGAAAAATCCAAACGCAGGCAAAGTTAGCTGGCTGAGATGGCCCCTTTGAGCTTTTTTCACGGCCTCTAAGTGTTCTCCAAATGCTCGGTTTGGATGAATTATTAGAATAGTTGTTATTGTACTCAAATGCAATACGTGTTTGGTTGAGTCATTATGAAAATATAATTATTTGAATGTTTAACTGTTTTACAATATTTTCAGTAAAATTTTAATGTTAATTATCACTTTTTGTAAATTTTCATCACACTTATTTTTCAATTTTTATGATTTTTAAACGATACATTTAATCAGAATTATTTAAACACACATTTCATATGAATACATAATTCAAATTCTCCGTTTGAATGTAAACATTCAAGTTAAATAAACATTCAAATGCAATCTATGATCCAAATGAATCGTTATAATCTTCTTAAGGTCAAGTATATTGATAAGTTAGTTTTAGACTAACTAATTGGGTACTTTTAACTTATTATTTTGTTGGTTTTCACTTTGTTTTTAAGTTCTTTCACGTTGTTTTATTCTCTTTTGTAGGATTTAGGTAAAAAAAGATGGATTCGTTGTTTTTTGGCGCGATTGGAGCTACAATGGAGCATTTGGCACGCTTTGGTGTGAAGATTTTGTTTTGAAGAGTATTGGGCGCCTAAGCATCAATTTTATGGGGCCTAGGCGCTTGAATTGAGTTATTTTGGTACAAAAACCCGAGTATGGCGCCTAGGCGCTATTTCAGTAGCGCCTAGGCGCAAAAAGAGATTTTCGTCGTACCAGTTTAGGGCCTAGGCACAGAAAAAAGAGGGCATAGGCACAAATCGCGAATTCCAGTTTAGGGCCTAGGCGCCAGAAAAACAAGGCCTAGGCGCCCAATGCGAAAATTGCGAGATTCGTTTTTATTCTCCGAATTTGAAATTCAAAAATCAAATCTTTCGATTCAAGGCTATAAATAGAATCTTTTTAGGGTTCAAAGGAGGGGATTTTCGGAGAAAAAGAGAGGTGTGACTTAGAGGAAAGCAATTGGTGATTTGGAGAAGAAGAATAGCAATTCCGGAGACGGATCGCGACAATTCCGATTCAAAAATCAGTTCTTCTTCTGTTCTCATCATGTTTAGAACTTTATTTAGGATTTTGTCTAGTTTCATTATGAACTAAATTTCTTTTTCTAGGGCTACGATGTAGTCGGATTATGATTGTTCATATTTATTATGGTTTAATTCAATTTTGATATTTATTCACATCTATGCTGAGTGTTTAATCTATTCTTAATGCTTGTGAAAGTGTGCGCGCCATTTCCCATTGATTTGTGATCTAATTTGAGACTGAGAAGTGATAATTAGATTAGACTTTGATTAAATACCATGAGATTGTCATAGGATAAAGATATCTATGAGGCTTGTGTGATACTATGAATTTCTTGTTCTTAATAAATCATAATAGGTTTGGAGTTTGAGACCGAGAGGTGAAAACTGGCTTATTGTGATAATTTGCTAATGCTTGAGAAAGATTAGTGATTACATTAGGGAAATTTGTCATCAGCATAGGAATAAGTGTTGGGTGATTAAATTTGATATTTTGAGCATGATTAATCTGGTGAATTCGGAAACCCTAGATATCCTAATATATTGAATTTCTCCTTGTTAAATTCGTGCATTGTGTTTAATTTAATTTTCTTTTATTTTATTGAATCTCATAAATTTATTGTTCAAATAGAATTGGGATTAAAGTAAGTCAGTAATTAGTAGTATATAGTCCTCGTTGAGAACGATATCTTTTCATCACTTTATTACTTGAACCGGCTCGTGCACTTGCGAAAATTCACCGATCATATATATATAGTTTTTGAAATTGACTAATTGTGTTATGGAGTGGACTATTCTTATTGAAAGGTGTTTTCCCCACTGTTTATGACTTGTACCTTTCACCAATCGAATGAAAGGTACAATTACTAGATACAAATACAATAACTGATGAGTTGCTTTCATGTTATTAACGATGAATTTCACCGGTTGGTTGAAAAAAAAAAAAACGTTTAAAGATAATTATAGAAATAGTCCCACAAATAGACAGATTTATACTTATTTGGATTTTTAATGCTCGATGTTTATCTAATTTGTAGTAAAAAAAATTGAAGTTATTATAAAGAAGATAAAAATTCAAAAATATACTTTTTAAGGGACAATCTTATGATTCAAAAATGACTCTCGATACTTATCTAACTAGAAGTTAAAAAATTAGAATTATTATAACTGAGAGAATAATTTATGAGATGTTTTTTTTATATTTTTTTTAGCCATAATCATGAGAAGAAAAAAGAAAACACTCGTTTGCACATCAGGCACTGGCTAGAGTGAATGAAGTCCACCTGACGTCAAGCCTATGGAATGAGCCCACTTTGTCTTAAGTGGTTGCTGTGGTCTATTTAGGCCCGTCAACAGGCTAGGTGGATCATGTTGAACTTTAGAATCGTGGGCTTCTTTGGCGGGCTAGATAACTTTAGGCTCAAGCCTACTCATTAGATAGTTTTGGTTTGGAGTTCTCATTTCCCATTGTCCGTGATAACAGATCGCAAGCCACTACATACATATTTTTCAGGAGAAAGATCAATCATAATGGATTTCAAGAAGAGAAATCAAATATACTTTACTAAGTTATAACTTTTTAGGTATTGGTGATTATGGCAAAAGATCATTTGACTATTAGGTTGCTAATTGATTTAAAATTTCATTTCATTCTAGGATCTTTTTATGTTATGACTTCATAAATAAAAGAAAAGTATGTAAAACGACAGTTTCTGATAAAAAATCTAATAGAAATCTCTTTCGTTCTAATTTCATTTTTTTAAATAAAAACATCACTATATTCTCGTTATCATTACTAATTTCATTCACGTAGTCCAAAGTTCAGCCTCACTGTTGCATCCTTGAAATTCCTTTTGACAGAATTATAGACTTGATATCTGTCCAACTTAGATCAATATTTTAATTGGCAATTGAAAATGGAAGCCCATTGGAGAACTACTAATAAAAGCACAAACAAGGCTAAGAGGTTCTTTTTAGGGTCCATTTGGGGCGCCAGTTCCAAATGGTATTTTACCATCTCGATTTCAAAATATCAATTCTACATTAAATTTTCTTCCTCTTTATTTTCAAAAAATTCAAACTTTAAAAGTTCATAACTTTCTCATTTCAAATCAAAATGAGATGATTTTATGTCAAATGCTCGTATCGATGAGACGAATAAGACAATATCTATATTGCATATTTTTTTCCGAACACATTTTAAATTTGTGCACTATTTTCTATATCACATAACTTTTTCAAAATTTTTTCTCTCAAACACACATTTTCAATTTTTTCCCTCAAACACATATTTCCAACTCAATATTCAAAACACCACCTCCAGATGTCCTCCCAAATGGGCCCTTAATCTAAATTTAGAGTGGGAGATTAGAACTTTGTACGTGTTTAATACCTTAAATGAGGAATTTATTTCTATTTTGTGGCTGCAATCACCATCTAATGAAGTTTTAATAATAAAAAAGTTAAAAATATAAGGTGAAAGTTTGAAATCCACGATCTTCAGGTTAAAAAAAAAAAAAAATTCAACAATGCTACAAAAAAAATAAAAAATAAAAAATAAAAATCAAAGAAATCAAGTGACTTAAATCAAATGCCTCATTAAGTGTCCATTTGGGGCAACATTTTCAGATGATATTTTACTATCAGGATTTCAAGTTCTTAACTCTATATCAAACTTTTTTTCTATCCCATTTTCAAAAAACTCAAACTTTAAAATTTAATAATTTTCTAATTTCAAATCGAAATGAGATGGATTTTATGTTTAATACTCGTAACGACGAGACGAATAAGATAATATTCATTTTACATTTTTTCCAAACACATTTCAAATTTTTGCACTAGTTTTTTTCTTCCAAACACACATTCCAACCAAACCTCCAAAATTATATTTCCAGATGTCCTCTCAAACGGGTACTAAAGATTAAGGGCTTATTTGGACACATAATCAAAATCTTAGAATTACAATCTAATTTTTGTCATTTTCTCTTAGCTTCATTATTCACACAGTTTTATATCTCATACTTTTAAAGTCCATAACTTTGCATAGACAAGTTCAAATGAGATAATTTTTTTATATATATATTACATAGAATTTCGAGACAAATGAAACAAGTTTCATATTAATATTTTTTCCAAACACATTTTAAGTTTTTACACCTTTTAATTTATGCAATTCAAATGCCTTGATAAACGCACAATCAATTCAAACCAAAATTCTACAATCCAAACCTTAGCACCAAATGCTTTGTAAATTTTGATCAAATGATGTTTCTATAATATTACTCAGAAATGACATTTTACTCAAAAACAATAATTGGCTTAAATAATCACTGAATTCTTTCAAAGATAATGGTTTGATTCTTGTTATTTTTATTTTTATTTTTTGGCAGAGATAACCCTAAACTCATATTTTTTTGGTCATTTCAGTCATTTTCGTAAAAAAAAAAAAAAAAAAGACTAACAGATTGGTCACTTGAGAAGCGCGTTTCGTGCTTTTTAAAGGTTAAAAAGGTAATTTTCTTGTTAGGGGTGAGGGGAAGGGGGGAACCAAATTGGAACTCGGGCGGGCAGAGGCGGCGGGCACCAAAAGCCTAGAAACTCGGCGGGGGGGGGGGGGGGGGGGGGGGGGGGGTCCGAACTAGATCAGAACTGAGGCAAAAACCCATAAACTTCTCGGATTTGGGGGGGAGCAACCAGATCTGAACTCGGGCTGGGGGCTGAAAACCCAAAAACTAGGGGGGGCCTAACCAGATCGGAACTTGGGTCGCGATTGGGGTGGAGGGGGGGGGGGGGGCGAACAACCCAGAAACATGGGGGAGTTAGACCTGAACTCGAGTGGCGTGGGGGGGTCAAAAACCTAGAAACTTGAGGGTCGTACCAGATCTGAACTCGATCGACAGTGTGGGGCTGAAAACCTAGAAACTCTGGAGGGGGGTCCGAACCAAATTCGGAACTATAGTGTTGGGGGGGGTGGCGAACCCAGCTCGGAACTCAGGGGGGACCCAGATCGACACTCGGGGGGCGGTAGGGATGACGGCCGGAGATGGAGGCTGTTGCCAACTTGTCTGCAAAGGTTGGGGAGGGAGGGGAGTGAGGGAGTGAGAGGGGGAAAAAGTGAGGGGAGAGGTGTTTTTGAGAAATTGAAGGGTATTTTAATATTTTAACTACAAAAATGGTTATTTGGGTAAGATTCTGTTAAAATTTAAACGGAATTTGACGAAAATAGCTGAAATGATCAAAAAATAAAAGTTTATGATTATCTTAGCGAAAAAAAGTGATCAAAATGTTAGTTTTGAAAGAGTTCATGATTATTTAGGTTAATAAGTGGAAAAGAAAAATGAAACGGATCAATATTTATGTCTCTTCTCCCGAGGGTAATTAATGTGGCGTTGTCACTTGTCAGGCACAACTCCCATCTCACGCGCTCCAATCCGCGTGTTTAAACAACGGAAACCCATTCAACTGCGTGGCGGGAAAAGCCAAACATAACCTGTAGAGCGTGTACACGCGCCTTGTAGTGCGGAGGTGGTAGCAGTTTCCGAAACCAGCTACACCTATACGATCGTTTTAATTTCTGAAGAAAAACAAGAAAATACGGGGGGAAAAAAAAAAAAAAAAACAACAGGAAAAGCTTCGGTTTTGGATTTTGATCATCTTCTTCCTAAAATATTACTCGCTCTTTTTTTTCTTTTTCTTTTTTTTTTTTTTTGTGGAAAAATATTTCTCGAGAAAATGTCGTGGGCTGTTTGGTTGTATAGAAAATTGATTCGGAATCAGTTGTGAGTGAAAAAAAAAGTCAAAAGTGTCGTTTCAACGGAAACAGCAGAAGTTTGGAAAATGTCGAGTGGAAGAAGACCTCACTTCTTTGCGTTTTATTCCGCTAATCTGAGCTCTGAAAGACTGGTAATTTCTTCTCCATTCCATTATTGTTCTCTTTAATCACTATCTTTTTTGCTAATGGTTCCTTTATTTTCACCCTTTTCTGGTGAAATCTGAAGAAATTAGGGTTAGCGAGGAATCTTTGCTCTTATATGTGGGTTGTGCGGTTAAAACCCATAGAAGGTAGCAGATAGATAGAGGTCATTGTTTATATTTGTAATATTTTTTTTTCTCTTTCCCCAGACTTTTTAGTTTGCATCCTTTTAGAATGGGAAATCGAAGTTATGAAACTGATGATGCCAAAGCAAAAATGAGGCCTTTCTTAATCATTTCATGTCTAAAATGTAGGACTTGCTTCGCAAGTTTTGAATTTCTTGTTTGATTTTCTAAGTAACCTAGTTATAGTTTTGCCTTTGATCGTGGGTTTACCGAGTATGATGAATTTGGATATTCTGCTATAGTTTAGATTTTTGGCTATGGGCCAAAATGAAGTGGAATATAAGTTTTACATATGCTCATTGTTGTTGGGTTTTTCTTATTAAAATTGGCCGTTTGTTTATTATGAAACGAAATGTGACTATGTGTTATCAGTACTATCAGTACTTTGGTGGAATACCTGTTGCATTGTTGGAGGGTGACCCATTGCAATCTGTCGCAGAAAATCCCAACAAAGTTCATGAAACACATGGAAGGAAGAACGTCTGGTTCGGTTGCGTTAGAGGGTCCGAGCGGGAACACATGGTGGGTGGAATTAGTTCAGCAGAACGGCGATCTATTCCTTCATTATGGATGGCCAGCATTTGTGAGAGATCATTACGTAGAGTGCGGTGACTTTTTGATCTTTAGATATGATGGTGAGTTGCATTTCACTGTGCAACTTTTCGATCAAAGTGCGTGTGAGAAAGAAGCAGCATTTGGTTCTCAATGTAGTCAGGATATTTCTGGTAAAACTTTGAGGCAGAAAAGAGAAAGGGATGGTGTCTCCTCTTCGGATAAAATCGTTGAAAGTGTCTTGAAGAAAATGAGAGAGAGCCCTTCTCAGCTCTATTCAGAACGCATGTACAACAACCGGGAAGGTATGCAAGGTTTATGTGGTCAGAGAGGGTGCCATTGTGACGGGGTGAGTGGGGCTAAAATGTGCGAACAAGCAAAATACTCCCTAGATTCTCACCAATGTGCAAGTCCAGCAAAGAATTATGCCTTGCCTTCCCAATCAGAAAATTGTAATGAGAAGCCAGGTAGAGGAGCTAATATTCTCTTGGGTATTACAGATTTATTATCTATTTTTCCTAGAAAAAGAATATATTTTCAATAGTCACTGGACATTTATGCTATTTTTCATTTGAAATGAGGTGAGGCTTACGGTTGGCCGAGGATAACACGACCCGAGTTATGGTTCACTTATCATATCTTCACACATGAATTATAAGTGTTTTTGCATGTAAAATAAAACTACGTGGTAGAAAAAAATGAATATGACATTTGTTATTTTTGTTTTAATCTTTGTTGCAGGTTTGGATGTTGTTCTGTTTAAAACAAAGGCCCTTCAGAGTTTAAGTGGCAAAGGAGACACTTTTAATGTGAATGGTAGAGTCTGCGTCCAGATGTCTGCAGCACATGAACTGGCCCAATCATTTACTTCCTGTTTCCCTTTTTTCATGAGAACAATGAAAAGCTTCAACATCAGTGGTTCATATACTCTGGTGGGTGTCCCCTTTCCGTTTTTGTCTTTTGAACAGAGTATTTTATTAATCATCTTTTGTGTTGTATCACATTGTTTCGCAGAACATACCCTATCAATTTTCAATGGCTCATCTTCCAAATTGCAAAGTAAAGATTGTCCTTCAGAATTTTAAGGGAGAAACCTGGACTGTGAATTCTGTGCCATCTACCAGAGTTCATACAAGTCATACACTCTGTGGAGGATGGATGGCCTTTGTTCGTTATAATGACATCAAGATTGGAGATATTTGTATTTTTGAACTTGTTGCCGAGTGTGAATTTCATGTGCACATTCGCAGGGTTGGAAAGGAAGGAGTAGACTGCCAAAGTGGAAAAGTAACTTCTAGTAGACTTGGTGCTGGGCATGGTGTCACATCACATAAGAGTTTTAAAGCTTTGCCGAAGAAAATGAGGGGAAATTCTTCTAAGGTTCATATGAAAAGCATAAAGATGCTAGACGTTTCCGACAAAAAAGTTTCAAAGAAGCTTCTAGAGGCTGCCTTCCCAAATGATACCAAGAAACATGGTAGCACGTCAAAAACTTTAACTAAAGTTGTACTTTCCTCTCCGTCCAATGCGGCGAGTAAAAAGATGGGTAAGGGTTCCAACTATCTGCTCAGGATATTGCCTCGGATTGTATTGAGTCTGCATGTTGTTAAGTCACTCGTTTTTACAGCAATGAGTTTCTTCTTCTTCATAAATCCACTTACAAAGGATAGCACATTCTCATTTGGTACAAATCCTTTTACGTAGGACAACACATTCAGATTTTCAGCTTTTTTCAACACATTCAGATTTTCAGCTTTTTAATAGTAGCTCACGGTACTAAAGTTAAAATAATAACAAGAAATTTGATCCATAATGGACTTAGGAGGTAACAATGCGGTAGGGAAAGTTATTTGTAATTTGGAGTTTACTACATTTGCCAAATATATGTTTCTGAACTGTAAATGGGAACAGTTGTTCATAGGTCAAGAGGTGTTGAAGATGAACTAGGCTCACAAGGCCGAAGTGGGTTGAGAATGATGTTAGCACTTGATGAAGAGCGAGCAGCTCGATCTTTCACTTCTTGTTTCCCCAACTTCGTTAAGATCATGAAGAGGTTCAACATCAGCGGTTCTTATACCTTGGTGAGTCTTTTTGAACGTGAGCACACCCATTCATATTGTTTTCTTAGAGAATAATTTCGGCACCAATTCGCACTTATTTTGTTGGTTATGCTCCTGCTCGGATGACAACTGCACTCTTGTCTCTAAACATTTTTGTGTCGTGCAGAAAATTCCTTACCAGTTCTCTATAGCGCATCTCCCGAACTATAAGACTGAGGTTATCCTTCGAAACTCAAAAGGAGAGTGTTGGACTGTAAATTCTGTCCCGGACTCAAAAGGGAGACTCATGCACACCTTTTGCGGGGGTTGGATGGCCTTTGTTCGTGGAAATGATGTGAATATTGGAGATATTTGCATTTTTGAACTAGTTGGCAAATGTGAAATGCGTGTACATATATCCGGGGTGGGAAAAAGAGGGCTTGACTGTCAAGGTGGCGAAGCAACGTCGAATGAGTTAGCTCTTATTTCATCTGCCAGCAATCATCTTTCGTTGTGACATGTATCCTTTCTGACACAATGATAACAGGTTGACCTTCACGGAGAAATACGTTGTGGCGAGCTTTGCTCTTTGCACAATTTCTCCCGAAATTTGTATGCAGTTGTCACAATGATTTTAGTTAAGCTTCTACCCAACTCACGGCTTTTGCTGACTAAATTTTCTCTATGCTGGGTGGTATTTTTCTAGTCATCATTCTTCTCTATGGTGCATATGAAAGGTGATCAAACTTCATTGGACATGAACTAGGGTGAGCTTTGCTCTGTGCAGCTTTCTTTCTTGTGTTTCAGTTGCGTTGCATCTGTATGTCCGTAGTTTCAATGTAACTTCCTAGTTATCCCGTTGCTGGATTCTCGTTACGCTGGGTGCACTCGCGCCCAAATTTTGAAGAAAAACTCTTGTAAATAATTGTAGAACTCTTCGGTCTTCATTGCTCTTTGATTTGTCCGTTCATCATTGATGTTAAAGTCGATTTTTACATAATATTAGTATTTTTGGTATTCATGTTTTTAAGAAGAGGAACGTTTTAGGGAGACAGTAGAAGAAGTTATGAAATTGGTCTTGATCTGGGTAAAGCCTTGAGCGCTAATTAAGCAACTGGTCTGGTCTGCACCCAAATCCCAATCGAGAATTGTATTATGACCGTTGCATGTAGAGCGACTCCCTTTTGGACGGTTATAATCCCTTTTGGACGGTTTAACTTATAACGTCCTACCTTTTAAGGGTATGGCTGTGGTAGAGACCCTCAAAGGGTCTCTACCATACATCCCTTTTTTTTTTGGACCGTCCGATTCAATCGGACGGTTAAAATATTATTGATTTACTATGTTTATCATACACCTTACCTCACACAATCCTTCCCACCCAAACTCTTCTCCGTCGCCGGCGATCTTCTCGCCGCCGGCAACCGACGCCGGTGACCCCTCCGGTCCCCAGCCCCGGCCGCCGGACGCCGGCGACCGGCGACCATTTTCTCTCTCTTTTTCTTCTCTCTCTTCCCCTTTCTCTCTCTTCTCCTCTCCCCGACGCCGGCGACCCACCTCCGGCCCCTCCACCACCGGTCCCAGTCCCGGTCCCGGCCGGCCGGCCGCCCGCCGGTGACCTCCCTCTCTCTCTTCCCCTTTCTCTCTCTTCTCTTCTCTCCCTCTTCCCCTCTCTCTCTTCCCCTTTCTCTCTCTTCCCCTCACTTCCGCCGCCCCTCACCCCCGGCCCCCACCCCCAGCCCCCCGGCCCCCCCGTGCAGCCCCCCCTCCCCCGTGCACCCCCCCACCCCCCTCCCACCCCGGCACCCCCTCCCGTCGGCCTGCGAAGAGAGAGAAGAGGGAAGAGAGAGAGAGAAGAGAGGAAAAGAGAGAGAAGAGGGAGAGAGAGAGAGAAGAGAGGAAGAGAGGAAGAGAGAAGAAAGGGGAAGAGAAAGAGGGGGGGGTGCGTGGGGGGCAGGGGGGGTGGGGGGAGGCTGGGGGGGTATCGGGGGGGCTGGGGTGGGGGGCGGCGGGAGAGATGGAAGAGAGAGAAAGGGAAGAGAGAGAGGGGAAGAGGAGAGGGAGAAGAGAGAGAAGAGAAGAGAGAGACGGAGGTCGCCGGGCCGGCCGAGGCTAGGACCGGTGGTGGAGGGGCCGGAGTGGGTCGCCGGCGTCGGGGGAGAGGAGAAGAGAGAGAAAGGGGAAGAGAGGGGAAGAGAGAGAAAAGAGAGAGAAAGGGGAAGAGAGAGAAAATGGGTCGCCGGCGGCCGGGGCTGGGGAGGCCGGAGGTGGTTCGCCGGCGTCGGGAGTGAGTCGCCGGCGTCCGTCGCCGGCGGCGAGAAGATTGCCGGCGACGGAGAAGAGTTTGGGTGAGAAGGATTATGTGAGGTAAGGTGTACGATAAATATCGTACACCGTCAACGTTTTAACCGTTCGATTGAATCTCAACGGTTTAAAAAAGGGCTCTACCGGTCTAAGGTCTCTACCACAGATTCTCCCACCTTTTAAATGGTATTAGAGTTTTTTTTTTATTATTATTTTTATTTTTTCAATTATCTCCTTCATAAATGAATTATAGACATAACTTAACAGTAATACATATTTAACTTTATTTAAAAGTGTATATTTAACTTTATTTAAAAGTGTAGAGTTCGAATTTTTCATTTTTAATTAAAAAAAAAAACTCCCCTTCAAAAAAAAAAAAAAAAAGAAAAAAAAAAAAAGAAAAAGGGAAGGGGTTGTCATGTAACACTTTTTCATTGATCTTCAAAATTAACATTCTTTACGACCTTTAAAATTTTAATGAGAAAACTGCTGCTGAGGGCGTTGAGGGCCTTTTAATGACATTGAACATGTGATTAAATTGAAATACATAATTAAAAGGTGTTCTGGTAACCTTCCTCTCTTTGAAACCTAATTAAATTTAAAATTTCAAGATTTAAGAAAAATATTTTGTTAAGAGAAACTCTTTTTTTTTTAATATATATCTCTCTTCTTTGTGATAGCATTGGATGGGGAGACTGCAAGATGTCAGGCGGGGGGAATGGGTTGGGAGGACTGACCAACACCGTGAGTTGGGTGGGTGAGCTAGTGGTATGTGTAGGCATCACGGTGCTGTGGGCACAAAACCTTACCAGCCTTTGAAATATGAGAGAATGAGGGAAAAAAAAACTTGTTCTTAACGGACGCGTTGGCGTGTGAGTGAGATCTTGTGGGACATGGAGCGAGGTGGTTGTCAACGTTGGTTATGCGGAAATGGATCTCGTGGGGCGGTGATGTTGGGAACGGGAGGGAGATCTTACCAGGGAATCGAGCTGGTGGGGGGTGGTTGTCGTCAACGGGGTGTGACACAGGAGGAGCACATGACGACATGGGATTGGGCCGGCGATCACGCTATATTGGGTGTTGCGTTATAATATTTTTGTTTTTTTTTAATTTAAAAATAACATGTAGATAAAGCATTTATAACCTAAAATAGTAATTGCGCACTTTGTATTCCAACAACCACAACTCAATGCTTGTAGTTTCATCATATAAACTAACAAATAGGATTGTTTTTGTTAACAAAATATAAATAAGAGAAATGAATGTTGCAACTTCAAAATTGATAAAAGAAAATCTTACATTAGATTTTTGTAATTAATCCTAAATTTTTTTTAACAAATTCAGGAAACAAGGTCGTGAGGTTTCGCTCTACAACAACCACGTGGAGGTGTAAGGGCTGAATGGAGTTACCGTCCCACTGATACGTTTTTTTAATTTTACTTTAAAAACTTTATGATTTTCCTGTTCTGTCGGTTGGTTATCTCTATATAAACCCTTCCTAAAAGCTTAACTCAATTATCCTAGAAATTCACTGATAGTGCCGCCGCCACACTACTAAAATCTTTACTCAATTACCCTAGTTACGCCGCAACGATCAAGTAAAAAGTTGGTTCCGTCGCTGTCGAAAACCAAGCATGCTTGGTTTCCACGACCTTTTTCTCACCTATATTCTGACTTGTGAGCTAGATTTGTAAAAGAACAATTGCATGCATATAATTTTTTTTTTAAGTCACCCATCACTAACATTTACAATATTTCACTATCTGATTTCTAAGTGGCATTTTTACCCAGTGCCTGAGTTTTGTTTTCTTTTCAGAGGAAAAACTATCAGATTTGCAGCATTTCTTGTTCAAAATTCACAAGCCTGTAAGTGTTTCTGTTAATATATTTGAAGATATTCTGAATGCTTCCTTTTTCCTCCCAGTTGAGTTTGTTTGTTTTTGTTTTTTTTTTTTAATAAATTTTTTCTCTTGTTAGATTGTATCATCTGAAATTTGAGATCTTTCATTGTAGGCTCTGAAGAAAACGAGAGAATCGCTCATGGAGTTCTCAAAATGGGAAGAAGATTGGACCCATTTCAAACACCTCCACTTTTCTCAGTTTCTGAATGATGATTTTCATGAGCAGCTGGTCAGTTTCATTTTTTCATCCAAAGACAATCACTTTATGAATCACCCGTCTTGACCCAGGAATATATATATATATATATATATATGTTTTTTCGTTTTGGGGAAAATGTAATAAGATTTTCTTATAACTCTTGTTCTTTATATTATAGCGTTTTGTGTTTTAACATATTGCAAAACCATAGAAGATGAACATGATTTGTATTGGTGGTTTAAGAATTTTCACCATTAAAACATGATCTGTCTACCATGCTCGTCTTTGGTTATTATTTTGTCAATACTTGTGATTTTACTGATTTTGCTCATTTTACTGTCAAAATATAATCTCATTCATGGAGATTTAGCTGGTCTTTGTTTATACAACTTCTGTTATGTCAGTAGTTTTTGAATTTGCTGCCCAAAGGCTTGCTCTTATTTCTAAAAGATGGTGTTTGGAATGTGCTTGTGCTTAAAATTGCAGGCCATCCCGAAAAAGTTTTCGGCGAAGAAGAAATGACCTGATTGTGTGACCCTTAAAGGTCCTGGAGGCGGTACATGGAAGGTCGGAGTGGCAACTGTGGGCAATTCCGAGTTCTTCATACACGGTTGGCCAGAATTTGTGAATGATCATGTTTTCAAGGAGAATGATCTATTGGTCTTTAAATACAATGGTGAGTCGCTTTTTGAGGTTTTGATATTTAATGGACAAACTTTATGCGAGAAGGAGGCCTCATATTTTGAGAAGAGGCGTGACGAGAGTAAAAATAATCTAGTCGGTAGCTCGTTGAAGAGGAAGTTGGGGGAAACTTCTTGCGACAATATCGACACTACGTGCTCAGAGAATGCTGGATTTGCTTCACCGGAGAAGTCTGGGGATGGCAACATCATTATTTTACCATCGGAGGAGCAAGTCAATACCCCGACTACCAGTGAGACAGGCGACAGAAAGCTTACTGCTGTTCACCTCGTTAGGAACTACCTCCGCAACACAGTTGTCCAAGAATTTCCTCGCAATGTGCAAATGCAACCGGTGGTTAAAAATGGTATTCTTTTGCTTGCATTTGATCTCTTTAAAGAACACCTTCCAAGTCACGAATTCAATCGTTTCCTAACAATAATTTACCAAGTTTTCCATTCGCAGGCAGTTTAATATCTCCAACTTTATGTTTATCTAATTTGTTTGACAGTTACTCAATATCTCCAACTTTATGTTTATCTAATTTGTTTGACAGTTACTCGAAACTCGATGTACCGGGAATGTTCAGAACTTGTGATTGGTAGTATAGAGAGTATAGAGCCTTGTTGCTTTGCATAAAATACATACATACATTCATACATACATACATATATAGCTAACATTGTTATTTTGATCTGTCAATGATTTAGATGCTAAACGTACACCCAGAAGATGGGGAACTGCGAGCGAGTATCGCTCAAATAGAAGGCCCATAACTGAAGATGAGAAAAGCAATGCCCGAATGTTGGCTGAAGCGGAAATCTTGAAATCAAATAAAGGGGGCCTGCTAGTGGTCATGAAACCTTCAAACGTGTACAAGAGATACCATGTGGTAACTTTTCTTTCCCATAAACTTTGTCCTTGCAAAGGACCTTCCCTATTTTCAGCATTAACCAAGCAAAAATATTTGCCTACTCCTGTCTTTTTGCTGTTGGGTGTGTTATTTCTGACATTGGTTCTGTTTTCATGATCAGCCACTCCCTTTAAGCTGGGTGTTAAAAAAAAAACATGCCGCTAAAAAATCAGGACTTCTATTTTACGATATGGGGAGAAAGAGTGGCGTACCAGGTTTAACTATTACCAATCACGCAAGTGCGCGGGAATTACTTCTGGTTGGAAACATTTTGCCGTGGACAACAACCTGGAACAATTTGACATCTGCATCTTCGAACCTTGTAATCGAGAAGATGGCCCCTTTTGCGTTGATGTCAAAATTTTCCGGGTTGTCCCGGAGGTCACTTGTTTAACTCCAGTCGAGTCTCCAAATTCAGGAAAGAGTGGAAGAAAATCAAGCAAGAGCGTCGAGATCGACGATGATCAGGTTGATGAAGATTAGAGAGAGTATTGGCAGTCTAATCTGCAGCGGTTGCAACTTTGGTAAAAACTCGTGATTGCTTTGTTAAGCAGTAGTTATAATTGTGGACTAATTAAATAGTGTTGTTCTCTTAATGTTAAGTGAAGGCATGCTATTGTTGCTATGTTTTATGGAAACAAAGCTATAGAATAGTCTTTTCTGCAACAAATATATTGAGCATCATGTGAAATCTGAATGGAACAGGTAATTAGGTCTCTTGCCTTGCGCTATGGATTTAATTGTGAAGAATTAATCTGCTTGATGACATTTACCTTTAAGATGAACTTTGTAGACTATTCTCTCTCTCCCCCTCACTCTCTCTCTATATATATACATATATATATTTAATAATTTCACTCTTCTTAAGATGCGGCTTAAATTGCAAAACTTGACACAATACTTTTTCTCCGTGCGCAAAACAAAACCGCAAGTGCTTGATAATCTGGAGACGGATGACAGCGGGAAATCAAAGGTCGACAAAACAAATCTTAACGACAAAGATGTCTCCCTAAAGCATAATATAGGCCGAAAACTAAAACAACACATGCTAACTAGTATCAGTAATCTCAGTTAGCTAATACAATCTACTTAAAGTTGGCAATCACCTTTTTTAGTGGTGGAAAAATTTGATTAGTAATAATCTTTTTATGCTAAAACAATCTAATTAAGTTAAAAAAATATATATTTACATACATGAATATATATATGTATATGTAATATGTTATCCCCATTCCTGAATAGGGGAAGCCTGAATAACACAAATTTAGAGACCATTGCACCAACATGACACAAAAACTAACATTAGACCAATATGACAGAAATTAAACTAAAATTAACTTAAATTTGTGTCATGTTGATGAAGAATGAAAAATTTGTGTCATGTTCGTCAATAATGGAAAATTTGTGTCAGATTGATCAATAGATGAAAAAAAAGTGGTTATTTAAGTAATTTTCTCTCTGGAGGGCAGAATATTGTCTCCCCTCCCTGCCCCGTTTGGAGCAAAGCCCTACAGGCCCGCTTTCAAGGAAAATGTTGTCATGTCTAAATGTGTGCCTGAATATCCCTTTTATCGCCAGCACTATTAACTCTTCTAAAAATATCGAGCAATAAATAAACTAGTTTAAGAGAGGGAAAAAAAAAAAAAGTTCATAGTAGTGCTAGAACTTGAATCTTCATCTAATCTCTTGCCCAAATAGATCGGTGTTGTGGTAGTTTGGTTTTGGAACCCAAGTAATCAGTCGTAGGGAATAAATTAAGCACAGCAATGGCCAACTGGTTTCTCTTTTTCATTTCTGCTTTTGCTCCTCATTTTCTACTAATTAGATTTAGCTGAAAGTTATGCCTTACAACTAGAGTTTCCTTACCAAGCAACAAAAGTTAACACATTCCTGGTTAAGTTTCTCTCACTAGTCCATCCTACACAAAATTTTAGAAATTCAAAAGAACCATAACAATAGTCCCCAAAAAAAAAAAAAAAATAATAATGATAATAATCTTGATATCAATGAGAGAATCACACCCTTTCTTGATTTGAGTAAAGAATCCGGTCGTAGGGGCAAGTAAATGGGACTCCCGTCAAGTAGAGGGTCTCTGACACGCAGAAAAGAGCTGCCAACTGATTAAAGCCATCACTAGAGAAGTGAAGAGCTCAAACCCAACCACCTCCGGTAAGTGCCACCCCAGGCCTCGCCTCAGATAGCTGCAAAAACACATATAAGAACGTTCATATCAAAAAATATATCACATAGATATATGTATATTACACATACAGACACGTACAAATGAGACAGCAGTAGCTACTCTGTCCTGAAGGCCATAAACAAATGAAAGCTATGACAAAGAAATTGGCAATGCAACGGAGTTACGGACAATTGTTTTATTACATCTTACATACTTGGTCTTGCATGCCTATTCATGTTTATAATAAAAAAAACATCACAGTGGCAAATAACAAACATGGCCGGACATGGCTACCACGTTTCATAAAGGAAGAAGGACGCATGCTGAAATATGAATTTTAATTCATCTTGAAGTGTGAAGTGTGAACATTTTATTAACCAATGGGAAAAGGCTATGGCTATCAAGTATTCGCATTCCACATGCTACACTAATGGCTGAAACTGAAGTACACAGAAAGAAGAGATATTACTATGACAAAGTTAATAATGGAAGAAATGCCAAACCTTGTGATGGATGGCATGGTTGAAACAATTCCTGCACATATATATATGATAGGAATTAAAGTCTTGGGTTTGTTTTTTCGAAGCCACATTAAAGAACCCAATGCAGCAAGGGATATGCTCAAAACCTGAATAAGAATGAAGCAAAAAACAGATAATAAGGAATTGGTTATCTACCTCCAAAATTCAAGTACCAAATGCAACTTAACTTGCAATCACAGAAGTATTTTCATACAATTACGAACTCTCGAACTTAGTATTAGAAGTCTAAACAGGAAGATAGTATATCTTACCAGATTTGCATTTGCGTCAAGGCCTTGCAAAATGTAATCCCAAGTGAATTCCAACCCTCTAGCACCCACCCAAAGAGGTGCCAATCTATGTAAGACAGAATCAGCAAAAGCCCATCCTGCAAGTGCAAACAAGGGAACAACCATCACAAATGTAAGAAATATACCCCCGAATAGAGCATCAAAGAAAAATCACTTAGTTTCTATAAGAACTAAATCAGGCCTTCCTCACCAAGTCCCACTGCTTGAAATTTATGATTTTGGGAGATATTCCTGTGTGTCAACTGAGTCAGCGCAAAGTAAAGGCCAGCAACATCTACAAAACCAATTAAAGCTTTCAATAATTCCTGCAAACAAAGAGAATGCATTAGACAACCTAACTCCAATTGAAGCTCCACCTCCATGAATTGATTCTTATGTAACTGAAGCTCCTTCTGAAAAAGCAGTACTAGGAAAGAGAATGAAATTTTCATGCAAGTAGAAGCTTTTTCGGAGGATTCCTTTAACATCCTATCCTATCAGCAATCACAATTTCACCACGTCATATTTTGCCCTTCATTTCAATTGTTCAAACTTCCCCTTGACTACACGTGATAAAGAAATTCATATTGGAATTTGAGGTGTCAAAAATATTAATTGATTCAGGTGATAGAGCAAACTAGACAGAAACTCAAGCACTCAAGACCCAAGGCTCTACTGCTCCCCGCCCCATTCTCATCCGAACAGACAAACTCTTCATCTGATCCTCATAACTCGATAAAAGAGCATACTTGCCCTACTTATGTTGGAAGAAGATGTTTTTCCAGGGGGGGGGGGTGTGTGTGGTTGGTCAGTTGCCGAATTTATATTAAAGGTTAAGGAAAATCATAGACACTTAGAGGCGTGGGGTGTGTAATTCTCTTGTGATCTCCTTCCTCACTATAGTGACATTCAGCAGTGGCTGAAAGTGGACGTAGCTCTATATCTAGGGTAAACCACTATAGATCTTATCTGTGCTTTCTTGTCTTTTTTTATCTTTAGCTCTCATTAGTAAAAAATTAGGACAATCCCTAACAGTTTAAAACACTAACAATTTAAAACACATAACAATACGTCTTGTCTCTTGTTATACAGATACTTTTTTAACACATAAACTACCCTAATGAAAAACTTCCTCAATTACCATTAACCATGAACATATTAAAAGAAACATATAACAACTATAATGCAAATAAGCTCTGTAAGTCAGAAACTGAATTACCTGATAAGGATCAAAGCTGTCAGTCTCAGAAACCTTGAGAAATGTCGCGAGACAAACAAGCTGCAAACATAATTAATTACAAAAAAATTTTAAAATTAAACATTAATAGTTAGAAGCCATAGAAAATGAATAAAAATAGTGAAAGGAAGCGAATTTATCGTAAATAAGAAAATCTTCCAATAGTATAAACCATGGAAAAAAAAAAAAAAAAAAACCAACCTTGACTAAAGCTGTTCCGAGATAAACAATAGCAGCTTTAATGGAGGTTCCGAGAGTATCATACTCGGATCTGCACTCGAATAACAATCGTTAATAAGACGAAATTCAATTCAATTGTCGCACATTCGAAATTGACAGAAAAATCGCAAAAGAACGAATTCAGTATTCCAATTGAATTAGGGTTTATTAGAGAGACGTGAAAACGAGATTGAAAATCGAAATAGATCTAAGAGAAGATCTGAAACAGGAAAAGAGATTTGAAAATTCTGAAAGAGAGAGAGAGAGAGAGAGAGAGAAGCATACAGAGGAGTGGCGGAGTAGTAGACGGCGTGAGGGCCGAAGGTCAGAATCGCACAATTGAAGAAGTGAAACACCGTCATATTCTCTCTCTCTCTCTGTCTATTACTTTCTCTCTCTAGAGCAACGACTGAAACTGAAAGAAGAACGACGAGAGAGAGAAAGAGAGAGTTGGAGTTGGAGCTAAAGATGAACGACTGCGCGCTAGCATTCGACACTGCTTTATTCGCTACTTTGTTAATTAATGGCTTCTAGATCAAACAATATAACATTAGTCTATTTTTTATTTTTTATTTTATTAAAAAAAAACATATTTTTTTAATTGGGGAGTGGGGATTAAGCTTTAGTGTATAAATAAGATATTTTTAATTTTAAGAAAGTTTTAAAAAATTTCTTTTCTGATTCATGTCAGGTCAAGTATTTTAGATTTTGTTTAGTAGTATGGCTAAAATTTTACTTATCATTCAAAACTATTTTTACAAGTAATACTTTTTTTTTTGTCAATCTCATTTTTTTTTTTGGTAATAATTATTATCAACCTATGTTTGTAGTTTTGTAATTTATAAAGGATGATAATTATTGGATTAATTTGAAAAAAGTAAAAAAATCCTAATCAGAGTATTTTATATTTTTAGAATTATTAGTACAAGTATTTTTGAAATATGATTGATGATGATTAAAAAGAGGAAAATGCTTAACTTTATGAAAATAAAAAACAGAGATTTTGTTTGAACTTAGAGAGGGAGAATTTTAAAAATATTTAAATCCAGACTTGAATTCTATTGTGATTATAGGCATAATTTAATAATAACTTTATATATTTTTTAAAGAATGATAATAATACTATATTTAATTTTATTATAAAGTGTGGAGTTTAAATCTTATCTATTTTAATTTAAAAAAATAAAAAATAAAAAGACTTGAACTGATAATTTTGCTGGCGAGTCAATTCATGTTATTCTTAATGGTGTGGGAAAAGAAATCGCTCTTGTAGTTGAGAGATTGCTGCCAAAGGAGAAAATAAAATGTCTCTTTAAATAAAACACGACATCTCGTTTATACTGTGTTCTTTTTCTAGAAACATACGACATTGCGTTATGAATTTATGGAGAAAACGACATAAGTTTTGTTGACTAAAACTTTTGCTGTCGTTTAACAGCTAAAATTCTGTCGTTTACAACCAAGAAGTGGTGTTAAAACTCTACATGTAGAGATGTCGTTCTTAGCCAAAAACCAATAATTCTTTTTTCCTTGATTGACAAATTAAAAAATGAAAAATTTTATGCTTGAATATAACTGAAAGCGACTCCACTGGGGATCGAACCCAGAATCTCTGGTTCCGTAGACCAGCGCCTTATCCATTGGGCCATGGAGTCGTGTCGTAGAAATGCGCCACTAATAAAATATTAAATTATCATTAAACCGTGAAAATGGACAACAAACCTGGGCTTGGAGAATTGGGCTTGAGCCCAATTCTTGTTGCTGGGGAAGTTGTGTAAATGGCTAGAGCCTGGAAGGAGTGCAATCACATTGGGAAGGAAAGATTTATGTTTTATTATAAGTGATTTATTATGTTAGCTTTCTTCTTATTACTATATTTTTAGATAATGTCACTTTCTAAAATTACAGGTCAGCAGGTAATGTCCTATGCTTAAAAGATCTCTTTTGCCAAATAAAATTGGTATGCTTCAATCACTATGGCAATGCCACTGTGAATACATATCAGTAATTTACCTTTATTTTAGGAAGCAAAAATAGCACTTTTGAAATTTATTACGTGTTTACTGTAAGTAGTTAAAATAAAGTGTCTGAAAAACTATAAACTAATAGAAAATGCCCTATTCATTAAATACTTTTTTAGTCTATCATAAATATATAATTTAGAAAATAATGATAAGCTGATCGCTCAAGGTATTCATATATATATATATATATATATATATGTAGACACACACACTAGATTAAAGCCCACTTGGAAATAGCTGATGATCAGTCTGAAAGCAAGAACGCGACAAAATAAAATTGTTTCATTTTAGTCAAACAAACATATTATAGACATTTAGTTAAGAATGAATTATGATGATATAATCTGCATTATCATTCTTAATAAAATAATAAAAACATTCATCATCTTGATTGGGACATGATGTTAGATTATTTGTCTTTAAGATGAGATTAAGTGATTTTGCTCATAATCTACTAGTAATGATATATATCTTGGGACAACGTGCAAATATTAATTGGCTCTACAGAAACATATGTAGTTCTCCATTAGAAAAAAAAAATAAATAATAAGAAAACAATAATCAGTAACGCATAAGTCGCGCCAGAAAAATAATTATTGATGCCAAGGCTGTCCTATACATACATATATATATATATATATATATATAGTTCCCTATGTTTGTTTGAATCGGTATATCCATATATATAGAGAGAGTTCCCTATGTATATGTATATCCATATATATGTATAGAGTTCTCTATGTTTGTTTGAATCGGTATATCCATATATATATATATAGAGAGAGAGAGTTCCCTATGTATATTTGAATACATATATATACAGCGAGAGTTCCCTATGTTTGTTTGAATCGGTTTTTATCTTCGACTGTTCAATCTAATGTCCCTGACCACAAACTGGTCCACACCATTATTTTGTTTTGGGCTAAAATGAGATGAAAGTATTTGCTGGACATGGCTTGATATGTATTTGTAAAATCTCATCATGTCTTTCCAGTTTTCATTTGAAAGCTTCTAGTTGTTTTGTGATGTTAGTTCATTAAGGTTTTATTTGGCACATTAGTTTAACTTAAATTAAATTGTATTCTTTTTTGTTGGATTTTTGTTTTTTTCTGAAAAATCAACAAAATTTATAACTAGTTTTTAAAAGGTCAACCAACTCTAATATAAAAATTTTAACTCCAACTAACGATCCATATATATGTTTTTATGCATGGTTAATTTTTAGAAGTCTTATTTATACATATACATACATATTTATCATCTATTCACCACCATTATATTATTTTACCGTTAGTAGAGCCATTAAATTCTAACACATGTAAGATTGAGAGAATAAGAGAAAAAGATTTATGTTTCATTTGACATTTCAACTTAACTTCAACTAAACTGTACTTTTTCATATCAGTTTTTGTCTTTTCCTGAAAATTCATCGAAAATTATAACTAGTTTTTGAAAAGTTTACTAACTCCAATTTAAAAATTTCATATTCAATCGACGAACCAAACGCAAGCTTGGTTTTTTTTTTTTAAATTTTATTATTAAACTCTATTCCTGTGATTTTCTTTTAATACTTGCAAAAATCATTTCAATAAAACACCTTACTTTCTCAATTGCCACTCCAAACTTCCCCCACCTTCTTCCTTCACTCCACCTTTTATCCCTACCAAACATAGCATAAATTTTGTTTAGTATGTTTGCCTCTTTGGGTGTTGATTACCAACGTTAATTAAGTAGTTGGCCGGATCTTCAACAAATTACTAACCTTTAAAGAAATTAAAAAAAAAAACTCTGAAACTAATGAAGGTGATAAAAGTATGGCATATGCGCTTAATAATTAAAGTTCTGTAAAGAGAATCCGTTGGGACTAGCTTAACGGGTTCTAAAAATATTTGTGTTTTTTAATAAGTGAGAATCATAAATCTCATATCATAATTTCATTTTTTTAGAAAGTTTATTGCTTTTTGAAAAGTATTGTTCTACCTATAAATCCTATACATACACATAAACACATATACTCATATATACATATACATACATATAATGTACATATACACACATACATGCATATACATTCTTGATGTTGACATTTAAGGTAGTTTTTCTACGGGGGTATTGATGAAGAGCATGACAGTTGCCAGCATAAATGGGCATTCTTTCAAGCAGTGTTAGAAAGAGTCAAAAGAAGGAACGTCTGAGAAACATAAGCAAGCATTTGGAGCAAATATATTAAAAAACAAATGTTCATTTATGTGGTCCAGGCGACAACTATATATGGAAAAATGAGAGACAGATAATGTCACGAGAATATTTAAAAGTACCTTCCCAAGCAACCAAAAAAATAAAAAAAATAAAAAAGAGGAATTTAATTCAATTTTATTTTTTTAAAAAGGGCAAGCATTCGAGCTATTCGGATGGATTCTTATGATTGCCGTATAGAAATTTTTTTTTTGCTATCCTATCTTTAATTCGTAGTTGGGAACGAACTATATACAAGAACACTAAAATTAAATGCATCAAAATCAATATAAACGATATAACAATTTTTTGAAGCATGGGATTCTTGATCTATGGTTAACTTTAGCCAGTATATATGTTTCTTGAATGGTCAGCCCAACAGGGGATACATGTTTATATATATAACAATCCAGTTTTAAGAGATTCATATATATTATTTAGAGATATCTTGTATCTTCCTAAAATTATATTAATTCGTTACTCTTTATTCTTATATATAATTCATTTTTTTATATAAGGAAAAAATAAACAAATAAAAATTACGCTAAGCCCTTTGAATGAAACTCTTCAATTCATGATACTCAAATAAAGAAGGTTGATATAAGTACAAATTCACTACGAACTTGCGAATTTATAAAGGGATCATTATCGATCTTTCACCCCAACGAAAAATATTTGTGTACATTTTTTTTATTTTTTTACTGATAGTGTAATTTTGTTTTTGAATATTGTTAGACTAATTTGTCACAAAAATAAAACATACATTTTTCGGGCTATATATTTATGAAGAAAACTGTATTTTTTCTTACCAAAACTGGTATTTAAATTGTTAGATTAACTTCATAACAACATGATATGTGAATGTTCACATTAAAAATTTACGACAAGATGCACATAAATTGCTTCCATTACTCATAGTCATATATCAAACGGTTAAAGAGTTAATCCAATAGCTATAACAATAGTTACTTGCTGATATATACAGCTTTATTTATCCAAGTTTTTTTTTTTTTGGACTTATTTAAGAGCAATTCATATACTTTTTGAAACTAGAGAGTAGGCAGTGTTTGCTATTTATATGTGTTCATATATATATATATATATATATATATATATATATCATGCTTTAAATCAAAGGCTTTATTTTGATACATAAGTTTAACTCTAATTTAACTGTATTTTTTTTACTGGATTTTTTTTTCTCTAAAAAATCAATAAAAATTATAATTAATTTTTGAAAAGTTAATCAATTCTAACCTAAAATTTTCAACTCCAACTGGCAATTCAAACAAAAGAAAAATATGAGTCGGGACCAAGTTTGGGTGGGCATTACGAAATCCCACGTTAGAGATAATTGCAAGGACACATATATGACTGCCTGTACGCCTGTATGTAGATCATGTCCCGTGTCCAAAGATCTGTCCAATTTGTCACATGAATTTGTTAAATCAGTATAATATATTCAGATAAAAAAAAATCAGCATAATATATATTACACACAAATTTAATGACACTCAATTTCTTTGAAATGAACAATAAGCATTTATATAAGCAGAATGCCGTTAAGTAATAATGAGAAAGAAGAAGAAGCAAAAAAAAATTTGTCAGTAATTCCATTGAAGCATTGAAAAATCAAACATATACCTAACACATATATGACAACTAGGCACACATATAAAATGTAAATCTCACCAAGAATTGTCATAGGATGCATAAACAGCACCGACCACTAGTGTCTCCATCGGATGGATAGATGTGCTGGATATTATTATTACTGTTATATATATATACTTGTTTGTTTCAAAATTAAGTTTTGCTTCCTTGAAGAAACAGACAATATTTTTAGTCATGAGATCTAACCTCTCTCTCTCTCTCTCTCTCTCTCTCTCTCTCTCTCTCTCTCTCTCTCTCTCTCTCTCTCTCTCTTTTTCCACATTTCCCCCCCAATAAACTTAACACTTTATCTTAGTGCAGAATATGTCAATAATAGACCGTCATCAAAATAAAAAATAAAAAAACTCAATAGTAAAGTTTCGGTATATGCAGGTAGAAATTGCAATGTATATTTTTATACGTAGTAATTAAACAAAAAAATTATATAATTAAGAAGTGAAATCATTGTAGGCTGCATCTATTAATTAACAACATTATTAGTATATAGTAAGTAGTGAATGTTCTCAACAGTACTGGTATATTAATCTTTATAATTGGATGTTCAGATGGTGCAACAACTTGACATATATCTTAATTAATCAAGTAGCTGTAACCAAACAACAACAACAACAACAACAGTTACTTTTATTTTCTAGAAATAAATTCGTCTTACCTTTTCTCCTCAACTATTAATAATACGCAAATCCTTGTATTGTGAACATTGTTTTCTTTTAATATGTAATGATCTCTTCTTCTTCTTCTTCTTCTTTTTTAATAGTTGTTATACTTTTAATTACATGAGCAAATTAATCTTGGAGTGTGATTGCAAATATAACCTATTGATATTTTTATACATGATTTTATTATAAAGTATATAATTTGAATTTTCTAATCTCTATATTAAAAAAAAAAAAATCCACGTCCTATTCGGATGGACGAAATAGGATGAGATGAGGTGGGGAACACGAAGGTGACGTACCGTACTACTACCCAGTATACCCATGCACCAGACAGGCCAATGAAAAAAAAAATGTTGTGGTTCCAAGTTTCAAAGCTTCGGATTGTTATTCTTAATTAATCAAATTAAAAGGAAAAAAATTGGTCTAATTTATCTCATCCATAGAGTTTTGTTTTTTAAATTCTGTCAATTTCAAATAATTTTTTTAAATAAAATTTTAACTCATTTAAACGAGATTTAACATTCAAAAATATGTATTATTGATGAGAATTAAAGCACAATAGAGATTTGATTTATTCATGTTTTTTCCCAAGGTAAATTTACGCTTCGTTTTCACCTAGCAGTACTGTGTTTCATGTCGGACCACTTTCTCTCTCTCTCTCTCTTTTTCTGCACATGTATGCAGCTAGCTACCGAACTGGGCCTCATAGCAGCTACTTCTTTTGTAGGTAAAGAGTTGCTGTCAAACTGAACTGTGTTGCCACAAAAAGTGATGCTCAAAAAAAAAAAAAAAAAGAAAAATCAGTAAGAGGTTTTATTGACAAATGACAAAATCTCCCAACTTCCCCCCAAGCTTCAAAGGCAGTGAGATCAGTTTTGAGTTTTGACCGCGTTTGCTGTTACTCATTAACTCATTATTATCTCTGTTTTTGAAGGGAATGGTTCTTATTCATTTCATACTTCTATGCCAGCCGTCAGCTTTCCTTATTGGCCGGCTGGGAAAAAAGCTTTAAATAAATTAAAAAAAAAAAGTTGTCTTGTATCACTAAAAGTACATCGGGAAATTAATCACTGAAACCAGCATAAGATATTAATATATATATATATATATGTATGTATGTATGTATGTTTGTATGTGTGGAATTAGCACCTACAGCTAAAAGGTCCATTGTAAAAATGTTTTATATATGTGTGTGTGTATATATATTGTATATAATGATGTAATGTCGTGGCGCTCGTCAGCCTAAACGGCGTTGATTTCGGTGATTCCTTCCTTTGGTTTTTTGTCGTTTCACTGATACTCAAAGCAGAGAGGAAATTGACGTTCAAATCTCAAGGCAACACATGCTCTTCTGGCTGTATTCTAATCTCACGAATCACAATGAAGAAACTAATATTCTTCTGATTAATTAGTATTATATGCCTTTTAAATATATATCTATTTAAATTAGTGTTTTACGTACATACAGACTTTGTAGTTTTCTCTATTCAAAATTTTATGTACTTTTTTTTCCTTCTTAAAGTTAAATGCTTCTAAAAAGTATGGACATTAAAAAAACACTGCTATCAACGGATTTAGTGCTGTTTGATTCACCTATACCCTGAGTTATTTACCCTTCCCCATTGATTACTATTAATGGGTTCCCATTAGAGCACCTGGCTGGGATTTTCCTGTGTCTTTCAATTGGTATGGCCTTTAATATTATACATGCACCCAAAGCAACTCTCAATATAAGTTTCAAATTTCCTGTATTCTAAATTTTGATATATTAAATGATATCTAATCAATTTATATCACACTCCATATTTTGAAAAAAAATCAAACTATGCGATGTTATTTGAATAACTTGAGATGATTTATAACTAAATTTTCAATGCTAATTTAACAGTTAAACCTATAAAATGACGTGACATAAGGTGATTGGTTAGATATGCATCAAAACTGGAATATGGATCTGCTAACAAATTGAATGTGTTGCCAGGGTTTTGGATATAGATCATATGGGGTCCCACAAAGTTAATTTGTTTCAAGGGTTTTGATATAGATCATATGTGGTCCCAAAAAAGTTAATTTGTTTCCAGGGCTTTTGATATATAGGATCATGGGGTTCTCTAACATTTGGTTTGTTATCATGCGCAGATTAATGGCGTGTACATTGCAAGGGGCACTCTCCTAAGTGGGACATGTTTTATTTTTTGTTGATCAGTCTTTTTCTTCTTCCTTCCTATCTATAGAGGAAGTGGGAATCATTCATAAATTTTTTGTTTTTAAGCATTATAGCGTGGAAATAAGTGGAACAGAGGTAAGCCCTTAGAAGAACATGTTATGGTTGTCTACAAAACTATTCGTTTCCTTCTAGTTTGGACTACATTAATAAATGAACCGGCCGGGGAATCAAATGAAATTAAAATAAAAAAGGCAATAAAGAAAAATTAATGTGTTTTATAATTTTCGTTTTAAATTCCCATTCTATAGACTATAGTACTCGAGAGGAAAACCGGCAATTAGAATAAGGTATGAATGTTATATATTCTTAGGGGAAGGTAGAATTTGAAACTAAGGAATAAGATAAGAGTGTCTCAACTTGAACACTAATGAGGTCCTTTTCATGAAATTAATATATAATGTGTATAAATAATTAAATAAAAAAAAATATATATATATTTCTATATAAAAGATGGAGTATATAGGAGGTGGTCTTATAAGACAAACATATGGAATATGGAATATAGCCAAAGCATTTGACAACATTGCAAGTGAGCGATAGAGAGACATGTTGACCGAATATTGCCCCTCTGCAAGCTTAGGATTCAATAATCCAACAAGAGGGAGAAAAGGAATTTATTAGCCCTAATAAACTAATAAGAGAAGAATACAAAAACTTCTCATTTCCCGGAGAATCTAGAGCGCATCAGGCGCTGACCGGGGCTTCGAAATCTATTAAAAAATGATTAACATTTTCTAGTCATCTTGTTGTTTCTTTAATCACCATTATACTATATATATATATATGTATATGTATTCAAAAAGGGTTTAATAATAAAAAAAGAAAAACAATTAGGTAATCCATGGGGGTTTGAGCTTATAAGTTTTCAATGCTGCAGCGAAGAGAATAATTAAACAAATTAATAAATTTTTAATTAAATTAACCAAATAGAACAAACTAAGAAGAGGAGGGTATTACTATTATAATTATATATACATATATATATATATATATAGATAGATATAAGCCTAGACAAGGTCACGTCCAAATGTCACGTGACCGGAACCCATGTTGACGCCGAGGAATATGGTATTTTCTACGTGGGTTTCCACACGCGGGTGGGGCTCGACAGGTGGGTTAAGGAGTTGGAATATTTGGACACGGGGAGGGAATATTGGGGACGACCGGAACCTCCATATTAGACAAATGCTAGACGTTGAAATTCTACCCCCTCACCCCCTCTCCCTTCCCTCCACGCGCTCTTTCTTTCCACACGCGCCGTTCTTCATTTTTTAGCCTCTGATTACCTTCCTTTCTTAATCGTTTATTGACTAGAGACCAACAATAATTTGATATAACAAGTTTAGTACTACTATTAAAGTTATGTATATACAATGTGTTATGCTATGTAGTGGTGGAACCAGAATATATATATATATATATATATATATTTTAGAGAGTGCGTGAATTTAATCCAAATTTTAAACTTAAATTAGTAGTGCAATTTTTAAAAGTTCATGGTTTACAGAATTTTTAAGTTATAGAATAATATGGTCGATTTTAAATTTATTGTTTCTAAAGCTTGATATAAATATGATTAATAATATCAAATTTTGAGGCCTAATTTTCAAATTCTAGGGGAGCAAATTGGGAAAATAAGTCAAATTTATTGATTTTGGGGTGAAAGTGCAAATGAACCCCTTGGATCAGGCGTAAGTTATTATTATTATTATATTGATGTGACAATCTTTTAAACACTTGTAAACCAATAAAAATGACTACTCATATATTATATGGATTGATACTCAAAAATTAAGAATATAATTAATGTATCTCTTAATTTTCATATAGAATATATGAATAATTTTGTTATAAGTGTTTTTCAATTGTTAGTTCTAGTAGAAAACTTTTAGCCCGATTCAATTGTAAAAAAGGTGCGCTATGGATATGAGATCTTATCACACAGAAACGCCCTGTATGTATATACATAGGTGGGATACAGTCATTATACACTGAAGAATACATGGATGTTGTGATCAGGGCAGATATATATATACATAGTGAGGAGTGGTGGGTTGACTAGAGAGTGGAAAAGCGCGTAAGGAAAGGGAAAGGAGGAGAGATGCATGTGGGACGACGACCCTGGTGTCGCCGGACACCCCAGCCACGCCGACACTTCCTCCACATATACTTCTGATCATCATATATATATATATATATATGCATATATATATATATATATTCTCTCCTTATTTCTCACGAGACCATATATATATTGCTGATTATATCCCAAAGGTTCTTGATTTGGGCTTCGCACGTGTACAGCTTGATTTGTCAATATTGGCTATTATGTGATTGATCAGGACCAAATAATTACTTATATATAACCCAGTAGTAGTCTTAGTCGTGTAATCAAATATTAAGATGCGAGAGTAAACTTTGACTGGGAGTTGGTAATCTCTTTTTTTATTATTAATTTTTTGGGAGCCCTTTAAGACTATAGGATGATCTCGAAATAGGAAAAGTTATTTATATATATATATATTATATTACCGTTGAGACATGTGATGTTAAAATTTAATCAATTACCGTGATTGGTGTAGTTATAGGGGTATTAGGGTTATTTCGTTAATTAATAATTGATAACTTTTTATATATCATTCAGCAGATCAAGTAGCCAGAAGAATGTTTTCGGGTGAATATAAAGGGAAAAACTGCGTTAGAGTTCTTTTTATGTACCCTATTGGTAGAGTTTCATCTAAGACCCAACAGGGGTCTTGCCTGAGGTAGGTGGTGTGGGGGTGAGGCCATTTCGTCAAAGGTCGCAGGGTGGGGGACCTTTTCTTGCTATCTCTGGAGATGGCCGACTTTGCTGAAGGTCACACATAGGAGGGGGGGAGGCCTAGGTCTTTGACTGGTGGGATTTGACTGTGGCACTGTCGTCCGGGGAAGCTTGTCTATTTTTTTTAATTTATTTTTTCTTATTTTTTTGGGTATATGATACTCTTATGGGTTAAGGTATATCATAATTATCATACACAAGTAACATCTAAATCATTAAAATTCATCAAATGGTCTATAAAATGAGCTTTACCGGTAGAATTTTTAAATGAGACTCTACTATAGTCCTACCCGAATATAAAATAACCTGCAGAGAATTGATCTATACATATAGATATATTGTACTGCACAAGTAATATTCTATTCAAAGTTTTCAATGCAAGACACTTAATATACTTCCGGAGGTTTTTTCTTATCTAGTTATTTTAAACTCTATTTTTTTTTTCTTGTTTGAAGAAGCATAATATGAATCGTTTTTTTTTTTTTTTTTAAGGAAATCTATGAAACTTAAGATATAAATACATAATTGAGTTTGAAAAAATGTTGCTGAAAAAATAATACAACTTATATATATAGTTTTTTTTTATATATAATGGAAACTGATGTGTGTGCCACGTCTGCGAGAAAGAGACCAATAAGGGTAGGTTTGAAGAGGGATATTTTGGCCTGCCACTCAATCCTCGTTCATGAAATAAAATGGGAATATTCTAATTCAGAGAATTAAAGCTCTAATGTTAATCAGGATAAAATCTGATTGGAAATATACAAAAATAAAAAATAAAAAAAAGAGAGGAAAAAATAGACTAGCATAGGAGAAATTAAATAAGTCGCAATCCATCAACGTATAGAGAGAGAGAGAGAGAAACTCAATCCCCATTCCGATATTCCATTGAACAGTGCCACATTTGTTTTCTCGAATTCCAACCATTCCCTTTCAGAAACCTCCATTATACCCCTAACTCACCTCCTTTTCACTCTCTCTCTCTCTCTCTCTCTACCGTATAGATAAGGGAAAGCGGTATACCATTCTCTTTCACTCTCTCTATATGACTATTTCCTCTCTCTTTCTCTCTTTCCTCTGTGTGTGTGCGTGGAAAGGTCTCTCTGATCCCTCTCTGAGCCACTCTTAAATACAACTTCCCCTTTTCACACACTTTTCGTTCAAACCTTCTTCCCAAAAGTAATAGGAAGAAAATCTGTTACTTTCTCCTCCTCCGGCAATTTTCTGACTAGTGGTTTCTGCTACCATCTCTCTCTCTCTCTCTCTATATATATATATATAGATATCTATCTCTATATGTATCTTTTTTTTTTAATTTCTTTTTTACCATTTTTTCCCCCATCAACCCCAAGAGGGATCCTACTTAAAAAAGCCTATTTCCCTCAGCTTCCTCAACACCAATGCAAAATCATAACCCACTCATGATCTAATCACAGCTGAGCTGAAAAAACTTAAAGAGCTAGTAATTAGTGACAAAAACACGATATACATAATTCCATTCATGCCCCTGATCACTTTCTTCCTTTATATTTAGATCCTCTCAATAGTACCATCGGTTAGGCAGTTCCCAACCAAAACCGCCATAATGAGAGCCACATCTTGTTTGCCCGACCTCTCCCTGCAGATCAGCCCACCATCAGTGCTTGCAGATCATAATATCAAAGCTAAAGAAGAAGCTGTACTAGGTCCTGAAATCGGGTTGAATATTGCATCACGAAAGCCGGTTCTTTTCAGTGATAGGAGTTCAACTACTGATTCAGGAAGCAGTGGGAGCGATTTGAGCCACGAAAATGGTTTTTACCCATTAGAGAAGAGTACTACTACTACTAATAATACTATTAATAATAATACCAGCTATACCCTTGGCTCTTCTGAGCCCAAGTTGAGCCTAGGGTTTGAGAAAATGAAAGATTTGATCAGCACATCACCGCCGATACTCAGTCATCTTCCCAGAAGCTTTAGCAATACTACTACTACTAGTCATTACGAACCGCAGATATACGGCCGCGAGTTTAAGCGAAACGCCAGATCGATTAGCAGTGTGAAGCGAAGCGTTCGAGCTCCGAGAATGCGATGGACCACCACACTTCACGCCCATTTTGTTCACGCAGTTCAGCTCCTTGGCGGCCATGAGAGTAAGGAGAAGCTTTATATATTAATCCATTATTTGTTTTTCCCTAAGAGTTGTTTTGCTTTTTATTTATTTATTTTTTTCAATTGCTTGTTTTAGTAATTTAATTAGCTATGTATGTTTTAGTATTGAACTTGCTAAATATGTATATATTCAAAACAGGAGCAACGCCAAAATCTGTGTTAGAGTTGATGAATGTGAAGGATCTAACCCTAGCTCACGTGAAGAGTCACTTACAGGTGGGGTTACTATGCTGATGATCAATCCTTATAGCTCTCTGAGAAAACTTCTTCATCTTTTTTTTTTTTGTTTTTTTTTTTGTTTTGAATTTTATTTTTTGTTGCAACTTATTACTTTGAAGCTTATGAATGTGTGAGAATGGTGTTCTTTGTAATTTTCCTCATCAGTTATATTCCTTTTAATTTTTCCCAACATTTTTTTTTCCTCTCGTATTTTTATATCTGTAATATTGCTGTGATTCGTTTGTGATGGTGGGTGGAGAACAAGGGGTAAGGACAAAAGGGCATCTAGAGAGGTGTAATCTTAGCAATGCGGACTTTTTATTTATTTTTTATTTTCTCAATTTTTTTTTAAATTTAGTTTTTTTTTTCTTTATAATTTTCTGTTTGGGTGTTCATGCAGATGTATAGAACAGTGAAGAGCACTGACAAAGCAGCAGGTATATTGGATTTTCCTTCCGAACAAGGACCCTCGTTTTTCCTTTTATCTCTTTCCATTATTCTCTTTGTTTTTGAGAGTGGGACAGAAGCTCTATCATTTGCCACTCTCTCTCTATATATATACGTATATATATCCCAACTATAGCTAAAACAAAAAATGATTGAGTTTGGACTAACTTTATTATTATTAAGACCAATATGTGAATTATTTTGCTTGGTATGTGTCTGATAAAGCAAGAGCATTGGGTTTTTTTTTTTTTTTTTTAAATTTTTTTTTAAATCTTTGATGAATATATATATATTTCAGGTCAAGGACAGACAGATTTGGGTTTGAACCAAAGGCCAGGGATTAATCTTGATGACCATGTAGATGGAGTTCTTTCTTCTGAGAAATCTCACTTGCAGACAAGAATACTACCACCAAATTCCCATCGGTAAGTAGTGCAATTTCGGGATCTACGAGCTGGATATAAATTTTTCTAATTTGTTTTTTCGCTTGCAAATTCTGCAATAATTATATTAATTGAACATATATTTGACAACCCGATTTATTGGCCCAGCTAGAAGTATTAAATTCTACAGACACACATGCACAAAAAGAGTAAATTGCATTAGATAGGTTGGGACCTTTCTCTGTTTAAACTCCAACGTATGGTATGCCTGTCTTTGTTAATTGGTAATGTTAGTAGGGAATTTATTGTTGGAAAGTCTCAATTAATTAAATACATTGAATTCGTAGAATAATAGAGCT
Source organism: Ficus erecta (assembly GCA_008635985.1). NCBI lineage: Eukaryota > Viridiplantae > Streptophyta > Magnoliopsida > Rosales > Moraceae > Ficus > Ficus erecta. Next base: position 315,149 of record BKCH01000654.1, on the reverse strand, counting down.
TAGGTTTAATTTCCTATATAAATAAAGCATCCGTTTGGTTTGTCAGTTGGAAATGACATTTTTAAGTTGGAGTTGGTTGGCTTTTTAAAAACTAGTTGTAATTTTTGTTGACTTTTCAAAAAAGGGACAAAATTTGAGTTGAAAAATTTGAATTCTAATTGGAACACCAAACAAATCATAAGTCTAGAGTGCTGTTCTAATGGTTAGTGGCAAAGTCAGTCTATTGTCTCAGGAAGATGTCTATTAAAGGAGAAATTTTTTAGGAGAATTTGTATAAGAATAATAAATTTTTAATGAGATAAAATAAGAAAAAATGTGAAGTTTTTAAAATTAAAATTACTAAAACAAAAAGTTTATGTAGACAAAAACACCAACTCGATAATGGGTGATTCTGTCTCTGAAGAGGTAGAGACACTACACGTCTATTTAATTTTTTCCAACGAGTTCAATATCTCACATCCTTGCGGGCTTTGAATGTCTTGATCCCGAAATGAATGAGTCATAAAAAAAGTCGAGGAAAAATTTAGAACAAATCTCAATGCTGGTCCAATCTGACAGATAAGTATATTTAAGTTTGCTACAAATCACAAGGAATTTGTAGTACTCCTTGCCATTCGGCCATGCCCTGGCTCATCAAGTAATTAAGATTTGGGTTTGTTGGCATGATTTTGTTGACTTTATTATGCATGGCTACCTTCAGTGTACTATGTAACATATTTAACTTTTTTGGACGATTTGCTTAAATTATTTAATTAATTTGCAGGAGATTTATAATATGGTAGCTGCTGGAAAAATAACCTATTGATGGTTCTATATATTTTTAAATTGAGTATTAGAGACTCCCTATTATGTATAACTTTGTTTTTTTTTTTTTTTTTTCTAATTTTATATATTCGTAATATAACAATAAAAAACATATACTACCGGTAGAATTAGCCGATTGAGTAATTGACGTTTGGGTTTATTGGCTGGATTTTGTCAGACTTTATTATGCATGGCTACCATCAGTAGACTATGTAACAATTTTAGATTGTGGGAGGATTTGCTTAAATTATTTACCTAACTTGTAGTATATTTTTATGGTAGGCATTGAAAAAAAAAAAATAAAAATAGGGATGACTCTGTTTAAACCTTGTATCATAAACTGTTTGCTCTATGTACTTTTTTTACTTTTTTTTAAAAATTTTTTTTTAATCTTCACTTACAGTTAGAAATGAGCACTATTGGTACCTCTTCCAGAAAGACTATTTTATAATATATGCTCAACAATTTTAATCAATGTAATTTCCAAAAATATTGTAACAATTAATACCAACAAAGGGTACCACTGTGGCTCATGTAATAATGTGCGTAAAAAAATATGCTGTTTATTTTTGCCATTGCATATTGTCGACCATTAAAAAAAAAAAAAAAAAAAAAAATTCCCATTGTATTGTTCCTTTCTCCCCTCTAATTATTGTAATTTTGTGCAGAGGTCTATGGTCGTCATCATCAGTAGAGACAGTAGAAAGGAGTATATCAAGTCATGAAAATGGTTCGGCATTTTCTCGTTTCCAAGAAAGCGTGACTAAGGTATATATTGTATAAATATGTATATATATATGCTTTTATTATACCAAAATGATCACACTTTTGAAAATCAAATTCTTTCACAGTACATATTATATACGTTATATATTGTGGTTATACTAAATGTAAATTATTATTTATTTAGGGCGGGGAAAAACAAAATTCAGATATGCAGCGAGTGTCTGAAAGCTTGAAGGAGAGGCAGGAGTCTACCTCGTTGACGTCTAATTCGAATATGTGCGTTAACCTAGAGTTCACCCTCGGAAGGTCAAGCTGGCAAAAGGACTATCCTCATCATGACTCCTCCAACACTGAATTAACCCTTCTCAAGTGTTAACAAAAACACTACAAATCACGTAACGATAGAATATTATATATAGCATTTTCTCTCTCCTTTTGTCTGTTTGGTGGCTGAGAAAAATTATCAAATTTACACGCATTAATTTGTTCCATTTCCCCCCCGAGTTTTGTCTTTGTTTTGTCATATGCAAGTGAGAATGGGAAATGGTAATTGCTAATATCTGCCTTTAATTTTCTCTCTCTCTCTCTCTATATATATATAGATATATATATATATATATAATCCCATTAAATATTCGTTTCCAAACTGTGACATGTTAACGTTAATGATAAAAAATGCTATATGTACGTAGTGATTAAGACCAAAGAAAGAGTTATCCATGTAGTTTTTCTAATTTAATTATGGCCAGAAAAATTAAGATTTAATAAATTTCTATGTATATATATATATATATATATATATTAAATGTGCCTGTCCCAGCCTCAATTAGTTAATGTTGTTGGAATTCTTTCTAACCTATGCACTAAGCTCCTCTTCAATAGGTGCATGTTTCAAATTCTTCAGCGCATCTTCTCTTTTTCCTGCTTCTCTCTGATTAATAAAGAGTTAACTAAAACAAAAAATAGTATCTAATGAAATACTTATTGTCCTTGTGACGTCTAGGGATGAATAATTTACAATGATTTAAGGTTTTACCTTCATGTACGTACACACACACACACACACACACACACACACATATATATATATTGTATGTGTTTGAGTAAAATGATAGTTAACTGGTATATCTTGTTTCTGTATTAAAGGATGGGAAACCAAGTCTAACAAATTTGACTCATTACAGTACTAAAGGACATTCAATAATTTAAAACCGAAAAACAAAGGAAATGATGACAAGGGCCGGCGAGAAAAAGAATCCGGACAGTCATCGCTTTTGTACCTGAAATTTTTTCTTTCCCTCTCTTTTTTCCTTTTGGTATTTGAATTGACACTGGATTATCGTTTTTTTTTTGTTATTACACAGGAAGACACAATTGGTAATTGCAATTTTATTTACACTTTCCGATTATTCTTTATAGGTGCATTTTATGTCGTTGAAAAATAAAACAAATAAAAAAACAAATTGGGCTTCCATATGAATGGTTAATATTGGGTAGTGACAAATGAGGCCTCATTCTTCAATCAATATTGCTGGGATTCGTTCAATAAATGCCGGGCATACATGTGTCTACATCAAGATACATGTGTCTATTTGGATCATCAATAGCTTGAACCAAAGGATGACAATATGACGAAACAGAGATAAGAAATAACTTATTAAGTTGTGGAGCTTAATTAATACCCTATAAAAAAGTGTCATATGCAGAAACGCCTTACGGTATTTGTGAGTTATTTCATTAAGGGTATTTTAGGGATTTCACTTGTAATTTCAGTTGTTCTAGTTTTTCCTTTATAAAGGAAACGTCATTATTAGGGAATTTATTATGAGAGGTTCGAGAAAAGACACACGGAGTATAAGAATATGAATTTTTCTTGTAAACTTCTTAATCATCATAGTGCATTACTGCAACAGTTGAAACCAGATATAATCTCACACTTAGACGAACATATATAAAAATTAGAATTAGAACATTAATTCTTGAAATAGCTTCGTATCCTCATCCTATAAATTATTAGGTTGTAAAATTTTTTTTATTTAATTTAATAATAATAATAATAATTATTAAATGTTTTTTTTTTTTTTTTTGGGATGAAGGAGAGAAAATCAGAGTCAATTGTGTAATGAAAGAGACCTAAATTTAAATATGTTGCATACCCCTCTGGCGGAATTTTTGTAGTATTCATGATTGCCGGTTGTCTTTGAGTCCGAAAATGTAAGCACGTAATGGGGTAGTAAGATTATAATTTTGTCGAAGAGCTAGAGCAGAGCACCACCCTAGCTAGTCATGACTCATGTGAACCCCGGCCTGACAATTCTTGAATTTCAGATATTCACTCTGCGTCTTGCGTGCAAGTTTCTTACTATTCATCATTGCACGTATTTTCTGGTCAATAAAGTTTACACGCTTGCTACTTGCTAGCTAGCTAGTCCCATTTTTTTGTTTCATCCACTGCATATATATATATATATATATATATATATCATGGTGTCTCTGTCTAAAATGTTCTTAGTACTCTATCGGCACATATATAAATTCATCTTTAATTACTTCTTGTTACTAATTAACTCGACTTTTGTCGTCACTTTTTTTTTTTTCCCAATTCCTGATCGTTTTACAATTAAGCTTGCGCTTGATGTATGGTTTTCGAATGAAATTTTTAGGTTGAAGTTGATTGATTTTTCAAAAGAAAATAAAAACTGAGATGAAAACTTTAGGTTTGAACCTTAGAATCAAATACACCCTAAGTGATGTTAAGGTTTTTTTTTTTTTTTTTTTTTTTTTTTTGGGAGCCATACGTGACCTTATTTTCTTCCCTGCTATTTCTCATTTTCTTCTCTATTCCTCTAATTTTATGTTTTTTCCTTGTCGAGCGATCGCGCCGTTCTTGATAAGTATCATTGGTTATTTTTTCCAGGGCATAGTAGATGCAATACGGGGACACATTGAGAAGAAATCATGTCTTTTAAAAGATCACAAACGATAGCAAATACCACAAGCGACAAAGCAATTTCAAGACAGAAAACGACATGTCGTTGAGTTCTGCACTAAGTCATTACAGAAATATTATTAGAGTTATTACGTACTTTGTTAAAAAATGAACAAAAATATATATATATATATATATATATATATTGGTATCTCTTAATTTTTTTTTTTTTTCAATATTACAGTGAAACTCATTCGTTCAAAACTTAGCATCCTTTAACGGTTAAAAAATATAAGAATCATTAAATTGACTCTACAATGCCAGAAAATAGTTCTCACCAGTAAAATCTGAGTAAAGAAACAATTTACAAGTGAAAAATATTATTTACCCAACACATTAATTCGTAAGGATAATTTTTTATTTTTATTTTTTTTATGTGTAGCAATGTAAAACAAATAAAAAATAAAAAATACTTATTTAATAAACATCCCAAACTATCAAAGGAGAAAATATTTTGTTAGGTGTTTAGGGATATTAGTTGGACTTTGATTTAAATTTTTTTTTTCAATTTTTTAGGGGAAAAAAACATTTGTAAGTTTTTAGAGGGGCTTTCATGTATAATTTTTTTTAGGAACGGCTATTATGTAAAATATCAAACAAAAAACACATCCAAAAGAAAATAGGAAAAAGCCACCATTGGGCCTTAATAGCTTCTCTGTCTTCTTATGCCTTTCATGTATAAAATTAAGGAGAAAGCACGTGAATGACACAAATTTAGAGATCATTACATCAACATAATTTTACAAAAAAATTAAAACTAGATCAATATAACACAAAATTAAGCTAAAGTTAACTAAAATTTATATCATGTTGGTAAAGAATGAGGAGTTTGTGTCATATTGATTAATAAATGAAAAAAATGGTTATTTAGGTAATTTTCTCTAGAAATTTAATATCTTTTCTGATCTACCCTTTTGATCTTCCTTTTGTTTCAGCTAGACCTTGTGTGCTTCTGGTAGTTTGGATGCTCAGGAGGCTCCCTCCGATGGATCCATATCCTCTGTCCAATTTTTGGTATCCTAAATGGTGTCTAACCAGTAATACTATGCCATGTTATGTTAAAAAAAATTTAAAATACTTTATAACTGATTTTTTTTTTTAATTTTAAAAACTAACTTCTTTCAATGACATGTCAAAATATAATTAATTAGACACCATTTGGGAAACCAAAATTGGACAAAGAATGTTGATTCCCCCGTGATGTGGAGGATGCTTTTGTTTCGGACTCTCCGAAGTCCGTTTGAATGAAGCTCATTTTCAAAAAAAAAAAAAAAACCCTTCCTTTTGTCGATATTTTGAATCGATTTTTCTTTTAAATTTTTTGGGGGCTCTATCTTATCCTTAATTTTGTAGTAATTAATCATGTCATCTTCTTATACAAGCTTTCAAATATATCCAATAAAGTATAGGATAAAAATCAATGGAAAATATTAATCACTCTGGCAAAAAAAATCTATAAAATAAGATTTCACAGTTATAAAGTAAGAAGAAGACGAAGCCTATAAAGAAAGGGGGAAAAGAAAATAAAAGAAAAAAAATCTAAAATGTAAACGAAAATGGAGACCAATTAGATGCTAGAAAGAAATATATTAAAACTACATAAAATGCTTGAGAAAGTGATCCCGGCCGTTGAATCTAGTATGCTTTACCAAAAAAATAAAAAAATAAAAAAAAAAATAAAAATTGTCTCGATAAGGTGTTAGTTGTATAGTGCATACTGTTTATGGGATAAAATTGACTCTTGCACGCAAATTTTTGTTGTTGGGACTTTCTTTTTATCTTTAGAAGGCGTTGTTTTAATCATTTTTTTTAAACGTTGTTGTAATTAAGTTCGGTTGAGTTGGAGTCGACGCAATAATTTAATTTTTTTTTCTTATGGCATAGAAAGTCAATGTAATATTAACAAAAGCCAAATGGTGCGAGCGAATTTTTCCAAAAGTATAAATAAAGAAACGACATGTCGCTTAAAATAAGAAACGACATCAAATACTATCGTTGTTTGTATTTTTACTGTTTTATATGACGTAAAAAGAGTTTTTTTTTTTTTTTTTTTTAAAAAAAGAAGAAGAATAAGAAGTAAAAACGACTTTCTTTTTAATACCAAACGACAACAATGGAGTTCCCAAACAGAAAGGGATACGTGGTTTTTTTTTTTTTGGGCACTTGTCACCATCAAATTTCGGATTCAAGCGATCTTCAAGTCTCAAACCCATCTTGGACAAGTTATTTTTATTGCCCAAAAGAACTATAGACTTCTAAGCATCTAACAACGAGTATAATTTTGTAAACACGCACGCCAGAAGAATATATACTACAAACTACCTGTCATTTTGATGTTAATTATAACCATTATAATGGGGGAAAAAAAAAAAGAAATAAATAAAGTACAACAATAGAGCAGAATTTAGCGCAAAAACGTTGGAAAAACAACTGATATATAATTTCATTACGTATTATAAAACTAATTCTCAATATCCTATAATAAGCTTGCTTCACTGCCCAAGCATATGCGGTAATTTATATATCGCCACCAACCATCATGAGAGAATAAGACACGACTCTTGCCTATGACTAATTCGGCATGCCTCATGCTTCCAATGGCTTCATTTCTTGTTGAGGTTGACTTATAAATTAAGGCATCTTCATTTCTAGTTTTCCATAAAACATTCTTCTCATTGACTTCATGGATACTCCTAATTCCTTCCAAATAACAACCCTTGCTCTCTTCGCTTCTTTAGTCCTTCTCTACTATGCACTTCTCCGGAAGAAGAACAAGAGTACTAAAAGTACTAGAGTTCAAGCCCCTGAGCCGGCGGGTGCGTGGCCGATTATCGGCCACCTCCACCTCCTCGGCGGCGGCGATCAGCTCCTCTACCGGACCCTCGGTGCGATGGCGGACAAATACGGCCCCGCATTCAACGTCCGCCTCGGGAGCCGCCGCGCATTCGTCGTGAACAGCTGGGAAGTGGCGAAGGACTGCTTCACCGCCAACGACAAGGCGCTGGCCTCGCGCCCCACCACCGCAGCCACCAAGCACATGGGCTACAACTACGCCGCCTTCGGGTTCGCGCCCTACACCCCTTTTTGGCGCGAGATGCGGAAGATCGCCACCCTCGAGCTCCTTTCCAATCGCCGCCTCGAGATGCTCAAGCACGTCAGGATCTCCGAGATCGACACCGGGATCCGGAATCTTTACGATTCATGCAAGTCCCGAGCCGTTGAGCTGAACCGGTGGTTTGAGGAGCTGACGCTCAACATGACGGTGAGAATGGTGGCGGGGAAGAGTTATTTTGGGGCGTCGGCGGAGTGCGACGGCGACGAGGCTCGGCGGTTGCCAGAAGGCGATAAGTCAGTTTTTCCATCTGATAGGGATATTTGTGGTATCCGACGCGCTTCCGTTTCTGTGGTGGCTGGATTTGCAGGGTCACGAGAGGGCGATGAAGAGGACGGCCAAGGAGTTGGACGCCATACTTGGAGGGTGGCTGGAGGAGCATCGGAGGAGGAGGGCTTCTCGAGAGGCCGCTGGATTCGAGGCTGATGATGACCAGGACTTCATCGACGTTATGCTGTCGCTTCAGGAAAAAGGAGAGCTTTCCAATTTTCAGTATGATGCCGATGTTAGCATCAAGTCTACCTGTCTGGTATGTTGGATCATATATATTATATACATACAGATGTGTACTTAAAAAAATTTATTCAATTAAAATCACTAAATAAAAAATAACACAAAGCCATTTTTTTAATAAGAACAAAATTATTAGGTGCTGACAGACGGATTATTGAAACCTGTTAAAATTATTATAATTCAAATTTTATCCCTTATAATATAGAATGGATTATTAGAATAAAACTGCCTCTGTGGTTATAATTTTAATGACAACTTTGTTACTTTCTTAATTAAAATGCCAAAATTTTAACGATTATAATCACAAATGCAAATCGCTCGGTTGGTTGCTAAGTGAATTTTGTGGAAGACTTTAATCACGTTAGAAATTGACATTTTAATGACGAAAATACCAAAGTAAGAATTATAATAAGCTTAAAAGAAAGAAAGAGTTTATTAGCAAAATAAGACAAATTATATTCTTCAATGGTAAAATTAAGTATCAACCCCGTTCATGTATCATGGTACTTTAGTTTCTTCTAACCATTTTTGCCAAGCTAGTATACTTCATAAATGTGTATATATACCTTGAATTATCAAAAGTATGTCATTTAAATAAAAAGAAATTATGCGTCCTGTACAGTCTCTTATACTAGGAGGAAGCGACACCACAGCAGGCACACTGACATGGGCGATCTCACTACTCCTCAACAACCACCACGTCTTAAAGAAAGCACAAGAAGAGTTGGACATCCAAGTAGGTCAAAACCGACTTGTTGACGACTCAGACATCAAAAACCTCGTCTATCTTCAAGCCATAATCAAAGAAACTCTCCGCCTGTACCCAGCGGGCCCACTTCTGGGGCCCAGGGAAGCCTTAGAGGACTGCACCGTGTCCGGTTACCACGTGCCAGCTGCAACCCGCCTAGTAGTCAACGTGTGGAAAATTCAACGGGACCCGCGGGTCTGGTCAAACCCGGACGCCTTCGAACCGGAGAGGTTTCTGACGATCCATACCAATGTGGACATGAGGGGGCAGCAGTTCGAGCTCATGCCTTTCGGGTCGGGTCGGAGGTCCTGCCCCGGCGCGTCGCTTGCCCTGCAGGTGCTGCACCTGACCCTGGCTCGGCTGCTTCAGGCGTTCGAGATCGCGAACCCATCGGAGGGGCCTGTGGACATGACAGAGAGCCCGGGTTTGACCATTCCTAAAGCCACCCCGCTGGAGGTTCTCCTCACCCCCCGGCTCCCTCAGGAGCTCTATGGCGTTTGAAATTTTAAAACTGCATTTGAATAATGGTGTGAAGCTGCTTTGCTTATTATATATATTATGTTACGTTTTACCTGATTAGGAGTAAACAGCTAGTTCCGTTAATTAAGTTATAAATGTCATAAGTTATTTTACAGTCAGTAATAATATAAAAGTTATAATTTAATAAAGTTCACTATTTTCCTTCTCCTAAAGACTCTTTTGGTTGAACTGTCTCGCGAAATTGCGTATCACTTGCTTGTGTGAATACAAAAAAAGGAAAAAAGAAATGGAAATTAAGTGTTTCATTATCATTACAAGGTCCAAAATCAATTGCTTAATATGTTTACGTGATTTACTCGCTAAATAAAAGATTTTTTTTTGGTGAATTTGTTAAGTAAACATTAGTTGAAAAACTAATTTCCACAACAATTTTTAACCGTCGTCGAAAGATACCACTACAGTCACAAAACTATTGTGGAATCCACAGTCATGGAATGTCAAGGACATACCACGACGGTTTTAAAACCGTCGTGGAAGGCCATTGTTACTAGGCCATTCTATTTTTGGTGCAGAACATTCCATGACGGTTTTCCTGAAAACCGTCGTGGAATGTGTACTTTCCATGACGGGTTTCTTAAAAACCGTCGTGGAATGTTCCTTAATTAAAAAAAAAATAAATTTACACACCATAACTAAGCTTACAAAGCCAAAAACTACTTCATAAGAAAGAAATAACATTTATAAGGATATAGTAAATGAACAAACTTTTCAACAAAAGAGAATAAAAATAGAGGGAAAGAAACACTTTTTTGGTTTTGTTTTGTTTTGTTTTTTTGTTTTTTTTGTAGTTGATCTAAGAAGCTTCAAAACCAACCTAATACAAACATGCAAATTCATGTTTATGGTATATAGATCCTTCGAAGTTCTAATCAAATAAGAAATTGACTTTAAAACTTTGAAAAATGCTCAAGTAGTTAATTAATTATATATGCCACGAGTTACAATCTAATATTACAAACCATAATTGGTGTCGGTTCTAGTTTCCACCCATAAAATTTTCAAAAAGAAAAACAATTCATAATTGTCATGAAAACTAGTTATCTAGTCATGAAAACAATTCATCATTGCATGAATGTTCCCTGAACTTTTCGAATTAGACAATTTAGTCCCTAAACTTTTTTTTCCCTGGCAATCCCTCTTGAACTTCTAATTTTGACAATTCAATCCTTTTTACTTAAATTCATTAAAGTTAAGACAAGTTTTTGCACAATACTTACACATTATAGCTCAAAAGGGACTATGTTGATCATTTTTGCTTAATTTTAATACAAATTTCTTTTAAAGTTTAGGTTTAAGTTTGACTATAAGTGAATTAAAGTTCAAATTTTCAAAGGAAATTGTATTGAAGTTAAGCAAAAATGAATTCTTCTTTGACACTAATATGCAAGTTTTGTGTAAAAAACCATTCAAATTTTTATGAATTTGAGCAAAAAGAACATAATTGTCAAAAATTATAAATTCAGAGGGCTGATTACCAAGAAAAAAAGTTTTGGGACTAAATTGCCAAATTCAAAAAGTTCAAGGGGTATACAAATAAGTCTTTCCTTTTTCAAAATGAGAGAATGATGGGAAAAGTTGGGAAGACAAATCTTTTACATGTGGTAGCTAGGTAGGAATGTGGTGAAATGGTTTAAGACATTCTAGTGAAGTCTATAATCTGTTATAGATGTTATTCAGTCGGAGGATGTGGGTATCGGTCGGTAACCCTTACTAACCTATGACCATTGAGCTGGATGATAACCATCTAGTATTTTAGTTACCAGTCGGTAACCATCGATTGGATGGTATCACCATGAATGCTAATTGGTAACTTTAGAGTATAATTGGTATCAGACAAAGAGTAGCTCATTTCTAGTGGCAGAAAAGCAGTGGGTTACCTGTGGTAACCCTTGGTTTACTCGCACATTTTAGTCGTAACTTAGCTTTGTTTCACCATTATATGCTGTCTCTTAGGTCTTATGGTTTCTGTAATTGCATCGAAGTCTAAACATGCATTATCATATTCAAAAAGTGTCACTTTTTTATGCTTAGCTTATGAAAATCACATCTGCTTGTGTTTGGTTCGTCGGTTGGAGATGAAAATTTTAAGTTGGAGTTAGCTGACTACTTTTCAAAAACTAATTATAATTTTTGCTGACTTTTCAAAAAAAAAAAAAAAAAAAACAAAAACTGAAATAAAATAAGGTTTACACACGCTATATTTAATTCTTCACGTAAGAAAGAATGAAAGAGGAGGAAAAAAAAAAAAGGGCTTCATGGTTTAAGCGACAACAAGAAGGGAAAAAATTCCAAAAAAAAAAACATAACAAGGTCATATAAGAAGTGAAACACAAATATAAAAGATGCACGAGTATGTATATTTAATTGGAAACTAAAAACGAAAGTAATGCAATCCTCAGAAAATTAAACTAAAATGCCTTCACAATCCTCTCTCTCAAATTGAACTCCTTCATCTGTATTATCCATGCTAATTTCGGGTCTTAGATTATCCGGAGATATTGAAGTTGCATCTTCACGTTCATCATATTTTTCCAACTCATGGAAGCCTCTTGGTGGTGCCTTTAACGTTACGTACGTATACCAATTGGAAAACAAATCAAAAGACATTGTTCCAAATAAAAGGAAAACTAATCTAAAGCAAGACATGAAACATTATCTTAAGCAACATGAGAAACATATCCCAGCAAATCTAAGAATCTGAGCCATTCACAATATTCTTACAGTTCTATATATCCAACCAAAAAAGCTAAACGACAAAAAATCTAAACCAAACTGACCTCCATCCTCCATTGCTTCATTATCATGTCTTTTTCTTGGAAATTATAGAGAGAGAGAGAGAATAAAAAATCTAAACCAAACTACCTCAACTTAATAGTAGTGCGCAAAGTATTATAGTTTTCGTTAAAAAAAAAAAACCCCTCTCATTGTGAAACACCCAAACAAACACAGAGGAAGAAACATAGATGGGCAGAGAAACAAAAAATAAAGAATCACAAAGAGGTCTAAACAAGACCTTAAAGACAAGCAATAGAGGAGCTACATCTTAATACTAACTGAGGGGAAAAAATGTATACTTATGCAAACACCCAGTTGCAGAACAGTAAAATAAAAAATAAAAATAAAAAATCTAATTCACCAAAACAAGAAAAGAGTAAAAAAATGAAATTCTACAACATTAAAAAAAATCAAAAGAAGAAAAAAAGGAAGAAAGAAATTACCTTGAGAATTCACTCACAATTGATAAGTGCTGTGGCTGAGAATTCGATTCCTCTCCTCTGGGGGTGAAGGGCGGCAACAAGAAAGAAGAAAACGAGAGAAATATTGTAAGGGTTAAGAAGGATAGGTAATGGTATTTTATCAATAGTTTAAGGTAGTTTAGGCCTATAAAATTTTCATTACAGTGTAGAGGCTAATTCCCGGTCATGAATCCAAAATCAGAAGAAACTCTAGAGGGGATTCTTCTTTTAATTTAAATCTTAAAATTCTCTTAGTATTAATTTTCCAAAAAAAAAAAAAAAAAAAATCTCTTGGTATTACCCAACACTCTTGTGGCCGAAAATTATAACAGAAGGGAAAATCAGTCCTCAAAATCACTCCCAAGAGTATGTTTTGAAAAAGACTCCCAAGTTTCTCTTAAAGCACTACCAACTACTGGGCTCTTGCTAAGCTAAAAACTCCTAAGATTTTGTTATCATTCTTTTTGAAAGTATACATGCCTCAAACCAGCAAAACCAAAGTACACCATTAATCCCTAATAATTAATTGCATAATTCAAAACAGAAACATATTTCCAACCAAGGAGACTACTGAAACCATACTTTGATCGAGACAACAATGTATTGCTGTTTAAAAATACTAAGAGAGAGAAAAGAAAAAAAGAGAAAAGAAAAAAAGAATCTCCCTTCCTTACACACACTACTCCCTAATTTGCAATCTCACTGTGCAATTCATGGCAAAGCAAATCCAATAAAAAAATCAGCAACTGTGTAAACTAATCCGAATAAAAACTATTGCAACCTAAAACCAACAACTACTCACATCTACAAACAAATACAAAAAATCTCTTCTACAGTCAAATCACGTTTTTCAAACCCTAATTTTAAGAAGAACAACATAAAAAGCTAATCGAACCAAAACTCGAGCAATAAAATTCTCAAGGAAGTTTTTTTGAGAAAAATTGCTGATTAAAATTAAAAATACCTCAAAATGGCAGAATCTGCGATAGCTGGAAAATGGGTATTTATGACTGGTGGTGTATGAACGTTCTGTCTGCGGATGGAGGTCCTTTTTTCTCGCTTGTGGAACTCACGCACTCGGATTGCTTTGTAATGGATGATAATGCAAGGAAGTTCAGAATGGTGAGGAGAAATCGTGGCTGAGAGCAATAATCATGAAAGATTTAGGAGCACTCTAGTGAGTTAAGATTCACCAATGATTTTAAGGTTTGATGTTTAAGGGAGAAAGCCCCTTTGGTTCTGACGAGCAGTTCTTGTTAATTATTATTGTGAGTTTATTTATTTTAAGTTGGGTTCTAATATAATTGTTGATGTTTACCTTGAAAAAAAAAGGAGGGAAGCGAGTCCCACTTTTATTAAAAAGATTCCCACGTATTGGAAAGGAGTCCATATATTTAGTGGTCACACTTTTTGAAACACGTTATCATTTAATGTTATTAATGAGCACTTTTGTTGTAGTGATAGGATTCCAACCTCCCACAATTTAAGTCTATCACCGTTTGAAAAGTTGTATGGATATGTTCCTGATTATTCTTCCTTACATGTTTTTTGTTCCACTTGTTTTGTCCTTCGTCCTTATGACGAGTGTAGTTGTAAATTGTCATTGCGGTTTGTTATGTGCATTTTTTTTGGGTTATGGTGCATGTCAAAAAGGATATCGTATTTTTGATCCAGTTAGTCAAAAATTATATGTCTCTCATCATGTTGTGTTTCTTGAACATATCTCATTCTTTTCTATTCCTGCTAGTTCTTATAATGCGACCACGTCTGATCTCCTACATATTGATCTTTTCACTTTTAACAATGACATAGTCTCACAAACTATTTCACAAGCACCTTCTTCAGTTTCAGATAATGTATTTTATAGAGTTCCCACTGATAGCTCAGTAGATTCTGGTACTATGGCTCCTGATACTACCATTGCTCCCTCTCCTCCTATGGCTGCCAATCACCTCCTAAGATTGCGGCTCCTCCTCCTCTTCCTCCTCGTCACTTTAAGCATTCTCGTAAGTCTACTAAGCTACCAGATTTTGCTTACTCTTGTTATTCTAACTCTTTCACTTCCTTTTTAGCTTCTATTCATCATCTTTCTGAGTTATTGTCCTATAGAGAGACTATTTGTGATCTACTTTGACAAGATGTTATGGCTGAGGAACTTACTGCTTTGCAATAGATACATATATGGGACTTAGTACTTTTACCACCAGGTAAACGAGCAATTGATTCTCGTTGGGTCTATAAAATCAAAACCAAGTCTGATGATTCTATTGAAAGATATAAAGCTTGACTTGTTGTTAAAGGTTATTCTCAAGAGTATGGTATGACTTTCACTCCAGTTGCAAAAATGACTACTGTTTGCACTCTCATTGCAGTTGCCTCTGTTCGTCAATGGCATATATCTCAGATGGATGTTAAAAATGCCTTTCTGAATGGTGATCTTCATGAAGAAGTTTACATGGTACCTCCTCCTGGTGTTTCTCATCAATCTGGTGAAGTCTACCGGCTTAGAAAAGCCCTTTATGGTCTCAAACAGGCACCAGTTAGCCTATATAAACATTTTTTGATATATTATTTTGATTCATTAATTGAAATAAGAAACTCATTTTTTTTTGTTTTCAAATTGGTTCTTTATTTTTTACACCAAGATCACTTATGGCCTCCAAATGACGTACTTGGTGATGGTTGGCTTTTTTCATGCGTTTCATGTTTTAACCGATGGGCCAGTCGATATGACAGCTAGCTTTGGACTCACAAATGACAAAGCCAACTCCACTTTATGTTCTTGTCAAAACTCGCTTGTCTCTTTCTCTCTATGAGTGAAGTTAGACATGACCCCAAACCAGGACATGTGATCATGATCTGTATAGTTTTGGGGATATATACGGAGCTTAAATGTGGGACTCACAACCTTTTTGTTTTTTTTTTTGAGAAATGCCCAAAAAGCTTACGTATCTGGTATATTGTCTCGTGATTTAGACAAGTTCAGGGAAAAGGAATGAACCATGTGTCAAAAATCCTCAACATGTGTCTTAAAAGAGCTATTTTCACAATTTACTCGTTTCGTTCCATCATATTATTATTTTTTTTTATAGATAAAGGATATAATCATAGAGGATTAGTGATATCAAAACCTACTAAAATATTTTAATTAAACTAATACCTATTAATAAGCCCATCTTCTATCAAATTCCCCATTCAATATTACTAATAGGGGAAAAAAAATATAACTTGGCAATTCAGTGTTTCATGAGCGGACCAAACATATTAAGATTAATTGTCATGTCACTCGACATCATTATCAACTTGGCACCATCGCATTGCCTTACAATTCTTCTTCTATATAGATTGATGACATGTTTACCAAGGTACTTATCGTTTCGAGTTTTCATTTCTTATTTGGAAAACTCTCAATGCTACCTGCAGCAACATTGTGAGTTTGAGGGGGATGTTAGATTATATAGTTTTATAATTATTTTATTGCTTGTTTCTTATTATTATTAGGTTTCATTCTTTTCAAAAGTTAATGGTAGATTAGTCTTTTTATATTTTCTACTTAGCCTATATAAACCTCTTTTGATATATTATTTTGATTCATTGATTGGAATTAAAAAAAAAAATCCTAATTTTCTGTTGTTTTCAAATTGGTTCTTGATTTTTTATACCGGGATCACTTATGGCCTCTAAATGACGCACTTGGTGATGGTTGGCTTTTTTCATGCATTTGATGTTTCAACCGATGGGCCGGTCGATATGACAACTAGCTTTGGACCGACAAATGACAAAGCCATTCCACTTTATGTTCTTGTCAGACCTCGCATGTCTCTTTCTCTCTATGAGTGAAGTTAGACTAGACTCCAAACCAGGACGTATGATCATGATCTGCATAGTTTTGGGGACATATTTTGAGGTGCTTTGCATAGTACCCATGTTTTAACTTCTGTTGCGTCAATGAAAGCAAATATGTCGGCTTTCCTTTCATGTACTGGTCTTTTGAGGTGCTTTGCATAGTTCCCATGTTTTAACTTCTTTTGCATCAATGAAAGTAAACATGTCCGTTTTCCTTTCACGTGGTCTTTTAAGGTGCTTTGCATAGTTCCCATATTTTAACTTCTGTCGCGTCAATGAAAGCAAATATGTCCGGTTTCCTTTCAAGTACTGGTCTTTCGAGGTGCTTTGCATAGTTCCCATGTTCCCATGTTTTAACTTCTGTTGCGTCAATGAAAGTAAACATGTCCAGTTTCCTTTCACGTGGTCTTTTGAGGTGCTTTGCATAGTTCCCATGTTTTAACTTCTGTCGCATCAATGAAAGTAAATATGTCCCCTTTCCTTTCAAGTGGTCTTTTCAAAAGAGAAGAATAAGAAAAGTCTTGGGCTGCAAGGCCAAACTTACACAAGCAATTATATACGGAGCTCAAATGTGGGACTCACTACTTTTTTTTTTCTTGTTTTTTTTTTGAGAAATGCCCAAAAAGCTTAGGCATCTGGAATATTGTCTCGTGATTTAGATAAGTTCAGGGAAAAGAAATGAATCATGTATCAAAAATCCTAAACATGTGTATTAACAGAGCTATTTTCACAATTTACTTGTTTCGTTCCATCATATTGTTTTTTTGTAGATAAAGGAAATAATCATAGAGGATTAGTGATATCAAAACATACTAAAATATTTTAATTAAACTGATACCTATTAATAAGCCGATCTTCTATCAAATTCCCCATTCAGTATTACTAATAGAAAAAAAAAATATACAATAATGTTTGTAAAGAGGGAGAAATAAAAACAGCCCAAAAAAAAAAAAAAAAGTCTGAGGCTATAGTTTAAGAAAATTGAGTCTAAACTCTAGTCTTGAAAGCAAGTCTCAAATATATCTCAATAAATACTCCAATTAAATTTCTTTTCAATTTATCACATTTATCAATTATGTTCCGATCAATTCTAAATAGTATATATATATATATATTCTTTCTGTCGTGTTGGATCATTCTAAGACTAAATATGGCAAAGTTTAATTAGGACATATCCAATTATAAAATTCTATATATAGAAATTATATTATTTTCTAGCCCTTAGATTGAGAAATATAACTAGCAAAACAAAGTTTACTTTGTCCCCAACGACACGTAAGTGCTAGCCATGTAGTCAGAACGTTTTAAACAACAAAGACTTAATTCAACAAGACTTCTGATATGTCAGTACAAAAGAAGAACAAAACAAACCATAACAAAGGGTCATAAAGAAACGTGTCCAACACCCGACTTACAGCTCTATATATATATAGCACTAAAGATAAACTCCAATCTCCTCATCAACAGACACCTATACCCTCCATTAATCCCACTCCCATGCCAAGGCTTGTTCATAACTATTTCCACCGCTCGAGCCAGAGTAGTCACTCTAATTTATAGACCCAGAAATTTAGCCAAAAGGAACTGCTCAAAATCTTTGCAAAAATGGCTTCTCCACATGATCTAACAGCTATCACTGTAGGACTAATATTATGTGCTACAGCCTTCATGAGTTATTGTTTATCACGAATGAGGGAAATTGGCAAGGGCAAAACACCACCTCAAGCCTTGGGAGGTTGGCCGTTATTTGGTCACCTTCCCTTGTTGAAAGGTCCTAAGCCTTCCCACATAACTTTGGGTGCCATGGCTGACAGATACGGACCCATCTTCGGTATCCGAGTCGGAGTTCATCGAGGTTTGGTAGTGAGTAGTTCGGAGATGGCCAAGGAATGCTTCACCACCAATGACTTGGCTTTAGCCTCACGTCCGAATTTGCTAGCCGCGAAGCATTTGGGATACAACTACGCCATGGTTGGTTTCGCACCTCACGGGCCCTTTTGGCGCGAGATTCGCAAGATAGCCACGGTCGAGTTGTTGTCAAACCGCCGGCTTGAGATTCTCAAACAAATACGAATCTCCGAAGTGGCCACTTTCTTGAAAGAGCTACACAACCATTGGACAACCAAGGGGAATAGTGACGATCCTAATTCGAGACTAGTTTCAGTGGAGATGAAGCAACGGTTTTCGGACTTGACTCTCAACGTGATTCTAAGAATGGTTGCCGGGAAGCGTTACTCTGCAGATGCGAATGACGTCGATGATGTGAAAAAAGCACGGCTGATTCAGAAGAAACTAAAGGAGTTCTTCAGTCTTATTGGGCTGTTTGTACCGGGGGATGCCGTTCCTAGTCTCGGGTGGCTGGATTTAGGCGGCTATGAGAAGGCCATGAAGAAAACTGCAAAGGAATTGGATGGTATTATTGGTGAATGGCTTGAAGAGCACAAGCGGAAGAGAGCATTACTGAATGACGAAGAGAGAAAAAAGGAACATGACTTCATGGATGTGATGCTTTCTGTACTTGATGGTCCAGAGCTTGGGGGTTTTGACGCTGATACAATCAACAAGGCAACAGTTTTGGTATGCATTTTTGTTTTGTTTTGTTTTGTTTTTTGTTGGATAATTACTTTTTTAGTGTGGCTGATCCATGAAATTTGACATCAGTTTAGATTAGATTTCTAACAATTATTGTGAAAGACTGGTTCGTCGTTCAGCTCTCATATTTGACGAACATCGCACGGAGAAAGATCAATCTTCATAACTGTAAAGCCCACGATCAATTTTGGCATCGTGTAATGAAAGCTTTTTACCCCTTGTGGGGTCCTTTTCTTAAGTCTCGAACAAAAAGCATCAAGAGAACGATCCTACGTATTTTATTGGAATGTTGATCTTAAACATTATCATTTTGTGCTGTAGGTAAGGAGTTAAGGAGTAGATTCCCAGCATCTACAGTTTAGCGCCCACCGTGGGCGCCATAGTTAATTTCTTTATCAACTAACCTCGGTTAAAATTTGAAAGTAGATTCCTAGCATTTACAACTACTTTCGTTTATTAACTTTTGAAGATATTAGAGTGATGGGAGGGAATTAAAGCACATTCCTGAATTTTTAATAATTTAATAAGTTCATGATGGAGTTCAGTTAAAACTGTAGTTGGTTTTTTCTTTTTAATTTAAATTTTTTTTGTTGGCCGATCATTTTCTCTAATTTTTTTCCATTTTTTTTCTCTCTTTATAATAAATTTGAGTGGAGACTTTAGCGTTTCCTCTTTATTTATTTATTAATTTATTTTAAAAAAATTATCATCGAGTTGGAATTTTTATGTTGAGGTGTTAATTAAGTCTTTCAACAAGCAAGAATAATGAGTATAAGAAAGTAATGCTTATATGAATATGATAAATATAAATTTATACTGACAACTTGAGGCTTTTTTGCAACTTGTTTTTTTGGAGTAAATTTGGATTTTCTATAAAAATACAAGCTGCCACGTACAATATAATTCCACGTAAAAATGTACAAAAAGATCTAATTTTTTCACGTGTCCATATTTGTTGTACTTATTTTAGTGCTCCCAAGAAGTAGCATTAATTGTTTTGAGAGAACATATATATATAATTAAAAAAAAAAACTGAATTGAATTAAACTTGCAGAGCTTGATTGCCGGAGGCAGCGACACCACCGCAGGAACCCTAACATGGGCACTGTCCCTGTTGCTGAATAATAGCCACGTGCTGAAAAAGGCTCAAGACGAACTCGACAGCCACGTAGGCAAGAACAGAGCCGTGAACGAGTCCGACATGAGCAAGCTGACATACATCCAAGCCATAGTCAAAGAGACACTCCGCTTATACCCCCCGGCGCCACTCTCGGTTCCACATGTCTTCCGTAAGGACTGCACCGTAGGCGGCTACCACGTCGCCGCCGGGACTCGGCTGATTACGAACCTCTGGAAGATTCAAACCGACCCGGTCTCGTGGCCCGACCCCTTAGAGTTCAAGCCCGAGAGGTTTCTCATGACCAACAGAGACGTAGACGTTATGGGTCGGCATTTTGAGCTGATCCCGTTTGGAAGCGGCAGAAGGGCGTGCCCTGGCACTTCTTTTGCCCTCCAAATGGTGCAGTTCACGTTGGCTAGGTTTCTACAAGCGTTCGAGATCGCCACACCTTTTGATGCTCCTATTGACATGACGGAAAGCTTTGGAATAACCAATAGGAAAGCAACTCCGCTTGAAGTTGTCGTCATGCCTCGCCTGCCTGCTCAGCATTATACGTAATTTATATAGTGTATATGTGATATGTAAAATAAAGCAGCAAAAAAAAAAAAAAAAAAATTTTGTTATCCAAATAAATTATGTACGTTTGTAAAGGACAATTTATATAGATACGTGTATGTATATGATGTCCGTCACCGGTTATTTTCGATGTATGTGACACC
This sequence comes from Ficus erecta, assembly GCA_008635985.1. Taxonomy (NCBI): domain Eukaryota; kingdom Viridiplantae; phylum Streptophyta; class Magnoliopsida; order Rosales; family Moraceae; genus Ficus; species Ficus erecta. The sequence continues at coordinate 294,204 of BKCH01000654.1, read as the reverse complement.
GCTATATATATATATATATATATAGTCAATAAACGAAGACAAATTCGAATGAGAGACTGCATGATTGTTAATGGCTCTTTAACGTAGCTAGAAGACGTGGATATTGCGAGAAAGCAAAATATACGATCTTCACATCCATATTGTTTTGTTTCGTTTTTTTTTGTTTTTTGTTTTTTGTTTTTTGTTGTAATTGGTGTATCTGTATATACGGTTAAAAGTATTTGATAAAATACAAGACTTTTATTATTATTATTATATGAATGACAGTCAAAATATAATACGTTAGGAACTTGCCTTTTAGCTAGAACTTTTATTTTATGAATGAGTATAAAAATATAATACATAAGTGCGTTTAGTCAAATGAAATCCCGACCGTACATTTATAGTCCTTTTTTTTTTCTTCTTAAAATCAGCTAAAATTATATAAGGTGTACACTTCTGTATGTTCATTTGACTCTCAAATTTAAACCTTCATTTGACTCTCAAATTTGAATTCAAAAACTCTATGTTAGTTTTGGTGTTTTTCTCGACAGGTATTTTAACTAATTTTTAAAAAATCAACGAACTACAACTTAAAATTTTCATTTCTAACTAGTAAACCAAGTGCACCCTTGCTAAGTTTTGTTTTATTTTATTTTATTTTATTTTATTTTTCCAACTCACAACTCACAATAAAGAAAAGATAGGCACAAAAGATATTTCTACCTCTCCATCAAACCAATACACCGTGCTAACACTGCCTAGGACAACAACCATGGACTTGGCTCTGTACTCAGATTCTTCTTCTTCCTCAACCTGCTTACCTTTCTGCTCATAATCTTTCTCCTCTCCCTGCGATGGATTTCAAAGAACTCCACGCACAGAAACACATCAGAAAAGAAGCTGGCACCTCCGGAGCCAAGCGGTTCATGGCCGCTAATTGGCCATCTTCTCCTCTTAAGAAAGCCCCAACCTGTCCACATAACGCTCAGAAACATCGCCGACGATTATTGACCGCTCTACACAATCAAGCTCGGAGATCACCGCATTCTGGTTGTGAGTAGATGGGATATGGCTAAAGAGTGCTTAACCACCAACGACAAAGTTTTTGCCAACAGACCAAAGTCGTCCCTTGTATTTGAGATTTTGGGCTACGACTTCGCTCTGATGGGGTTCAGTTCCTGGGGCCCTTACTTTTGCCATGACCAAGCTCCTTTCCAACAACCGCCTCGAAATGCTCAGGCGCATTCGAGAATCTGAGGTGAGTTCTGCTGTGAAAGAGGTTCATGATTTATGGATCAGCAACAACAAAAGTGAAGTATTAGTAGATATGAAGAGACGGTTTTGTGACATAAGTGTGAACATGATATTTAGGATGTTGGTGGGAAGGCCCTTGGTAGTCCGCGGACGTGTGCTCACGTCCGCGGTGAAGAGTACTGGCGAGAATGAACGGTGTCGAAAGGCTTTGAGGGATTTCTTCAAACTCTCCGGGGATTTCCCTCTCGAGGAGGCTCTACCGTTCGTGAGATTTTTGGATTTGGACGGGAAGGAGAAGGCCATGAAGCGGACGGCGAAAGTTGGACGATTTTTCGCAAGGATGGTTGGATGAACATAAGCGAGAGAGAAATTGTAGAGATGGTCATCAGGTTGGGAAAGACTTTATGAGCACGATGCTTTCTGTTCTTGATCAATATGAGGAGATTCGCTCGACTTATGGTTCGGATAAGACAAACAAAGCTACATGTCTGGCATGCTTCTCCTTTTCTTTTCTAGATTCCCCTTTTTACATAATCTATTCATTTTTGCCCAATTAGAAGATCTGAAGCATTACAATGACCAAAGTTGGAGCAGGGTCCTTGATGATAGCAAAGAGATACAATCCTAAGTGGAATGAAGGAGGAGACCTAGGAGAGGCTTCTTGACCACTACACCAGAATCTCGGTGTTGATTATTACTATTTAGTCTTTATTTGGTTCTCCGATTTGGACCCAAAATTTTCATTTCAGTTTTTTTTTTTTTTTTTTTTTTTTTCCGAAATGACAATTAAATTTATAATTAGTTTTTTAAAATTAAATTCAACCAATTTCAACAAATTCCATTTTAAATCGGTGCACCAAATGTACCATTATTATTTTTGATTAGCATAAACTAAACATTTCATATAAGACAGAACAATACCCAAGTGGGATAGATGGCGAGGTTTCAAAAAAGAAAAATAGTAGGATATATCAATGATGTTTAATATAACATTAATAGAGAAATGAACTCCACTAGTAGATCACATATTGTGGGACTCATCCTTTATTAGGGAGTGATGTTAAATATCATTGATGTTCCCTAGCATTGTTCTAAAAAAAACACATGCCTAGTGTCGTGCTCGATGAACTAATTATTAATAGAGTCACATATATAAAATATCAATTTTTGGAAACAATAAAGACAAATCAAGGAATACCACTAGAATCTAATAAAAAATAGCACTCTCTCTTTTGCTAAGTTTTATCCCAAAAGACAACTCATCATCATCGTCACCATTTGTGAGTCCCTTTATCAACAATAATGGAGTTTCTTCTCCATCATCTAGACAACATGACTGCCATAGTTGGTTTCTTCACCATACTACTGTTTCTCTACTTAGTCCAAATCAGGGGACGTATAAAAAACGACACAAAAATAGTACCACCTGGTGATCTTCATGAAGAAGTTTACATGGTACCTCTTCCTGATGTTTCTCATCAACCTGGTGTAGTCCTCCGGCTCAAAAAAGCCCTTTATGGTCTCAAACAGGCACCCTGAGCCTAGTTTGAGAAGTTCTCTACAGTGATTATTTCGCTTGGCTTTCACTCTAGTCATCATGATTTAGATTTGTTTGTTAGATGTATTGGTGCAGGTTGTATTCTTCTGTCTTTATATGTTGATGATATGATTTTTACTGGTGATGATGTTGACGGAATTGCAGCACTGAAGATTGAGTTAGCTCGTTGTTTTGCCATGAAAGATATGGGCTCATTACGTTATTTTCTGGGCATTGAGGTCGTCTATTCTCCGAAAGGTTATCTTTTCCTCCAATCAAAGTATATAGCTGATATATTTGAGCGTTCATGTCTTACTGATAATAAGATTGTTGATATATCTCTTAAGACTAATGCTCGGTACTCTCCTTCTGATGGTCCTCCTTTGTTGGATCATAATTTATACCGCACTGTTGTTGGCAGCTTGGTTTATCTCACTACCACTCGACTAGATATTGCACATGCGGTTCATATAGTTAGCCAGTTTGTCACTACACCTACTACAGTTCATTGGGCTACAGTTCTTCGCATTTTGAGGTATCTTCGGGGCAATCAGTTTTAGAGTTTTTTACTTCCATCTACTTCGTCCTTAGAGCTACCTTCTTACTCTGATGCTAATTGGGCTAGTAATCTGACAGATTGCAAGTCCACAATTGGTTCTGTATCTTTCTGAGCGACTCTCTTATTTCTTGGAAGAGTAAAAGCAAGACGTTATTTCTCGATCCTCCATCGAAGCAGAATATCGTGCCATGACTTCTTCTACTTGTGAGATAGTTTGGCTATGTCGATTGCTTACAGAGATGGGTGTTTTTCTTCATCGACTTACTCCCTTATATTATGATAGTCAAAGTACCATTTAGATTGCCCGCAATTCAGTGTTTCATGAGCGGACCAAACATATTGAGATTAATTGTCGTGTCACTTGACATCATTATCAACTTGACACCATCGCATTGCCTTACAATTCTTCTTCTATACAGATTGCTGACATATATACCAAGGTGCTTACCGCTTCAAGTTTTCATTTCTTATTTGGTAAATTCTCAATGCTACTTGCAGCAGCATTGTGAGTTTGAGGGGGATGTTAGATTATATAGTTTTATAATTATTTTATTGCTTGTTTCCTATTATTATTACATTTCATTCTTTTCAAAAATTAATGGTAGATTAGTTTTTTATATTTTCTAGTTAGCCTATATAAACCTCTTTTGATATATTATTTTGATTCATTGATTGAAATAAAAAAAAACCCCCTAATTTTCTATTGTTTTCAAATTGGTTCTTGATTTTTTACACCGGGATCACTTATGGCCTCTAAATGATGCACTTGGTGATTGCTGGCTTTTTTCATGCGTTTGATGTTTTAAACCGATGGGCCGGTCGATATGACAGCTAGCTTTGGACTGACAAATGACAAAGCCACTCCACTTTATGTTCTTGTCAAACCTCGCATGTCTCTTTCTCTCTATGAGTGAAGTTAGACTAGACCCCAAACCAGGGCGTATGATCATGATCTGCATAGTTTTGGGGACATATTTTGAGGTGCTTTGCATAGTTCTCATGTTTTAACTTCTGTTACGTCAATGAAAGCAAATATGTCCGTTTCCTTTCAAGTACTGGTCTTTTGATGTGCTTTGCATAGTTCCTATGTTTTAACTTCTGTTGCGTCAATGAAAGCAAATATGTCCGGTTTCCTTTCAAGTACTAATCTTTTGAGGTGCTTTGCATAGTTCTGATGTTTTAACTTCTGTTGCGTCAATGAAAGCAAATATGTCCGGTTTCCTTTCAAGTACTGGTCTTTTGAGGTGCTTTGCATAGTTCCCATGTTTTAACTTCTGTTGCGTCAATGAAAGTAAACATGTCCACTTTCCTTTCACGGGTGCTTTGCATAGTTCCCATGTTTTAACTTCTGTCGCGTCAATGAAAGTAAATATGTCCGCTTTCCTTTCAAGTGGTCTTTTCAAAAGAGAAAAATAAGAAAAGTCTTGGGCTACAAGACCAAATTTACACCAGCAATTATATACGGAGCTCAAATGTGGGACTCACTACCTTTTTTTTTGTTCTTTGTTTTTTTGAGAAATGCCCAAAAAACTTACGTATCTGGAATATTGTCTCGTGATTTAGATAAGTTCAGGGAAAAGAAATGAATCATGCGTCAAAAATCCTAAATATGTGTATTAAAAGAGTTATTTTCACAATATATTTACTTGTTTCGTTCCATCATATAGTTTTTTTAAAAATAAAGGAAATAATCATAGAGGATTAGTGATATCAAAACATACTAAAATATTTTAATTGAACTGATACCTATTAATAAGCCCATCTTCTATCAAATTCCCCAATCAGTATTACTAATAGAAAAGAAAAAAATACAATAATGTTTGTAAAGAGGGAGAAATAAAAACAGCCAAAAAAAAAAAAAAAAAGTCGGAGGCTATAGTTTAAGAAAATTGAGTCTAAACTCTAGTCTTGAAAGCAAGTCTCAAATAAATCTCATTAAATACTCCAATCAAATTCTTTTCAATTTATCACATTTATCAATTATGTTCCGATCAATTCTAAATAGGAAATATATATATATTTCTTTCTGTCGTGTTGGATCATTCTACGACTAAATATGGCAAAGTTGAATTAGGACATATCCATTATAAAATTTTATATATAGAAATTATATTATTTTCTAGCCCTTCGATTGAGAAATATAACTAAACTTATAGCTTGTTTGGTTCACAAGCTCAAACTCAAGTTTTCAAACTCAAGTTTTGTCTTTTTTCTCAAAAGTCTTTGTTTTTTTTCCCAAAAAGTTTTTTATTTTTTCTGAAAAGTCAACAAAATTTACTATTTAAACTTCAAAAACTCAACTCAAACTCACGAACCAAACGAACCCTTAGCTAAACAAAGTTTACTTTGTCCCCAACGGCACGTAAGTGCTAGCCATGTAGTCAGAACGTTTTAAACAACAAAGACTTATAATTCAACAATAGTTCTGATATGTCATAACAAAAGAAGAACAAAACAAACCGTAACAAAGAGTCATAAAGAAACGTATCCTACACCCAACTTACCTAAATATACATATACACACATATATATATATATATATATATAGCACTAAAGATACACTCAAATTTCCTCATCAACAGTCACCTGTACCCTCCATTAATCCCACTCCCATGCCGAGGCTTTTTGATAACAATTTCCACCGCTCGAGCCAGCACTACAAAAATAAGGCTATTAGATACCGGTTTGAAAAATATGTTATGGACAACGTGGGTTAATTTGAAATTAAAACAAAAGTAAACGGGATAACCGCGCCAAAGTCATATCTGTCCCACGTTCTTTGGAAGCCGCCAGCACGAAACTACTGCCAAGCCATGGAAAATAATTTAAAACGTTTTTACTTGAGATTTCCCTCTCTAGAATTGATTTCCCTCTCTCAAAATTTCTTCTGTAGACATTCCTTTCTAAGATTTTCTCTCAACTGCAAGGGTCTAGTCGCACCTTTTGATTCTCCCTTTGTATGGATCCTTTAGTCTCTTTCAAGACTTTGGTGAGTTTATTCATTTCTAGTTTGATCGATTTGCTTAGTTTTTGGTCTCTTATAGTTTTTTTTTTTTTTTTTTTTTTTTGGCGTTAAATTATATGTTTTACTTACCTTAAAAAAAATAAATAAATAAAAACAGAGGAAACAACGAGTCCTCTGTTTTCTTGATTTCTCTCATTAATTTCTTCTAGGAATTTATTTTGACTGTGAAAATTAGACGCCAAAAGATTAATAAGTGTCTTCCTACTCATAGAGAACTGGTTCTCTTTGATTTCTCCCATTGTTACTGCTAACTATAGCCGTGCATTTATTTGGATTCTGAATTTGTTTTGAGTTATAGGAGTATCTATATCATTTTTGCCTTCTACATGCTTATTTGGTCTTAGTTATTGACAATATTTCAGCATCTTCTAGTTGTATATGTATGATTCGCTAAGTTTTTTTGTTCCTGATTATGAGTTGGTTATCTACATACTTTAGAAAATGAAGGGAAATGAAGTTTGTATTATCAGATCGAGCACAACTCTAATTATAAGCTTAAATAACTGGTTGTCTTTGGTTTTATGGTTATATGAACGTTTATGCTTTGGTTATGCAAGAAAGGTGTTTGATAAAATCTCTGAATGTGCTATGAGAAATTGAAACTCTTATTCTGGCAGTGGCAAACCCGAGCCTCTTTCAATCATCAAAAATTTTAAATTTTATTTGAGATTTTGATGAGATGAAGTAGACAATGTTAAAATTGCTACTGTCAAGTTTCACCCAAAACAGTGAGAAAATAAAATTCTGGTGAATTTGCAAAGTTGGACTACTGTTGCTGGAAATTTTCTGGCAGCAAGAGGTCAGCCAACTTCTACCATATATCAGGCATGCCAAATGACATCTAAACATCATGAAAGTTTATATACATGAAGGAACAGATGTCTATTTCCATTCTGTAAAATTTGAGATGAAGAGGTTCAGTGTACAAATTTATGTGAAGTTTTCCACAGATGTATGTTGCTTGAAACTATGTTAATATTTTGAGATAAGAAATTTTAATGAAAGGATGAGAGTACCAATTCTGAACACCTTATTGTTTTTATTCATGTGTTGTTATTTTTAGTACTTGAGATTGAATCCATCAATGTAAAAGCATATATCACACGCAAAGTATGCTTATGTTCTGTGTGATACGTGCAAGAGTTTTTGTGGGGAAAAAAAAAAAACCTTGGATTTGAAGCTTACTGTTGTGGGAACTAAAGTTTGCAGTTCAAGGGGAAACTGTCATTTGACAACCTAAAATAGTACTCTTATTTGAGTTTTAAAATGAATTTAGAATATTTGCTCACTGTTTCCTTACCCAGATGGCAAGTGAGGTCAACATGAAGAATGGTGCATCAACTTTTCTGATTTTGTGCAAAAGGAAATCAAGTAAGAAAGTTTAAAAAAGTTTACTATGTATAAATAAGTTTTAATAATGTTTCTGCTCTGAGATTGATTAGATATTTTGTTCTTTATCTAAGAGTTGTTCTCAAGGCAACAAATGTTACTTCTTCATTTCTATAAACGTCTAAGTTGCTTCTTTTATTAATAATGCAAAGCACTTTGGAATTTCGTAATCACTCTAACTAATCATTTTAGTAATTTATTTTATTTTATTTTTCATGTTTGGTTTACTTATTATCTTTTTAATAATTTGCAGTTAGTAGTTGAAGTCCCCCCAAGTTCTTGGAGCTTAATTTGGGTTTGTGGTGCAGAGCTTGAAATCAAATACAGTGAACATAATAAATATAGAGCTTTCTTCTTTGACTAGCTAGGCTGCTTGGTGGGAATGACTATAAGCTTCTGAAGGGTTATTTCTTAATGAATAGCAGACAATGTGGTAGATTAGAGGACATATATTGGGGGGTTTATATAGTTCTTACACTTTGTTGTCAATGTCTGAGTGCTTGTACAATTTCTTGCATTGACACTGTCCCATTTTGATCTTTTGGGGTCATGTTTCAAATGTTATATGTATGCTGTGGATTTTGATCAAATAATTAATAGCTATTTACTTATTTATTCATTAAAATGTTTATCTACAATTTATTAATACAAAAGTTGTTCTTAGAACTCTTTTCTCTCAAAATTTCTACTATTTTCATAAAACCATTAATAAAATAACGATAATGGTAACTACTAGAAAAGGTCCTTCCTACAATAATAGAGCACCAATTAAATGCAATAACAATCGACTCTGTAGCATTGAGAAACTGCCATAGGAAGTAATTCCACAGCGTCTCTAGAATGCAATAAAAAAAAACTCCATAGCATTAAATAAAAGCTATTAAACCTTTGACTTTTATAATATGAACTGTCATAGCGTTTGCCAAAAAGCTCTTAAATTATAATGATAGCGTTTATCGAACGCTATGAAATGTCTTGTTTGTTGTAGTGCAGAGCAGTCTCTCTAATTTATAGACCCAGAAATTAAGCCAAAAGGAACTGCTCAACATATATTTGTTCTTTCTGTCGTGTTGGATCATTCTAAGACTAAATATGGCAAAGTTTAATTAGGACATATCCAATTATAAAATTCTATATATAGAAATTATATTATTTTCTAGCCCTTCGATTGAGAAATATAACTAAACTTAGCTAAACAAAGTTTACCTTGTCCCCAAAGGCACGTAAGTGCAAGCCATGTAGTCAGAACGTTTAAAACAACAAAGACTGATAATTCAACAATAGTTCTGATATGTCAGTACAAAAGAAGAACAAAACAAACCATAACAAAGGGTCATAAAGAAACGTATCCAGCACCCAACTTACATAAATATATATATATATATATATAACTAAAGATAAACTCCAATTTCCTCATCAACAGACACCTATACCCTCCATTAATCCTACTCCCATGCCGAGGCTTGTTGATAACTATTTCCACCGCTCGAGCCAGAGTAGTCACTCTAATTTATAGACCCAGAAATTTAGCCAAAAGGAACTGCTCAAAATCTTTGCAAAAATGGCTTCTCCACATGATCTAACAGCTATCACTGTAGGACTAATATTATGTGCTACAGTCTTCATGAGTTATTGTTTATCACGAATGAGGGAAGTTGGCAAGGGCAAAACACCACCTCAAGCCTTGGGAGGTTGGCCGTTATTTGGTCACCTTCCCTTGTTGAATGGTCCTAAGCCTTCCCACATAACTTTGGGTGCCATGGCTGACAGATACGGACCCATCTTCGCTATCCGAGTCGGAGTTCATCGAGGTTTGGTAGTGAGTAGTTCGGAGATGGCCAAGGAATGCTTCACCACCAATGACTTGGCCTTAGCCTCACGTCCGAATTTGCTAGCCGCGAAGCACTTGGGATACAACTACGCCATGTTTGGTTTGGCACCTTACGGGCCCTTTTGGCGCGAGATTCGCAAGATAGCCACGGTCGAGTTGTTATCAAACCGCCGGCTTGAGATTCTCAAACAAATTCGAATCTCCGAAGTGGCCACTTTCTTGAAAGAGCTACACAACCATTGGACAACCAAGGGGAATAGTGACGATCCTAATTCGAGCCTAGTTTCGGTGGAGATGAAGCAACGGTTTTCGGACTTGACTCTCAACGTGATTCTAAGAATGGTTGCCGGGAAGCGTTACTCTGCAGATGCGAATGACGTCGATGATGTGAAAAAAGCACGGCTGATTCAGAAGAAACTAAAGGAGTTCTTCAGTCTTATTGGGCTGTTTGTACCGGGGGATGCCGTTCCTAGTCTCGGGTGGCTGGATTTAGGCGGCTATGAGAAGGCCATGAAGAAAACTGCAAAGGAATTGGATGGTATTATTGGTGAATGGCTTGAAGAGCACAAGCGGAAGAGAGCATTACTGAATGACGAAGAGAGAAAAAAGGAACATGACTTCATGGATGTGATGCTTTCTGTACTTGATGGTCCAGAGCTTGGGGGTTTTGACGCTGATACAATCAACAAGGCAACAGTTTTGGTATGCATTTTTGTTTTTGTTTTTGTTTTTGTTTTTTTTTTGTTGGATAATTATTTTTTTAGTGTGGCTGATCCATGAAATTTGACATCAGTTTAGATTAGATTTCTAACAATTATTGTGAAAGACTGGTTCGTCGTTCAGCCCTCATATTTGACAAACATCGCATGGAGAAAGATCAATTCCCATAACTGCCAAGCCTACGATCAATTGTGGCATCGTGTAATGAAAGCTTTTTACCCCATGTGGGGTCCTTTTCGTAAGTATCTTACGAGGAGCATCGAGAGAATGATCCTACGTAGTTTATTGGAATGTTGATCTTAAACATTATCATTTTATGCTGTAGGTAAGGAGCTAAGGAGTAGATTCCCAGCATCTACAGTTTGGCGTCCACCGTGGACGTCATTGTTAATTTCTTTATCAACTAACCCCGGTTAAAATTTAACAGTAGATTCCCAGCATTTACAATTACTTTCCTTTATTAACTTTTGAAGATATTAGAGTTATGGGAGGGAATTAAAGCACATTCCCGAGTTTTAAATAATTTAATAAGTTCATGATGGAGTTCAGTTAAAACTGTAGTTGATTTTTTTTTTAATTTTATTTTTTTTGTTGGTCGGATTCTGATCATTTTCTCTAATTTGTTTCCTTTTTTTTTTCACTCTTTATGATAAATTTGAGTGGATACTTTAGTGTTTCCTTTTTATTTATTTATTTGTTAATTATTTTAAAAAAATTATCATCGAGTTGGATTTTTTTACGTTGAGGTGTTAATTAAGTCTTTCAACAAGGAAGAATAATGAGTATAGGAAATTACTACATGAATATGATAAATATAAATTTATACTGACAACTTGAGGCTTTTTTGCAACTTGGGTTTTTGAAGTAAAATTGATTTTCTATAAAAATACAAGCTACCACGTACAATATAATTTTTTCACGTGTCCATATTTGTTCTACTTATTTTAGTGCTCCCAAGAAGTAGCATTAATTGATTTGAGAGTATATATATACTGAATTGAATTAAACTTGCAGAACTTGATTGCCGGAGGCGGCGACACCACCGCAGGAACCCTAACATGGGCACTGTCCCTGTTGCTGAATAATAGCCGCGTGCTGAAAAAGGCTCAAGACGAACTCGACAACCACGTAGGCAAGAACAGAGCCGTGAACGAGTCCGACATGAGCAAGCTGACATACATCCAAGCCATAGTCAAAGAGACACTCCGCTTATACCCCGCGGCGCCACTCTCGGCTCCACATATCTTCCGTAAGGACTGCACCGTAGGCAGCTACCACGTCGCCGCCGGGACTCGGCTGATCACGAACATCTGGAAGATTCAAACCGACCCGGTCTCGTGGCCCGACCCCTTAGAGTTCAAGCCCGAGAGGTTTCTCACGACCAACAGAGACGTAGACGTTAGGGGTCGGCATTTTGAGCTGATCCCGTTTGGTAGCGGCAGAAGGGCGTGCCCTGGCACTTCTTTTGTCCTCCAAATGGTGCAGTTCACGTTGGCTAGGTTTCTCCAAGCGTTCGAGATTGCCACGCCTTTTGATGCTCCTATTGACATGACGGAAAGCTTTGGACTAACCAATAGCAAAGCAACTCCGCTTGAAGTTGTCGTCATGCCTCGCCTGCCTGCTCAGCATTATGCGTAATTTATATAGCGTAAATGTAATTTGTAAAATAAAGCAGCAAAAAAAAAAAAAAAAAAAAGATGTTATCCAAATAAATTGTATGTTTGTAAAGGACAATTTATATAGATACGTGTATGTATATGATGTCCGTCACCGGTTATTTTCGATGTATGTCACACCACTATATATATATATATATAGTCAATAAACGAAGAAAAATTCGAATGAGACTGCATGATTGTTAATGGCTCTTTAACGTAGCTGGAAGACGTGGATATTGCGAGAAAGCAAAATATACGATCTTCACATCCATATTATTTTGTTTCGTTTTTCGTTTTTGTTTTTGTTTCGTTTTTCGTTTTTTTTTTCGTTTTTTTTTTGTTTTGTTTTTGTAAATGGTGTATCTGTATATACGGTTAAAAGTTTTTGATAAAATACAAGACTTTAATGATAATTATTATTATTATATGAATGAGAGTCAAAATATAATACGTTAGGAACTTGCCTTTTAGCTAGAACTTTTATTTTATGAATGTGAATCAAAATATTATACATAAGTGTGTTAAGTCAAACGAAATCTCGACCGTACATTTATAGTATTTTTTTTTTCTTCTTAAAATCATCTAAAGTTATATAAAGTGTACACTTCTGCATGTTCATTTGACTCTCAAATTTAAACCTTCATTTGACTCTCAAATTTGAATTCAAAAACTCTATGTTAGTTTTGATGTTTTTCTGAAAAGTCGACAGGTGTTTTAACTAATTTTTAAAAAATCAACGAGTTACAACTTAAAATTTTCATTTCTAACTAGTAAACCAAATGAACTGCACCCTGGCTAAGTTTTGTTTTATTTTATTTTATTTTTCCAACTCACAACTCACAATAAAGAAAAGATAAGCACAAAAGATATTTCTACCTCTCCATCAAACCAATACACCGCGCTAACACTGCCTAGGACAACAACCATGGACTTGGCTCTGTACTTATATTCTTCTCCTTCCTACAACCTGCTTACCTTTCTGCTCATAATCTTTCTCCTCTCCCTGCGATGGATTTCAAAGAACTCCACCCCACAGAAACACATCAGAAAAGAAGCTGGCACCTCCGGAGCCAAGCGGTTCATGGCCGCTAATTGGCCATCTTCTCCTCTTAAGAAAGCCCCAACCTGTCCACATAACGCTCGGAAACATCACCGACGATTATGGACCGCTCTACACAATCAAGCTCGGAGATCACCACATTCTGGTTGTGAGTAGATGGGATATGGCTAATGAGTGCTTAACCACCAACGACAAAGTTTTTGCCAACCGACCAAAGTCGTCCCTTGTATTTGAGATTTTTGGATACGACTTCGCTCTGATGGGGTTCAGTTCCTACGGCCCTTACTTTTGCCATGACCAAGCTCCTTTCCAACAACCGCCTCGAAATGCTCTGGCGCATTCGAGAATTGGAGGTGAGTTCTGCTGTGAAAGAGGTTCATGATTTATGGATCAGCAACAACAAAAGTGAAGTATTAGTAAATATGAAGAGACGGTTTTGTGACATAAATGTGAACATGATATTAAGGATGGTTGTGGGGAAGCCTTTGGTAGTCCGCGGACGTGTGCTCACGTCCGCGGTGAAGATTACTGGCGAGAATGAACAGTGTCGAAAGGCTTTGAGGGATTTCTTCAAACTCTGGGGGGATTCCCTCTCGAGGAGGCTCTACCGTTCTTGAGAATTGTTGGATTTGGACGGGAAGGAGAAGGCCATGAAGCGGACGGCGAAAGTGTTAGACGATTTTTCGCAAGGATGGTTGGATGAACATAAACGAGAGAGAAATTGTAGAGATGATCATCAGGTTGGAAAAGACTTTATGAGCACGATGCTTTCTGTTCTTGATCAATATGAGGAGATTCGCTCGACTTATGGTTTGGATAAGACAAACAAGGCTACATGTCTGGTATGTTTCTCCTTTTCTTTTCTAGATTCCCCTTTTACATAATTTATTCATTTTTGCCCAATTAGAAGATCTCAAGCATTACAATGACCAAAGTTGGAGCAGGGTCCTTGATGATAGCAACGAGATACAATATGAAGGAGGAGACCTAGGAAAGGCTTCTTGACCGCTACACCAGAACCTCGGTGTTGTTTATTACTATTTAGTCTTTATTTGGTTCTCCGGTTTGGATCCAAAATTTTCATTTCAGTTTTTTTCCCCCGAAATGTCAATAAAATTTATAATTAAATTTTTAAAATTAAAGTCAACCAATTTCAACATAATTCCATTTTAAATTGGTGCACCAAATGTACCATTATTATTTTTGGTTAGCATAAACTAAACATTTCATATACGACAGAACAATACCCAAGTGGGATAGATGGTAAGGTTTTAAAAAAGAAAAATACTATGATATATCAGTGATGTTTAATATTACATTAATAGAGAAATTGACTCCATTAGTGGATCACATATTGTGGGACTCATCCTTTATTAGTGAGTGATGTTAAATATCATTGATGTTCCCTAGCATTGTTCTAAAAAAAGCATGTGCCTAATGTCGTGCTCGATGAACTAATTATTAATAGAGTCGCATATATAAAATATCAATTTTTGGAAACAATAAAGACAAATCAAGGAACACCACTAGAATCTAATAAAAAATAATACTCTCTCTTTTGCTAAGTTTTATCCAAAAAGATAACTCATCATCATTGTCACCATTTGCGAGTCCGTTAATCAACAACAATGGAGTTTCTTCTCTGTCATCTAGACAACATGACTGCCATAGTTGGTTTCTTCACCATACTACCGTTTCTCTACTCAGTCCAAATCAGGAGACATACAAAAAACGACACAAAAATAGTACCACCCCGTGATCTTCACAAAGAAGTTTACATGGTACCTCCTCCTGATGTTTCTTATCAACCTGGTGTAGTCTTCCGGCTCAGAAAAGCCCTTTATGGTCTCAAACAAGCACTCCGAGCCTAGTTTGAGAAGTTCTCTACAGTGATTATTTCCCTTGGCTTTCGCTCTAGTCATCATGATTTAGCTTTGTTTGTCAGATGTATTTGTACAGGTTGTATTCTTCTGTCTTTATATGTTGATGATATAATTATTACTGGTGATGATGTTGATGGGATTGCAGCACTGAAGATTGAGTTAGCTCGTTGTTTTACCATGAAAGATCTGAGCTCATTACATTATTTTCTAGGCATTGAGGTCGTCTATTCTCCGAAAGGTTATCTTATCTTCCAATCAAAGTATATAGCTGATATATTTGAGCGTGCACGTCTTACTGATAATAAGATTGTTGATATATCTCTTGAGACTAATACTCGGTATTGTCCTTCTGATGGTCCTCCTTTGTCGGATCATAATTTATACCGCACTATTGTTGGCAACTCGGTTTATCTCGCTATCACTCGACCAATATTGCACATGCGGTTCATATAATTAGCTAGTTTGTCACTGCACCTACTATAGTTCATTGGGCTACAGTTCTTCGCATTTTGAGCTATCTTCGTGGCACTCAGTTTTAGAGTATTTTACTTCTATCTACTTCGTCCTTAGAGCTGCGTGCTTACTCTGATGCTAATTGGGCTAGTAATCTGACATATTGCAAGTCCACAACTGGCTCCATATCTTTTTGGGCGACTCTCTTATTTCTTGGAAGAGTAAAAGTAAGACGTTATTTCTCGATCCTCCACCGAAGCAGAATATCATGTCATGACTTCTACTACTTGTGAGATAGTTTGCCTATGTCGGTTGCTTACAGAGATGGGTGTTTTTTTTTTCATCGACTTACTCTCTTATATTATGATAGTCAAAGTACTATTCAGATTGCCTGTAATTCAGTGTTTCATGAGCGGACCAAACATATTGAGATTAATTGTCATGTCACTCGACATCATTATCAACTTGGCACCATCGCATTGCCTTACAATTCTTCTTCTATACAGATTGCTGACATGTTTACCAAGGCGCTTACCTCCTCGAGTTTTCATTTCTTATTTGGCAAACTCTCAATGCTACTTGCAGCAGCATTGTGAGTTTGAGGGGGATGTTAGACTATATAGTTTTATAATTATTTTATTGCTTGTTTTCTATTATTATTAAGTTTCATTCTTTTCAAAAGTTAATGGTAGATTAGTCTTTTTATATTTTCTAGTTAGCCTACATAAACCTCGTTTGATATATTATTTTGATTCATTGATTAGAATAAAAAAAACCCTAATTTTCTATTGTTTTCAAATTGGTTCTTGATTTTTTACACCGGGATCACTTATGGCCTCTAAATGACGCACTTGGTGATGGCTGGCTTTTTCATGCGTTTGATGTTTTAACCGATGGGCCGGTCGATATGACAGCTAGCTTTGGACCGACAAATGACAAAGCCACTCCACTCTATGTTCTTGTCAAACCTCGCATGTCTCTTTCTCTCTATGAGTGAAGTTAGACTAGACCCTAAACCAGGATATATGATCATGATTTGCATAGTTTTGGGGACATATTTTGAGGTGCTTTGCATAGTTCCCATGTTTTAACTTCTGTTGCATCAATGAAACCAAATATGTCTGGTTTCCTTTCAAGTACTGGTCTTTTGAGGTGCTTTGCATAGTTCCCATATTTTAACTTCTGTTGTATCAATGAAAGCAAATATGTCAGCTTTCCATTCAAGTACTGGTCTTTTGAGGTGCTTTGCATAGTTTCCATGTTTTTACTTCTGTTGCGTTAATGAAAGTAAACATGTCCGCTTTCCTTTCACGTGGTCTTTTGAGGTGCTTTGCATAGTTCCTATGTTTTAACTTCTGTTGCGTCAATGAAAGTAAACATGTCCTCTTTCCTTTCACGTGGTCTTTTGAGGTGCTTTGCATAGTTCCCATGTTTTAACTTCTGCTGCGTCAATGAAAGTAAATATGTCCGCTTTCCTTTCAAGTGGTCTTTTCAAAAAAGAAGAATAAGAAAAGTCTTGGGCTGCAAGACCAAACTTACACCAGCAATTATATACGGAGCTCAAATGTGGGACTCACTGCCTTTTTTGTTTTTTTGTTTTTTTGATAAATGCCCTAAAAGCTTACGTATCTGGAATATTGTCTCGTGATTTAGATAAGTTCAGGGAAAAGAAATGAATCATGTGTCAAAAATCCTAAACATGTGTATTAAAAGTGCTATTTTCACAATTTACTTGTTTCGTTCCATCATATTGTTTTTTTATAGATAAAGGAAATAATCATAGAGGATTAGTGATATCAAAACATACTAAAATATTTTAATTAATCTGATACCTATTAATAAGCCCATTACATGCCTTTTAGCTAGAACTTTTATTTTATGAATGAGAATCAAAATATAATACATAAGTGTGTTTAGTCAAATGAAATCCCGACCGTACATTTATAGTCTTTTTTTTTTCTTCGTAAAATCAGCTAAAATTATATAAGGTGTACACTTCTGCATGTTCATTTGACTCTCAAATTTAAACCTTCATTTGACTCTCAAATTTGAATTCAAAAACTCTATGTTAGTTTTGGTGTTTTTTTGAAAATTTGAATTCAAAAACTCTATGTTAGTTTTGGTGTTTTTTTGAAAAGTCGACATGTATTTTAACTAATTTTTAAAAAATCAACGAGCTACAATTTAAAATTTTCATTTCTAACTAGTAAACCAAGTGCACCCTAGCTAAGTTTTGTTTTATTTTATTTTATTTTATTTTATTTTTCCAACTCACAACTCACAATAAAAAGAAAAGATAAGCACAAAAGATATTTCTACCTCTCCATCAAACCAATACACCGCGCTAACACTGCCTAGGACAACAACCATGGACTTGGCTCTGTACTCATATTCTTCTTCTTCCTACAACCTGCTTACCTTTCTGCTCATAAACTTTCTCCTCTCCCTGTGATGGATATCAAAGAACTCCGCCCACAGAAACACATCAGAAAAGAAGCTGGCACCTCCGGAGCCAAGCGGTTCATGGCCGCTAATTGGCCATCTTCTTCTCTTAATTAGAAAGCCCCAACCTTTTAAATTTTCAAATCACAAACAATTTTTTTCACCTCTTTGTCAAAACAACACCGCAAAACACAGCCTAGAGACAACAAACTAATTAGAACCACCAAATTAAAGTGTACAAGTGATTGAAAAAAATATCTCACATCAAATCAGCCGCCACCGACTTTGTCTGTTCACGGCCAACCTTTTGGTACCAAATTCAAATACAGTAGGGACTACATTACAAGTAGTCCGAATGATCATGAACTAGAAGTGGGAAATTTCTATTTACCAAAAAAAAAAAAAAAGTGGCAAATTTGAATATTATTTCCTAACCATGGTCGACTTGTTGCACAATATTCAACTTCTTCTTTCTACAGCATCTTTGTCAAAGAATTACGGCCACAGAAACACAGCAAAAAGAAATTTAGAACCATCTGTCTAAAACTATGGCAGAATGTCTTTCTAGAAGATTAAAACTGAATAAAATTGTTGGTCGGAATATGTATTTATATATATATATATATATATGTGTGTGTGTGTGTGTGTGTTTTGAAAACTGGATAAAAAGCTTCATATTATAATATGCTTAATTATGTCCAATTAATTAAGTATATAGCTGGAGTGATCAGAGATGAGATAATGATCAGTACCTTTCAAGTGTAACTTAGGTATATTAATCTCCTTATATTTACGTGTCCAAATTAAGATCTAATTTTATACTAATTAGTTGTCCAATATTTATGTAGTAGAACAATATAATTGCATTAAAAATATATAAACTTATTATTTCACATGCGTGTATTACATTAATTGTATGTATTTTAAGTACTACAAGCAAGACAAAAGAATCAGGTTCATAAGTCATCATTTATCCCAAAAAAAGAAAAAAAAAAAAGACCATGTCATGATCAAAGGGAATCTCAACGAACCACGCTTATCGCATGATTGGCGTGTTCCTGGTAAACTTATGATCATTAGCTAAAAATTAATGGAAATCTTAGTATAAATAATTAATATATTCACTAGGATGGATAAAGTAGTCTATTTAAGGGTTGGAATTTTGTTAATTCACCGAAATTTAGTCATCCCTTTCTCTAAATATAAGACCGGTTCAAAATTTCTCTCGGAACATGATTTGCAAATAAATTTATCGTTAAATAATTATATGTAGTCCATAGCATTGGAATGGAGTTGGGAAGGCATTAAATGGGCTTGTGAATTCGATCTCACTTGTAATTATCATTTTTTATTTGTTCTTTTTTATTTATACGACATGGAGCATGCTATAACATGCCCTTTTCTTTTTTATAAATAATAAAAAAGAAAGGAATAATGTTAAAAGGTATCATGTTTATATAGCATGTAGTTCATACACAAAACTTAATCTTATTAGTTGTGGTGTTTGACCTCATTAAAATATTTTTTATAAAAAAAAATGTTAAGAAAATTACGCAAGCAAATTTAAAATATTTTTGAATGTTGATTTTTCTCAGAAAACCCATCTTAGTAAGTAGATAGCAGGAGAGACTTCTTGATGACGTGCTTCACCTTGAAAAAATGCTTGGATATCTTACATACACGCACACAAGTATATGTGAACTAACTCTTCTAATTATTTGAATTGTGAGGAAAAAGACAAAGCCTAGAATCTATTGCAAGTTGCAACCAAACGAGGAATTAATACATGCTACAACCTCTTTGCCAACTTTGACAAACAATTGCTGATTAAAAGGCGGACACGTTATTTTAGTTTGCACACGCAAGCACAAAAGCCGATAGAAACATAAAGCCTTATTTTTTGCTTATAAAAAATTAAAAAAAAAATACTAACAACATCAATTCTAGTCCTAATTTTAAATATCAATTTATGTGACATAGTTATCGTTCTTTTATTGACAAGTTTTTAAATCATTGCAATATCAATTTACTTCTCTCTTCTCCGAATGCTCCCACGTATAGGTAAATCTCACCCCAAACAAATTTACCCTTTGACTTTTCAACATTGTTTTGTTTAATTTTGGCCTTAATTTGTGGGTCCTCATATTATTTTTTATTATCAAATCTTGTATAAGACTAGCTAATCCAGGAGTTATCACTCTCTTCTTTTTCTTCGCATTTGGTTTGTACTTGTGTTTTACTTTTATTTCTTGCTTGCATAATCCTTAATTTTTCTATTTATTTTATTGAAAAGGTCATATATCAGTTTGATGAGTGTGAAATTTTGATTCTTGCATTTTTTTTATTTCAATATTGTTGTTTTATTGAAAGAGATAATTCAATCAACCTATAAATTGGAGAAAATCATAAAGAACAATTTCAATCAATATTTGACAATCATATCAAATCTCAGCAGAATCTTCTATGATTTATTTTTCTTTTAAAGGATTTTGGAGCTTTAATAACCCACAAGGAAAAAAAAAAAGTGAAAGATATATTTTACTATTTTAATCATTAGATTAACTTTCTAAATTGTGTGATATGTGAATTTTATTATAACTGTGCAACACCCGATTAAAAACTACCCCAATTAAAACAGTAATACCTACCAATAAAGTAAAAGCATAACTTTTACCGTAAATTTTATAAATATGTGTAACTTAATATATGTTAAAAAAAAAGCACGATGTTAAGGTCAAATCCTCTAAAAATTTTAAGGAGAAAAACTAGACTTACGTTATAAAAAGAAGTTAGCATTAAGTGATGGAGAAAACGACCAAGAGTATCATTTCTCCCACTTTGATAAGTAACCTCAGCAAATAGAGTTAACTTTAGGGGAGTTTTTCAACTCCAAACCATGGAGTTGTCAATTGCACACTACTCAACTTCTTCTCCATACACCGTCTTTGCCTTTCTTCTCACAATCTTTCTCCTCTCTCTGCGATGGATATCAACGAACTCCTCCCACAGAAACACATCAGAAAAGAAGCTAGCACCTCCGGAACCAAGCGGTTCATGGCCTCTAGTTGGCCATCTTCTCCTCTTAAGAAAGCCTCAACCCGTCCACATAACGCTCGGAAACATCGCCGATAACTACGGACCGCTCTTTACAATCAACCTCGGAGTTCACCGCACTCTGGTCGTGAGTAGATGGGATTTGGCTAAAGAGTGCCTAACCACCAAAGACAAAGTTTTCGCCACCCGACCAAAGTCGTCTTTAGCCCTAAAAGTTCTAGGCCACGACTTCTCCATGATAGGGTTCTGCCTCTACGGCCCTTATTGGCGCCGAGTTCGCATGATCTCCATCTCCGAACTCCTCTCCAACAACAGCCTCGAGACGCTCAAGCACATTCGAGAATCCGAGGTTAAGGCTGCCGTTAAGGAGCTTCATGATTTATGTACCAATAATAACAACCACCACAACACAGCGGAGATGAAGAGGTGGTTCGGGGACATAAATGCGAACGTGATACTGAGAATGCTGGTGGGGAAGCCGTTGGCGATTAGGGGACGCGAGGTGACACCGGCGGAGAAGGAAGCGGAGAATAAGTGTCGAAAGGCGTTGAGGGATTTCTTCGAGCTGGCCGGGGATATTGCGGTGGGGGAGGCTCTTCCGTTCTTGAGATGGTTTGATTTGGATGGGAAGGAGAAGGCCATGAAGCGAGTGGCTCAAGTGTTGGAAGATGTTGCGGAAGGATGGTTGGAAGAGCATAAGCGAAAGAGATCAAGTTATGTTAATGGAGATCATGAGAATGATTTGATGGGAATAATGCTTTCCGTTCTTGATCAGTATGAAGAGATTCGCTCTACATATGGTTCGGATAGAGCAAACAAAGGGACATGTCTGGTATGTGATTTCTTTGATTTTTTTTTTTTTTTGGTAAATAAATTTTAAAATAAGAGATACAAAAATAACCTAAGAAGTAATGTGAGATTAATTACGTACCAACCAATAAAGTTTTTATGGCATATTTACTTATGCGTAATCGGAGTAGGTATGAATCGGAATTGGTAGAATTCGAAGTCATAAGACGTAGTTTATTTGGGTTCTAGAAATCAGAGTCGGAATTACTGTCAATCCTATTCATGCGTTTACTTAGACCAAGAATCAGAGTCAGTTGTTATAAATTTACTTATATACCTTTTCAGTTACTTTTGTTTTCAATTTAAACAAGTAAATTATAATATTAAGATTATTTTTGAAATAAAAAAATTAAAAATTGAGATAAATTATTTTGATTAGTAAATATTGAAATTTTTTTGAAATATAAATTTTCTTTTAAAATACGTAATGTTATATCCAAATAGTTATTAAGTTAATAAGATTTTTTAAAATTAAAAAAGTCAAAATTTGAGATAAATATTTTGTTCTAGTGAATATTGAACTTTTTTTATATAGTAGTTTTATTTAGAAAAAAAAAATGTTGAAATAAATTTGTACAACTAAAACAAAACGGCACTTTTGAAAAAAGAAGAATATAGTAGAAGGAAAAGATTGGGAAAAAATAAAGTTGAATCTTTTTTTTTTTTCTTTTCAATCCTTAGACAAGAAAGTAAAATTTGAGGCAAAGTAGTAATTTTACTTTATTATTAAGAATAAGAGTGCTAATTTGGTGGGGGGGTTTGGGATTTTCCAATCTTATCATTCAATACCAAATTAATGTGGACCCCACATAATTCTACTATCATACAATCACTCGTTAAATTAGCACTCACATCACACACAAATTTTTAAAACAGCTCTCGCCCTCAAAATTAAAAATGCTAACAAATTTTTAGAGCTTTTTAATTGTCATTAGTGTTCATTTTTTAAGTCTTAACATTATTATTTTTAATCAAAATCACATCAAAATAAAAAAAGTATCCGAGACATGATAGAATTTGATGCATATCTAATTATCCAAAAGATATACCTACTAGTACGGCACTTTTTGATGCCTTATTATGAAACTCTTAGAAAAACTTTAAAACTCAATTGTGAAGAAAAAGACAAATATTATTATGTAGCGAAAACCCCGCACAATGATAATCACTTACATTGTTGCAGTTATTTAATAACAATGGAGTCGGTCTATTTTTTCAATAGGGATGTATGCTAAAAGATAAATTTTAAATAAAAACTTCTACATGGATAATCAATTTTTAGGGCGGTACAAAAATAAATAAATAAATATATAAAGGTGAAATTGAGTAAAAAGAAAAATTCAGTGGGCCGGACGTACTGATTTGCATATTTGGCAGTCTCTCACTTTGGGAGCCACGGACACAGCGACAACAACCCTAACATGGGCTCTAACATTGCTACTCAACAACCGCGAAATCCTAAAGAAGGCTCAAAACGAGCTGGAGCTTAACGTGGGAAGAGAGAGGCAAGTGAAGGAATCAGACATCAAGAACCTTCCCTACCTCCAATGCGTCATTAAGGAAATACTGCGTCTCTACCCTCCCGTACCGCTCTTATTACCACATGAGGCCATGGAAGACTGCACCGTGGGCGGGTTTCACATACCCGCCGGCACACGTCTCTTCATCAACGCCTCCAAAATCCAAAGAGACCCGAACCTGTGGCCCGACCCCGACCAATTTCTTCCCGAGAGGTTCCTTAGTACTAGTGCCAAGGATTTGGATGTTAGGGGCCTGGACTTCGAGTTGATACCGTTCGGAAGTGGTAGAAGAATGTGTCCCGGAGTGACACTAGCTCTTCAAGTCATGCAGCTTGCTTTGGGGAATTTGCTACATGGATTTGATATCGAAAACCCTTCGGATGAACCTCTTGACATGAGTGAGAGTTCTGGACTGAGCAGCCCCAAGGCCAGCCTGCTGGAGGTCCTCCTCAGTCCACGCCTTTCAGCTGAAGCCTATATATGAGTAAATTATCATTGACTATTTTAAACCTATATGTGTGTGTTATATTTCAAACAAGTTGCAGCTTGATGTTAATATATTTGTATGATAAATGAGAATTTGTAGTTTTCTTGAGAAATAATAATAAGATTGTATAAATAAAACCTGAAAACGACAACAAACCGTAAAGGATTTTATAATCAAGATCCGAGTGCTTGGTCAGATCCATGAGAGCTAGAGAACAGCCACGCCATATTTTTGTGTGTTGACTGCTTCTTTTTTTTTCAGTATGAGTTAACTGTACTAGTTTTCCGAACTCTTTTTTTTTTTTCCTCCTTTTGTTTGCCTTTTTATTTCATCATGTGTATCTTCTGTCTTATCTCCAATCTTTACTTTAACCAAATTAACAGATATTTGTTATCATAAATCGACCCTATGAATATTAACCGGTATCAATTAATGGTAAATAGAGTTGGATAAACTTATATATAGGGGCAAACACTTTATAAGTGCGCTAGCGAGCTAGTCTTCTTATATTGTTAGCCTGCTTATTAATTTGGATGCCAGTGGTCTCATTAATTATCACTGTTAAATGTAATCTAAAGTCCACCTCGCTTTCTTTTCTAATAGGTGGAACATTATTCTCTCTGATCAAAATTAGCTAATGTGTGGAACTTTTTATAATGAAAACTCTAAGGGTATGTTTGGTTGGAGGGAGGGAGAGGAGAGGGAGAGTTCCCTTTGATTGTTTGGTTGGAAGGAAATGAGGAGGGAGAATCTCTCATCCTGGGCCCACCAAAACTCATCCTGGGAGGATGCACACTCTCCATCATCTTTTCAATTAAAAAGATAATTTTGTCCTTAATTCTTTTTATAAAAAAAAAAGTTTAAAATAGGACAATTTAGTAATTAATTAAAAAATTATCAATCATCCTTTTAACTCTAACACGAGAGATTCTTACAATCATCATCATCCCTCCACCTCTCCATTCCTCCTACCAAACATAGCCTAAGTGCCTGGAATACCTGTTGGAGTTAGGAATTTTAAAAATGTTTTAGTTGAAAATGTATTGAATTTCAAAAATGTGTATTGATTGAAAATGAAATTTGGAATTATAAGTGTAAAGATTTTAAATGTGTTTGAAAAAAAAATAATAATATGAAACATGTTTGGTTTCTCTCATCATTTTATGTATTTTTTTTTTAAATAATCTCATTTTGATTTAAAATAAAAAAAGTTATGCACTTTTAAATTTAAATTTTTGGAAAATTAAAGAGAGAAATTTTAAGTTACTTATATACCACCGCGAGCTGGCGGCGCACCCATTATCGGCCGTGTTCACCTACTAGCTGGCTGACAACCGCCCCACATAATCTTGGGCCGCATGACCTAGAGTAGGCCCAATCTTCACGAGTTTATCAAGCCCTAGTGGGAAGCAGGTAAAGAGATTATTGCGCTAGAATAATAGTCGATTATTATATTTCACCAAAAATAATAATAATAATAATAATAATCGATTAATATATATGCACGACAAGAATTGGACCCCACGTGACCATTGCTTCAAATTGAGTATATCCATATCTCACCCAATCTAATCACCAAAAAAAATTGGGTGTTTAATTCACCCATCCAAATCATCTAACTCAAATTTTTTTTGTTTTTTTCTTAAAATTTTTTTTATCTTTTCTAAAAATTCAAAAAAATTTATTATTAAAACTTAAAAATCTCAACTCAAACTACTTCACTAAACATCCCCTCGTCTAATCGCTTCCCCTTCCTTATCTACTTTACCAATCATATATATATATATATATATGCACATATATATCTCTGTCTCATTAAAGAAGCATACATGCTCAGTGAACAACAGCTAACAATGGCCTTCAATCTTCCATACGTAGTTAATCCAGCCGCCACGGCCGTTTTAACAACAGTTTTGGCTGTTTTGCTCTTCCTCTGTTATCTCTTCCGCAAACCAAAAGCCTCTCTAAGACCACCACCAGAAGCCGGAGGAGCATGGCCCGTTGTCGGCCATCTTCACCTGCTAGCAGGCTCACAACCGCCTCACATAACCCTGGCCAACATGGCCGACAAGTACGGACCAATTTTCACCATAAGGATGGGAGTTCACAGGGCTCTAATCGTTAGCAGTTGGGAGATTGCTAAAGAGTGCTTCACCACAAACGACAAAGCCTTCGCCAACCGCCCAAAGGCGGTGGCTCTAGAGCACATGGCCTACAACTACGCCATGTTTGGGTTCAGCCCCTACGGGCCTTACTGGCGTCAGCTACGCAAGATCGTTACGCTAGAGTTGCTCTCAAACCACCGTCTTCAGATGCTTAGTCACGTCCGACAAGAGGAGGTGAAGACGGCCATAAGGGACATATATCAGAAATGGAACAATAACAACAACAACTACAATAGAGTAGAAGTCGACATGAAAAAGTGGTTCGGGGACTTGACACTGAACGTTGCGCTGAGGATAATTGTAGGGAAGCGATATGTGGAGGAGGAGGAGGAGGAGAACGATGAGCAGTGCAAGAGGGCAATAAGGGAATTTTTCAAGTTGACGGGGACTTTTGTCTTGGCCGACGCGATTCCGTATTTGAGATGGTTGGACTTGGGGGGTTACGAGAGAGACATGAAAAGAACAGGAAACGAGCTCGATCAAATGCTTGAAAAATGGCTAGAGGAGCATAAGCGGATTAAGAGAGATTCTGGGGAAGGAATTTGTAATAAAAAAGATGATGATCGCAAAGATTTCATGGGCGTGATGCTTTCCATACTTGATGATCCGGAAGAAATTTCAAGTTATGATGCTGATACGATTATCAAATCTACATGCCTGGTACGTAATTACTTGGTATTACAATTTTAAACTACTTGATGTAGGAGAACGTCGTTTGTCATTCTAGTCCTTTATTTTATTTGTTTGTCATCCCAGTATACTACCTTGTCATTTTGTATATATGGCTTTAGTAAGCAACTAGGTTAGTTGGTGGTGTTTTTATGGAGCTTAAAAGCTCTGTGGTTGTTGGAGGAAAGGAGATTTTAGAATATTTGCATATTATTGAGAAACAGAGGTGCGCCTCCATTTACCTTCCAGCCATGGATTTGGCTTGTTTCGAAGCTTCTTGCTGCGTCATGCGGTATCAGAGCCTCGGCTAAGCTCCGATGGCCGCCGCCGGCGACAGAAGAAAGCGAACACCCATTGACGAAGATCAAGGGTGCTATCGGACAAGTAGCGGCAATCGCGAAATGCGCTTCGGGAGAGGTTGTGTCCAGACCTCGGCGGCAGTTGATGGTGGCCGGAGCTTTCCTCCGACACCGCTGTTTAGCGGCCCAAGCGAAGGAGAATGCGGATCTCGAAGGTGGAGTGCCCACCGACGCCCTCATTCTTCACCATTCACAGATGTAACCATTTTCATCGTCAACTTCACCATCTACTTCACGGTACCACAACCAATACCAACAAAACCAACACACATCCACCCATTCTCTCACCTCAACCCATACCCACTTTAACCATGACCACCATCGCACCCACCGTGCCCAACCCATTGCCCCAACTTCACAGCACCCCCATCACCACGAACAAACCCAAGTCTATTACCCAAATCACTACATACAAGAAACCCATCATCAAAAAATAAGAACTGCAAGCAACCTGTTTGATGAAATGCTTGTGAACGAAACAGTTGCTACCAACATTGATAGAGGTGTTTTTGAAACGAATTTGGAAATCTTGATGTTGATCCTAATTTGTGGTTCAATTCTCAAGAGGCCCACTTTGTCTAAAGATCGTCCCACAACTCTCGCTGATATGATGCGATCTGTAGCTGAGTGGTTTGAATTTGAGGAAAATGAAAATGAGTTTTGTAATATTTTGGGAGACGGAGTTACTAATTGTGGAATACTGTTCAAGAGGAGTTTGTGGATCATCTTTAGGTTGCTAAAATTGAAGAGTCGGATGATCAAATTGGTCTTGGAGTCGTCCTTGAAGCTCCTTGTGGACCAACAAATCAAGTTGATGAGGAAATAGAAACATTTGAAGCTGCTACTCAAGTTGAAGAGTCTCAAGAATCAGATGTTGTTCAAACTTTTGTTGAGAAAACAACAAATTATGAGGATGCTGAGAAGGAATTATATTTCTCTTGTAGTCCTATTCCTCTTTGTTCAGTGATAGAAGAAGAGGGGGAGGTTGTAGGTTCTCAATTAAGAGATGAACGAGCTGATAAAATCCAAGGGGATGAGCTAGAGATTAGTACCAATTTAATTGGATATAATTTGTTGCCTTTTGGATCTAAACAAGCTGCAAGGTGGGCAAATGGCAGTGAAGGATTTTGTGGACATAGTGCAACTTTAAAGCATGTTCATGAAGACTTTCTCATGGGAGATTTTGAAACTAAATCTGCTGCTCAACCATTGATTGCTAGCTTACAAGAGATTGAGACCAGTTCTGCTCAAGTTGGAACAAAAAACTAACCAGGGAGTTAGCGTTCTGCTTCATGGAACAATTGAAATACAACATGAAAAGCCAACAATTGAGAGTATTATCTTTGAAGATTTGGCAGTGAAGCCACCAATTCTAGTTGGTCAACTTGTTGGTATGCTAGACATTAAGTTTGAGTGTTTCAAGACCAAAGGGGCAAGACAACATCAATGGCAAATCAACTGGGCTTCGTTTTCGACATTCCGTCGGAGAATTGTTTTTCTCCCCTTGTGGATTTGGGATGAGCTACTGAGAGACTTCTCAATCGTGGTCTACCACTCATACAAAACGAATAGGATTCTTCTCTTCGTTGGCCTTTTTCAGAGCTCCTTTCATTCTACATTGCCCATTGTTGGGTTGCTTGCTACAGGATGTTCATTTTCCACATGCTTCAACCGAACTCGAGGTCGAGTTCTTTTTCATAGACGGGGTGAACTGATGTAGGAGAACGTCGTTCTTTTATTTGTTTGTCATCCCTATATACTACTTGTCGTTTTGCATATATGGCTTTAGTAAGCAACTAGGTTAGTTGATGTCGTTTTTATGGAGCTTAAAAGCTCTGTGGTTGTTGGAGGAAAAGTAGATTTTGGAATATTTGCATATTGAGAAACAGAGGTGCGCCTCTATTTACCTTCCATCCATGGATTTGGCTTGTATCTAAGCTTCTTGCTGCGTCACTATTATTTTATATTTCAACTCTGTTTGGATTACAAGTTCGAATCCATGATTTAAACAAGGTAAATTTAAATTTTGTGAGATAAAATATTTTGAAAATAATGTTAAAAATAAGTATAAAACGAAAAATAAGTATTAACTCTGAGAATTTACATCTTAAACTTATAAATCTATAATAATCTACCTCTATTGATAACAATGCCAAAATATTTTTAAAAAAATTTAGATGTGACTCGTATATAAATCGTCAATTAAAGACCTATATTCAATTAGAAAAAAAAAAATCTACCTTTCATGTTCTTATTTAACGACCTATATATATATATATATATATGTAAGTCTCAAATTAATTTTCATTAAAAAAATTATTGTCATAAATGAGGGTAAATTATTATAAATTTGTAAGTTTTGGGTGAAAATTGTAAAAATTAAAAGTTCAGAATGTAATTACAAATGTATAATAAGTTTAGGTGAACCGGTGTAATGTAGCCTGAAAACATGATTATGGCTATGAAGTGATTTTTTTTTTTTTTTTTTTTTTTGGATGAGTTAAATTGAAAGTCGTAGACAAATATCCCCACAGCTAGCTTGTTATGGAAAACTTTAACTTGTTTGACTAGAAAAATGTGAGAAATTTTTTAACAAAAAAATTAACAAACTTAATGCAGATCCATTAATATATGTATAGACCCGCCTCACTGTATTTTACTCTTCAGAGTCAGAGTTGTAGCTTTCTATGTTGTATACCATTTTAAATTTGATTTATGGCTTTTCTAAACTTAAACATCTTGACTCGTGATCTGATAGTTTATTCTAGTTATATGTACGGTTAACTAATTTAATTTTGTGTTTTTCTTTTTCAGAAACAATTAACTGTAGACTGATAGATTGAAATTTAATATTATCATTTAGTTAAGAGTTGTTAGTGAATGCATAACAAAATATTAGGAACCTTGTTGGAATGATCTTATCATTAACTTCTTAATTTTCTGCGAAAAATTCTTAAGAGATCCAATTGGATTAGCTATCACTCTACAACACGGCAGATATCCATAAATACCGCATATATAAATCATGAAAAACATACTTAAATTATTTCTGCTTATTTCATGTTTTCTTTTCTCGGTCAGAAAAAAATATGTACCAAGGCCTGTTTAGATTGACCACTCTAATTAGAGTTTTAGAAATTTTTTGCTCAGAAAAAAGTGAATGTTTTGTCTTTTATTCAAAAGTAAATCAATTTTACTATTCACGTCTTCAAAATTTTTTTAAAAGCTCAAACTTTAAAAATCCATAATTTTCTTATTTCAAGTCGAAATAAGATGATTTGTTTTAATAACATAGAATGACAAGATGAATAATACATTATCCATATTGCTATTTTTTTTTTCCCAAACACATTTCAAGTTCTTATATTTTTTAAATATCACAGTTCATTTTCAGCCAAACACATAACTCTAAACATTCACTTATTTCTAATTAAAACATTTTTAAAACTCCAATTGGAGTATATGCTCCAAACACCCTCTTAAGAAAATATCAAGACAGAACTGCCCGCAAAAAGAAGGGCCCTATTTCTTAAGAATAACTAATCATTGTACACACACACACACATATATATTTATATGTACTTCTATATAAATCATTTTGTTCTGGATTGTGGGCATATGCAGTCTCTTATTTAGGTGGCACCGATACAACATCGGTTACAATGACATGGGCACTGGCTTTGCTTCTTAACAACCGAGACTCTCTAAGAAGAGTCCAACAAGAATTGGATGAGAACGTTGGCCGAGAGAGGCAAGTGAGGGAATCAGACGTAAAGAACCTTATCTATCTTCAAGCTGTAATAAAAGAAACGTTGCGACTGTACCCTGCCGGGCCACTCCTAGCGCCTCACGAATCATCGGAGGATTGCAACCGTCGGCGGCTACCACATCCCAGCAGGCACACGTCTCTTAGTTAATGCCTCGAAGCTTCACCGAGACCCGAATGTGTGGTCAGATCCGTTGGAGTTCAGGCCAGAGAGATTTCTCACAACTCACAAAGATGTCGAAGTCGGAGGGCAGAACTTCGAAATGATACCATTTGGCACCGGTAGGAGAATTTGCCCCGGAATATCGTTTTCTCTTCAGGTTTTGCAGCTTGCTCTTGCTTATTTGCTTCATGGTTTTGAAGTCACGACACTGTTGGATGAGCCGATCGACATGCGTGAGACAGTCGGACTCTCCAACCTTTTAGCATCCTCACTCGATGTTCTTGTCACCCCCCCGCCTTCCCACTGAAGCGTATTAAATAGAGGTTGCAAACCATACTGTACGAATAAAATGTACATTTTTTTAGTGACATTTACAACATTTTGTGTGACTAAATATTATTTTTAGCGCTGGAACCTTGTTTAGTGCTTCTCAATTATGCACTTTTGTAAGCATATGTGTTTTGTATGTATCAAGTAGTAGTATCGAGTAGGCACTGTGTTCTTTAATGTATCAAAAGGTGAAGCTCATGTCATCTTCTTGCAGTGTTTTATAATAATGTGGAAAGCTATTTGTTCTGATTTTCTTGTCCTAAAGTCTTACGTTCATGCTGATTCGATCTCATTCTCTCTCTCTCTCTAGCTCACAGGTCAATACTCATGTACATAACCGTTTTTTATTCCTGAATATATAATTAACTTACATATGTTAGAGAGAGTAATACTACTTGGCCTCCCTTAACAGAGAATATATATGTATATGTATATGTATATGTATATGTATATAATTAGCGCGCGGCGCACCCCCCCGTCTTCATATTCTCTTTCTCCTTTCATTGAAGTTTTAGTACCTAGGGGGTGTGTGAAATTAAAAGATAGAAGAGAACATATAATGGTCAGCTCAGTGCTACAGGGACAGAGATATCTGTACTATTTTCACATAAAAATATGATTTTTATATCATGACCCGATGACATATATAAAATTTTCCTTACGCAAATCAAGATTGATTGCTACATTTGTTTTATTCGACGTTTTCTTCAACTACATCATAAATTTTATCATTTTCAACGTCTAAAATGAGGTGGAAGTTAATTATATACAAGTGTTTTGCGTGATGCGACAAAAAATTGATGGTGGTGAGAAAAAAAAGGGATGGGGATTGTGATTGTGACAACAGCTGTACTGATCCTGAAGCAAAACACAGAGATCTCCAAGGAGTGTCGGAAAAGAAAATTAGTGAAATATTATATGGCAGATTTTTGTATCGTTTATGGCCCATTTGAGACAACATCTAGCTCTGGTTTTTAGATTTTTTTTTTTTTTTCTTTTTTTTTGTCTTTTTTCTTAATTGAAAATTAATTTTTATTATTTACATCTTTAAATATATATAATAAATTCAGACGTTAAAAGTCGATAACTTTATTATTTTAATTTCAAATGAGATTTTTTTTAATACATAAAATATAGAGAAATGAAACAAGATTCATATTAATATTTTTTTTCCGAACATGTTTTAAGCTTCTGTTTGGTTCTCAGATCCAAACCTAAATTTTTTATCTCAGTTTTTTTTTTCCTGAAAAATCAATAAAAATTATAACTAGTTTTTGAAAAATCTATCAATTTTAACCTAAAAATTTCATTTCAAAACCTGTATTTCAAATGTATGCTAAGTTTTTACACTTTTTATTCTAAACAGTTTTTTTTTAATCAAACACATATTTACAAAACTCCAATTCAAATATCTTCAAAACTATACCTCCAAAACCTCCCTAAATGGGCCTACCCATGTGAAACCATATCCCATTCTCGTTCTTCTACATAAAGATAATAAATCATAAGCAGCCCAGACACGAAAACATGTCATCTTCCTCTTAATATCACAGCAAAGTGTACACCTGCCATGTATCTTCAGTATGATCTTCCTTCAATAGTTCCTGCGACAGCCACTATTTTGTCTTCTTTACTCTTAATTATCTCTTATCTCTTATGGAAACCAAGAGGTTCCCGGAGAACACCGCCGGAAGCTGGCGGCGCGTGGCCCGTCATCGGCCATCTTCACCTACTAGCAGGCTCAGCACCGCCTCATATAACCTTAGGCCGCATGGCCGACGAGTACGGCCCAATCTTCACCATAAGGATGGGAGTGCATAAAGCCCTGGTGGTAAGCAGCTGGGAGACGGCTAAAGAATTTCTCACAACAAACGACAAGGTCTTTGCCAACCGTCCGAAAGGCATAGCCGCAGAGATTCTGACCTACAACTATGCCATGATTGCGTTCAGCCCTTACGGCGCTTACTGGCGCCAAGTGCGTAAGATAGCCACGCTTGAGTTGCTCTCCAACCACCGCCTCGAGATGCTCAGCCACGTCCGAGCATCGGAGGTAAAGACGGCTGTGAAAGAGATATATGAGCTTTGGGCGAAGAACTACAACAATATTGGAGTGGAATTAGAGATGAAGAAATGGTTTGGGGACATAATGCTGAACGTTATGTTCAGGATGGTCGTGGGGAAGCGATATCTGGAGGCAACAAGCTCGAGCACTCGTGACGATCGGTGTCGAAAGGCGTTGAGGGATTTCTTTGAGTTGACGGGGACTTTTGTCACGGCCGATGCGATTCCGTGGCTGAGGTGGTTGGATTTGGGAGGCTACGAGAGAGCCATGAAGAAGACGTCGAAAGAGCTTGATCAGATGGCTCAAAGATGGCTTGAGGAGCATAAGCGGAAGAGATCAGTTTGTGGGGAAGACGATCAAGATTTCATGGATGTGATGCTTTCGACTCTTGATGTGGCGGAATTTGGAATGTCTAGTTGTGATGCCGATACAATCAACAAAGCTACATCACTGGTATGTGTCCCGTACTGTTATTTCGGTCTTGACTTGCTCTTCTCTGTGATTTTATTTTATTTTTCACATACATAGATTTCAAGTTCTAGGTTCAAATACAACTGTAGGTAATAAAGGTTAGGAGATTTTCGTTGTTTGCAATTAATTATCCTTTTTCAAAATTTTTTATAATGGCTAATCATCATTAGCAACACTTTAATCCTTGTAGTTCGTACAGCAAAGAGTACATTAGTGTGCTAGCGCTAGCCGCCCAAATAGTTGAGACTGCATGTCAGAGGCCATTGCGATAACTATTTGTTAGTTGTATTAAATGAGTGATGTCATTAGTGTAACTAACTAAAAGATTAGTTTCTTGAATTTCAGGAATTCTGTTGTACATTCTGTTATCGAGGATTGTGATTTATGTTCTTTGTATAAAAGAGTTTATAAGATATAAAAGTTTAAGCACTCAGATTATCAAGCTAAGCTGCCAAAACAGATTCCCAAAAATTCTCTAGAAATCTCTCAAACCTTCTCTCAAACTTTCTCTGCTTTTCTTCCTTATTTTCTTGCACTTTCCTTCATTTTCTCGTTAACTTAATTCTTATTTTTCTTCTTACTTTTCTTGTGACTCTTCCAAATTTTTTTTTTCTTGAAATTACTTTTTCAATGGTTTCTTTCTCACCTATTCTTTTTGGAAAGTATATTTTCAATTAGCTGTTCCTCTTTTCTTTTACCTTTTCTATTGTACATCTTTTAATGGCGAAAGTTCTCAATTAGTTTTTAATAATCTCTTCTATACTACAATGTTAGTGCAGATAGGTAAGTCGTCTATTAATATCCCGCTTAGTAGTTGCTGGTTAAGCATTAATGGCATGCGGTGAAATGATACCAATCACATCATTTATTTTCCCTCCGTACCCAGTGGCCCCACCAAGTTGCAGCTAGTCTTAAATTCTATATAATAATTTAACCTTATACTTGGATAGAGTATCCAAACTTGAAAATTTTTATTAAAAAAAAAAAGAGTTTATCAATTTTTTTTTTATTATTTTCTCATTTTAAAAAAATTTATTTTATTTCAAATTTATTTTGTAAAATACTCTTTAAAAAATTTTAAAAAATTTTCTCACAAGACATTATTTTTAATATCATTTTTTTCATTCTAAACAATTTTTATTTTTAAAAAATAAATTTTAATATATCTAAATAATATCTTATCTCAAAATAAAAAAACTTTTTCATTTAAAACAAGATAATATTTCTTTAAAAAAAAAAACGTGATCCAAACGGATCATTAGAATTCTAAAGTTATCACTATTAATATGGGACCCACAATTGGGAGAAACGAAATGTGAACACATTAACGTATTATCATAATGCATGTATGAGGTTTGAACAAAAAAAATATGCATTAAGATGATCGGGAACCCACATCTTATTTGATGAAACTTAGACACGTTTCGAAGTTGATTACAAGAGTTGATTTTCTTATGCATTACAAACACACCCCCCCCCCCCACCCCCCCCCCCCCCCCCCAAAAAAAAAAAAAAACCATGAACATTGCTGCAAGAGCTACTTTCAAAAATCAACATACTAATTTGGCCCCAAGTTGTCCCACTTTGAGGTTCCTGTCCTATCAATAAATTGTGTGATATTGAACTTGTAGAGGTAAGAGAAAAAGTGAAAGCCATTGTTTGAGTACGATGAATTCAAGTTATTTTTGTTTTATTTTATGAGCATTGATTTCTATTATCGAGAAAGGGAAGTTCAGAAACATGATGACAATAATGATCTTTATTTTATTGTGGAATAATAATAATAATAATAAACCATCCACGGAAGGTTGTTTCTAGCTTTTATTTCTGTTTTGTTTGCTGTTGAGGTTGGATCCGATTTTCTATATAGTTTTTTTGTTTTTTGTTTTAACAAGTTATTTTTGTTCTAGTTATGAGCATTGATTTATATTATTAAGGAAGGGAAGTTGAGAAAAGTGATGACAATAATAATCTTTATTTTGTTGTGAATAATAATAATAATAATAAAAACAATGTATGGAAGGTTGTTTATTGTTTTTATTTCTGTTTTGTTTGCTGTTGAGGCTAGATCCGATTTTCTGTACATATATTTTTTGTTTTCAGTTTTAAGAACTTTGAATGCAGGCTTTAGTTACTCCTCTTCATTTATATAAAAATTAGCCAACTATATCTAATGCGTACAGGGTATATGTGACACTTTTGCATGCAGGCTCTAATTTTGGCTGGCACCGATACTACAACGGTGACAATGACATGGGCACTCGCATTACTTCTCGAGAACCGAGACGCCATTACGAAGGCCCAACAAGAACTAGACCAGCACGTTGGCAGGGAAAGGCAAGTGAAGGAATCAGACCTGAAGAATCTGGTTTATCTCCAAGCTGTTATCAAAGAAACATTGCGTCTGTACCCAGCAGGACCACTCTCAGTACCCCACGAGTCCACCGAAGACTGCACCGTCGGTGGCTACGATGTTTCAGCCGGAACACGTCTCCTTTTTAATCTCTCGAAGCTTCATTTAGATCCGAAAGTGTGGGACGAACCAGGCGAGTTTAGGCCGGAGAGGTTTCTCACGACTCACCAAAACGTCGACGTTAGAGGGCAGAACTTTGAGTTGATTCCGTTTGGCAGCGGTAGAAGAATGTGCCCTGGAGTGTCGTTTGCGCTGCAAGTTATGCAACTCGCTCTCGCTGCTTTGCTTCATGCGTTTGAGATTGAAACGACGTCGGATGAGCCAGTTGATATGCGCGAGACTGTCGGACTGACTAACCTTAAAGCCACCCCTCTTGATGTCCTTATCACCCCACGTCTTCCTGCTGAGGCGTATTGATCATAAAATGCAGTAGAAGAGAAGATTATTCCTATATGAATTAGGATATATATGCATGTAATTTGCTCTAACTTCCGAAAGGCTAAGTACTATAAAGATAAAGGTGTTTATCTAGCACTTCAAGTGACAAATTAATCACGTATCCATTTATATATGAACTTGTTTGTTCTATCTGGAATTTGTTTGTTCTATCTGGAATGAACTTTATCTGGGTTCTTCTATTTGTGTTTTAACTATCTTTGAGATTCTCCATTTCGGAAGGATTCTTGAAGGTGTTTACTTTACCTTTATGAATAATAAAGACAGAGAGTCTGAAACCATTTGCCTTTTTCAGTTAAAAAAGAATAACGAAGACGTCGTTTGTTTTTCATTCCTCCGTTAAATGATTTAAAGTTATTAAATGACATGACTTTTTCTTACTGGGTGGACAGGAATTGGGACATGGTTTTTTGGATAGAGGATGCAAGTCCCACTGTATTAATGCATTTCTTTTTCTCGCTTGAGATTAAAGGCAGGTCGTTCTGACAACTTGTCGTTCTTTCCCTTCAAAATTAAACGGCATGCAATTGTTTATCATTTTTTTAATACCATTTTCTTCAACTTATTTCCACTCATGATCCACTCCGAACGCTATCCTGATCAATATCACTGTGACATATAGTTTGGTCACATCTATATTTCTTCTTTTTCTTATTATTATATTTTTATTTGCCTCCAATAGTCCATATTTCTATCCAAAACATATAACAGTAATAGTAATTAATAGATTTAAGAAAAGGTTGTTCCGACTTTGAAAACAAACATCTTTTCGGAAGTCAAACAAATACCATATTGTGTATTCCGCATGAAGACAAGCGACGCCTGCCATTTGACTTCCAAAAAGATGTTTGATATCCTTCCTTTGCCCCGTCCTCTTTCATATTATATAGTTATCTCCGGAAAAAGCTTCCACTGACAAACATAAAAATTTATAGGTTGGTTTTTATCCGATATCAAATAATATCTGATAATATAAATTTTAATTATTTAATTATTTAAAATTTATATTTATGTAGAAAAAATATAAATTAAAAAAAATTCATATTTATTTTAATTAAATTATGTTTTATATGAATTCGTAATTTTAATAATTAAAGTTTATATTATTCAATATTATACAATATCGGATATAAGATTTGATGAAATTATATATATATATTATATATTATATATGTATATCAGCTTCCACAATTTAGTTAAAAAGAAAAATCATATGTGAATAAGCTGCCACAAAACTAGTAGCAGCACTACAAACAACAGTCAACTATGGGAAACTTTTATCTTCCCGGCTCCATAGTTCCTGCTACGGCCACTTTCTTGGCTGTGTTGCTATTTCTATATCATTTCTTACGGAAACCAAGAAGAGATTATAATTCCCAGAGAAACCCACCGGAAGCCGGCGGCGGATGGCCCATATTAGGCCACCTTCCCCTGTTGGGAGGCTCACAACCGCCTCACATAACGTTGGGCGACATGGCCGACAAGTACGGCCCGATCTTCACCATAAGGATGGGAGTGCACAGATCTCTGATAGTAAGCAATTGGGAGATGGCTAAAGAGTGTTTCACTACAAACGACAAGGTCTTCGCCAACCGCCCGAAAGCAGCGGCGTCGGAACTCATGGCCTACAACTGCGCCATGTTTGGGTTCAGCCCTGACGGCCCCTACTGGCGCCAGGTGCGCAAGATAGCCACGCTTGAGCTGCTCTCGAACCAACGTCTTCAGATGCTCGGCCACGTCCGAGAATCGGAGGTCAAGACGGCCATTAAAGAGATATATGAGCTTTGGAATGCTAAGAAGAATAGATTGGAACTGGAGATGAAGAAATGGTTCGGCGACATATCGCTGAACACGATGTTCAGGATTGTCGTCGGAAAGCGATATGTCGATGCCGTGGCGACGAGCTCCAATAGCGGGGCTAATGAAGATCGGTACCTGAGGGCGATAAGGGATTTCTTTGAATTGACGGGGACTTTTGTGTTGTCTGATGCGATTCCGTATCTGAGATGGTTGGACTTGGGGGGTTATGAGAAAGCCATGAAGAAGACTGCGAAAGAGTTGGATCAAGTGCTTCAAGAATGGCTAGAGGAACACAAGAGAAAGGGATCATCAGGTTCTGGAGACGGGGATGAGCAGGACTTCATGGGCGTGATGCTTTCGGTTCTTGATGGGGCAGAAGAAATTTCCGGTTATGGTGTTGATACGATTAACAAAGCCACCTGCCTGGTAAGTGGTTGATGCACCAAAATAATTAATTTAACTTTTTTTTTTTAGTAATTAATTTTTTTTTTAACATTGACTTCTGTTTTCTGAAGTGATGATCCTGCAAATTAAGAACAAATACCGTTGTATCTTGTGGTGATCGTCTCTACTACTGCACTAATTTATCTCAATTGATTACATATCATGACTTGTGATTCTATCATGATCTCGTATTGGTGGCCAAAGAAAATTATAGAAATTATATATCTTTGTGTGCGCAAAAAAAAAAAAAAAAATTAGTAATTCCATTTGGCTTCCCCAGGGCCAGAGATGACATTGCTCAGTAGAACCAGAGGCGGGCCTAAGGTTCTCTATTTAGCAGCTGACTCTCTTCCCTTTCTTTTTCCTATTTAATCTTTTTTGAATCGGAACCAAGACTTCATTTTCTTTTGCTCCCATGTTTCAAATCTTAAAAATAAAAAATAAATACAGTATTTTTTCTTACAAAAATTTGAAATTATTATTTGGATATAGATTCAAATTTATAATCCAACCAAGCTCTTTTATCTTTTGATTTTGTATGGATAGAGTACTTTCCCTATTAGAACTCTAACTATGCAAGACTGTTAATAATGGTGGCATATTTCTTGCTTTGTGGGTCTCCTTGGCATTTTGTTGTAGGCATTTATTTTAGCTGGCACTGATACAATAACGGTGACAATGACCTGGGCTCTGGCTTTACTTCTCAACAACAGAGAGGCCCTAAAGAAAGCCCAACAAGAAATAGATGAGCACGTCGGTAGAGACAGACAAGTGAATGAAACAGACATGAAAAACCTAGTCTATCTCCAAGCCATTCTCAAAGAGACATTACGCTTGTATCCTGGTTTGCCACTCTTAGCACCCCACCAATCTTCCAAGGATTGTACCGTAGGTGGCTACCACGTCCCAGGTGGCACGCAACTATTGGTTAACGTTTCGAAGATTCAGCGAGATCCAAATGTTTGGTCAGAGCCAAGTGAATTTAGGCCAGAGCGGTTTCTCACAACTCACCAAAACGTCGATGTTAGAGGGCAGAATTTCGAATTGATACCATTTGGCACCGGTAGAAGAATGTGCCCTGGAGTATGGTTTTCGCTTCAAGTTATGATGCTCACACTAGCCGCTTTGCTTCATGGATTTGACATTGAAACATCGTCGGATGAGCCAGTGGACATGCGTGGGACAACGGGGCTCGCCTATCTTAAAGCCTCTCCACTTGATGTCCTTCTCACTCCACGCCTTCCTAGTGAAGTGTATAAGTAAATTGGACTAAATCAAGTGTCCTTCTATCAGGTAGTGTATGTTTATAAACGTTAGATCTAATCAAAATCATATCTAAATAAGAAGACAAAAAAGTTCGTAGTTCTTTCATACAAATCGTGACAGTTCAAAAACAAACCCTACCGCGAGGGTACATTACCCTGTCCTAGAAATTACCCGTAAATCAGTTTTATTTTGTAATTTGTATTGTACATTGAAGAGACGAGTAACATGTTACCTACCTACATATTTGCCTGCTAATTAGTCTTATCGATGCTGATAATTAATTAAGAATTTTATTTAGTTTTATACGGATTGATTTCCTTTAATATTTCAATGTATTGCGTTGATATATATATATATATATATATATATATGCCAATCAATTGTTCCCAATTCCAGTTTTAGGATATATGGCGGCCGGCTGGCTTAATACCAATAATATTATCACCTAACACCAAAGGAACCAGATTTACTTGATTAATAGTTAGCAAATTAATTAGCTGTTTGCCTTTTCACAATCAGAGAGAGAGAGACCAATTAATGGATATGTGGAGAAGGGTGCTACGAATACAATTCCAAGTGAGAGGAGAACAAAATAGCACATATAATGGCTAATGTAATTGGCAAGGTAAACCATTTGTTTATTTAGCTGAAAACAACATGATTTTTTTTTTTTTTTGTTAATATAAAAATGAACGCAGTGTCTATAAACTTCGTGTTCACAAGAGTAGGGTTTTAAGATGTATTAATGAAATCAATTTTAGTTTGGATTCATTTGTCTTTTTATGAAGGATTGTTTCTTTTCATTTTTAATTTATTTTTGTTTGATTTTTCATTGGGATTGAATTAGAATTTTCTTTCTTTTCTGTTTCTTTTTTTCTTTTTATAATACATTTGAGTGGAGGCTATAATTCTTCCTCTTTATTTGTATTAAAAAAAATGCAGTACTTTCAATCCAACAATAATGCCTTTCGTTTTTGATAAACAACAGTAATGCCTTACAGATTTCTTATAAAATGTCCTTTTCTTTTTTTTTTTTTTTTTAAAAAAAGGCTATTTATGAACACTATTTTGTGCAGAAGAAAAGTAGACAAGTTATCTTTTACTTTTAAACTTTTATTTGAATTTTGAACTTCATATTGGTTTTGAGCCAAGGAGTTAAGACGTTTAAAAAGTGGAATAAAATTCTCTTAGGGCCTGTTTGGTGTGTAAGTTTGAGTTAAGATTTTTAAATTTAAATAGTAAATTGTGTTGACTTTTTAGAAAAGACAAAAAACTTTTTGAGAAAAAGACAAAAACTTTTGAGAAAAAAGACAAAAAAAAGTTTGAAAATATTAGTTTGGACTAAGTTTCCAAACAGGCCCTTAGTCATGCTAGGAATCAATTTGCTGTTTAACAAGTACTGCCTTTATTATTTATTTTTTTTTAATATGAATTTGTTCATTTGTTCTAAATTTATACGATAGCTTGAAAAATTATTGAATGACTATATAGACAAATAAACATTCAAGAAGAAGTAGGGCAGTTGTTGGGGTGTAGTCAGTGATGCTTCCAAATTTGTCTCATTAATGGGCTAGTAAAAAATAATATGTATATATATATATATATATAGAGAGAGAGAGAGAGAGAGAGCTAACCAAAGCGCCAAAAATTCAGGTAAAAAAAAAACGCAACTGTTCTTATTCTTTTCTTCCTTCCTTCCTTTCCTTTTTTTTTTGTTCTTTTTTGGGATAAAAGACCTTGTTCTTAGTGGCATGAATGTTTATTGCAAACGGGCAGAGGTTAAAAAATAATGATAATAAAAAACTGAATGGCAAAAATGAAAAACAAAACGAAAGAGAAAAGAACAACTGAATTAACTATGGTTTTCTAATATGGTTTTTTTTTTTTTTTTTTTTTTTTTTTTGGGAATGTAATAATGGGATTTTGGACGGCAAAAGCTAGCCGACATTCTATTGGTTAAATTATTAGTCCATTATTAATGGGAGAAGTAATCCCGCTGCCTATTTAGTAAACTAAATTATGTAAGAACATTTTTTTTTTTACTGAAATATTACAATATATAGGAACTTGACACGAGTAAAAATTTTGTGCAATTTTCTTAATTATCCAAGAAAAATCGAAATTGTGATTCAAAGTCCTCTTTACCTATTTTATCGATAACTTCATATTTGATATATTTATATGGGAGGAGGAGGGAAATAGTGTTATTTTTATATGGTATAGTGTTTTAAAACCCGTCCCTTTTAAAAAGAGGAAAAGAAAAATATTGGTTGGCAGATAAAGACTCTTCTCAAGAAGCAGCATGGAAGTGTGGAGGTTTGGCGTAGGTCGTATGGTTACTGGCTCAACGTGGTTCACGTCATCTTGATCGAAACCATTTATAAATTTTCTTTTCCTATACAAACGATGAAATCATTTCGCTGTCATGCCTTATTCCGCAACAAATAATAATAATAATTCCATTATAATTAATCTCCAAATCGAATCCTTAATTATTAAATCAATAATTGAACATTCACAAAGCAACAAATTCAAAGTCTACTTTTTTTCATGGCCAATATTCTTTTAACCTCACGTTTTCGTCCTTCTCAAGCAAACCCCTCACCTTTTTAATCCCTCGCTTCGCGTTTGAAATTTGATTCTCGAATAATAAAAGGATTACAAAAAAAGAAAACAAGAACTAATTAGCAAAAAAGACAAAGGTGTACTTAACCGGAGTAAAGTCAACTAACCATGGTTTCAAACACCCATATTAACGTTCAGAAACCAGTCGGCTTTAATACAGAGGCATAACTGTAAAAGTCGTGTAACAATAATTAAAGACTATATATTCCTTGCCGGAGGAGGCTAAGGCGCTTAAGTTTCGCGATGCAATAGAGAGGAGCGTGAAGCGACGCGCCGCCGACGCCATGGCTGATAAAGTGATAGTCGCCGTGAAAGCCGAGAAGTTGATCTCGAAGAGCGCATTAGCTTGGGCTCTGAACCACGTCGTTCACCCCGGCGATTGCATCACTTTGCTAGCTGTCTTGTCCGGCGAAAAATCTGGTAAAAGAATTTTCTAGTTTGATTTTGAGTTTCTACTCTGTTTTGAATAAAATTTTGCTTAATTTCGAATTTTTTTTTTTTTAGGTAGGAGATTCTGGAGGTTTCCGATATTGGGAGGCGATTGCGGGAGCAACCTGCAGCGGGAGGAGCTGCCGGATCGGATATGTGAGATCTCGGAGTCGTGTTCGCAGATGGTGGTTCAGTTTCACAACCAAATTGAGGTGAATTTAATCCTTAAATTTACCACAACACCACTGACACCGCCTTTCTTTTTCATGGAACCTTTGGTCAATTTCCACTTTTTGCTCCCTTAGTTTTATGACACGTCATCTGTCCGCTTGCCTACACAATATAGACACAACCATGTGCTTTGTTTATTTCTTTATTTGTTTATTTCTTACTTTTTTTTTAAGCAGTTAAAGTTGACAATTGTTTATGCTTGGTATCATTTCCTAATAATGGATATTTTAATTCTTTTTTTAAATAATCAAGAAAAGATTAAAAAAAAAAAAAGATTATAATTATGTCCCTGGCAAATTCATCATTGGGAGGTCAGAGTTTGAAAGATTCTGCATTTTTCCGAGGGCAAATGCAGATAAGAAAAACAAATAGTGTTAAAATAAAATTTCAAGTAAAAAATTGATAATACGTTAAGGGTCCGTTTGGTGTACAAGTTCAGTTTGAGTTGAGTTGAGTTGAGATTTTTAAGTTTGCATAGTAAATTTTATTGATTTTTTCAGAAAAGATAAAAAACATGATGAAAAAAATATAGTTTAATTTAAAATAAGTTAACCAACCAAACGGTATATAATTTAATGGGTAAACCCAGAAGCACGGTCAGAAACTGTACAAGGATAAATATTAAATGCTTGTTGGCATCTGACTGGAGTTACTGGTCTTGATTGCGAATATGGTATCAGCCATCTGGTGCCTTGTTTTACATTAAAATCGTTTGTATCTGTTTGCACTTTCCACTGCAAAAATCGGTTAGACTTTGATTCTCGAAACCTTACTCCAATTACTGCTGTGGAGTAAATGCACTAGAAAGGATATCTAGTAGGATG
Organism: Ficus erecta; assembly: GCA_008635985.1. NCBI lineage: Eukaryota > Viridiplantae > Streptophyta > Magnoliopsida > Rosales > Moraceae > Ficus > Ficus erecta. Next base: position 250,028 of record BKCH01000654.1, on the reverse strand, counting down.
CTTCTAGGCCAAACGTTGAGTTTGTCTGTTAGTTACTGTTCACCCTTAGTTTGTCTCTCCTTTTTTTTTTTTTTTTTTTTTTTTTTTGGGCTCAAAATTCTTTAAAAAAATTAATTCTACGAGTATGAAAAAATACAAGGCTACAAGCTGCGCTTTTGGAATTTTCATCTCCTTTAAATATGTGAGAAAATGAGTAATGATTGGTCAAAAGGTATTCAATTATGGATTCATGATTTAATGCAGGTTACTGTGAGGATTAAGGTGGTGTTAGGTTCACCAGCGGGTGTGGTGGCGGCTGAAGCAAAGGGCAATGGAGCCAACTGGGTCATACTGGACAAGTAATTTAATATTAAAAAGTATTAGTTCTTATTTCTGAGCTATTAATTTGATTAAATTGGTAAATGGTCATTCTGGTTGTTATAGATCTTCTTAGGCCATTTACCCCACAAAAACAAAAAAAAAAAACAAAAAAAGATCTTCTTAGGCCACCGGATACCGTCCTTATTGTTCTTGACTTCTAGGAAATTCATCTAAACTTTTGCCAACACAAAAGAAACATGCAAGATAATTATAAGAAGCAAACAAAATTTGGTCCCCCCATCAATGGGTCTCAGCCAGAAGCAAAATAAAGCCTAATTATCTGTATCTGGAGTACGCTTCTGAACCTGATCTATCGAAAAAAAAAAAAAAAAGACCAGTTAGTGGCATAATTTTTAGAAGTGTTTAGTAGGGTGGCAAAGTACTTTAGTACAGATCATTAAGTTCTAGTTTCCAGCATAATTAACAATGGGACGTTAGGTCCTGATTTCCAACATAATCGGACTCACACAGTTCGGTTCACAGGCAGACTATTATGCTTGGTGTTACTGCCCTGTCATTTTCTGATCTGTCCCCAAAATTCTGTTGTGATGTTTCTTTGTGGCCCAGATTTTGGGATTTCTATAAAAAGGACAGCCTATAATAAGTATTATCCTTATTTGTACTCTAATACAGGGAGGACTTAAAAAAATATTAAATAAAAAAGACGGTGCATTTTCACAACACTATGCTTAATTTCAATTGGTTTTGGATCATGTGGTACTTGGTTGGTCTGTTATTTTTTACTACTTGATGCATCTTACTTATGTAATAGAAATTCATTCAAAGTTAATAATAATTAAAAAAAAAAGTAAAAAAGTAAAAAAGTTTTCACTAGGTTGTGAAGCTTGAATTTTTGTTTCTTTCTTTGGTTTCAGAAACAAATGTAAAAGTAGTTAATCACCACTCATGTTGTGCTAAAACAGAAAATTGAAGCAAGAGCTGAAGCGTTGTGTAGAGGAACTCCGCTGCAACATTGTAGTGATGAATGGTTCTCAACCAAAAGTCCTGAGGCTCAATTTAGCATCCTCCGATGGACTAGAAACCCCATTCTTTTCTGCGGCTTCTTCACCAATTATGGACTTTGGAAAGTTTAAAGGCTACAAGATGAAGCATTCCACTCCGGTGAGCAGCCCTGAAGAACCAAGTACCTCCTACAGAAGAATATCAAAGGAAGACTCGTTATCGAGTTTCAACAGTGCTACTTCAGTTTTCCTTGTCTATGAACAGAATCCGCTTTTTGAAGGACCACAGAAAGGAAAATATAGGCTAATTGATGAGCAAAATGATTCGGAAGAGTCATTAACGCCAATTGACTCAAACCAAGAGAGGCTTATAACTCTGTCAAGAATCCCGAGAACATCTACGACTAGTAGTAATCAGAGTGTCTTCTGGATTCCAGAAAACCACATTGTTGATGGAAAACCTCCCATACCTAATAATCATAAAAATCCTCACAAAACTATATCTTCCACTTCGAAACCTATGTTTGATCAAGATATGTACAAGGGTAGAGCTGAGCTCAACCCGACTTATTACAAGAACTACATTGCTAATTCAAGCATTAGGGATGCCGTCTCTCTGGGAAGACCTTCCTCGATACCTCCTCCTTTATGCTCTCTATGTCAGCACAAAACACCAATGTTTGGAAAGCCTCCAAAACAATTCTCATATAAAGAGCTAAATGAGGCTACAGACGGGTTCTCGGACATGAACTTTCTAGCAGACAGTGGTTTTGGTGTTGTTCACAGGGGAGTATTGAGAGACGGCCAGGTTGTCGCAGTGAAGCAGTTGAAGTTCTGGGGTTCTCAAGCCGACGCTGACTTCTCACGTGAAGTTCGGGTTTTGAGCTGTGCACAACACAGGAATGTTGTGTTGCTAATCGGCTACTGTATCGAGGGGAACGTGAGGATGTTAGTTTATGAATACATATGCAATAGCTCCTTGGACTTTCACTTACATGGCATGCTTAAAGCTGAAAAGAGTATGTTGTTACTCCTTGCTCTTCCATGAACGTGGCAAAGCCTTTTCACTTGTCATACTTGGCTTTAATTTTATCATCTTATAATTCTTTGGTGTACTTTTTTGTAAATGGCAGGAAACATAAGCCCTCTGGGATGGCACGCAAGGTTTAAGATAGCAACAGGCACAGCTCGTGGCTTACGATATCTTCACGAAGATTGTCGAGTTGGTTGTATAGTCCACAGAGATCTACGACCCAACAATATTCTCCTAACCCATGATTTTGAACCTATGGTACTTGAAACTACTCGTTAAGTTATTTCTTCATATAATTATTCGCTATTTCATCTTTAAGTCAATAAAATTGTTAGTTCATCATCTTCGTGAGAAATTTAATCTTAAAAGATAATTATCATGTGTTGTATGTTGGTCTAATTCGATTATTGTTATATATTTGTATAGGTTGCAGATTTTGGGCTTGCTAGATGGCACTCTGAATGGGATGTCAGCAATGAGGTTCAAGTCTTTGGATCGGCAGGGTAATTTTCTTTTTCTTTGTTTTATTTTAATTTAATTTTTTCCCAATCCTGTTTGAAGACATTTGCCACTAGTCTTTCAAATTATCAACATATTAGGAAAAGAATTAATTCAGCTTGATTACTTGAAAGGGGGGAAAAAAAAAAAAAAAAGGTTGAACCAGAAAAATTGTCGATCTGATCAGGCTTCAATTCGCAGGTATCTCGCACCAGAGTATGTGGACGGTGGACAAATTACGCATAAAGTTGATGTATACGCGTTTGGATTGGTCTTATTGGAGCTGATGACAGGTCAAAGGATCACCGATTTGCAACATGCTAGTGACAGGAATTTTTTGGCTGATTGGTTCAACCCATTAGCTGCACTTGAATCAAACAACATAATGCCAAGTTATTATCAGTTACTGGATCCAAGCTTGGCTTCTGAGCAATCCCCTGACTTCCTTTGTCAGCTTGATGCAATGAGTCGTGCCGCTTCCTTGTGTCTGCGTCGAGACCCTGAATCTAGACCTCTAATGTCAAAGGTTAGCTACTCATATCTATTACCATCTTCATAAGGAGTTAATACACTTAGCAACCAAAACATCATATGATAAAAACCTACTTATTTTCCGACGAGTTCATCTGAACTGAAAGTGTTTCCCTTTGGTGCAGGTACTGAGAGTGCTAGAAGGAGGAGATCTAGTTCCTCTCGGCTCAGACCCGAACACAGTGGGCAGTAGAAGTGGCCACTTGCAAGGCCTGAGCTCACGCGCTCAACCCGAATTAAGGATCTGCCATTCTCGTAGGCTCTCGCATTAAAATTGCATTTAGGGGTGGCGTGAAGAATAGACCAAGTGAAAATTGTTGTTCCAAAGTGATTGTCAACGGAATTTCAGTTCACAGTTCACACTTTGAAGAGTGGATGTGTAGTTGTTTTTGTCCCGAGTGTTTGTATTTTTGAAAGTGTCCTTTAGAAGAAATTATGATTTAGCCAACAAAAATGACTCCTATATTGTTTTCCGTTCTTAAATTCGTTTTTTAAGAAATTTTACGCGATGTATCATAACTGATAATTAACTTTACAGGGAAGATTTCCATCATTGCCTTGTTTGTATCTTACTCTCCAATTACGTTTTATTTTGTTTATTCATTGTTGATAAGTTATTCTCCATGTATTAGAAACGGGGAAAGAAAGAAAAAAGAGGAGGAAAAGAAAAAGAAAAATTAACGATTCTTCTTAGGACTTCAATAATTGTATATACGACAAATACTCCTGCAGAGAAAAAACTCAAGGATAGCAAGGATTCATTCGTGAATCTTGATTTCTCTTTTTTGAATTTTGAGGCAAGCTATTTGAATTCTAGACTTTGTACTAGTGTCAAATATGAAATTATTATTAAATTATACATGTAACTACATTTGTGAATCGTGATTAGAAGGGTGCAAAATTTCTAAGAAAGATAGTAGTAAAAAGTCACCTCGATGATTTTCCCAAATTATATCTAGTTTTTCAAAAAAGAATTTTGGATTACCAGAAAAGAAAAGGGCAGAGATAAAATTATTTCTTCCTTGAATCTTCCGCACTCCAATGATTATAGAAAACACACAGCAACTGTATCTTACGTACACGACTTAAACATAAAAAATAAAAATAAAAAATAGTCAAGAAACCAATTTTGTACGTAAAAAACAATTGCTATAAACATTCGAGCCCCAGGCTTCCAATTTAGACGTGCTCTCACATCTTCTTTTTCCAACTAAGAACAACTGGAATGACTCCATTTAATATTCAAACCAACTAAACTAACGGCCGTTCCAACTACCAGCTTTAATTAGAAATTTAAATCACTAATGGAAAAGGAGTGGAGATTTCATATTTATTTGATTCGTTTTTACATTTTCTTTTTCTGTTTTTTCCATATCCCCACTTACTTTAGTCGATCTTCCTTCTCATTCTATTCCACACCAAATCACCAATCTTAACAAAGTCCAAAAAAAAAAAAAAGTTTCTCCCAACGTGGTTGGCAAACCATCAAAAGGCGCCAATCATACGTGTTAGAACTAGAAATTCGCATCAAATGATCATATGACACGTGTAACGGCACAGAATCATGGTCAAAGGTCGTTGGGGGGGGTCAGTCAGGACCTCCTGTTCTTGCTGGCACGTCCCGCAGACGACAAGCTCCTGTCGGACGGCAAATAGTCAACATCCCCATACAGCTGTTGCTGCATCAGAACCGACGGATTAACATCCGGGGAAAACTCCGAGACGCTCCAGACCTTGACGGACTTATCGAGGCTCCCGCTGTAAACGACCCACCTCCGATTTCGATCCAACGGCTCACGATCCTCCTCCACGGCCAGGCACTTGACTGGGCCCGTGTGCCCCGTTAGCACCGACAGGCACGTGTGGATCACGCCGTCCCTCCGCCACACGCAAATGGTTTTATCCGCTGATCCGCTGAACACCACACTCCCTGCGGCCGCGAGGCACAGCACCGCCAGCTTGTGTCCCTTGAGGACCCCACCGTGGGAGAACTGCTTCTCTCTCTCCCAAAAGTTGACCAGCCCGTCGGAGGACCCACAGTACACTATCGAACCGGACGGGTTAACTGCCAGCGCCGTCACGGCGCTTTCTTGTTCTAGAAGCTTCTGGACGAACGCGTGCTTCGTGGCCTTCCCTTGCTGCTCCCTCTTCCACACCTTGACTGTGCCGTCCGCCGCGCCCGTGAACAACAGCCCCTCGACGGTGGCGACGACGGCGTTGACGGCGTCGTCGTGGGCGTTGATCGACTCGACGCACTTGGAATTCTCTATCCGCCACACCTTGATTGTCCTGTCCCATGAAGCGGAATACAAGAGCGTCTTGTCGTCGCTCAGGCTCAGGCACGAAACGGCGTCGGAGTGCTTGATCCAGAGAGCCGTACGGCGGCGGCGTACTTCGACGTAGTTGCTTGGTTTGACGGAGCATTTGAAGATGTCCATTAGGGTGGGTAAAGTCCCGGAGCGTTTGTGGACGCTAGGGTTCTTCGGGTTAACCTTCCAAACGCGGATTTTGCCGTCCTGGTGACCGGTGTAGATCTTCTGACCGGAGATGATTATGGCTTTAACCAAGCCGCTGTTGGATTTGAATCCGCTGAACTCCTTGAGATTCTTCCAGACACGGATGTTCTTGCTGTCGGAGCCGGTGTAGAGCAATTCTCCGGCGGCGGCGAGGGAGTAGATGTGTCCCTCTTCACGGACGAGTGAACCGATGAGGCTGTTGGGAGGCAAAATAGTGTCGTCAAATTGTTGGGACCAAGGGGACTTGGAATAAGGAGAGGTTTGGTTCCAAGGAGACATCAACATGGGAGAGCCCTCGCAGCTCATACGGCTGGGGTCGTAGCTCATCGGAGAAGCTTGCATTGAGGCGCTGCTGTTTCGCATCGGGAAGTCGTCCGGGTCGTACGGAACCATATTGTTGGAGGAGATGTTCGGGTCAGAAAACTGCAACATGTTGCCGAATTTCGGCCTCGGTATGCTGTTCGTATCCGCCAACATCATAGTACTGTTAGATCCTCCTCCTCCGCTGCCTTCTCCTCCTCCTAATTCTCTCTCGTCTCTCATAATTTTTTTTCTTTTTTCTTTTTTCTTTTTCTTGGATTAAAGGAATATTTCAAAACAGATACGGAAATATTATTGGTATAGCATATGGAAATGGAGAATGATCTTACAATGTGGTTAAAAGAAGGATGTTCTAATTAAGGCGGGAGTAGAAAGACAGGGTGTTTCTATGTATTTATATAAATGGGAAGGGAATGGAACGGTCGAGAAGATAGGGGCCGTCAGATGCTGACACGTGTAAGAGGGAATTCAGAGAGTTGTCCATGCATGGAGATTATTGGATGGATATTTTAGGTAAATATTGGAATCCGAGCCCGACGGACACTATTTATGGTTTGTGTTTTTCTAATTGGACGTGGCTGTTTTGATTCACGGTTTGGTGGTTTCATTGCTATTTTGTGCAATGGGTTTTGGGTTCGTGAATGGTTACATAGAGATACAAGGTTGTTGGTTCTGTTAAGTTTGCGAGGATATAGTCTAGAGAACTACATTATCGAAATAATACTCCTCTTGAAAGTCATTGTAGTTAGTTGATCTATCGGTCTTCTTGTTTATGTGTTTTACCAAAAAAAAAAAAAAAAATTAGCAAAGCAATAAAAGATGAAATCAATCTTGAGAGTGTACTTATCTTTCAATAATTTATAATAATTAATAAATGATAAGCTTTGAGCAAGAGAGAACGACAAGTTACTCATTCAACTGTCGTCTTTATTTTATTAATTACATGTGGAAATAATGTGCAAGGAAAAGCATGAGTTCCTTTATTCCAATAATATACTATATGATTTCATACATAATTTAACGTTGATTTAATACCTAATTTATCAAAACATGCAAATTTTGAATCTCATATCTCAAGTTAAAATTAGTAACTAGACCACGATTATTTGGCACAATTAAAATGAATAATATAAAAATAAAAGATAATATGCTATATTTACCGAGCAGTATTTTCCTATGTATTTTAGCTAGAATGGACATAGCCAAAATAGTAATAACTCGTTTGGATTACCATTTTGTGATTATTTTTAGACACTATTTGAAAATTTTTAAACAGTTTTTACTCACAAAAATTTGAATTTATTGTTTAAATTTACTTTTTAAACCTATGATCTCGCTTTTTTAAAAAAAAGAAAAAAAGCGATGATAAATTTATCACTTTGAGTTTCATGAGTAGGCAAGGAGTGAAGATGGGATGTCATTGCACTCTTTTCTCTTTAGAAAAGAGAAAAAAAAAAAATTTGTGGTGCTAATTTAATGCATATATACAAAGGCACTTAAGAAAAAGCTATCTATAGACATGAAAACGAATACTCTTTTGATAAAAGGTGCAATATATTGTTACTTTACATCTATAGATTATAAAATTTTATAATTTGTGGTTGTGTTTATCATATGGGTATACTATCTAAGCATAATGACATGTTGTACATGCTCCACTAAATAATTTCTCAGCGTGTTTGTGTGTGAGGTTGTACGGTTCGGTGAGCCAGATCTAATAAATCTTTATTAAAATGGAGAAGAGTTGATAACATTGATATGATAAGCTTGACATTAATTACCGTTATTGGACCATCTAGTCCTTTTTAAAAGTTGGCATAAGAAATTATCTTCTTATTATAAAAGCTCTACATATAGCTAGGGAGGTGAATCACCTTTAGCAAAATGTGAAAAGGACATGTACCCAGTTTGTAGGTAGAAATAATGGTTACTTTTTTTCATTTTGGAAGGACAGTTAGCTCTTAAGGGAAACTAATTATTATTCTACCACAACTTCTGCTGATCACATGGGTCACAAACTGTACAGTTAAACTGTTAAAACACTCCATTAATTTCACTCCCTTTTTTTTTTTTTTTTTTTTTAGGATTTTAGAATGTGTATGGTGAAAACAAAATGTTGATCAATGTGATCACCCTTTTATCTGATCAAATGAGTAGAAATGACAACTGACCGGAAATGTTCAAGGTGTGCTAAGAAGTTGACGAACAAGTTACAACAAACTATTTTGGATCACAATTTCTAGCTTGTGGAATTTAAACGGCAACTGTATGGAGGTCATTAACTAGGGCCTCTAACGTCGCAACCACTATACCCTAAATATTAGGGTGTTGAGACTCAGCCTTTCACTTTGTTATCTAACCACCTCTAAGATTGGATTTGAACCAGAATCTGATTGCCTCCAAAATCATCAAAATTTTAGAAGAGAGAAAGCGAAAGGAAAATCTTCTCTTTAAGAAAGACGAAAAAAAAAAAAAAAAAGGAGTTCGAAAACAACTTCAGGCCCTTGGCCTTATTGAGTGAAAATGCTCCAAACGTGAATTGGAGCCGGCCACCTAAGTCTTGTTATTGAAGTTGTTCACAAATTCAGGAGATGCATGTTCATAAAATTACAAATATGCATTTCATGTCATGAGAAAAGTAGGAAGTCGAAGATGGCAATTGAGGATGGGAACAAAACAATTATTTCTTTCGATTTCTTTCTTGTACGCGTATGTGTAAATGACGCAAAAGGAAAACTTTTCTTTACCGAGATTGGGAGCAAAAAGGACAACTCAAATAGATTGCCACCGTCCTTCCGGTTATGGGACTACATTGATCACAAAATAACACAAAAAAAAAAAAAAAAAAAAAAAAAAAAAGAGGACATTTTTACTTTTATGTGAAAGTAGTTCAGTCCCTTTTTTGTAAAATCTTGAATTTCATTACAAAAGTTCCACAATTCAATTGCTATTTTCTTCATCTTATCATTCCTTGGTTCCAAAATTCTCTCTTTAAAAAAAAATTAAGAAAAAAAAAAAGGAAGAAAAATAAAGATCTAACTTGAATCGTGAATAGCCAATTGCCTATTTATTTATATATTTATTTATTTTAAAAATAGAGGGTTTCTTCACTCCTTGGGCGTTAAGAACCGTTGCTTGCAACTAATTACCCGTTCACTTAAAAAAGCGAAGTTGCGTAGAAATGTCAGACACTGGACAGTCCATTTGTCAGTTGACAAGTGTCTGCAAATGCGAACTGTCTAATCACTACATATAGGTGGTTGCTTTATTTTCACTTGACTATTATGTACCAGGCTGAGGACCACTCAAGCCCGCTGTTTGACTGCCACATGTTCCACAAAATCAATGATATGATATCATGACACTGACAAGCACAGAGAAGACCTCCTTCAATTTTATTATTTATTTTTTAAAATTTTTTAAAAAATATAAATTTTAGAAATCTATAATTTTATCATTTTAAATCGAAATAAAATATATTTTTTTTAAATTTCATAAAATTTTGAGAGAAAATAAATAAAATTCATATTATTAAATTTTTTCTGAACACATTTTAAGTTTTTAGATTTTTTTTATTCTAAATAGTTTATTTTCACCAAATGTATATTCTAAAACTCAAACCATCTCTAATTTCTAAAACACGGTCTCCAAATGTATTCTCAAACAAAGCCTTAATGCTTTCGAATATCGAATATAAACACATCTCAAAAGAGAAGAGAAAAAAATACTTATCACACTCGTCCACATCACTCTATTAGTGTTCATATTTATCGTTTATGGTTATGATATAATTGGAAAGTACGTATATGCATTGGTTTTTTCATCTTACTGAAATATCTCAAATCCTAGTTTTGCGTTAACAGCCAAAAGGAAATAAAAATTAATCCTTATAAAAGGGGAAAAAAATGCAGACATTCAACAACCATTTAGGTGGGATTTAATTTTTGTTATTAAAAGTCGTAATTTTTTTTAGAAGTCGTTATTCATAACACATATTATACCTATTTTTAGACCAATAGATGAATGCGGCGAGTCAAGTCTATATTATGGGAACAAAATTTAATAGGAAAAAATAAAAATAATAGTATATTTGACTTGCTTAAAAAATATCATAGAAATTATTAGGTTGATATATGTAAATTACATAGATGTTCACATCAGTGTGTTTCCTCAGATATATTGAAACCTTTATACAGACGCTCATAAGAAGATCATCGCCATGTGTCGAAACCACTCTAAATTGGCTATAAACCAAAAGGTGTATATATATATATATATATATATATAAACTGTTCCCAAAATCTCATTAGATCATAATTTGAGATCATGAAATGACAACTCCACATGTTGGTTGTTGAACTATTACCCTAATGAACAAACATCCATTGCCACTTTTTCATTTTCGTTTTGTTTTTTTGTTTCTCTTTTTAGAACTTTTGAATTACACCCTACACGTATTGACGTACATACATGTGTGCCTCAAAACTAATTTTATCTTATTCTTCTTTCTTCTCAATTCAATAACACCTCTCTTAATTGCGAGGGAAGGGCAGTATTGACTGCTTTACTTGTTCCTTTTAGTAGGAAAACCAAGTAGCTTATTAATAATTCACTTCTTAATAATTACAAACAGACTTTTTCACAAAACTTGACACGAGTTTTAATATTATGCTTAGCTACCTAGCTATATATATATATATATATATATATGCTCCTAGGAGGAAAAAAAAAAGTTCAATATTAATTATCGGCCAAGTACGTGTATAAAGTACTATAAGATAACGTATATAAGATAACGTACTGGTAGTTGAAATAATGAAACCTAATTAATATTATCAAACACTTTTCGATGGGGATGAGGCGATAAGAATAATATGGGGTTCTCGATTCAACAACATCGGGTCTATAGACTATAATATAAAGTTGATAGGTGATGAATCTGATGAAGATTAATATGTCACCAAATCAGGTTGAGACGAATGGACAAGCTAAAGTGCATTCCGGTTGACGTGTAGCATCATGGAGAATTCCTAATCTGCAAGAAACTTTTTTTTAGTTTTTGTTCTAATCCTCAATTAATATTGGTTGTGCAAAATTTCTCTTACTTTTCAGAAATTCCTTTTTGTATTATTTTATTTTTCAACCGATACCAAACGCCAACTATATTGATAGAAGTTTAAGAATGAAACTTTTGGACTTGTAATGGGCAAAGAGTTATTTATTATTTTATTGTTCTATCTGTATAGATACAAACCAGAGGAATAACTTTACATGGAAAATTACAACCAAAAAAAATAAAAAATGAAAAGGAAGCAATTGGTGGAGCTATACAAGGAATGAAAATAAATGAGGAAATATACAAAAAGTGCAGTCAGTGGAGGAGATCAAGCCACAATTAGAGGTCCAATCAAAGATTCCTAATAAAGAACGTCAATGATTTTTTTATTTTTTTTATTTTTTAAAGAACGTCAATTTATTGATTCGATTTATAATTCAACAATATAATCAAGTTCAAGTATTGTTCAACAAAGGATTAACAAAAAAAAAAATGAAAGAAGAAAAAGAACTCAACTTAAACTTGTCCATGAAGGCTTCTTGAGAATACCATCTTAAATTGAATCAAACTTGGCTTATAATTCTCTGTACAATTAGTAACAGATATTCGATCATACCATGTTAAAAAGTTATTATGGAAAGATTAAAAAATATATATATCTATTAAAAACTGACAAAAGATATGTCATTCTTGTCATAATTGAAAGTAGAGTTTGATAGGTAAATTCTATTCTTCATTTTCTTTTTTGTGAGAATGAATTCAGATTTCCTAGAAAAGAGAATACTTAATAAATCGCATATTTACGAAATATAAAATCAATAAATAGTATATGGGTGTGATTTTAATAGTTATTCTTTTTTTGTAACCATGGATGGTTATCAGACAAAATTATAAAAAGATATACATTTTTTAATTGCATTTGATGATGTGATATTTTATTTAACTTGCTATTACAGGTTAAGCAACATGTTAACCTTTTCGTACTAATAAGGATAAATAGCTCTATTAGTCCTTGAACTTTTAATAAAGATGTCATTTAGTCCCCAAAATTTTTTTTTTATTAAACAGTCCCTAAATTATAAAAAAGATGCAAATTGCGGTCAAACCCTAAATTTAATTTTAATAGATTTTTTTTTTGGGTATTTCAATTGATATCTGGAATGCATATTTATTAGGAAATGGAAGAGAATTAATTGTTTTAAAGAAAGAATGCATTAAATAGCATATTTTATGTATGGTAAGAAAGTAAATAGCATATGTTTTTTAACATTAATAATTAATAGTATATTTTCTCTTTTTCTGTTAAGATAAATTATTATTTTAATTTTTTGCCCCTATTGTTTAATTTGAATTAATCATATTTCTCTCCTCATTCTCTGACAAGTTCTTTGGTGAGAATCATAATCATTGTCTTTCTCTTGGGATCCCTCCCTTCTATCTGTCTCTCTCTTCGGATTTCTCTCTGTCTCTTTCTCGCATTTTCTCTATCGCATAATTGTTGATTTATACTTCGCGTAGCCATGATTTCTCCACCGCGTAGCTATCTATTTCTCCATTTTAAGTAGGTCCGGTCACTTCCTCCATCACAAGCACTCCGATCACTTCCTCCATTTAGAGTACCAAAAATATCCCTCTATACATTAAAAGTTATAGAAACACACCCACTGTTAGTTGACCATTAGTTATATTAAAAATATTATAGATACCTTCTGTACATTAAAAAAAATGTGTTCAATCATGTAGGTATATAATGATGTTTCCACCCTTGCTTATTATTATGATTATTATTATTATTATTATTTTGGTTGAACCACCCTTACTTATTTAACACTAGGAAATGAGTGTAATTTAACTTTAAACATTTTAAATATAATTTGCACTTTTTTCAAACTATACAGTTGAAAATGATTAATTACATAATTTTTTGCTAAATAAATGTTTAATTACATTAATATATCTTGTAATTTATTTTTTTATATTCAGAAACTACGATAATATTTTGAATTTATATAATTAACGAGAAAAAAATCTCGTTTTAAGCTCTCCTTCTTCATCTCTTTATATGTATATATACACAAAAATTTGCTTGCGTTTTTTTTAATGAATATTTTACATATTTAAAAGTAGAAACTGAAAAAAAAATTACATTAAAAATATTGTTTTTGAAGGATACTTAAAATTATTCTACATCATATTTTACGTAAAAATAAAAATAAAAATAAAAATAAAAGAAGCAAAAACTGAAGGAAGAAAAAGGGATTAATGTGATTTCCTCATGATATCCAGCCAATGTGAATTAAACACATGGGCATGATGAGAAGGACAATTTAGTAAAATAATAATTGAAATTGAAATTAGTCTATATAAAAAATTTGAAATTGAAATTAAAAAGTTAAAAAAAAAAAACACACAAAACATAAAACAAAAAAAATAAAAACTGATCTGTCACTCTCTCTCTCTCTTTCTTTTCTCTCTCCCCACAATCCCTCTGTAAATTCTATGCAGCCATGGCTGCCGCCGCCAACCAAGACCACGAGCTCAACTCAGCCCCCACTTCAATCGTCACCACCATAACCCCGACCATCGGGCAACTCCGTCCCCACTCCATGGTCACCCCCCCCCCCCCCCCCCCCCCCCCTCCTCTCTCTATGTATAATATAGATAAATGCAGGTTTTGTTCATTAGAGAAGGTAGGGGATTTTCACGGGTCCCGGTAGAAACGGGGGTAGGTGTCGTCGGGGTGGGGGGCGATCTCGTCGCCGTTGGTCGGTGGTGGTTTTGTGGGGTTTGCGGCGGTGGGTGATGGCTTCGGGTTTCGCAACTGAGGAGGAAGGCAGTTTTGCTGGGTTTGCTTGGCTTGTTGTGTTTTATTATTATTATTTTATTTTTAAGTTTTGAAAAAGGTCAGGTGACAGCATATAGGAAAAAAAGAATTAGAAAACTCGGATCATTTAACGGACAATCGTGTCATTTCACAAAAAAAAAAAAAAAAAAAAAAAAGGATAATCGTGAGCTTTTAGACAACCGTTAAGAGACAGCATCAACTTATATCCTTTTAATCAATTCAGGGATCAATCAATAAATAAATAAGTAAATAAATATTTGAGTACCAATCAACAACTTTATGGCCTACCTAGGGATATCTAAAAATAATATTTTGAAGGTTGAGTTAGATAAGTTCTTGAAAATTTTATGTGATATAAAAAAAATAGTGTAAAAATTTAAAATATGTTAGAAAAAAAATATGCAAAATCAATCTTGACTTGTTTGTCTCCTCAATATTAGTATTTTGACATAAAAAAATATCTCATTTCGATTTGAAATGAGAAAGTTATAAATTTTTAAAATTTTAGTTTTTTGAAAATAAAAGATATGGAAAGTTTGATTTATAATTGGAAATTTGAAATCCAAACGGTGAAACACCATCCGAAGACAGCGTCCCAAACGAGCCTTAATAAAAGTTCATGGACTATTATTACAATTTACTTTTACTTTTAAAAAAATACTTAAAAGAACCATATAGTAAGTTACTAACAAGTTTTCTATCCAAATCATATTTAATAGGCTTTCTAAGTTTCATGTTCATTAAATGTCATTAAAATTTTTTATCAACTACTTAATTTGTTATAATCATCCAATCAAGATCATATGGTTAAAATAACAACAAATTATAGATGGATAAATATTAGAGTAATCTTTGGAAAACTCTTCTAATAGTATATTTATGTAAAAGTAAAATATTTATTAATAAAATGAATTAACTATCTATTATTTAGTTTTGTAATTTATAGATCTAAGATAATGTGTTATTTACTTGCTTTAGCGTCCTCTACTTACCTCTTGCTTTCAGTCGTAAATCTATTATTTAGTTTTGTAATTTATAGATCTAAGATAATGTGTTCTTTACTTGTTTTAGCTTCCTCTATTTTGCTTTCAGTACTTTTTGGGCCCATTGACTCAGGCCCATTAACCCAATCAAACAAAACTGGGCCGTCGAACTTTGCCGGCAAAGCCCAGTAAGGTACCACGTGAAACGAGCCCACAGAATAAGACATTCGAGAGAAAAGGCTGAAACCGACTCTCTCAGAAACCACCACGCCGGATTCCCGCATTCCCCAATACCCTCCTGGAATCTCACACCACCGACCTTATGCTCCCGCTCCCCTTTACTCTCTCTCTCTCTAAACTTTTTTTTTTTTTAATGCCAAATCCTCTCTCTCCTTTTCCTAGAAATAGCCCCAAACCCAAATCCAAACCAACCCCTCCAAAGCTTCAAACTTCAATCCTTACCCGTTCGTTTCCAATATATATCTTTCTACAAATTTTGAGTCTCAAAAGAAGAGTATTCTAGCCACAAATATGTCTTCCAAAATAGTGACTAGCAGCAGCAGCAACAACAACAGCAAATTGGCTGAAGATGAAGATCAAGTTGGAGTTCAAGAGCAACTAGAAATTACTAGTACTGAAACCGCCGTGACGAGGCATTTGTATCTGAAACCGGCTCACTCGTCTCAGGCCTTTGACAAGGAAGCGGTTCTGCACAGAATTCGGCAGCGAAAGCGAGCCAACAAGCTGAGAACCGCTCTTCAGAACCTCATCAGATCGCCCACCAAACCAAACAATAATGATAATGATAGCGATGAGGTCTCGCTTCCCCACAAGATCAGATGGGCCGACGATGCCTTTGCTGCTCTATAACTGCTTCAAAAAGTTATAAAAACTTCTCCTCTACTCTGTACTTTGTATATAGTTGTTGTTGTTGTTGGTTTTTTTTTTTTTTTTTTTTTGGTTGGGTTTGTGTAAGAACCATAAGAACTCTCTAGTGAAGTAGCAGTTTTTTTTTTTTTTTTTTTTTTTTTTTTTTGTGGGAAATTAACTACTTAAAGTTATTTCTTTTTTTTTTTTATTATTATTTTAAAAAGCTTGGGACGCGAAACTATGCAAACATGAGATTAGTGATCAATTTTGGCGTGAGCCGATTCTTCACTTTGGAACTCGTTTTCCACTCGGACAAAGACAAGAGATCATGTATATTTTGGGCTTAAAAAGAGAAAGAGTGACCCGCCATAACCAGACGGTTTGAGTGGAGAGACCCAACTTTAAGTGGAGCCCATATAAGCATTACTGGAGTAAGGGCTAGAAATATGTGGACAGAAAATGCAATGAACTTGATTAATAATGCGTAAGAAAATAGCTTCAAAAAAAAAAAAATCAATTATGCTTTTCACAACCAACAAAATGAAAAGAGAAATTTGTTTGTTACCTGTCACCACGTAGAGAAAAATAGAGAAATCACTGATTTGCTAGATTATGGGATCATATTTGCATTAATTGAGCAAATAGATGGATGAAAAAGATAACTTATTTACTCTTACTATATTAAAAAAAAAAAAAAAAAAAAAACCTTTAGATCGGATGCTGAGCCATCTCTATTTTTATTGTCATCTATAAATATTCGTCTGGATAACGATTATTGAGGAAAGTATCACTTCTTTTCTTTTTTTTATTTTTTCTCCTTGCTAAAAGAAGAGAAAAGATGGTGGAATGAAGAATTAGGTGAAAAGACGCTTTTAATTTGCTAATTAAAATTAAAGGAATATTTATGCTTTCACGAGCCAACTTTACTAATGCTGATTTATCGGACTTGTATGATCAATAAAGTTCAAGAATCTTTTGCATATAATTAACGATTCGGATTAATTTAAAGATAAAATTTAAACGAAGTCAGCAATCATAAACAGTCTATTGGGGTTTTTTTTTTTTTATTATCTATTGTAAGAAATTCCCTTTAGTAATGCATTATCTAAATATTGGAAGTGTGTTGCAGAAGTTTCAAAAACACAATGATGATTAATAATTGCTTGGAGTGCTGTGCTGTGCTGTGCTTGTAGCATGCTTCTAGCTCTCCACCCAACATCGGGTGAAAAAAGAATGTTTATCTACCCAAAACAAAAAACGCCAGGAAAAAAAAAAAAAAAAAAAAAAAAAAGGAGAAAATAGACAATTTTGCAGCTTGGAGTTGCAAAGTTTAAGGCTAATCATCACTAAACTTGAACTGCCAAAATAGTTAAAATGGAATCCCTATGTAGATTTTCCGCATGAAACCAAAAAAAAAACAAAAACAAAACAAACAAAAAAGCAAACAGTTTAACAAACAGTATTTGATTTATGGACATTAATTATACTCAAACAGTTTACTTACGATTTTTTTTATTTTTTTTTATTTTTATGTCTCAGCAAATAAAGTTCATATTCTGTCGACGATATCCCCACTAACTACCTTTTATAATTACTAATATCTACTTACAACTATTTAAATTATGGACATTAATTGTATTCAAAGTGAGTCTATTACCAATCTGGTCTATCTCTTTAGAAAATTCCTGCTAAGATTTCATTAAGAATTCTGGCAATTACATCAACCGGCTTTTGTTTGTTTTGCTTTCCTAGTTATATACTAGTATGTTTTGTTACGTTGCCGTCTCGAAATTTTGTTCCCATCTCACTGTCCCCTTACCAGAAAGTCTGCTTATATTTTAATTTGCTCAGCGCAAGTTATAATTAAACCTCTGTAAATTAATACTCAGCGAGATTATTCGATGGAAAAGAACTAAAAGAATATATTATTCTCTTATGTATTTAGCAAGATTATTAATAATTAATCCATTTACCTGAATTGCAAAAGAAAAAATTTATTAATCAAAGCAAGGTTATTAATTTATTGAACATGCATGTTCATCGATGCTTTATTGTACTGCATTTGATAGAAAAAATGCTTGTATAGGGTTGCTAATTGTTTTTGAATTAGTGACATAATTATGTCTAAGCACTAGTACCCATTTATAAAATTAAATTAAAAAAAAAAGTTAACAACATGATTTTGTTATAGCATTACTGCCCTTATTTTATCTTCATAAAGATTCAAAAAGAGAATGAAAAATAATGATAACTTTAAATCATGGTAATAGTACACACCAGATCAAAATCATGTAAATTTTAATTTTTAATTGTGGGTGGGAATTCAAAATTTTATAAGTAAAGAGTAAAATGCAGTATATTCTATCGTCTTTGCTAGGGCAAAGTTCCTTTTTTTTTATATAAAAAAAATATCATTTAATGATGTTTTTTCTTGCCATATATATTTATTAGCGATTACGAACTTAAATTATTAGATAATGCACGAAAACTTTTTTTTTCCCCTCTATTTTTTTCATAGTAGATAATGGCCAAGGAAAGAGTCGTATGGATAACTCATATGTCTAAACTATATATATTAAATCAATTCAAGGCATGGATAAAACGAATATCACGACTTCTGTTTGGTTCCTACGGTTTTGTTTTGAATTTGAGGTTGGGGGATTTAAACTCTAAATCTCATGGTAGAGTTAGGTGTGAAATTACCGCTAAACTAAATCTGCAACCACAATTCGAACTGTAACACTCATGGTGTAATGCTTTGAAGTAAAAATGTTGAATGAACGAACAAATAAAATTAAAATATATGAACCTCTAGAATCTTTAATAAAAATAAAATAAAATAAAATATTTAAGTTTAAATGTAGCTAGGCTCATAAAGCAACAACGTTTTAAATTATTGTATTTAGGGGAAAAAAGGATTAGTGTACATTAAAAAACAAGTCGTTGTGTCTTTTGTGATTATAAGCATAGTTTAGTGGTAATACTACACCTAATTTCATTTAAAGGTGTAGAGTTCAAATCACACCTACCTCCGAGCTCAAGAGAAAAAAAAAAAAAAAAAAAGTCAATGCGTCTCCTATCCTCTAAGTTTGTTCAAAAATTTTTTTTTAATAGAAATGGATAGACGTGTTATTGCTTCTTAGTATTATTAGACTTCTTTTAACAACCATATTAATTAATTAATTAGTCACTAAACCCCTTTCACCCCCCCACCCCCCCCCCCCCCCCCCCCCCCCAACAAAGAAAAAGTACTCCACGTCCACATTCAGAAACTTCAACTTATGTAGGTCATGAGTGTACGTGTATAATTATCAATATATATAAACCCTTTATATGACATCATTTTTGGAAAAGCGAAAAACAAATTGAGCATGGTTTTTAAGGGATTTTAGAGAATATGTAGAGGAACCTTTTCTAAAAGAAGAAAATATTTACATGGTTAATTTGTTGTTTAGAATTGCTGTTGTATCTTAGAACTTCTTATAAAATTAAATTATGGCAGAGACTAGAAGATTTTACAGTCCAATCTAACATTTAATTGTTAGTTAAAAGTCTAACCTAATTAGTACCTAACAATTGAAGTTAACAAAACAGTCACGATATTGAGCAAATGTGTCAGAACCTCGCTCCTTATTCTACCCGTCTTTAAAAAAAAAAAAAAAATTTGGTGTGTCCTCATACTTCTCATTCATTATCCATTTGGAAATCTAGTACAATTATATGTGAAACAATACTATAACTTAATTTATTTTCGTATTAAGTTTATGTCAAAACTACTCAATCTATGATAAGCTCATAGTTTTCACATTAAAAAAAAATACAACTTTTAAAGTTGGGTCTCAAAACAAAGAGGTGTAGATTGAAATCCTGAAACAGAAACTGAGAGAGATCTATTAAAAATAAAAAAACAATAAAAAAATAAAATCACGATCGTTATGTCACTATTATATACTGCCATTCATTGAATATAGTGTGCATAGCACATTAAAACTATCGGTCACGGGAAATTTGTTATATTGTTCAAACAAGGACCCACGCTTTTAAAAAGAAAGGTGGGAAGGACCCACTTCCACAACTACCCCACGAATAACTCCAACACTAACTGACGATGAATATCTAAAAGAAGCTCTGATAAATGATAGATGTAGATCATAAAATGATTCAACACGTTGACTTTGCTGTCCCTTCCGTGACTTTACAAAACAAAGGCCCAGTGACTCAGCTAACTAAGGGTCCGATTGAGGTAATATTTGAATATGATGTTTTGAACGTCGAGTTAAAAATATATATATTTAGGAAAAGATTTTTAAAAAATTATGTGATATAAAAAATAATATAAAAATTTGAAATATATTGGGAAAAAATATACAAAATAAATCTTGTTTTGTTGTTTTTGTCGTTATGAGCATTTTGATATAAAATCATCTCGTTCCGATTTAAAATGAAAAATTTATGGATTTTTAAAGTTTCAGCTTTTTGAAAATAGAAAAAAGAGAAAGTTTGATATAGAGTTAAAATTTTAAAATCCATATGATATTTTATCATCTTCAGATAACACCCAAAACGGGTCCTAAAATCATCAGATGCCGGCAAAAATAAGAGACAAATCTAGAGAAGTCCTTGTTCAAACATTTCATGCGGAGAAAAAAAATTGTTTTAATAGGGAGGAGAAAAAATGAGGGATCGTTTTCACCGAGGAGCTTTCAAGTAGGGTGTTTTATAAATAACGTATATTTCTACACGATAAATCTTATAAAATCATATCAAAATAAAAAAATATATATATATATATGTAAGATTAAAAATTCAAAATATGCATGTAAAATTGATAAAAATCTTACACATTCATAACCGTATTAAATAGAGTTTTTTTAATTAACATCCTATATACATAATAGAATTCTTCTCTTTCATATTTGTTATTTTCTGTCAGGCCTTTTGCTTTCAAGAGAGATTAATCTTATCAAGCCATGGTCATGTATACAAAATCATGCAAGCATTACGTGATGAAAACCGCGTAGAAAACCATTATAGCAGCGTTCAGATTGTTGTTGAACTTTGATTTGACTTCGATTAATGCATTTGCTTTCACTCTGTTTGGACTTCTTTTTCTTTTTTTTCCCCCTTGTCTTTCCTTTTCCCACATTTGGTCGTATACTACAATTACAACATAGAGTTCTTACAAAATAGATAAATAAATCAAAGCCCTACATTTGTAGAGCTTCACAAACATCCAACGGATGGTATATATAATAAATAATGTAAACACGTAGGACCCACGCTTCTGTCGTGATTCTTTCGCTTTTAGCCCAAAGGGAATTAATTATCTGTGCGCTCTGGTTGAAACCAAATTATCACTCCAAACCAAAGTATACGCCCTTGTCCTTTCTTACAAATATAGTTTAATAACGTTAATTTGGTCAAATACACAACCAGTATGAAAGCAGAGAGTTGGGGGTAAGTTGAACACTTGAAGCAAGAAACTTCCTGATCCTCTCGAACCATTTTTTCTCCACTCCGTTCCAAATCAGACTACCTCGTTTCATACCAGAAAACAAAAACCCAGTTAATGGTAAAACAAGTCATCACTCCCTTAAACGACACGCTAATTCCTGGTATATCTTGTCGATCTACACCCCAAGAAATCCCAGACAGAAAAATAATTGCTTTTCTTCAAACTCCGATCCATGTTCAGAGGCGATCCAATCCTCGTTCTCTTGTTGCTAACATTTTTCTTCGCTTTAATTAAAGCCCATAATTCTTCATCCCATAGTCTGTGCAGCAAAACATGCGGCTCCAACAGACAAAATTTCCCTTACCCGTTCGGATTCTCCGACGGCTGCGGAATCAAGCTAAACTGCAGCGCCGCCGGAAAAGCCTCGGTCGGCGAGTTTCATGTCCAAACGGTAACCGCCGACAGCATAAGCGTGAAAATCGAACGGAAATGCAACCGTCCCCTGAAAACCGTGGCCCAGCTCTTCGGCTTAAACTACGCCCCGACCAACCGGAACGCGATTCTCCTCGAGAACTGCACCGAAGCCGGGCCGGGCTGCGAGATCCCGTCCATTCTGGTGCAGACACACTTCTCGTCCTTAAGCTGCAACTCCGATAACAGCAGCACCATCAGCTGCTACTCGGAGGGCAACAAGAGCGATTTCATTGATCTGAAGAGGCTGATGGATAAGGAGAAGAAGTGTAATTATTTACTGTCGTCTATATCGGTGGAGTCGCTGAACACGTCAGAAGGCCCGGTGTCTCTGGCCGTCGAGGTTGTCGAGCTGGGTTGGTGGCTGGAGGGACAGTGCCAGTGTGATGTTAATGCTAATTGTACACCTGTATCGCCCAACGGTAAACCAAATGGATATCGTTGTATATGCAAGGAAGGCTTTGAAGGGGACGGATACAAGGCCGGTTTCGGTTGCCGGAAAGGTTGGTTTTTTTTTCCCTATTGCCGGAGTTATTTTTATTGAATTCATTATTAGTTAGTTAGTAGTTGAATTAAGTAATTTAGGGTGGTTAATTATTTTCCCGGGAATTAAGGCCGAGTTTTTAGATCAAGATTCAGGGAATGATATTGACTTTTTTGTTGGTGTGCTTTGATGATGATTATTAGCAGTGATAATGCTAGCTAGTCCCGAGGAGTGAGCCCCAGTTACATTAGATTTGCTGCATGTTTTTTTTTTTTTTTTTTTTCTATAGGCTTATTATTATGGACATTAATTCATAAGGTTGAGTTTTTGCGAATCTGAAAGTCAAAGCCACCAGTATAGAATTAAATTAAAACATAAGCAAAAACCATTTATTGTGAATCCATCACTCTAATATAAGCATAATATAATGTCAAATGGATTTAACTTATTCTCCTTTGTTTTTTAATGACCTTTGGCTATTATATTTACGCGTCTTGAAATTAAAAAAAAAAAATGTAAGAGGAGTATCCGAGGATGTGATTTCAAATTATCAGGTTAAGATTCCAATATTTTGGAAGGCAAGAAAAAGAAAATAGTGAATTAGTGACAAAAAAAAGTGGTTTGAAGCGGAAGTGGACCGTGTGGGACCCTGAAATTGAGCAATTGTCCCTCAAATTTTGCAGGGCCGGTTCATTATTTTGGGGTCAAATCAAACTAATCATTTTTTAGCCCAAGTGGCCTCTCCACTTTGTTAGTTATTTTTTTTTTTCTACTTTCTTTAGTCCCGGCGTGCAAAAGAAACAGTTTTTCTTTTTCCTTTTGGTAAATAAACAACAGTGATTTTACCCCTTCAATAAAATTTATAAAAAAAAGTGATTTTACCCCATTTCGAGTTCCAAGAACAGCGTTTTCACTGTATCTAACAATTTTATAGGAATTTTATGGTACTGAAAATAATGCATCATGCGTGGATGACATATCAAATTTCTGAAATTAAATTTTTTTTATAAAAATATACTTGTTTATTTTTTTTTATCATTTTCTTATTTTAAAAAAAAAATATTATCTCATTTTTGAATTTATTTTATATAGTATTATTTTGAAAAAAATAAATAAATTTTTTTCAAATTTTCTCATAATACATTATTCTCAACACCAAAAAACTTTTTGCTTTCAAATTTTTTTTTTTTTTTTTTTACATATTCAAACACCATTTTATTCTCAAAATGAAAATTTTCTCTTTTGAACAAGAAAGTTTTCCTATTCGAAAGTCGATACGCGATCCAAACGGAGCCGAATTTTGTTGAATGTAACTTGGAAGGATAATTAGTGATGGAACTTGGAAGCTTGCTGTTAATATTAGGTGAGAGAGAATCGATTTTGTCGAACGCTTGAAAAATATATGTTTGAAAATACATGAAATTGAGTGTCGCATAAGGATGAAAATATCGATATTTGTAGAAATATCGGTATTTAAATTTTACAGAAATATCGACAGAAATATCGATATCAGTGGAAATTGATATAAAATATGAAAATTCATTTAAAATACTAAATTTTTAAATAAAACTTTATAAAATTCTAAAATGGTTAATAATACGTAAATTAAATGAAACTCTCAATTAAATACTAAGTATTTGACAAATTTACATGATAAGAATGGAGCATAATATAGTAAACGATAAGTTGACGTTTACCAATTAAGTAAAATCATCGAAACGCAAAACAATATAGGTGGATTATATTCATTGTTTCATACATGACAATTAGAAAACATTAATATTAAAATAACTTTTAGAATGTTTAAAAGTATTTACAATATCTTATTAGTGTAAACAACATCGATACCAAGATATGATATTTGAGTATTTATTTTATATAATTTTGGACATGTCACATGTCTCCCAATCTCTACTATCTATTCATATATATCTTATATATAATTTTAAAAAAATATTGAATTTTATTATATTAAAAGATAAAAAATTATATTAGGACTGATAATCTATGGATATTTTGTCGATATTTCTATGAAAATTTGTGGAAATTTCCACGATATTTTGTCAGTTACTATTACATTTTTCATGGAAATTGATATTTACTAAAATTTCAATGGAAATTTCATGAATATTCTGCGGAAAAGATACGACACTCTTGTTTCCATATCGGTACTTCCAAAATATGGAAATTTCCGTGAAAATACCAGTGGAAATGTCAAATTTTCAATACTTGGTGTCGCGTGATTGAAGTTGTATTTGTCTAAGCATGCATTTAGTGCTAAAGTTTGGATTGTAAAATTTGGGTTTGGATTGATTGTGCATTTATCGAGACGTTTGAATTGCTTGAGTTAAAAAGTGTAAAAAATTAAAACGTGTTCAGAAAAAAAAATCAATATAGAGTTTGTTTCATTCGTCTCAAAATTCTATGCAATTTAAAAAAAATATCTCATTTAGACTTGTCTATGTAAAGTACTTTTAAAGTTTGAGTTATAAAACTGTGTGAATGGTAAAGCTAAAGGAAAAAGATAAAAATTGAATTGTAAAAGTAGGGTTTAGATTGAAGGTCCAAACATCTCCTAAAATTAAGTAAAACAAAATCCAGCCAGCTGTTGTCAAACTTGAAGAATTTGCACCATAGCCATCTCTTGTGTACTGTCAAACACAGCCTTTTATTATTTGAAAATTTCTAACACATTTTATTTTACATTGTCAATAAAAACGGTTTTTTTAATAATTGGATTTTATAGCAATTTTTGTATGGAAAAGAAATGTGTGTCAACTACCCAAACAAACAAGAAGGAAAAAAAAAATGTAACCCTCCTAGTTAGTGAAAACCCTCAATTTTAGTGTATGATCAGATCAGCGACGCAACATCACCGTATATAGAAAGTACTATATATTAGTCGAATGAAAAATATATTCATAACAGGAAAGATTCCAACACCTTCTAGTTATCCTGTCTGGCTACTATATGTATAAATGTCTTGATGGCTGATTGATTGATCAAAGAGGCTCGTGAAAGTTTTCTTGTTTGCATATGTTCTGAATTTTAATGCTTAATCAAGTATCTTACAAATTTCCTCGTTGATTGTAAAACAGTATTTCCAAAGTGTAGTGCAGCTAGATACATTTCCGGCAAGTGTCGAGGAGCGACTAGAATCGTCATGTTCGTTGGAGGTAAACCCTTCTTCTTAATCATTTTTGGGGAAAAAAAAATGCATGAATACAGCAATAAAAAAACATAAAGCCTCTATTTGATAAGTTAATTGGAAATAAAATTTTGAAGTTGGAAACAGTTGATTTTTTAAAAATTAGGTATAATTTTTGTTGCCTTTTAAAAAAAAGATAAAGACTAATATGAAAAAGTACAGATTAGTTGGAGTTAAACTTAAACACTACCTAAAGCAAAAGACTTTTGCTTCATTAATAATAGCATCAGAGTGTATTGTTGATCACGCTTCTTTCAGTCGCTGCTGTTGCTGCTTCGTTAGCGATCAGTATTGGCCTAATGATATGCTGTTTCTGTCGACGGCGGTCGAAATGGAAAGCGAGACACCTCACAAAGCGTCGTCTGTCGGAAGCTACAGGCAACTTGAACATTCCAATCTATTCCTTCAAAGACATGGAGAAAGCCACAAACGGATTCTCGGACAGATACAGGCTAGGCACCGGAGCCTATGGAACCGTCTATGCAGGAAAACTCCACTCCGACGACTGGGTTGCCATAAAAAGAATCAGATACAGAGACGCTGACAGCATTGAGCAAGTAGTTAATGAGATCAAACTCATCTCATATATAAGCCATCCGAATCTTGTCCGTCTCTTGGGTTGTTCCATTGATTATGGCGAACAAATCCTCGTCTATGAATTCATGCCGAACGGAACGCTTTCTCAGCATTTACAGAAAGAGAGAGGCGACGGACTTTCCTGGCTAATTCGCCTCACTATAGCCACTGAAACAGCTCAAGCCATAGCGTATCTCCACTCTGCTATTAAACCTCCCATATACCACAGAGATATCAAGTCCAGCAACATTCTTTTGGATCATAACTTCAGGTCCAAAGTCGCCGATTTCGGTCTTTCCAGGCTTGGAATCGTCGAAACATCTCACATTTCGACGGCCCCACAAGGTACTCCTGGGTACCTTGATCCTCAGTACCATCAGAACTTTCACCTCTCTGATAAAAGCGATGTGTATAGCTTCGGAGTTGTTCTCGTGGAGATCATAACAGGGCTTAAAGCAGTGGACTTTTCCCGGCCCCAGAATGAAGTAAACTTGGCCGGTTTAGCCACAGACAGAATTGGAAATGGGCGTCTAGACGAGATCATAGATCCATTAATTGAGCCACAGAGAGATGCTTGGACACTTTCTTCGGTTCACAAGGTTGCGGAATTGGCATTCAGATGTCTCGCTTTTCACAGAGACATGAGGCCTTCCATGACAGAAGTTGCAGCCGAGTTGGATCAGATTAGGAGGAGTAGATCATGGGGAGCTTCAGCTTCAGAAGAGAACACTTGCACACCTTCATCCGGGGTGTGCTCTTCGTCTTCTTCGTCGAATGCAAGCGAAAGACCTCTCAATTTTAACAAGGCAGTGTTGGAGAGGAGAGAACTTCTTATGGTGCAGATAGGAGCTGGTGATAGCTTTTACTCCAAGCAAGTGTTGAAGGATAATTCACCCATTTCAGTCCAAGATGCGTGGTTAAGTGAGCAGAGCTCACCTTCATCAAATAGTATGTTGAAAAATTCAAGTCGGTTATCGGCATAGGTGATCAGTCTGTATGTTTCTTAGCTTTCTCTTGATCTTTTGAGTAACATTTCAGGTTTGATATACTTCAAGCTCGTGAACAAGAAATCATTTTTCCTTGTCTACGCTTTTCTTGTTTTGTAAATTCGTAGCATAATGATGTTACAGAAGCCAAAAGTTGATCATAAGTGGTCTTTCTTACCATGCTCATGAATTGGTACAAAATCAGTGATTGAAGATTGTTCATTTTGTCTGCAATTTGCAAACCAATTAAGTGTGATCTCGCATTACCCATGTCGTTGTCGATGTGCTCGAAACTAAGGGGACAATTCTTCTACCTAACACGGGGACGTCAGTGGTCAAATTTCATTCATTTAATTCACAATAAAAAATAATAAAGTATAAGACGTTGGATTTGTCTCACGACGTCGCCAAATTATTAATTTGTCTGATGTTTTCATAAGTGGATTGGTCCTTAAATTTATTAGATAATTAAGGTTAAATCAATATTATTCTTTCAAACACACAAGAAAATGACCGGGTATGTTCAACTAATATCAAAAAAGAACAATAGAAAATTAAATTAAAAAAAAAAAAAAAAGACCTTGAGCAAATTTTACTCAAGGATGGTACTCCGATTTAAAGAAATTTAAGAAGTGAAAAGTACATGGACAAAAAAATTATAAAAAGTGTGGATATTTGTTTAAAACTTAATATCTATTTTCAATATTTTCGGATCCATGATAAAAATTGAAGGGGGAAAAAAAAGAGAGTAAATAAACAAGTTTTACAATAAGAAAACTAACATAAATCCCAATACTAATAGAAAGTCTTATCATGGTCGAATATGATTGCGATTTTATCATATTCGAGAAATATTAAAACCAGGATATGCTAATCTAAAAAGTGTATAAATATCCTAGCTAATAAAACATTGGTAAAATAAACAAAAATTTTTAAAAAAAAGTCAACCCTCGATTCTTACAATTTTTTCTGAAAGTTTCATTCATTTCTCTAATATTTTTTGAAATTCCGTGCATCATAACTTAGCCGAAGTCCACACTTTTATCGAAATTTTCTTCTACTTACCAAAATTTTGGAGAAGTTCTTTACATCAAAGAGATATTCGGTACTTAAAAAATTTTGAGACTTTCGGAGATATGAGAGAACTTTTTATCCATACAATTCTTTTTTTCAGTTTTCATGTAATATAGTAAACTCAACCTCTATTAATCCCTGCCTAGGATGTAATTACTATACTATTGTATTCTCTAAAGTAGATCTCAAGGACGAATTCTCATACTAAACCAAGAAAGTTAAATCATGCATACAGCTAGTTACGATTGTATATATTATAGTTATAACGTCATTGTCGTCCAAACTTTCAATTTAGTGTTAATTCTCTCGAATAGAAATTGTCGATAACAACCCTTTAGAATGGTCCTTTTTATTGTAATTATCCAGTCATCTCCACTAATAACTGATTATAACTTTAGCCTCCTCCCTTCCTAATGCCATGCGTCCTTTAATGTCAATTTGGATGACAAATTTATAATTTGAGATTCAAATAATTTTCATTTACAAATTAAAGTTGTATAATATTAAGCTTATAAATACACGTAAAGAAAAAACAATAAAAGAAAAATAATTACACCTAATAGAGAATTGTATAATAAATCTAATTATTCTATTCACATCTAAATTAGAAAATAATCATAAAATGATAACTAGATAAATAATCAATTATGTAAAATATCAACAGAAACTGACAATTCTTAGGTCCACATGCATAACGTGACATGTCCTCAAAGAAATTATTCAAGGCCATTATTCTTTCATTTTATTTTGCGTGGGCAAGTAATGGAGTTGAATCTAAGCAAAAAACTAAATAATTAAAAAAAAAAAAAAAAAAAAAAAACTCAGCGAAAAAGCTAAGGGAAAAAAAAAGAAGAGAAAAAGTCGAGGGATCGTAGTCCAAACCACGTGCGAGAAGGTCATAATCAGCAGACCAAATGACAGGCTAACACTGATCGATGTGCCTTTTCCCAAAGGCCTCTAATATTTGCCCAGCAGAATGAGCAGATAGAGACTCAATTTGTTGTCGTTTTTTCAAGCTTAGTATTTATCACTTCAAAGCAAACCAATACTCGGGTCACCGTTGTAGTTTTACGATGCCACATTTTGGAGAATACAAGTGGATATAACACATTCACATATCACACTAGCAGATTAATTTTATTTTTTTTTGGCTCTCAAAAAAATCGCACTAGTAGTGCTTTGAAGAATCTTCTGACTGTTGTTGTCGTTTTTTATTTGTTTGTTTGTTTGTTTTTTTTTTTTTTTTTTGCTATTGGTTAATATTTATTATTAAAACTGTTAACAATAATAATTTGTTTGTGTGGGGAAGGAAAGCTCGTGGTAAGGACAGTAGTCCCATTTCCCAGACATCTTCCTCCCTTATGCAAGCATTATAATATATAAGGTACCACGCTGGCTTTATTATCAAATAACCATCTGAGCCTGCGTTAGCTTTTTTGTCGGTAGAAAGTCGGTCGAAAAGAATAAATAAAAGTGTTCATTAAATACTAGTTAAAAAAACACGTGCTATGCACGTGTATGTTTAATTTGCTAAATTTCTTATATGGTTTACTTTGATTAATATTAAATTTTAGTAATTTAATCAATATAAATTAGATAGAAGTCACTTAAGTGTTATATTTGAGAAGGAAAAATATTTGAGAAGGAAATTATATAAAGTTTTATAAAGTTATATATATTTAAAAAATATTTGAGAAGGGATTATATAAAGTTATATATATTTAAAAAATTATATAAAAAAAAATATTTATATAAAAAAAATCTTTTTTTTTTTCTCTCCTCTCTCTCTCTCCTTCCTTTCCCCTCGAGCAAAAGAAAAAAAATAGTCAAAAAAAAATCTCCCATCCCACTCGCCCCTCTCTCTCTCTTTCTCTCTCTCCCCCTCTCTTCCAAATGTGTAGCCGAAAAAAAAACACCCAAAACCCAACAACTCCCCCCACACGCTCTCTCTTTCTGTTTCAAAACCCAAGTCTCTCTCTCTCTCCCCTTCCCTCTCCTCCCCATGTCAGCTGCACGGCAGTCAAAAAAAAACCCAAAAAGTCTACAAAACAAACGTGGGATTTGGACGAAAACAGTAAAAATTATTCTCCTTCTTATGTAATGTATAGATGAAATATCTACATATATTGTAGATATTTCATTTTTAAAACAAATATTGTAATCTAATTTCAACCATTAAATGATGAAAAATAAGGAGTTTTATCGGGAAGATTTTAGGAAATTTTTACACTAGAGATTGACCTTATTTGCTATATCAATCTGAACTTTAATTCTAGTCATTTGAATAACTTTTTTATAATATAATCTATGAATGTGAATAGTTTTGTATCGAGCACTTTAGCATCCGTTTGATAAGTTAGTTGAAGATTAAATTTTTAAATTAGAGTTGATTGACTTTTTAAAAACTAATTTTAATTTTTATTGATTTTTCAGAAAAAAGATAAAAAACTGTGATGAAAAATTTAAGTTTGAGATGAAATATCAAATGTGGGGTTAAATTTTGTAAGTGAAATATTAAAATTGCAGTATTAATATGTAATTGAAAAACAAAGACAAAACTGATTCGTCATTGGCTGAGTTTTAGGCTGTTTAATACTACAAGATTTTTTTTATTAAAAAAAAAAAAAAAAAAAAAAGAAAAGAAAAAACAGAGATGACAAAGCCGACTATTTCCTACACAGATCCTCTAAATCTAAATGCACTGTTGATGCACCACGCACCATCAAGACTATAAAAGAAATCCCTTACAGCAGTGGGCCACTTCCACTAACGTGCCCCAAAATTGTACACTGTTTGAGCAAATCATTCCACAAATATCTCTACCGATTTCCAATTTTACCCTTCACCAACATATCCAAAAGACACAGCCACGATTCGAAAGCAAGTAATAATACCAACTTTAATTCTAAATTTTTTAATACCTAATATTTATATGTTATATTTTTATTAATAAATATAATTAATTAACATATAATAAATTAAATATTTATTAATAAAATAATAACAATTCGTACATTGCGAAAGTTGGTATTCAGAGCTCATGGGAATCGGTGTTCTTAAGCATTTTTCTTCAAAAGCTCGCTCTCTTGAGAGAAGTCACAGTAACGGCGGCCCCTAACGCCGACGTGCCGACGTCGATCT
The DNA here is from genome assembly GCA_008635985.1 of Ficus erecta. Lineage (NCBI taxonomy): Eukaryota > Viridiplantae > Streptophyta > Magnoliopsida > Rosales > Moraceae > Ficus > Ficus erecta. Next base: position 218,658 of record BKCH01000654.1, on the reverse strand, counting down.
CGAACGAGTCGTATCGGCGGAACAACTCCACCACCAGCAGTCTCGAGAACATCACCACTAAATCCTTCCCTGCACACTGTTTGTTTTCCACCGTCGGGGATTCGGTCTCGTGACCGTTCGACCAGAGCACGTGCTTCAACAGCCTCTCGCCTTCTTCCCCGACGAACCTGTCGGGAACGAACTCCTCGGCCCTCTCGAAGATCTTCGGGTCCTTCGTCGCGAATGGTTGGTAACCGAACAACATCTCCCCTTCCTTGACCTCGAAAGCCGCGTCGTGACTCTCGATCACGAAGTCCCTCTTCGCCTTCCCGTACTGCAACGCCACAGGCGGTTCGATCCGGAGAGACTCGTACACGACGGACTTCATCAGCGGCATTTGCTCCATCGCCGCCATCGTCACCTTCCCGCCATTGGATTTGACGGCGGTTCTGATCTCCCTCGCCAACTGCGTGTGGAGCTTGACTCCGGCTCGGCCAATCAGCTTCAGCATGTTGGGGAAGAGGATCTTCATACCGCCGAACGAATTAAAGCACGTGGCGAATAGCAAGTTGTGACACGCCTCTTCCCGCGAGATACCCACCCGCTCCGCCTCGTCCAGCACGTGCCCCGATGACTCGTAGAAGAACTCGTAAAGCCTCTGGTAATCGGATTTCACGAGAAACGGCGGAAGCCGGAACGAGTGGATCACCAACTCTTCCATGAATCTGGGTAGTCCGAGGACGAGGATTGGACTGATCTGAAAAAGAACCCATTTCTGGATCAAACCCGGGCCGTCGACTCCCAGCTTCGTGTCGGCGGGGTTGGTCCCATACAGAGCGCGGGACAAGAACTTGAAGGCGGCTTGGTCGTTGGCTTCGCCGAAGCTGCTCTTCCCCTTAGCTGCGAGCTCGCTTTCCAAGGTCTCAAAGAGCTCAGTATAGCTGAACTGGAACTCAGGGATCACGTGGTCGCGGCGAGACTTGAGGAGGAAGAAAATCAGGCTCTTGATCTTGCCGTGGTGCGGCTCCGACGGGTCCAGGTAGGAAAGCATTCGGTAGCCGCCGGTGAGGTCCGTGGACGGCATGAAAGTTCCAGTGAAGAGGTCCTTCTTCTCGACCTTCGTAACGTCGAAGAGAACGGGGAAGCTCTTCCCGTCGAGTAAGACGATCACGCGCGGGTTCGAGGCGATGAAAGGACCCGGCGGCATGTTGGCTCTGAACACCGTTGACTGGTATTTCTGGCTGCGGGATTTGAAGAACTCGTCTCTTCCTTGGTTGTAGAAGTAGTCGAGGCGATCGGCGACCGGACCGACGAATGGGAGACCGTATTTTCCAGGGATTTTTTGGATTGGAAGCTTTTGGGATTCGTGCTGCTCTACCGTCGCTGGTGGGACCGGTACAGATGGTTTCTCGGAGACAGATGCATAGATTGGAAAGGAAACCACACGGCGATCGGAGTGCTTGTACGATTTTCTTGATGGTCGGAATTGTGGTTGAAGAGAAGGAAAAGCAAGAGAAGCGGAGGCCATTTTTGCCAGACTTAAACTAAGGCTTTTGGGTGTTGAGCCTGAGTCTGGAGACTTGGTTTTGTTGTAGAGAAAGGGCAAAGAAGTAAAATGAAGAAAAGATATGGTTTTTGATTATTTGTTTGAGAGGTTTGGTGGTGTCAAATTATTTATGGCTTATATTTATAGCGCATAGTGGTTGTGAGTGGGAAATGATGGGGTTGGAAATTGTCCCCAAAGCCTTGAACTTGAGAAGGGTCGTGAAAGGCGTGCTTTAATAGTTTTCTTTCCTTTTTTTTTTTTTTTTTTTTTTTTCATCTGTGTATTGTTTATATTTTGTGAAATTTAACATCCGTTTGGTTCGTTGAAGATAAAATTTTTAAGTTAAAATTAATTAATTTTTTAAAAATTAATTATAATTTTTATTAATTTTTTTAAAAAAGATAAAAATTAAGTTGAAAATTTTAAATTAGGATTGAAACACCAAACAAACTATTAATTCGGGGATGTTTTATGTATTCTGATCAGTTGGACGGAGGTAAGATTTTTCGGTATTACCAAATTGTAGGAAAAAAACAAAAAAGGAATAGAAATAAATGAGCAGTCTAGTCAGCCATTACCCTTTCCTCTACTTATCTGCGGATGGGTTTTTAAATATTCAACGAGTGGGGCTGCGTTCACGCGTCAAGAATTTTATAACAACGGGATATTTTCCTTTTCTGAGATATTTGGTTTTGTTTTTTTCTTTTTCTTCTTTCTTAATTTTAATTCTGCATTTAGGATTATTATTATTTTCGCTGGACTTCCATAATCAGAAATTTAAAAGACGTAGAACAGCTTATATTTTAGATAAATTCAATTATGAACTATACCAACAAGTATTCTAGCATATATTCCAATTATAAGTCAGGTTCTCACTTTAAGTCACCACGCATACGAGTATCTGCCAAAAAAGGAGGGAAAAAAATAAACCCCTAATATTTTAGATGGCTTCTGAAAATCATAACTATTTTTCTCATTGGAAGGAGAAAAATAATAACCTACTTCTTAAACTAATTACTCAATAAATATTTTGAAAGCAATTACTCTGTTTCGTTGATGTGATTTTTTTTTTTTTTTTTTTTTTGTCACTTTCAACTCTTTGCTACAAGTTTAGTGGCGGCCTACCAATGTGGGAACATCGTAAATTTCTTTAACCAACCGTGCAACACCCTCTCTCTATTTTTTTTTTTTTTCAACAAGAATTTGATAGTGATTTTCTTGAAGTCTTTAATTAAACTTAATTGGAAAAATTTATGCACATTAAAACAAAGGGAATTATTAATGCTTTTATTTTATTTTTATTTTTTTGTCAACTGTGAAAGTGGTTGACTATTGGAGCTATCTTATTTCTTACGGAATATTCAGAAAGCGGAAGCTAATTTCTTTTGGTTGTCCAATATTGGAACGCTTAATTTTTCATAATTGCATGTAATCTTTAATTTCTCGGATAATAGTTTGTTCTCCATTACAACGTATAATTTTCATATTTTTCATGTTCCTTTCCATGCTCATATATATGGAGAACGGATTTCTGGGGTCAAAAATAGTGGGATTATACGGCTTTAAAAGTCAAAAAGGAAGACAAAAGAAGTCAACGGACCGTACGTTCAACCTCCGACCATGAGGTATAAAAGCCGCGGTTCTCGGTGCCGGCCAAAACTGCACGGATTTCTCGTGGGTGAGATTTTCTATCAGTTGTGTGCTAAAACTCAATAAACATTATCAATTTCCCTTCCAATACGTTCATTCACCATTGTCAAGGTTTTGCCAATTTAGGAAAACGCCAACACTACTTAAAAGATAAGTTTGGATTTGGATATGGGACCGTGCGAGTGTGACATTTTCTTTTGCCTTATTTCTAGTTAGACTGTGTAATAAATAAACAAAACAAAATAAAATAAAAGCAAAAAATATAAATTAATTAATAAAATTACGGATTGATATATTCTATCTAATTTTGGTGTTTTAAATAGTATCTAACTGATAATATCTTGACGCATCATTGAAAGAAGTTAGATATTAAAATATAAAAAATCAATTCTAAGGCTTTTCAAACTTTATAAATGATATGATATAATAATATTGTCAGTTAGACATCATTTAGTATACAAAAAATTAGACAAAAAACTTTGAGTCTTAAGTGATGGGTGGTGGACCCATCACGTGGTGGCTCGTGAGAGAAGACAAAAGGCACAGCAGAAAGTGTCTTTATTGCTTTTATAATGCATGTAGTAACAGTTTTTTTTTTTTTTTTTTTTTTATCACAGGACTTCATATTTTGTATTATTATTTTGTATTATTGATAAGAACTGTTGTTTTAATTGTTAAACTGAATTTTTAGTTGTCTATGATTTATGATTAGATCAATTATGTGTCATATCACTAGGGGTGGCAATTCGTGTCACGTGTCGGATTCGTGTCGTGTTTGAGTCGTGTCGAATTTTTTCTTCCCCAACCCGAACACGACTCGCGACACGAAAACGACACGAAACCGCGACACGAACACGACACGAAACCGTAATGGCTTGACACGAAACGCCACGAACTGGACCCGCGACACGAACTTGACCCGCGACACGAAATTGACCCGCGACACGAATTGGACCCGCAACACGAAATTGACCCGAAATGGACACGCGACACGAAATTGACCCAAAATTGACGCGAAGTTGACACAAAATTGACCCGAAATTGACACGCGACACGAAAATTGACCCAAAATTGACCCGAAATTGACACGAAATAGTGACCCGAAATTGATCCGAAATTGACACGAAACTGACACGAAATATTAACACAAACTTGACACGAATTTGACCCGAACTTGACACGAAATTGACACGAAAAAAACTATTCCAACCCGAACACGACTCGCGAAATTTTCGTGTCAAATTTTCCCAACCCGAACACGACCCGCCACCTATTTTTCCTAACCCGAACCCGCGAAATTCATGTCGTTTTCGAGTCGTGTCGTCGTGTCGCGACCCGTATTGCCACCCCTACATATCACACACCGTATATTTTTTAATATAGATATTTATAAATAAGTTCATTAAAAAAACCAACAATTTAAAACTAGTTTTTACAAAATAGTGCATAATAAGATGTTATACAGTAAAGGATTTTTTTTTTGGTCCATTTTCCAAAAGTGTAGTTCCTCGCTTGTTAAAAATGCATGAGCTACACTTGTTTTCCGATATTATATTTTGGACTCTGACATTGTAGCTTTTTTTTTTTTATAACCAACAAATTAAAAACTATTCAATGTTAAATCGTCAACAATTTTATGTTATCATCATTATTATTATTAGGATTAATCTCATATTAATTCTTAAATTATGGATTCAATCTTATTTTAGTCATCGGATTTCAAAGCGTTTTAAAGTTTGTTCTCCAACTCTTAATTTATATAATAATAATCATTATTTCCACAACATTGTTGAAAATTGGGACTATAGTTACCAAGTCATCAACTGAAATGATATTTATTCACAAAAAAAGAAAAAAATAAAAAAAAATTGAAATGATATTTGACAAGAAACAAAAATATTGACCATTATTATTTTTATTAGAATAGACAAAGAAAATGGGTACTATACTATCTGCTTGGAGTCAATGCCTTATCAGAATGCCGTCAAGTATTGAAAAAGAGGGAGTCTCTATTATTTCATTGTTTTGCAAAAGAGAGTATTTTTTATTTGAACTTTCATCAAAATAGACGACAACAAAACGGTGGCTGAAAGTTGAAACCCAGCTTGGACGAGTACTGGCATGTACACCTGAAGATGCTTTTTTTGTTTTTGTTTTTTTAGGATTTTGGTTTTGCTACTCACGTATCCAATGCCCCAAATGTACAATCAGGAACATTTGTGATTGGTTCCTTGCTTGTCATTTATTTATCTCCAGGAGTTTTAATTCCATTTAAATGTGTCAAATATTTCATAAGTTAAAACAATTATGTTTTTGCAATATTTTTTATTTTATTAGAAAATTGTGTCATTCGAAGAAGAATAATGCTCCGTTTGCCTCACCATCTCAACTCAAACTAAACAACTCAAATCTCATCATATTTTTTGTCTTTTCTGAAAAAGTTTTTTGTCTTTTCTGAAAAAGTCAACAAAATTTACTATGCAAACTTAAAAATCTCAACTCAACTCAAACTGAACCTGCGATCCAAACGAACCCTAAGTATTGAATAAGTGTAACTCAGAGGGTGGGAGGGAAGCAATTTAAATTTGAATTTCCAAATTTAAAATTTAGAAGCATTTTCATTAAAAAAAAAAAAAAAAAAAGTTTTGAATAAGAGTAGACTGTATTCTCACATAAGAAGCCGCCACTGATTTTTTTTTTTTTTTTATTCTTTATTTTTGCCACACTGAACCTTGTGAAAGAGAGGAAGGAGTCACGTATGGTCAGCTCCCATAAAATATATATTAGAATATATTAAATTAGCGTGGCACATGAGGATTCATTAGATAAAGTTTAAAAAATAGAGAAATTGTCGAAGGATCGGAATCCAATTATGTTAACATAAAAAGTTGAGCTTCCACATTTACTTTTATTTTAAAGATAGCATGAGCCAATCACTGACCACTTTGCAGTTTAATAAATTTATATTAATATTTTAATTGTTCTTATCATTATTTGTCAATAAAAGAAAAAAAAAATTTTTTTGCTTGTAAGAAAAAGAAAATATTTTGGTAGGGTGGAACAATACTCTATTAATAGAGTAAACTTAGAAATTGTCAAACTTTCGTCCAATGTAATTAAATTAGCATGTATTATCATACTAGTTTAAAAATATATACTACGCACATAATTGGATCTATTTAAAAAAAATTATTTAAATGATAAAAAATATATAAGTAAAAAGTAGAGGGAAAAAAAAAAACCAACAAAATATCTGAAGATGAAAAAAGAAAATATGAAAAAGAGCAAAAAAAATTTAAAAGATTAAAATATTAAAAATAAATCAATATAAAAAAGAATTAAAATATTATAAAATATATACATTTTTAAAAATTGTATAAAATAAATATTTATGCAAAAAATCATTTTTTTTTTTCCTCTCCTCTCTCACACTTCATACTCTCTTTTTCTTCTCTCTCTCTCTCTCCCTCCCTTCCCCTCGAGCAAAAGAAAAAAAGAGTCCAAAAAAAAAATAATCCTCCATCCCACTCACCTCTCTCCCTATCTCTTTCTCTCACCCCTTCTCTTGCGAGTGTATCAGCCGAAAAAAGAACCCAAAACCCAACAACTCCCCCCCACTTCCTCTCTCTCTCTCTCTCTCCCCCTTCCTCGTGTGTTAGCTGCACCGCAAAAAACCCCAAAAAGTTACAAAAACCCAAGTCTCTCTCTCTCTTTTCCTCTCCTCCTCGTGTCAGCTGCATAGCAGCCAAAAAACCCAAAAAGTTTACAAAGCGAAAGTTTCGTCCAAAACGTGCGTTTTGAATGAAAATAGTAAAAATTATTCTCATTTCTATATAATGTATAGATTATTTAGATCACATATGTATAAAATAATCTGATGATTTATTATTGTGTATTAAAACAAGATATGTTTTTATATCATATCATAAATTCTCTGTTCTAATATTATAGTTGAAAGCTATGGTTGTCCTTTCAACAAATGAAGGTGGACAAAAAATCCAAGTCCTCGTGGCCTTGATAGGCATGAAGAGGTCAAGGAAAAATATATATATATATATATAACAACAAATATTGGGGATATGTTACTTTTTTGATAAATTATGGGTGATATGTTAATTGCACTAAAGAGGAAATTAGATATTTTAAAAAAAGTTTAAATTAGTCTACTATTTATAAAGGTCAGTTATTTGTCATATCACTTTTTCTACAGTTGATTTGAACAATTCCATTTCTATGTGATAAAAAGATAGATTTTACCATTAAAAAAAAAAAAGAAGAAGATAGATTATACCTTTTATGTATACTACCAGAGAATTGAGAAGTGCTTTACAAATAAGACATTTTTGTCATTTAAATCTCTTAAATTAATGCTATCCAAAATTTTCCATTAAAAGAATAAATTAAAGGGAGAAAGAAATAAATGCTAAATAGCAATTTTAAGTAAATCATTGAAGTAAATAACAAAATTTTAAAAATATTTAAAATGAATAACAATAGGTAACAAAGTTATTAGATAAATGATCTATTAGTTGATGCAAGTAAATCAGCTAATCGACTTTCTTGCTGGCGTTTGCTGAGAACTCACATTGGATTTGCTTAGACATGGTGGATTATCGACCTCGCCTTACGGCTCATTATTGCTCATTTACATTTTTTTTTCTTTTAAAGATTACTAATCCTTCGTATATTTATGTCGTAGGTTAGTATAAAGTGGCTGATTAAAGTTCAAAAGAACATTTGAAACAACAATCTAGAGATCTTGGCTAAAATCTTCATATGTGAGGTCAGATATATTGACAATACTTCAAAGTTTGAAGAAATTTTTTTCTTATTATAATGAGTTTGGACTTTTATTGTCATATGTATCTAGCGTATTATATATATTTTTTAGGAGCTTGCAGGAAGCTAATAAAGCTGCCCATTCATTGACATCATCTGCTCTTAATATTGATGATCAACTCATTTGGCTAGATCATTCACTTCCACATAAGAAAACTGTTATTGTATTAGACACTTTCGGTTTATACTAATAAGAAAACTGTTTTTGTATTAGACACTTTCGGTTTATACTAATAAGAAAACTGTTTTTGTATTTTTATACTAACATATTCTATGTTTTCTTAAAAAAAAAAAAAAAAACAAACAAACAAACAAAGAAGTAAATAACAGTTTTCAGAAAATAATTAAAATAAATAGTATGTTTAAAATATTTAGAATAAATAATAAATTTATATAAAATGATTTATATATATTAGATTTATAATGTAGATTATTTATTTACGTCTTGTAAATATGTCAGTTATTTAACAAATTTTTTATTTACTTGATTAATCAGTTAGTCATTTTAAATATTTTAAGAACATATTGTTAACTTCTGTTAACAATTATTTTTGTAAAAATATTATTTACTACAATTAAAAAAAAAAAAAAAAAAAAAAACTCCGAAATTGGTCCTTCGGCGAGAAAGTTCACCACATGGGGCGGAGGAGTTCGCCAGAATGAAAGAAGGGCCTTAGTAATGGGCCCATAAATGGACCATAACAGAGCAAAAAGACCAATACGCCGTGACTTTGGTTCTCTTCTTCTTGGCGGGGGATGGGGAAGAGAAGAAGGGTTTAAGCGGTTTAAGCTGTCTGTTAAAAAGGTAATGAAAGAAGAACCGACGGGATTGCTGTCCCTGCTAAAACCCTAACTCCCCCAGAAGCCACTACAATGGACCTTCACTCCGTTTGCCTTGCTTTTTCTGCCCCCAAATTTGGCTTTCCCTATCCTCGCGTTTCATTTGTAAGTGAAATAATCTCCCCAAAATTCTCATTTCTTACTCGCACTCGCCAATGGAAAATTCAACTTACTTGGTTTTATATCTTAATTTTCTCAGGTTTCTGCAAACGACGTTCGACTTCGGAACCAAAAACTCCAGTTCCGAACTGCACCTAAATGTGCGATTTCCATTTTCCCAATTTATTCCCCATTTAATTTAAATTTTTTTTTTTAACACTTGAGTTACGTTTGGTTACTGAGAAAATTTTGGAGGTGTTTTACTGTTTTTCCTGTTCTAATAACGGGAATTTTCAGTGAATTTGGTGCCAGGTTTGAAGAGGTTGGAAAAGAATTCCCAACTGTCAAGCTTGAAGAAAGGATTTATTGTTTGTAGTTTTAATTCTAGTTCGAACTCAAAGTTGGAACATTTAGGGAGAAGAAATTCTGGTTTGCCCGTTATTAGATTCAACGAGGTAGAGCCGTTTCGTGGGAAATCAGGTTCAGTTTCATTTTATGGGTTGACTCACCAGTCGGTAGAGGAAGGGAAATTGGTGTCTGCGCCTTTCAATGAAGACAAGGGCTCGTTTCTCTGGGTTTTGGCACCCGTCGCGTTGATATCGTCCTTGATTCTACCGCAGTTTTTCTTCGCAAGTGCGATCGAAGCTGTCTTGAGGGATGAGACTCTCGTAGGTATTTGCTTATCTGTTTTGTCACTTGTTAGTTTGATAGCATTTGGATGTTTTGGTGGTTGGAAGAGCAATGGACTTTATGTGATAATTATTCACCTTTGTTGATCAATTCACCGTGTTTTTTAGAATCAAAGCGGGGACATCAAAACCATGTTTGTCAAATGTCTCTAGTAATTTCCTTTACTAATACCGAGTTATTATTTCAATTATCAATCAAAACATTATAACATAAGAGGTTAACATAGTTTTTCATCACTAGCTCAGTATGTGACCGTGCTTTATAGCTTATACGCCAGGATGAAGGTTGTCGAATTTAAAAAACTAATATCTGGTAATCTTTTCTATGGCATTGCAGAAATTGTGAGCTCATTAGTTTTCGAGGTTCTATTTTACATTGGACTTGCAACGTTTTTGCTTGTAACTGACCACGTCCAAAGACCATATCTGCAATTCAGCACGAAGAGGTGGGGTCTCATCACAGGCCTCAGGGGATACATAACATGTTCTTTCTTTGCAATGGGCTTCAAGGTCGTTGCGCCCTTGTTTGCTGTTTATGTGACCTGGCCAGTGGTTGGTCTCCCAGCCTTGGTTGCGGTGGCTCCTTTTCTGTTCGGCTGTGCTGCTCAATTTGCTTTCGAAACGTTTTTTGACAAGCGTGGATCATCTTGTTGGCCTTTGGTTCCGATAGTCTTTGAGGTAGGTTCATAATGCTTTGAGCATTGCTAAAAGATATTTCGGTTTCAAGCCTTGCGTGGTTTTGATGTGTTCGAATCACTATGACAGGTATATAGACTGTATCAGTTGACAAAAGCTGCCCATTTTATAGAGAGGTTGATGTTCTCGATGAAGGAGCTTCCTCCGACCCCGGCTGTAATGGAAAAAAGTGGTGCCATGTTTGCCATGATAGTAACATTCCAAGTGCTTGGTGTGGTATGCCTTTGGTCATTGATGACTTTTCTTTTGAGGCTGTTTCCGTCTAGACCGGTGGCAGAGAAGTACTGATGTTTAGTGCAGAGACCGTAAAATCTATGTCTGATTTCCGTTGTCAGTCAAGAGCTGTATAATCTCTTACGGACTAGTGAGTATTGTTATAGCAGTTGTAGATCAACTTTTTTAATATTTTTTTTTTAGTCAACCCGATGCAATTAAAGGTCCGGTAGATTGCTTGAATCGTTTTTTAACCAATATTTAGAGTTATGAGCTCTTTTTTATTTTTTATTTTATTTTTATTTTTTTCAATATTTAGTTGGTCGTTTTATGGTTCACCGTCCCCTTGTTAGAATTATTATTATTATTATTGTTATTTTAATTGATCGAGTTTATTGTTTTTTTAATAAAAGAACTGCCACATGTAACTTTAGGCAAAGGCTTGTCTTTTATAATACAAATGTTATTGTCGTTCGCCAGAAATCGCCAAGTTATTCATAATTCAGAACTTTATGTCATTCATTTGTGAAACGACATTTATAGTGAACATGAGATACCACACAAAAGATATATGCTGTTTTGTCACCTTTAACGAGATGTCGTTTGTCATTTTTAAGGTTCGATGTCGTCTAAGACAGAGAAGGAAATGTTGTCTGGAATTGGTTTTGTAAACAACACAGATCATCTTGAAGATTAATGATCTTATAATTTACAATCTTCTGAAATCTTCTTCTCATTTAGGTTTAAAATGATAAGTCGTTTCTTGGCTGAAAGTTTTCTGTCGTTTTATTTCCTGCAACGACATGTCATACTTTGTTAAAAGTTCCCGACTTTACTGGATGCACCACGTGGTCATCTAGAATTACTGCTGTTAAACATGAATCAAATACCCTTTCGAAAAAAAAAAAAAAAAAATTCTAATAAACGTCATGTCGTCTCTCGGTCTCTTGTATACAATTGTCGTACAAATAGTAAGCCAAGCGCGTTGGTCTTACCAATAGATTTTGCTTTAAATATTTATTTATTTATTGAAAAAATTGAATTATCGTTCTTGGGTAAGTAGATCTCCAGAACATTGGGTCGGGTCCCTAATTCAAAAAGTCCAGGTCCGACCCAACTTTGGGTCTGAAGTCCAAGTCCTTAAACATTGATTCTTCTTGTTTTCCCAAACCTCGCCTTGCTGGATCGCCGATTTGCAGTCTGTCTCCCACCACCGTTGCCGGCCGTTATCTACTCTCACATCACCATTTTTCTCATTTCCCGCCTATTCGCAAATAACATTTCTTTCTCGGAAAGTCTGTAGATTAGCAGAATCCAGAATTTCAATGGAGTGCGTGGTTCAGGGAATTATAGAGACACAGGTCAGAATCAAGAATCACTCACCATAACCACTTTTGCATTTTTTTTTTTAAGAATTTATTTTAACGAGAATTCTGCAAGTCGAAGGAAAATTCCAGCTTAGTTAAACCCTTGAAAACGTTGATTTCTTTTTCATGAAATCCTTCTTCGTTTCGGTTGCAGGACTACAAGTCATAATTTTTCCTTATTTTTTCTTCTGAGTTCATTTTTTATTTTTTTTATTGTTTATAACTTTGATTAACTGATTGATTTGAAAAAAAAAAAAAAAGGGAAGGGATAGAAAGAGAATAACAGCAGAAGCAGCTAGGTGTTTTGTTTTGTTTTGTTTTGTTTTTTTTTTTAAATAATTAAAAAAAAAGCCTCATTTTCATAAAACAAGACATGAACTTTCTACTGAGTTTGGCCTAAACTAGGTTCCTCAATTATTGCGACTGCTTATCAGTTAACATTATGATGATTCCATTTCTATCTGGTGCAGCATGTCGAGGCCCTTGAGATTCTTCTTCAGGGTCTTTGTGGTGTTCATAGAGAACGCTTGAGGATCCATGAGATATGCCTTAAAAGTGGCCCAAGTCTTGGTGAGTGACCATTATTTCCCTTGTTGGTCGTTTTCTTTTCCTCCTTCTAAAACACCTTTCCATGAAGTATTTTGGCATTTTCACACGTTCCAAAATACCGAAAATTGTTTTTGTATGTCTGTATGCAGATGTAGATCTATTTTAGAGTTGCTTGTGATATGAATTTCCATTTATTTTGTGAGATCTATCTGGTTTGCTAAGAGATTATGCCGTTCTTTTCTTGTAGGAACTGTAGCTTCAGAGGTTCGACTTCTATGCGACCTTGAACAGCCCGAACCGACATGGTAAGTTTTGGGATTTATTGTTATCAGACATATCCATGTGTTTGTTGCTTTTGATTAGAGAAGACAAGCTCATAACAAAGTTAAAATTCTTTAGGACTGTGAGGCATGTAGGAGGTCCAATGAGGGGTGCTGGTGCTGATCAGATATCTGTTCTGGTCAGGCCCACTATTGAAAGCAAAGTAAGCAAGAATGTGCTTCGCTTGTTTTATTCACTTGGCTACAAGTTGGATCATGAGCTTCTGAAAGTGGGATTTGCCTTCCATTTCCAAAGAGGGGCTCAAATTACCGTGATTGTATCATCAGTTAATAAAATGCTAAAACTTCATGCTACCGATGAGGCTGTGCCGGTAACTCCTGGAATACAACTGGTTGAAGTGACTGCCCCGACAACCACTGAAAATTACACCGAAGTTGTTGCTGCAGTATCATCTTTTTGTGAACATCTAGCCCCGTAAGAGTTCCTTTAGTTTACTATTCTTATACAAAGCATTTTTTTATTTTCAGAAATCCCTGCATGATCCAAGCATGCTCATCTGAATGGCATTGCTTTGGTCGTTTCCAAAATCTGTCGGAATAGTTTGTTCTTGTTGTGAATACTTAGTTGCTGTTACTTTCCATACTATGAACGAGGAAGGCTTGATGGGTGATACAAACTTCGGTAGTCCATCAATAAGATAATATGCAGTGAGATAATTTGGTAGGAACCTAGTGTTAGCAGCTGATCAGGATAATTAGTATAAAAGGGGATAAGGGCTACCGGGAGGGTTATGTGAATATGTGTAGATTCTGAGTGTTTGGCTGAGTTGCCGTGGGAGGCTTGGGGTCCTTGAAGCCCTCCATTATCTTCAAGTTTGTCTTCCTTTTGATTTTGGCAGTGCAAAAGAATCAGGAGAAGCAATACGCAAGTTAAAGATGCTCCTATAAAATTGTAGGAGTTTGATTTTATTTGATTTGTGGACAAACTTAAGACTTCTTGTATTTGATTTCTCAGGCTTCTGCATCTGTCAAAACCGGGCATTTCGACCGGGGTTGTCCCTACTGCTGCTGCCGCTGCTGCATCTCTCATGTCCGATGGCGGGGGCACAACCTCGTAGCAGAAATTTGAAATTGTTTAAAGACGTGTTTTTTTTCCCCTCCCTAGTTAGTGATCTGATGGTATTTCATGGCAAGCAGGAATCATTCTTGTAATATAAATTGCTTAGAGAATTATATAGCTGCCGAAGTTGCCATGGTGAGCGAATCATTGTCTTGGTCTAAAGATCATAGAACAGGAAGTAAATTGCGGAAATTTTTTTTTTGTTGGCGACACAAAACCTCATTTGCTATAAACCCTTACTGAACCGTGTTCTCTAGTTTCTCTTATGGCGCTGATTCTAAACATATGTACATAGAGACATAACCAGACGCTATACTTGACAAGAACACGTCTCTCTACCTGACAGACAAACTAGAAGCGACAAAGCATTAAACTTTCCCTGTAAATGGTCTAACCTCACAATTATTTAGGAAGAAAAAAAGTTAGCCACCGTACATCTGGCTCCTACACAGAACAACCCCTCCTAGAATCCAATATTGACGGGGTTGAGCCGGGTTCCTCTTTAAGTAGGGCTCACCTTTGTAAGAGAACCCCATTCAACCCCGCGACTTCCGTTATACTCTCTGGCTGATGGAGAATGGAAACACATGTTACATCTCATGGTAAAGGAATTAACAAAAGAACACACTTCACATAGCCAAGAATGAGGCTCCACCTCCGATAGGCCATCCTCCAAGGCTCTCACCAAATTCTTGAAGTAATTCCCGATCACCGAAGTAAGTTCAGCCAGCTTCAATCGATAATCCATGAAATTCTGAAGCGACCCTTCAGCATTAATATACTTCTCCAGCTCCTTCTCCGCACAATCATGCAGCCTCTCCAAGCTAAACTCTGCCTGCCCTTGCAAATACTCGAAAAACTGCTTCTTTGCCCACTGATCCTCGGCGAAGTAGTACCCATATGCATACGTCCATTGCAACACTCTTCTACACCTAATTATCTGTTGCCAGGCATCCGTTATGAACCTCAGAAACGGCTTCTGCTGGCCATAGTTGAAACTAAGCTTGTCCAAATGCTCAGCCTGCACCATCCTCAAATCCTCCACAGCCTTTTGCCTTGACCTCAAATTGGCCGCCCACCGCTCGTAGTAATGCGTGTACTTACACAACGACGCCTTCACAACCTTCCTCCTCGCCATCTCGGCCTCGTCCTTTGCCTCCTCCTGCAAGTACTGGTTACAAGAATGGAAGACTTTTACCGACCACTCGCCGAGGCAATGCCAGCAAAACTCGTACTTACAGGGCGCCGCGCATTTCATGTGGTTGCATCCTTGGCTCTTCTCGATCGGCCGCTTGCACTTCGGACAAGCCTTGGTGTTGACGAGTATCCAGTTCACATTCTCCGACTCATCCTTGTTCTTCAAGGTCCACTTCGCCACCGTGTCGCAGTCGACAGGACGGTGAGCTTCCTCGTTACAATTCCAACAGAAACAATACGAACAACGGCAAAAAATGTCGAAACCTTTAGAAAAACAACCAACAGAATCCAAAAAATCCACAACATAATCACAGCCTGGCGCAGGACACCACTTGATCTTCCTCCTCCGGTAAGTATCTTCCACGTAGGACCTCAACAGGTACCTCGAGTACTTCACCTTATCAGCATGATCCGCCGCCAATTCTCCGATCATGTCCTCGCCGACGGCGGCGGCGCACGACGGAGCGGGACACTTCAGCAGCAAGCAACCAGGACCGTCGTCGTTTACCGATTTCGCAATGTAATTTCCCCAGCACGCTCTGCAAAACGGATGGCCACAGGAAGCCGAGACCGCATCGCGACAGGTCTCGAAGCAAATTCCGCAGGTGATCGGATGATCGGAGGGGAATTGAGCGATCGGAGCCGGAAAAAAGGCCAACTCTGGCCCGGACTCTGTCCTGGTCGTCGAACCAGTTGTCGAAGAGCTTGCTGAGGTTCCAGTTGAAGTGGCGGAGGAGGACGATCGCGGCGGCTCTCGGCTCCGAAAGCGCCGCCGAGACTCTGAAAATATCGTCCTCTTGCCGTTGCCGTATCTCTGCTTCGTTGAGGATCGCGTAGCTCGGTGGACGTGGCTCGCTGGCTTCGTCTTCCATGATCGGAATGGGAATGAAACCTAGGGTTTTTTTTTTCTTTCTCTTAATTTGCGCGTTCGGAAGACGCGGAGGAATTGGAATTGAGAAAAACTGGGGACGAGGAATGGGAGAAGAAAGAGAGCGTAGTCAATGAAGAAAATATAAAAGAATAGAGAATTTTTTTTTGTATCTTAGTTTAGAACTCATTCGCCACCGTCCGATTGAGAGGTCGTTGGACGGCTGTGATGTGGACTGACCCTCCATCTCGCGCCTTGACGACAACGGACGGAGCTAGACCTGGAGTCCTAGACCATCTTTGGTGGAGGAGAAAAAGGCGTGTGACGTGTCATGCATTATTCTGCTACGACGTTGTTTTTTTTTTTTTTTAATTAAAAATTTAAAGATAAAATATTCCAATTCTATATTTTGTGTTGAAATTAGGTGTGAAAATATTGTTAAATGGTATTTATAATATTTTTATGAGGGCCTTTTTATTTCTTGTTGTGGGGGCGAGAAATAAAAAATATATATATTGTTTCCTTATATTAGAAACAAACAATTTATTATTGTGTTGATCGAAATTGGGAAAAGAAAAAAATAAATTAAAAAAAAAAACGAAAAGAGCAATCATTTCCTGGCCGTATATTTCTCAAGTTCGTTTTGGTCCCATAATTGACCTTGCAATATCTGCAATTGCAATGGGAAACACACGTACATCTAATTTGAATGTATCACGATGTTCGATTTGATTTTTGTTTCGGTCAGTTGGGACGAAACAAAACAAAAATGTTTTGAAACATTAGTTATATTAATTGTCACATAATTAATAGTGATATATAAAATAATGATAATTTTATATTTGATATTATAATAATGTGAAAAATTTAAATATCTTATCTTTAATTTTTTAAAAATAATAATTAATAAAAAATAGTCTTTATATTATTAGATTCACTTTTTATAAATAATAGATGTCGTCAAACATTATTACTGTCTATTAATAATTGTTGTTCGGGACATAATTCTTATGTTTACTTTTTCTTGCCGTGTCGCTGGGGAAATTCCATCACCTGCAGCCTGAAGTCAAATCATTTTAAGTGCAGTCAAAGTGGAAGTACGTCTTTTTCAATTTGCCTATGCTAAGCAATCTCTGATTTTCGCTAACAACTGATTAAGAATATCTTCTTGACATTCCCCATTGTTTGTTTGTTTGTTTTTTTTAAGAAAAAAATGAAATGAAAGGCTATAAAAATTAAAGAAGCCCAGGTATCTTTAATCCGGGGACTTAATACGGTACATGTACCGACCAAGTGTTCTTTGAAGCTTTTGATTAGGGGCGAATAAATAAGTGTGCTTTTAGAGCTTTAAATTGATTATTATGTTTACACTTTCATAAAAGGTTAATCTCAAGTTGGTTCCACATGTGATGTGACGCTGCCGAGTTTATCCTTTAACTTTGTCCAATATGCATAAGCAGGTAAAATTCACAAATGAAACCCTAATTTACTAAATCTCTGCTCATGAGCCACCATTTTCGGTAGTCCTAGCATTCGTAATTGACAACATGATCATTCAAATTTCATCATCATGGTCCGTTTAATTACAAAAATATCCATTGTTTAGTTACCCTTTAGAGACTCAAATATAAAATTTTGGGTGGATTCAAAAAAGTTTTAATCTACCCGTCAATCCAAAGTTTAAAATTAATCCACCTAATTAAATTCTGATTGAATTGAGTGGATTAATTTGGTCGAGTATATGATAAAAGTTAAAATCAATAATACAATTTTAAGGCCCGTTTGGATTTATGTTTTCAAATACTTTTACAGACTTTTTTTTTTGTCATCTTTCTCAAATTTTACTATTTATTTTTTCAAATATTTTCAAAAAACTTAAATTTTAAAATTCATAACTTTATCATTTTAAGTCAAAATGTGATTATTTTTTTTCTTCAAATTACATAAAATTTCGGGAGAAACAAAACAAAATCCATATTTTAAATTTTTTTTAATACATTTCAAGTTTTTACATTATTTCACCTTAAACAATACATTTTCACCAAATACACTTTTTCAAAACTCAAACCATATCAAACCTCTAAAATACCATATTCAAATGTATCTCCAAACGGATCCTGAATAATGAAATGTATAGAAAAAAAAAAAAACAAATTTATCAATATTTTTTGATATCAAGTTGACAAGATCAAATCCAATTCAATTTTTAAAAATTATAATAAAGCAAATACAAAAATAGATGATCAAAAGTACAAGTCTATGTGTCATAAGCTATAATAAAAACTTATTGATATATAGTTAAAGGACATTTAAAAATATAAGAAAAATTTGATTGGGTGTGTTAGATTTATGTCGGGTCACTAAATTAAAACCCGAACTCAGATTAAGCTTAAGATCGAGTTAAATTGATCAATCGTGTTATGGGTTTTTTGGTTCAACCAACCCAATTGTGACGTCAATCACAAATTTTCTTTCGTGAAGTCTGCTCATTTTTAAATTCCATACCCCTCAATCTCGTGACCAAAAAAGGCATCTACGTTGCGGGGAAAAAAAAAAGTCATATACATTAAACAACAACATATACATGGTGCCTGCCGGTGATACATCATGACACGCGCGTTACAATCAAATTGACTAGTCCCATTATTTTGTCTAAATAAATCAAATTATAGATCAAAAAGAAGGTTTGGAATGAACTAGAACAATAAATACAAAATAAATCCATGCTCTCAGAAAAGCTATCGACATTATACAATAAGCAAATTCCCTCTTTACATCGACGCCAAAAGTGCTCTCATTTCCTCTACGGATGGGATCGTCTCTGTGGGGTAAATCTTGGCTACCAGTTGAGCAAAACTCTCATATTTGTCCAAAAACTCCTTCTGTTAACAGTTCAAATATAGTGTTAACGAATTAAAAAAAAAAAAAAAAGAATACGTTCTCTGATTGCATGGCAACTTAAACTATAATCATTTCATAGTTCATATCTTGACAAAAAGTATGGACGTGTGAATTGAGGCTAGCTCAGTTGGTGTTTAGCGGACATGTGATTTGTTTTCAATAATCCGGGGGACTTTGAGTCCCATGGATTAGCAAAAAAAAATCACACAAAAAAAAATATCACCAAAAAAAAAAAAATAGTTATCTCCACGTGAACCAAAAATTTCGGGGTTGCTGCCCATTAGAAGCCAAACTGCATCACCCCCCCCCCCCCCCATAGGCCAGACTGTACAGGGCGGTGTCATGATTCGAAAGCACGGAGGACAACTTACCTTGCATTTATCCCATAAAGACGGCAAAAGTTCCTCTGATGTCATGTACTTCTGCAACTTCTTATACATCAGAGTGATGTTCTTATCAACCTATAACACGAGCAACCAAAATGTTACAATAAGATATGATTGAGAGATATTTCAGATACTTGGGGAAATACAAATACCAACAACTTACCCCAGTTAAACTGGCTTTCAACATCTTGCGAAGATCCATTTTCGACAATCCAAGCTGGAAAGGGATCTGAAATAGGTGAAGGAATAACCCAGGAATTTCAGCAAGTTGATCATTTGCAAATAAATTATATCCACATAAACAACACTGACAACAATGCATAAGTGTCCTGGCAACTCCTTTATTGGCGACTCCTTTATCAAAATCATAAAACAGCACCGACATGGGCCAACAGTAGAACACTTAAAATTTCAAAAGCCAATTGTACAATCGGACAATCCTTACAATAGAACAAAAAGTGCTTAAACAAGAAAAATAAAATGTCAAACAAATCTCGTTGAATATAAGTTCCAACTCTTCGAAGATGTAACTAACCTCTTCCGGTGTGATTGTGTACATTAAATCCTCTATTTTCCGAGCAAACTGGAAAAGTCGTTCAAATTGCTGCACATAGACAACTTGATGAGAATGTTTACGTTCAAACTACAATTTTGAAAGTGCATTATAAAGGGAAAAATTTACTAAATAAATAAACAAATAATGCTAACGCGTCCATCACTTTCAGAGAGATGAGCATTAAATTTTTTTTTTTTTTTTCAAATTTAAATAGAGATAAGAATTACAGTTGAACAGAGAACTTATTGTGGTATTGATCTTGTATCATCCAACTACTAAAACTGATGATTCTTTTCAATCATGTATACTCTGTAAAATAGAAATGTCTCAACAGCGCTTTATTAAAAATTTTCCATCTTTAGGAAGGCGTTGGTTAACCCGTTTGTTTTCATGTTCTACATTTTGCTGTAGTGTTATTCTCAGGTATACTTGTACTAGCATTTCTTTCTCTGGTTGAACAAAGTGAATATTCACCCCCATCCCAGACAAGGAAAAAAGGGATATAACAAAAACGGGTAAGAAAAAAAATCATCATAAAAACACAGTAGAAATAAAAAGAATAAAGGGATAAATGAATTACTGAATACTCACACTATAAATAATTGTGCTGATATGTCGAGTGCAAGCTTGTTCATAAGCTTCGCTTGCCTGATGATAGAATTTGGCCAAGGTAGGCACAACATTTGCTAGGTCATACAAACTGCATGCAACTGCTCTTATTCAGCAAGGGAATCCAAATAATAATATGATGTTCCATGAAAGTAAGAGAAACATAACAAACACACACACACACACACACACACACACACACACACACACACGTATATATACATATGTATAAGAAAAGAGTACCTATTCTGAAATGCTGCATAGTTCTCTAAAAGAATAATATCAGCATACTTGGGATCTGTTTGGGAAATTTTTTCCAAAGTCACAAACATTATGCTAACCTGTCAAAGAAAAGTCCAAATCATACAGGAAAAGTTTCAGTTGAAGTGGAACACCAGAAAGTGATAGTAAACATTGTCAATGGATTGATAACAAAAGTTCCATCCAGTTTTAGAGTCGTTAGGGACCTCAGTTAAATTGCCCACACACGACCAATATTAGAATTCATGGGATTCTATCAGCACACACTGGCTATGGCATTAAACATGTGAACATGTACATAAGCTCTAAATAGTCATTCCCCTCACCAATTACGTAAAAGAAGATATTCTAGAAGACAACTTATATTACATACTTAAAATGATACAATTGCCCCAATGCTGCTGTACTGCATGCCAGTTGCATTGAGAACAAGAACAACTATCTTAACTCAATATAGTTTTGTTCCAAAAACTAGCATCAAGCCCGAAAATAAATTAAAATAAAAATAAAAAGGAGAAGCGGCTTGAGGACTCACAAATTTTGTGTATGCTTGATCAACCAAATCCCTGGATTGTCCTTGAATGTACTGCTCCATCCGTGTCGCAAGGGTTGCAAATCTATGCAAAACAAATACAATATGAAACAAAGTATTTAACATGTAAACCTTACAGACACATGCAAATACTAGATATGATAAAAACGAGATTTAATTAAACAATGAAAAATAAAAAAAACAGGGCTAGCATGTAGTAAAATACTTAGCAAGGAATGGAACATGATATCACAAGCTGCAACAAACTAAATCTAACAGCCAACGATGCAAAATAACTTGGAGAAAACAACAGTGCCATAACTTCAAATCGTTTTCTCAATAGGAAGAAAGGCTAACAATTACTCAAAAACTAATTTACAGTTGTATTTAATATCATTTCATTCATTTGCACTAAAATGATCAGTATTTTGCAAGCAGTAAGCCCATCACCACTTGTGAACTGACTAGTCATGGGTCACGTTGATTCCATAAATAAGAAAACCTCGTAGAAGCCTGAGCATTTGAATTGAAACCATATTACCTTGGGATATAGGATAAGACGCCCACCTGGCGCACATTGCGCTCATTTCTTTCAATTTGGTGACAAGCTTCATCGACGAACTGTGGCATTGTTCATTAATCACATACGTTAAGGTCAAACTCTGAGCTTAAATTGCAGTGTATTATCTCAGTTTGAAGATAAAACTCACACGGCTGAACTGCACAGAAATTCTCGACTCCAGGTCCCCAAGCAACAAACGCACAAAACCTGCTGCATCAGCTTTCTGACCGGAGAGATAGCGCTCAGTAATCCCATGCATAGATATGCAGCGCAAAGGATCGATCTTATAAGCCCAGTCTACTACGGCATAAAAGTCTTCCTGAAATTCATACAAAGTGGGAACAACTGTTAAGTCAAAGTTAGGAACTTCATGTTAATTCAGATCCTAACCACCTAATAGTGCATATTAATACACAACAGTAACAAAAACCAATTGAAGAGATATGCCAATGTATTGCAGAGTCCATGAAGAACCTATTATATATGACGGGAACGAGATTTGTATGCTCAGCAATTTGAAATTTTAAGATTTCGGACAAACATTGGACACAGCTCTCAGATAAATAACTAAGACAAACGTAACAAAACCATGCATGACAAAGAACCCCATTTAACACTTTGGTTTTAAAGGGTTGCCATCCAAGCAAGAGACTTCAAGACTCTAGTCATTGAAAACAACGTATCAGCCAATGATCAATAAACTCTAGGAAAATATTCATGGGAACCTTTCTGTTGTCAACAATGATATCACAAGACAGAGTAAATGCAGTATCTTTGTGTCATCACCTGGATTCCATCAAGCAAATCCTGAAGAGATTCATTTAGTGCAGTGAGCTCTGCAGAACTTTTACCTACAAAAATGAAACAGCGTTCAAGATATCAAGGATTGAAAACTAGGTCTGGAAAAGTCTCTTTCCTGCTCATATAACAGGCAGAAATACATAAAAAAAAGTTAGTCTTAGGATCCAAGACAAATTACTAAAGTACAAAAAAAAAAAAAAAAGGAATGACATACCAGATTTTCCATCATCATCATCATCATCATCATCAATATCCATGATCCCCAAATCGTCATCGTTGGCATCATCATCATTGTTCCGAGACTTACTACCATTACCAACACCTCCTGGAGGTACAAGTGTAGGAACTTCGAAGCACATAAAGTGAGCAAAGAAGGAACTCTGCGGTAGAAGCCAAGAGAGAATAAATCGTCAAGTGAAGAAAAGATACCCCTTAGATTACAAATATTTGTATAAATAAAACGGTACCTCATCTACAAGGAGAGGGATAAATATTGTAAGCATTTTAGAATAAGCTTCAGAAACTGTAGAAGTGTCTGCGGCATTCACATTCTGAGACGACCCCGTGGAAGCTTCAAGCCACACAGTTGGATTTCTTGATGCTTTTGTACTAGCACGGAGCTCATTTGCAAATTCACGAGCCTGTAAATGCCAAACTATATCATCAGTCTTAAAGCTTAACTACCAATGATTTTTCTCCGGTAAAACAGACTCATCCTTTGATAGAGGTGTGGTACATTGTTTTCCCTAGATGTTACCTCCGTGACAGAACGAAATGTCACCATGAGACAATTAAAGTGATGCAGAATGGGTGCAGAGTATAGACATAGCAGAGGAAGGGCAGTTGATAAGAAGATACATCACATTAAGCAGAGATGCTGATTTTGCAGGATTTTTTCTTTTTTTTTTTTTTAAAGATATTAAATTACTAATATGGACCATGTTTAATGTACTCATAAGTAGCATCCAGATGATAGAATAGCAGATTATTTTCTGACCTCACGACGAAGAAGCAGATTAAGAGAGCTACAATATGCTTTCCTTAGTGAACCGAGGCAATTCTTATCAAGACTCTGCAAAAGCAGACACGAAAAATTCAGCAAAAGCAAGAAAAAAGTAGCAGTATACGATTTAGCAAAATGCATAACAAATGTGCGGCAATTAATCTTTTTTTTTTTTCCCCTCTATAATCACACTATGGTAAGCGACAAATCTAAAATTTGACCTTTAAATGCTGCAAAAGCCGAGCATACGTCCTGCATTTGTATCGCAAATCAGCATGATCAGGCCTTTTCAACTGCCCCCGCTGTAAACAGAGTGATTAACAAAAATTAAAAACTTTTAGTTTAAATATTAGGCTTTTAGTCAACACCGGAACTCCAGGAACTACCTGTGAGAAATAACTTTTGTCGCTTATCATGAAATCCACCAAACTAGCAAAGTAAGTTCGCAAGAACTCAGAAGCTCTTCTAACAAATGTAGTTTTTAATTTTCAAGTTCTGCTCGCTTTTCTTTGACCTGTGAGAGTACCAGTTACAACCAATACAGTAAATAGCTCATAAGGATACTATCCAAACAATGTAACCGAAGAGGGATGAGTGATAAAGAGAGAAAGAAAAATCATACAGCCCGAATGTTTGCATAGGCAGGATCCAATTGAGGTACTTCGAGACAACGTAGAGCGTTAGCTAACCATTCACAAGCTTCGACATTTTGAATCATGCGAGCCTCATCAAATGAACCTCCTGTCAAACACGCTGCATACTACAACCAATGAAATGTCATCAGCGAAAAACTAGGGCCCAACCATCTGTTCATTCTCAACAGTTTTCTGTGTATACAATGAAACTGCTAAATTCTATACCTCAGAAGGAACACGCAAGCGCTGGACAAGCTTATCAAGTTCCTCAATAAGTGCTTTATTATTTACAGATTGCATCTCCAGCTTGTTATTGCGAGTTTCTATCTGATTATTGAATCAGGGAAGTTAAAAGACAACTATTAAAGAAGCATAATACCTGGTTGACAGAACTGTCAGCCAGGCGGGGATCACCAAAGAAACACAATGTTAACGAATACATCTATAGATATTCCTACCGACTCAATGTCTTCTCTCATGTGTCTGAGTTTCACATTGAAGATGCCTAACCATTCATCCATGTCATCAACACAATTTGTAGCTGCCTCAAGCCCTGTTAATACCTGCAATACCAAAAAGTAGTAAGAAGGTGCATAAGTCAGACATACTTAGTAACTGACTTCTCTACAAACAGTTAAACTTTCCAGTTGGATCACAAAACAACTAGACATCCTATACCAAAATAAATAGGCAATAGCTGTATGGTAGACAATATGTAATTCCAGGGAAGTACGATAGTAACTCCAACGCATGTGGAAAAAAAAAAAAAAAAAAGCGGAAGAACTTGGTTAGACCTCTCTGCTTCTGTAGAGTCACATGCATCCTACCGGACTTTTATTGACTGTAACAGCTCTAGCCAGGTAATAGTAACATGTTCTAATCACATCAAAATTGGGAAATTATCCAAGAACGTAATATAATATAATTTCTAGGCAAAGAAAAATTACTGAACTGCCATGCACAAAAAAGAAGCTAGTGAATCACCTCATCAATCAAAGGCTCACTTTCTAAAATGGCATGCACATTTGCTGCTTCCAGAGCTAGAAGTTCTCTCTTCAACCTTTCAGAGAATGCCTCCGCTTCACCAATACCCATAACATAACTGCACAAAATGCCATGATAAAGATGTTAAAGAATTTGTGAGACAGTTCAACAAAAATCAGTTAAAGAAAATTGATTACTAGCTTTTTTTTTAAACATATATAACATAAATATAAATATATATATTTCCAACATGGCCGATGAACATCAAAAGACAAGAACAAATGACCAAGGGTCTGCGACAAATTTTTAAACGGTAGTCCATCAAACTCAAGTTAGTGACAGGCAGGCATCACCAGTCCTTTTCTAACACAAAGATAGAGTATTACTAAATAACCTATATCTAAAGAAAAAATGCAATTACACAATCTAATTCTAACCTAAACCTGCAGAATGTTAAAGCTTTTCCATGTCGGACCCATACTTTTAATACACATTTCACATCTTACTGGCCACTACAAAGGAATTTCTCCAATCATTTTTTGCTGGGACTCCACTTTACTTTTGCATATTAGACCACCTACAAAATTCGCAATCTACAATAATAGACGTAATTTGTTTTGCCAGAACAAAAAACAGCAAAGTATACGTACGTGCCCAAAAGAGCCTCCATGTCCTCTTCCTCGGCTTGAGACACAAGATCTTTCTCTACAGTCACTTTCAAGTCACTTTCAGTCACTGTTGCAGTAACTGGGCCATCTTGTACACTCCTTTGAGTAGTACTCACTGTTGGTTTATTTTCCTATATCAGATGTAAATAAAAAAAGTTAGAACCACAACAACTCTAAGCTGCAAACTCCATATTAACCTTATAAATAGATGTTACTAGACAATTACATTTAAAATGGTAACTTCTGAGAATTAGCTAGCTGCAAGTGACCAGATAAAGCAGAGCCTAAATTTGTTTGGCTTCATCAAACGTCAAGATAGAAATACTAATCACCAGGTGTTAAGAACCAGAAGTCAACCAATCATAGAAGCCAAAATGGAAAAATAAAAGTTTATCAGTTACCTTAGCCCAAAGAGCCATCTCCACAACATCTATACCGACAACTTTGGGAAGACGCCCTAATACATCTTTGCATATGTTTAAAATGCATAACAGAAGGCGGTTCCTATAGCAAATATTGAAAATATATTTAGGCAAAGGGTAATACCAGAAGAAAAAAAAAAAGGGGCACCTTTTAGCATGTGTTTACCCAGTAATATTACCTGTCATCAATATTGCGCATGGTCCACTGAGGTGGCGCAACACTCTGGCTTCTAAGGTTATCAAATCCCTAACAAGAGATTCAATCAGAACCCGAAGAGAAAGGAACATAGATTGTCAGGTTAGCACTTGTGTTAAATCATCAGAACTTAGCACTTGTGTTAAATCATCAGAACACAAATGATACATAGCCTCTCCGTAACACACGAGCAGTCGAGACTTACCAGTGTAAAAGTACACCCCGTGGGGTCATTTGCAATAACCTCCACCTTTGAAAGATGTTTTAGCTTGTACAACTTTGCAGGCTGCAAGCGAAATAAAATTTCAAACTTAAGAGTAACAAAGTTATAAAATTGAGTGCAACCTCATAAAAAAGCAATGAAAAAATATATATATTCGAGGAAGAGGCCTATTCATTTGTCAATATATCAGTTTCCTTCTTCTCTTTCTGCGTGTGAGAATACAAGTCAAAAAAGCTCCGTCGTCGATTAAATTCTCTACTTTTAGAGTAACTAAGTACATGCACGTTAATTCTACTAAAGACATCCTGGTAGTCCAGAACTAAGTGAAAACCAGCATTACGCAGCCCATAAACACTTGGGGGGTTGAAAAGCTTGAAGAATTCCTTTAAAAAACAAAGCAAAATTTACCTCAAGAACTCCACCAGTAGAATATTTTAGGACTCGAAGAAAAGCTTTAGTCCGCGGACCTTTTGACTTTGCTGCACAAACCACACAATTAGTTATGCAGATGTAACAGATTTTACCAAAACCTCTAAGCGAAGTCCCCAATGTCCCACCTTATGATTGTGTGCAACAAGGCATACACAAACCCATTGGTAGAACTTGTCGACACTTAACAAAAGGAGGTCTCAAGACAAAATTACTAGAGATAGCACCGCAATAATACAAGCCCGACGCTTCCAGGCATTACAAGTAACTACATTAATCAAGCACCCAGAAAACATGATTCACACTTCCATTAATGTGGAATTTTCCGAGAATGATAAAACACTTTATCATCCACCCACCCATCTCGTAATTTTCACTGAAATCCCAACCACAATGCATCTAATCCTTCAACAGATTGTAAGAACTAAAAAAACCCAAATTTTACGAAGCTAAAAAAGCAAGTGCGAAACAGATATGGCTAGTTCAACTATAGCTTCCATCTAGGTTTAGCAATACCGTCAATTCCGAATCCCAGGTTTTCGTATTCACTAGCGATGAATCGAAAAATTACACAGAGAGAGAGAGAGAGAATTGCGTACTGGAAAGAGCAAGAACCCTAGGTTTAGCCATGTGACGGCCGAGCTTGCCGGATTTGCCCCAAACACCTCGACCCTTGACGACGCGAATCGACATGACGATCTTCTGCTTGGTGCCCTCAATTGCGGCCTCGCATGCTCGCCTGAGCTCCTCGTCGTCTGCGCTCGATTTCGCCATTGTCGGTGCTCCACTGCGTAGATCTCAACTGAGTTTCTCTCTCCTCTCTCTCTCTGGAAATTTTCTGGCGATGAATAAAGCTTATACAACAAGTAAGAAAATGGAGAGAGGAAATGTCAAAAGGATCAAAACCAACGAGTAAAAAGAATTATGACCGTTTCGTACTTGTTAGGCTAGCGTCCCAATTACGCCGGGTTATTTATTTATTTATTTTTATTTTTTATTTTTATTTTTTTACACTTGAGCACCAAGAAAATAGTGATTATTCTACCTCATTTTCAAAAAAAAAAAAAAAGAAATTAATAGATTTCCCTAAAAAAAAAAAAAAAAGAAAGAAATTAATAAATAAATGGATAAACAACTTGCTCATGAGTTTGAGTTGAATTTTAAGTTTCAATAGTAAATTTTTTTGAATTTTTAGAAAAGATAAAAAACTTTTTGGGAAAAAGACAAAAACTTTTTGGGAAAAAAACAAAAAAAAAAAGTTTGAAAATTATGGTTTGAGCTTGTAAACCAAACAAGCACGTATAAAAGCTATGCGGCCGCCGGCTAGTGATTAAAATTAAAAATTGGGCTCTTAGCAGATAAATAGATAATTTTTACATAAAAATATAGATAATTTTTTCGTAAAAAAAATAAGTTGGTAAATCACTTGTGGGGGTAAAAGCTACACGAAATTAAATTACCAAATTCCACTTCAAAAAAAATTTAGAACTACCAAATTTTAAAAATAGAATACGAACTTCATTGTTATTTTTTTTTTTTAAGATAACGTTATTTGTGATTATTTTTTAGTTATTTTTCCTTTTATGGCTAGTTTGTATCATGTCGGACTGGAGCTATTATTATTTTTTCTTATTTTTAATAAAATGTTGGAGATAGATAAATAATGAGGATGTTAAGAAAGTGTCAACCTAACTGCGATGTCCTAATACATCTACTAATTTTTGTCCCCTCAAGAATCCTTATTAAAAAAAATCCTTCAAACATAAGTAGCTGAATTAAAAAACAAATTGCTCTTAGCTTCAAAACAAATATTGCTCTTATCATCAAAACTAATATTGCTCTTTATATTGTCTTTAGTTTTTGACCTTTTTCTAAGGAAAGTTTTGATCCTTTTTTAAGCGCCATGTAATTTTATCACCAAAAAAAAAAAAAAAAAAGCGCCAAGTAATAAATAGCGTTCTTAGCTAAAGAAATTGGGGTTAAAAAAAATTTGGGCTTTGGAAATAATTATCCCAAGATGAGTTTTCTCTTCAAAAAAAAAAAAAAAAAACAGAACGAGAGAGAGAGAGAGAGTCCGTCCAAAGAAGATGTATGGATAGATTGGACTTGGACAGAAGGGTGTGAAAGGTTTTTGGTTGTTCGTTGGCAGTTGTCTATTCCAATACTTTTCAATTCCAACCGATTGATCGACTGACAATCATAGATTTAATCATCAATAATTTTGTTTAGAATGATTTTCTCATCAATCATTAATTCCGAAATTTTTAACGAATAGGATTAAAACGACAAATTCCACCGAGAGGATTTCTTTATCTTTGCTCTGTAAAAAAATAAAATAAAATAAAACAAACAAAAATTTCTGATTTAAAGGATCGGTTAAAAAAATTCTCAAAAAAAAAAGTAAAAAAGAAAAAAGAAAGAA
Organism: Ficus erecta; assembly: GCA_008635985.1. Taxonomy (NCBI): domain Eukaryota; kingdom Viridiplantae; phylum Streptophyta; class Magnoliopsida; order Rosales; family Moraceae; genus Ficus; species Ficus erecta. The sequence continues at coordinate 189,135 of BKCH01000654.1, read as the reverse complement.
GAAAGAGGGGGTGGAGGGTTGTCGGTAAAATTTTCATCACAAACACAAGCAACATCCCGTTTGTGACTCGACGGCAAGTAGATCTTTTACCACAAGCAACATGTCGTTTTCCAATGAGCTGTAAACTATGAGAAACGACAACACCGTTTTATGAGAAACGACATATAGCTGCCATATTCATTCTTCAGATCTTCATCTTTCTGGAACTGCCGTTTCAAACTGGGAATTTTGTTTTTTTTCAATTTAAACCTTCGTCCTTTATCTCCTTGAAATAATCTTTAACATAAAGTCTAAACACGAATGCTGAAACGATAGATTAATCCAGTGGCATTTCCATATTAGCCTACGGACAAGGCAGTTGTTTAAGTTTTCATTATAAAATTTCACATAAGATGGCTGTCGTTTGTGGGACTTCCATGACATAGTCAACATAACTTCCATGACGTCACTTTAAGTCTTAAACGACAATAAACTTGAAAAGTGAACGCACATGTCGTTTTCGAACGAGGAGAAACTTCAACGTTCAAATTACAAGTTGTTTATTGCGTACACGACAGTAAACTTGATACCACGAGCAAAATGTCGTTTATTATAATTAGAATAGTGCTATTTATAAACGACATGTCGCCTCATGACTTGAAGAGTATCCTTCTTTAAACTATCAACAGCCACTCGTTTTTTTTTACTTGATGATAACCTACTTTTAATGCCATAAAATATAATTCAAAGTCGTTTTCTTCAACTAACAAACAACTAAGGATTAAAGAACTATCAACACGGTTTATTGACTAAACGACATATAAAGGAAAAACGTCATTTTCCCCTCATTAAATTTCCAGTTAGATTATAGATTTAAATTTAAACAGCAAATTCAAATTTTTGAAAAAAAAAAAAAGGTTAGAAAAAATGAATTTAAAACGAAATACCAAACATGAGCTAAGAATTCTAAGAATTGCTTTGTTTGACAAGAGATGTGGAAAAAGAAAAATAAATTAGGAGTAAAATAGTAAGGAAAACATATCATTTTAAACAAGATTTATGAAATTTAACAGATTTTACGAAAAGAAAACTATATTATTTAGCAATTTTTAATTGTCATTCTATGTTTTTTTTTTAATAATATCATTTCGACTTAAAATAAAAAAGTTATGAACTTTTAAAATTTGAGTTTTTTTGAAAATGAAAAATAGAGAGTTGGACATGCGAATAGTGAAATTGGTTTACTTTTGGAGGAAAAAAAACACATTGAGAAAACTACAATTAGGGCGCGTTTACTAAACTGTTAAGGAATATTATGGGAAAGGTAATGGGATTGGAAAACAAAGTACTGGAATAGGAAGAATGATCATTGATTTCCTTTTTAGTGTTTACTTGCCTATTGGATGGTGTAAAGGGAAACAACTCTATTCTCTTTATAGTATTTACTTATCTTAGTAATGTAAATATTATTAATGTAATTATTAAAATATCCTTTTATATAATAGAAAAACATTAACACATGAAAACTTGTTAAGGGCATATTAGTAAATTTGATATGTATTTCTTTTGACAAGGAATCAATACTAAGGAGGATATAAGTATTGGCATTCCCCTTCTTCATCTCTATATTATGTGGGGACCACTAAAATCCCATTCCCCATTTTATAAGTAAACATATGATTAAGTGAGAAAGTAAATAAATACTCATTTTCCCTTTTTCTTCAAAGAAAACATGCCCTTAGAGTGTAGGTTCCAAAAGAGTTCCTATATTCTTTTCTATCTTTTATTCTAGGGGAAAAAAAAATGGGGCACATGTTGTGGACTTGTGGTATAGAACCCACATAGAAGGCTTGCTGCCCAATTGAAAGAAACAATGGAAATATAAACTGTTTTCATTGGAAAATAATTTCAAAGGCAAAAATTATAGTTTAATATAATCTATCCACTGTAAAAGCATATTCTTTTCTAGTTGTAAGCATAATTTAATAATAATTTCATATTTAAATTTATTATAAAAATAAAGAGTTCGAATTTCATATTCTCAAATAAAAATAAATAAAAATAAAAACCGATCCTTTAATAGAGCGAACTTTTTTTTTTCATTAAAAAAAAAAACTTTTTAGTTATTAGATTAACTATTTAACCGTTTGAATTATAAATGAGCACATTAAACATTTGTACAGTACAATACAAACTTGCTCCTAATCACAATCGAAGGATTAAAACTATAATTTCTTCATATTAGTGTAAATTAGATCTCATCGCAAACATTTCCTTCAAAAACTAACCAAAAAAATATAATCATTTTAGATTTTTGTCCATTTTTAAATTTCTTGCTCAATGAATTGATCAAACGACTTGTATATCTTCTCCACAGGCTACGTAGCCTAAATAGTCACCAAACACTACAAGAAATTTAATAAAAGATTTCTGTTCTAGTGATAAAATTGCAAAAACATCCTTACCAAAAGTACAATAAAACTGGAATTCCGATTATATTTTTCTATTGAAGAAAAAATAATAATACCAAATAAGAAGGAAAAATAACATATTTGAACAATTCCTTGGTTACCCTGGAATGGTCCTAGACTGATTAGGAAACCTAAGCTGCAGCTTCACATGGTAAGTGGCATCAACATCCGACGACTCATTTGAGCTCGTCGTTTGAGCAAAAACAGCAACTCCACGTGCAAAAGCAAAAGAGCCTGTTCCACCCATCACAGTGAGTTCCTCGGTGTCTTTGTGACCAATATGTTTGGCCTGAATACTTAGGCTACCAGAATACTCTGGCGTGTCAAAGCTAAGATACAAGATATTGAAGTCCGAGTGCGCGAAGTGCTCCACCGGGATTATGAATCCCTGCGCTTTGCCTACGATCCGCGACGTGTTCTCAGGCCCCTCTGTCACCGTCCGGTGGAAGACGAGAGCTCCAGCATCCGACGGCTGTGCCGCAACGGGCTGCACGGTGCTGTAGGTGTTGCCAATATGTGGCTGCTGGATGTACAAGGACAAGGCCAGCCAAGGGCGGATTTGTGTGGTTGCTTGATAGCATGTTGTGGCCGGGTGTCGGTGAAAACAAAGCCAAGAGAACTACTACCAATATGGCCAACAAGACTGAGGTACAGAAAATGATCCTAGCCAACATACTTGCAGAGAATGTTATCAGGGCTTAATTTTCGTACGTTTCTTTAAAGAAAAACCATCTAAATGAGTTTCGGACTTTATCATAATTTGGCCACCTAATCCACTATTTGAGACTCCTTAACTAACCCAATTAGAACCATTTTCTGAGTGCTTAACTGGACCAGAGTTGGTGATTGGGGAGTTATTAAAAGAGGAGACACATTTTTTTAATTAATTGTTCAAAGCTGATCAGGTGATGAAATGAGAAGAAGAAAACTGCCTATGGTTCCTGCTTCTCGTACTAACTCCACTGTACCATCAAATTAAGAGCCTATTTGGTTCACAAGTTTGAGTTAAGATTTTTAAGTTTAGTTTGAGTTAAGATTTTTAAGTTTAAATAGTAAATTTTTTTGAATTTTTAGAAAAGACAAACAACTTTTTGGGAAAAAAGACAAAAAACATTATTGAAAAAGTACAGTTTAGTTTAAACAGAGCTTTTTTGCCAAACAAGGCCTGAGTATTTGGTAAAAAGTTTGAGTTGTAAAGTTTAAGTTGAGTTGAGTTTGGTGAAAAAGTTTAACTTGAGTTAGGACCCTGTTTTGATGTAAAAAATTTGAGTCAATAATTTTAAATTAAATTTAACATTCCATTGTAGGTTTCTGATCAGAAAAATGAAAAAATTAAAATAAACTAAAATAAAAATACACATCAACAACATACGTCAAAACATTTTTACAATATTTCTTACATAGCCATAAAATACAACAACAATAATTACATAATTGCTAACTAAAAGTGCTAATAAAAAAACATCATAATTACAATCCTAATCTGGTTTAAATAGATTAAACTGACATTAATTTCAAGTGGATTTAAAAATTAAATTAAAGACCTTTTTTTTTTTTTTTCTTTTGTAAGATAGTTAATCAATTTTCTTAAATAGTCAATGATTGTGATTATTTGGAGATTCTACAATGAGATAAGAATTTTCACCATATTAATAGAGTAATATCCAAATTCCAACAGATGATAACGAATATGATATATCAAATTAAAATTATAACATAGAATAAATGATAATAATAATAATAATAAAATTAAACCTTCTTTCTCTCTCTCTCTTTCTCTTCACTTTCTCTCTCTGACCTTTCATTTCTCTTCATTTACCTCGCTCCCTCTCTCTCTTGTTTCTCTCTCTTTCTCCTCTTTCTCTCTCTTGTACCCCCAACCTCGTCTTCACCATCTCAGCCACGGCCACTACTTCTCCGGCGAGCCCCCCTGGCGAACCACCACCACGAGACCCCCCGGCGGCCACCGACCATCCAAACCCGCCTCCAACCACGAGAGACCATCTACGAGCACAAGTAGAAGAAGGAGACCATCTTCGACATCGCCGACGGTCACGGGGTGTCGTGTGGACGACGCCGGAGCTCGGTGGAGAGAAACAAACAAACGGAGGAGAGAGAGAGAGCTGTGGTGAACAGTAAACCCAAATCCATTTGGGTTTACTGTATAACGGGTGAAATGGAGGTTCAAGCTGAACCAAAGCACCAAACTCCTTCAGCTGGGATTGAACTTGAAAATCCCAGTTTGAACCGGAGGTCCAAACGGGACCTAAGTGCAGCGTCTGGAACTAGCACCACTTTTCCAAGTAGTACTACTCAATATGTCGTTCTTTTCTTACCAAGTTAAAATAGATGCCAATGGGAATTTTGAAAACGACAGTACTGAAAAAAAGAGAAAAAAGACTTGCAGCAACCTCAAACTACGCCGTGGATTGGAAAACGACAACAGTTAAAACGACAAAACTAGTGAAAACTATTGAAATTGTAAAAGAAAAGGTAAGAAAACGACAATAACCCTCTATAACGTCATTGATATGAGAAACGACAAGGAGTCCGTCCTTGAAACCAAAAATAAAAACAGCCTGAAAAACGACAACAATGAGGGCATGGGAAGAATGGAAAGGAATCCAAATATATTGTTTCGTTGGTTCTAAGATCAAGAAATTCAGTACTACTATTACTATTATACTGGAAGTACATTTTATTAAAAAGAGACTTACATTAAACTCTTAACTTTTATATTTAGAGGGATATAATTAGACAAAGGACATAAATGAGATGTTAAGAATACTACTACAGCCTCCGATAATTGTTGCTAGTATAAAGTAGTAGTTTATCCACGAGTAGGTTGCTATTGGCTAGTAGAATAGTTGGTTACAGATTATATGATGCCAAGTTCCTTTTAATACCTTAATGAAAGGATCATTAACCCTCTAACAGAATTAGTTGTTATACTGTTTCTCTCTCTTCTCTAGTTTCTTAATATGAGACGACCATGACCAACTCTGTACAAAGATATTGATTGAGAGCGCAAGTAAAGATTTTGGGTTCGATTTAAAAATAAATAAAAATTGAAGCACACTGCACACACAAGATTTAGAGTGGTTCACTCTCAGTGTGAGAGTTACATCCACTTTATGCTGGAGCATTATTTCACTACTATCAAAAGAAAAATACATGTTACAATTCATTCTCTCAATCTCTGATTTTTCTCGCGAGAATTCTCGACTTTTTTCTCTCCCTCCCTCTTTTGGGTAGAACACAAAAACTAATTTGATCTCGACACAGAGGCAGCTTGATGACGTTCCGTGGCACCAAAAAATGAAAATAAAAAAAGCTTCTTGTTTTTTTTTTTTTTTTTTTTTTTTTTTTTGCACGCGTGCTTGTGGAATTGACGTCCTTTTGCCCTCCCTCGACCAGCCATTCCCCGTTTCAAAAAGATATAACAAACTCACTCCGTTCTATTAAGGCTTTTTACACATTCAAAATCCAATGAACATGCCCAAATTCATTCTGAACGAGGAAATTAGCACAACCACCCGGTTGCTCGAAATACAGCCATATCAAACCCACAAGCACCTCCAGGCATGAGAAAAACGATGTGCTTCTCAATGAACCACGGCAACATCTGAACAGGAAATATGAACTGCTTCAATCAAACTATCATTTTTTTTTTCAGGGGCAAGCATATTAACATCTTGATTCTGATTCTTATTCATAGAATTAAAACACATCTTAACCATAAACCTGAAAAGGCTGAGAGGCGAATTATGATTACCTATTTCCCGGTAGCACAATAAGCCATCATAAGTACCCATCCCATCTCTCTCTCTCTCTCTCTCTTCTTATTCTTTTTTTTTTTGGTGTCCTTCTTCTTCCAGCTCTTCTACGAAGAGTGCGAACTCAAATTTGATAGAACCCACACAAGCAACGTCAAACTAAAAAATAAGAGCATAACATTGTAGGAAACAACTAATGAAAAAAGGGAAACGAACTGAAAATAAGTAGTTAATCCGACAACCATGAAAGCTTATTCCTCAACAACAATCCAATAGCACAAACAAAAATAAAAGGAAGACGGTGCGGGTAATCTAAAGAAAGCAAAGAGGACCACTAGTTTTTTTTTTAATCTAATTATTTTTTTGAAGAATAAACAATAGAGAACAAATAACTGGAGAAATGTTGCTCTAGCTAAGGAGGTCTAACATAACATTCCTGATAAGAACGGCAGTGGTAACCTGAAAACAGACGAGGATCCAACGGAATTTAACCATACGGCACAAACTGGAATCTGATATCACAACAGCTTCGCATAACTACCACAAAAACAGAAAGAGGAAGAAAAATCATACAGCAACTGATAGAAAAATCAACTTATATTGTGCAGCACACCAAAAGACCAAGCATCCTAGAACCGTGGAATATTACATTAACCCCATTCGATGAGAAACGCAGCCCAAAATGGAACATACCCCTTGGAGGCTTCAGAAAGTTGCAGCCTTCTCTGTATCCTAGGTGGTTGGGAAAAAGCTGTCATCCTTCCACTAGGTAAGAGGCTCGAGGGCTATACGAGGGAAGAGAGTTCCAGTCAAAACAGCCAACAACATTCAGTCTATCCTTTTCCAGCATCAAAAAGGCTGCAACCAACCTCATAATGCAGCCTGACAGTGGAACGAGAATCAAATAGGAGCTATTGTCGGTTGACCAAGCAAACCCCCAATTTGGCCGATGATTGCAATTATGGAAACCCTAAACGCAGTCTGGAGATTCAGATAAACAAACGACATGCAGACGCGATTCAATTATTGGGGAAAGCTCAAAGTAAAGTGAAAACCATCCTCCTGACATCTCAAAAGCCAAAAGAGTAGAACCACAAAAAAGCAGGTTGAACACCGTACAATACTGGCTACTTGGTGGAACACATTAGAAGCCTAAAAGTTTAGAAAATCCGACGTCCTTAGTGATTTAAGACCATGAAGACGCCAATAGAAAAAGCACTCGGCACTTGAGACAGAAGTACTCAATATTTCTAAGGACAGAATTGCATCATAACCGTCCTCTAACCTCATAAAAGATTGTTCTGAAATCCCATAAAACTGGAAATTAACTTTCTTTAAAACACAGAGCACAAAGAAAATAACCTGTAATACAAATCCCTTCATCATAAAAGCTTGTATTCCATGCAAAACCAATGGATGCGGCCTGAAAATCATAAGATAGCAACATCTGAACAATACTTCGCTTCTTATTCAAAAGAGTTCCATAACTTCGAAGCATCAGTCGAAAAATCTAAACCAACTAGAGCATAAACCTTTATTGACGTAGAAAGAATCTGTAGCAAAGAACACAAGCTTAACTTGAACAGCCTAGCAAAAGCTGATGTGGCATCCTATGTTACCTTTAAAAAAGTTATAAAAACAAAAATAAAAACGCTTTCCACACTCCTAATTAAAATACCTTATGGATTCTAACATCAGAAAACAAAGCAGAGCCACAGTAATCGGCCACAAACAAAATCCAAATATAACCTGCAATGATGACTATCAAAAACATTTTGATGTGCCAAAGTGAGTTTCTAAAGAAAGATGGTGAAGAAAATGGCTAACAATTAACCATTAGAAAAACACAACCCGAACCACAGAGAACCCAATAGTCCCAAGCCCTGATTAAAAACAAAAACAAAAAACAAAAACAAAATTGATGTAAAAAGAAAGTAATTAAGTAAAAGATGATCTTTATTGAAAAGAAATAAGAAAAAAAAGATGTACTCCACAAAACCACAGCAATGAGATGCTCAGTTTGAGTAGGTCCGAGACACCATCCTTGTTTGTCAAGAGTTGCAATAGCAGGCACAACTACAATCGGTATATCACCATACAACAACAGTAAACTCAAAGCTAAAATGCCCTGAAAAATGAGTGAAAATGCTGACCCCAATGTGATGCAACCGTACGTATTGCAACACCCTCCAATTTCCAAGGTTTCTCTTTTAATTGATTGATCCCACATATGCAGCCTGAAAATTTAGCACGACCTAACAAGGTAACACCTTCAAGCCTAAAGTAGCCTCCATTGAATGGGGAAAAGGAAATATGACAAAGGAATGATGAACAGTAGAAGTGGGGAAAAACAAACAGAACTTTAGCTAGATATATCACATAGTAGCTTGCAATAATTACCAGGAAAAAAGATGGAAAGAAAATTAACGTGTAAGAGCACTGGTAAAAAGAATGAGCACTTTGCTCCCCTTCTGATGGCAGACCTATTAAATGAAAATGAAACCAATCCAAGGGCTTCAAATGTGACTATGTCCCAGTGAATGAAAAACGGAGACCGAAATGGCAAATCCCTAACCGTTAGAGAGGGCAGTCAATCAAATTCTCATAAAACCAGTATCAAAATTCTGTTGATCAAAATTCGAATCAGTGGCAAGAGTCTAGAGAAAAAGAAGTAAACAAAACCCAAATAATACAGAGTCCACGAGGAACGGTAGGGATCTGGCATAATATACCACGAAACACTCAGTAAGAGTCAGTTGTCTAGCCAAACCCCATATCGTAAATGCTTGTGATCACAGAACCCTGCAGCCTGAGGATTAAGATTAACAAATCACTTGCCGAGAAAAAGACAACATTCCACAAAATGATTCCAGAAAAAGAAAGTCAAAGTTGGGTGTAAAACCGTAACCCTGCTACAGCAACACAAAGCCAACACAGTAGAACCTCATAAAAGCAGCCAAGAACTTAAGTAAACTGAACACCTGAACACCAGAAATGCTCTCTCATTATAAGCATACGACACCCCTTAAAATTCCAGACAAAACCAACACCCTTGGTAACTTGAAGACATGTAAATTAACACAAATCGAAGAAGATGGCATAATAGAAAGTTACGCTTCTTTTTTTTTTGCTACAACGTCCTCCAACTTCAAAATCTTGCTTGGAAGCCCCAAAGCCTGTAAATTAAGTAACATCCATCAAAGTATCAACACTTTTGAGCTTCGACTAAAGACACAAACACAAATAATCCAAATAAACTCGAAGAAAAGATAGGTTGAAGTTATCTGACTAAAAGACACAAAACACGATAACCCAAATAGACTTGAAAAACAGATAGGTCGAAGTTTTAATACTATTCAATCCCAAGGCTTTGTACTCCTAGTGAATCCACATGAAGCAACCTGGAAATCCAGAAAACATCTTCCAATAAATGCACTCAAAAACAACGTACAAAACTTGCAAAAAGACATGTCAAACTCCTTTCTTAGACATACAACAGTTTTAATCCATTTAAAATACCTAAAACAAGGCTGAAAAAGAACAAAATAAATATTTAAAGAATTTGGAAGTAAAAACATCTTTTTCTAGCACAACGGAAGAAAGAACAGAGAAGAATAATTCTCCTCAAAGAACTACAATGATGTCTGGACAGGAAAGATACCAAGTATCAAGCATCACATCTAAACATTGGGGAACTCACACCTTAAACAACAAGAACTCCCAGGTCCGGTATGTCACTAGAACTATAGCAACACTGTCCAATTGCCACAAGGCTTCTCCTTTAATCAATCTAACTCACATAAGCATCCTGAAATTTTTGAGCCAAAAAAAAAAAAAAAAAAGCATCCTAAAAATTAAAATATAAACACTGCTTCTTTAAAAGCTCAATAGCAATCCATTAAATAAGAAAAATTATGACCAAGAAAACATCTTGAAAATAAAGATGTAACCTGTCATTCTTAAAAGCCAAGGACACGATAACAAACCCTAAATACAACATCCTCAACTTGAAAAGTTGTGACACCTTGCTATGCAATTTCAAAGCAAAAGTAAAGGAGAGAAGTCTGAGGAAGCACAAAAAGATACAACTGAACTGAAACACAGTCCTACGGCGAACACTGATCCATTTTTAGCAGTGAAAGCACCATCAAGTCGAACAGTGAACTTCCATGGAATTCATTGAAACACTGGCTGAATGATCCATTATAGCAGAACTTCCCACCAAGCAGAGGCTCCTCACATGAACAACATAGAAGACCCCAATAAGCTACCGAAACATACCAAAATACGTCAATACCACCAATATTTATGAAGACTTCAATACAAAGAGGCTTAATAACCTAGTGAAGCATAGTACTTCCATACACATCCCACATAGTTAAAAGCAGGAACAAGTGAAACATAGGTTGAGAGAGGAGGCTCGTTCACATGAATCCCATAGAAGACGCTCTGGTCTCAATCATATCAAAACATGTCAAAACCACCTACATACAAAAACTTGTTACAAAAAAGTGATCTAAAGATAGCAAGAGGACAAATCTTTCCTGTAATAATTCAAAATGCAAACTGAGAGTCTATTAACAAAACATGGAGGCAAATGCACATTTCAAACTCTTTTCTGGAAATACGAGTGATTTATATCCATTTAAAACCCCACATAACAATGCTGAAAATCCAATAGCCCCCAAGCCTGATAGAAAGAACATCAAAATAGAAACTTAAAGAATGTAAACCATCAAAATAGAAACTTAAAGAATGTAAAAGGAAAGGAAAAGAAAATTTTTCTTCTTCTAATAGTGGAGACACAGAGGAGGAGAAAAAGATAATACTCTTCGAAGAACCACTGCAATGTATGTATAGGAAAGAGATGATGCTGTGCCCAAGTAGGTTTGACATACAATCCTTTGTGAGAATCGCAGTATAACTGCCTAAATCAGTAACTTGTCTTCAAGCCGTGTTGAAAGAACACATGCACAATTAGCCAATAAAAGGACTTTTTTTTTTTTTTTTTAAACAATGGAGAAAGAGAGTGGAGAAGAAAAGATATACTCCTCAACAAACCACAGCAACGTCTGAATAGGAAACATGCTCTCCTTAAGTAGGTCTGACATACAATCCCTTGCAAGAATGGAAGTAATCAAGTCTTGGACACATAGATTAGCCATACTAATCGCTAAAACCACTGGGAAAGTTAAACTGGAAACAACTATGATTAAACCAGGATACCAGGTAACAATCTGAGCTGGTATAAAGCAAACCCATCACCACACCACTTTGACCATAACACCGTCCAATCACATCAAGGCTAGCAGCCTGAGAATTAAGACCTGACAACTTGAAAATCCAACCCAAAAAAAAAAAAATCTTCACCGAATACACGAGGAGGAAATGGTGAACGGTAACTCATAACTATAAAAAAAGCGACCAAGTGATTTTCAGCTATCAAACCAATTTTTAGGTAAAACCAATCCAAGAGCTTCAGACGTGCCTCGCATATCCAGCCAGCACCATAAAATCTTATAGTTACGAGAAAATAATGAAGCTTAAAATAAAATAAGCCTCAAGATGCAGTCATAATAATATAATTTGAAGCACTACAATAAAAAGGAAAGTGTCCATGCCAAACCCGTCCTCCAGCATCTTAAAGCCTCCGGCAAATCTTCAGAGAAACCTGATAGTTGAGAAGTTACGTGACCTAGATGCACTGGCACAAAAGCATACCAAGGAACACCAGAAGTTACGTGTAAGGCCAAAACCATCCTTTAACATTAATTAACTAGAACCACAGAAAAGCAGCCAAGGACTCCAACACCCTCCACGCCCAAAAAATTCTCAGGATACATGGTCCATATAAAACAAGCCAGAAATTCAAACAAAACTGACATGCTTAGTGACTAGGAAATAAATGGACAACATAATCTGAAAGAGATTTCGGGATAGAAGTTCTCATTCTTCTTCAAGAAGCAGTGTGCCATAACAACCCTCGAACCTCACCAAATCTTGTTCCCTGTCAAAGAAAAAGACAGCAAAAAATAAGGCCCAGTCGGGCCCTACCTTCGGCCGTCCAGTATCAAAACCAGTACTCACCCCTGGCACTCACACTGGATTGGTATTAATTACGAAACAAAATGCCAATAAAACCCAAATATAACGACTTCTTCCTGATTGCAATACCTCGACACATTAAAAAATCAGAAAAACAAAGCAACAATCGAGTCCGCCCCTAACCAAATCCAAACATAGCCTGCAACAAGAAAAATAGAACAATTTTCGGACATGCTTTAGATATCCAAGAGAAAGGAAGTAAAGAAAATGCTAAACATAAAACTTTGGCGAAAAAAAACAGACACAAGAAAATCTAAACCCGTGTCACCCCTGCAGTAAAAGAGAGAATACGATGACATAAGAATAACTCCGAACAACAGCAGAAGAAATTGAGCACGTCCACCTGTCTTCAAGATCCAAGACGATCCAAGACTAGCCACCCCCCAAAGATCTTGAAAATAGCAAAGCTAACATCAGAGCTTGCAACCTCTAGGGTCTTAAGGGGCTAACTCATAAAGAAAGCAGTTAAGAAGAAGAGAAGGAGCACGAGGTTAAAATCGGTCGACTGGGTCTCAAAACGTATGAAGCAGAACACCCTCCCCAGCATCACCAATGTCAATACCCCACGCGAATGATGCTTTATATGTAACAAGCCTAAAAAATTCAGACAAAACCGACATCCTTGGTTAATAAAAAAGGACCTGAAAAGCACAAACTGAAAGAGAGAGCAGAATACATCAAGAACTCTTCAAGTGTTGCGCCACAATGATACTCCCAACTTCACACCCCAGAGCTAGAAGTTAATCTACGTCCTTCTAAGCATGAGCTGCAACCACCAACTAGCACATGAAGAAAACCCATCAGCACTCCTTTTTTTTTTATTTATACCCTTATTTTTTTTTTAAAATGAGAAACTCAAATAAAATAATTTTATAACACCCTCCATTTGACACAGGGCTTCTCCTTTAAAATCAATCGAACCACATAAGCAACCAGAGAATGAAGATATAACCTGAAACTTTAGAAGCCAAGAGAACTAAATAACCTCCACTGAATGGGAAACTTCCATAGAAAGGGGAACGATGAAAACCAACTCAACAAATATAAGGAAGAAAAAAAAAAAAAAAGGATGATGCTTTCATATGCTGGACAACATAAAAAAGAACAGAAGAACCACATTAAGGACTCGAAAAGTTAAGTTGTTCACCACTGAAATGATTTCATATGCTGGAAAACAGAAATAAAGAATCCTGAAAATTTAAGACGATCTGATTTAAAAAAAAAATTAAAAAAAAAAAAGAACTGGGAAAAAAAACTGAAAAAGATAGAAAAATTTCCAATGTAATTTGTTCGTTCGGAAAACCCTATAAACCTGGAATCGAGTAAACATAATTTTTTTTTAAAGTATTGAGAGATAAATCCCTTCATTGCAAACGCTTGTCCTCCACGCAAAACCCATAACGCAGCCTGAAATCACATAAGACAGCATCTCAACAAAGCACCCACACCTTTAAAGCTGGCAACTTTCAACGACAAGAAAGAAAATCTTAAAACCATGTTCGTCACAATCTCATAATCCCAAATAAAACCTGATTCTTTATCGCGCAACACATCACAGATTCGAATACCAGATAAAGAAAAAGCAAAACCCTAATCGACCTCTAACAAAATCCAGATGAAACCTGCAACAAGGACGATAAAAATAATTCTAATGGGCAGAAGATCTCTTCGAGAAAGACGACAAATAAAACGGCTAAACAAATAATAAAAACATAAATAAATCTAAGGGAAGAAAGAAACAAATCCAAAGAACAGAGAGCCAGAACCGTAGCGGCCGGCTTTCAGAATTGATAAAAAAACCTGCGACTAGAACAAAACAGAACAATTTTAAAATGCTGACGATATAAACAGAGAAACCCAGCAATGAAAAAAAAAAAACAACAACAACAACAACAAATTAGAAGATGAAAAACAACAAATTGAAACCCAGGAGATCTACTTTCATGAAGGAATAGACGAAGAACTCCTAAAGAACAGATGACTCGGGCACAAAAAGTAATAAAAGAAAAAATTAGCGTAAAGTGGAACAAGAGGAGAACCCTGTGGTCGTGATTAAACAAAGTAGACAACCAAACCCACATAAGCAGCCTGATGAAAATTAGGATATAACCTGACATCTTTAAAAGCTAAGAACACATAACAATCCACTTAGAAGTAAAAAGTGACATAAACCGCTATTAAAGGAACGAGCATAATAGCATACCAAGGAACACTAGGTAGAAGTCGATTGACCAAACCTCAATATTGTAAAATGCTTAGTCATGGGACCCCCCAATTTCCACAAGACCACTCCTTCAATCGATTGAACCTACATAAGTAGCCTGAAAACTGAAGGTACAACTTGACATCTTTAAAAAGTAAGAACACTAACCAACCACTAAATCGGGGAAGAAAATAAGGACAAAGGAAAAAGCATGAAAAGTAAGGTGCATCTGACGTTTTCATGTAAGATGCACCTGACGTTCCTAAAGCTAAGAACACGAAAACCATCCACTAAACAAAGCATGCCCAACCCAAAAAAGATTGTTCTGCAACTTCAAAACAAGATTTAAGAGAAGCATGCATGAACAAGGAAAAAGATACAGACAAGTGACATATTGTAACACGTCAAACAAAAGATATTTTAGAAGTAAAAAGTGACATAAACTGCTATTAAAGACCGTGCAAAGCGCCTAATCAAACCCATCCTCCAGCGTCCGCCAGATAACTCAAAGTTAAGGTCAGTTGACTGCATATTCGTGTATGCAACCTGGAGATTCAGAGAAGCAGATCTCTTATGAAACAAAGACAAAGTCCAACACATGATTCCAGAAAGCAACAGCTCAAAAGGTAAATAAGTGCAAAATCCAAAACCTCCCTCAACCATCACAAAGAACAGAACAGGACAGCCACAAAAAGGAGCCAAAAACTTCGTCAGCTTCTTTCTCATGCTGGAAAACAATCATAAACAAAACTCGGACGGTCGAATTTGAAAGAAAAACTGGAAAACACAAACTTAAAAAGATGATAACGTAGAAGCACTCGTTTGTTCTAAGTAACTGGGCGACAATCATCCTCCAACCTCATTAAAGCTTTTGCCTTGGAAAAGCCATAAACCTGGAATCCAATTAACAAAATTTTCAAGCATTACACCTGTGCTCCACGCAAAACCCAAAAAAGATAAGAGCCTGAAAATCAAAAAAGATGATAACCTCTCAATGATAATCGACATCTCTAAAGCTTCTCATTAAAAGAGTCCAAATTTTCAATCACGAGTAACTAATCTCTGTAAAAGAAGCCAATTTTCATCCAACCACCAATTGATGAAAAAGAATTATCAATATAAACCCAAATAAAGCGTTTTTGACCTCTCTTGATTTAAACACCTCGCTGATTTAAACATCAGATAAACAAAGTCGCGCCCGAACAAAATCCAGATATAACCTGCAATAAGGACGATCAAAACAATTCTGATACGCAAAACATCTCTTCGACAAAAGCCAAATCATAAATCATGAGAAACAAACAAACAAATCGGAAGAACAGAGAATCAAAACCCTAGCCACCGGCTTTCATAATCCTCTGAAAATCTCGCAAACAGAGAGGGCTATAAAGGAGAAGAAAACAAATAATCCGAAGATCAGAAAGAACAAATCGAAACCCAGCAATTCGCCTTCAAGATCCAAAACGATTCCTGAAGAAATCGAATAAAAAACAACAGAATCAGGGAATTAGAAACCCTAGTTCTAATGCGATGAAAAAAAAAAAAAAAAAAAAAAAAAAAAAAAAAAAAAAAAGGCTCTGGGAAACAAAAACTGAAAACGATAGAAAAATAGGAGCACTTTTTTTCTAATATAATTTGTTCGTTCGGAAAACCCTATAAATCTGGAATCGAATAAACACCGTTTTTTTTTTTTTTTTTTTTAAGTATTACGCAGATAAATCCCTTCATTCCAAACGCTTGTCCTCCACGCAAAACCCATATAACGCAGAATAACATCTCAACAAAGCACCCACACCTTTAAAGCTGGCAACTTTCAACAACAAGAAGCAAATCTTAAAACCATGTTCGTCACAATCTCATATACATCACGGATTCGAACACCAGATAAGGAAAAGATAAAACCCTAATCGATCTCTAACAAAATCCTGACGCAACCTGCAACAAGGACGATGAAAATAAAATAATTCTGATGGGAAGAAGATCTCTTCGAGAAAGGAGACAACTAAAACGGCTCAACAATAATAAAACATAATAAATCTAAGGGAAGAGATGAACAAATCCGAAGAGCAGAGAATCAGAACCATAGCGGCCCGGCTTTCAGAATCGGTAAATAACCTGCGACAAGAACGATACAGACCAATTCTTAGATGCTGAAGATTATCATAAACAGAGAAACCCAGCAAATAAAAGAAACAATTAGAATATCAGAAAGAACATCCTTCAAGACCGTAGTAGACGATTCAAGAAGACTGATTCCAAGGTGGCCAAGAACTCCTAAATCCGAAGAACAGAGAATCAAAACCAGAATAATTCTAATATGTGCTCAAGATTTTAGAAACCCAGCAAAGAAAGAAAGAAAAATAATAATAATTAGAAGATGAAAAACAACAAATTGAAACCCAGAGAGATCTGTTTTCATGAAGACTGATTTCTAAGGGGAATCGGCGAAGAACTCCTAAAGAAAGGATGGCTCGAGCACAGAAAGTAATAAAAGGAAAAAAGTAGCGTAAACTGGAACAAGAGGAGACCCCTGTGGTCATATATTTATGACTCAAATTGCCTCCTTGTTTGACGCGGTCTACTAAGGCGGTTTATCTTACTCGGTTTCTTTCAAGTCGGTGCGTTTTAAGAACGCGGTTTTTTTTTTTTTTTTTTTCACAGAAAGTCTATTACTGTTATCATTGCTTGAGATCCACGCAATTAATTAATTAATGGATTAATTATTATTATTAAAATAATTAATTAATTAATTGATTAATTATTAGTAAAGTAATGTTTAAAACATAAATTTTAATATCAATTTTTTAAATACCCACTATTATATTTTCATTAATAAATACAATCAATTAATATAATAATACTTTTTAATATAATGATACTTTAAATATTTACTAATGAAAAATTGACAACTCATATATGTGTATATCACATATATGATTGATACTCAAAAATTTAGATAAAAATTAATATCCATTTTTTCTTATTATTATGGTTTTTTACGAAACATGAAAACTACATATTTCTTATTCGAGACAAGTTGTGCATGTCTAAACTGACGCTTGAGGTTAATTTTTTTAGCCGCAATTTTTTTTCTTATTTTAAAAGATTAACAATTAACCATTGCAAATCGAATCCCAAAAGATAAACAAGAAAAACTGAAATCCCCTCATGTTGAACTGAACCGTTACGTCATATAAGGAGACCAAAAATTCAGACAAAACGACATCATCGATGAGTAAAAATACATGAAAAACTCAAACCGAAGAGGATAGCGAAACAGAAGTTCCAAAACCTGTAATTCAAATATTGTTCATTAAAAAAAAAAAAAAAAAAAATCCAACCCTGAACACAATACAAAGCTCAAGAGGCTGAGAACAACGTTGGGAATTCATTCTGAAGGAGATGTACAATCATGTCAAGAACACATTAGCACACCCAAGTCTCTAATAACAAAACAAGGTAATATTTGAAAAACTATACAAATATCTCAAAGAACAGCAGCAACGTAAACAGGAAAGATACTCTGGCAACGTAGGTCCGACACACCATCCCTCGTAAGATCACAACAACAATTGCGTTTCATTCTTTTCGAATAGCAATAATATTAGCCACACTGAAAATAAGGGAACTTACACCTGAAACAAAAAAGAAAAAAGAAAAAAGAAAAAAAAAAAAAAAAAAACCACAACAACAACAATGATTAAACAAACTAGACAACCAAACCCACAAAAGCAGCCTGATGAATATTAAGATATAATCTGGCATCTTCAAAAGCTAAGAACAAAAATAATAATCCACTTAATAGGGAAAAAATTATGAGAGAAGGAACCAAAGTTAAAAAACTAAAATGTAACCTGAGATTTTTAAATGCCCTAAATACAGCATCCCAAGGGTTGAAAAGATCAAACAAAAAATTAAAGGAGAGAAGCAAGTACAAAACAGATACCAGACGCCTAATCACATGAACCGGATAGAGGGCTCCTATGAACTACTCGAGACATATCAAAATACGTCATACCACAATGCAGCACCGCTAGAGAAGAGAACTTTAATACAAAAAGTTATCAATGGAAAGCAATAGGACAAATTTCCTGTACTAACTTGAAAGACCTGTATGCTTCTGCCTAGCTCCCATCTTTAGACTGAGAGTAATCAACGTGACGTTTAAGGTATAAACACAGTAGCCCAAAAAAACTCAACAAAATACCAGGTCAAAGTTCCAGATTATTCAAACCCAAAGGCCTGTATACCAGGTGAAACCATTCAAGTGCGACCCCGGAAGTCCATGTAACATCTTCCAGCTACATAAACTCACAATAATCCACAAGACAATAGTTAACAGAACAACGAGGTAAATACGCTCTTTCTTTTCTCATATGGTAATTTGAGATGCCCCAAAACAAAACTGAAAATCCAATTACACACCCAAGCCTGAAATCAAAGCAGCAAAGTAGACATTTAAAGAATGTAAAAGTAAGGACTGTGTGTGTGTGTGTGTTTGTGTGTGTGTATATACAGACAAATATATTTCGACAATGGAGAAAGTGGAGGGGGGGAAAAAGAAGAACAAACGACACTACTGACCTCTGAATGGGAAATATACTATCCTAAAGTAGGTCTGCCATACAATCCCTTGCAAGAAAATTGCAGAATAACTACCATAATTGAAGTGATCAAGTACTTTGGATAAAGAACACCCATGCATTGGCCATACAAATCGCTAACACTGGGAAAGTTAAAATTGAAACCAAATAATCGGTTAACAATCTGAGCTGTATGGAACGTGTCAGTCAATTTAATCCAAGTCAGCTGAGGCTTATCCTTTAAATCCATCGAAACCACGTCCAGCAGCCTGAGAATTAAAGCTAATACCTGACAGCTTGAGAATCCAAAAGCAAAATAATCTCCATAAAATGACGACCAATAAATTGGTGAACAGTAACTAAAGGAAAGAAGCAAAACAATAATAATAATAATAATAATGAAGTGGAGCAGAGTAGTAGAATATAGTGAAAAATACCCACTCTGAATCAAGTGATTTTCAATAGTGAAAAATACCAATCCAGGAGCTTCAGACGCGCACCATATACTATAACCCCAGTGAATCACAAATATAGGCCAAGTAACAATCTCCCTACACTAAAAGATGCTAGTTTGAGTGAATTCGCATAAAAAAATCCTAAAAAAACAAAATTAATATGTTTATGGAAAGCATCCACGCTGAACCCAGCCTCCAGCATTCATAAAGCCTCGGCAGCCCCATAGTGTAGCCCTGACAGTTCAAATAATAGTGTCTTGACAGTTCAAATAATAGTGTCTTAAAACAAGGGGCATAATAGCTTAACAAGGAACACTAGACCAAAGTAAGGTAGGTATAAGCCAAAACCGTCCTCCAGCATAATTAAATAGGACCACGTAAAAGCAGTGAAGGAATTGAGTTGGAACACCTCTATACATCAAGCCTGAAATTCAGATAAAACAAAAATCCGTTGCAACAGAAAAACACATGAAAAACACAAACTATAAAAGACCAATGGGATGGAAGTTCTCATTTTTTTGAACAAGTGTTCTCCATGATAATCCTCCAACCACGCAAATCTTGGCCAGGAACCCCAAAAGCTGGAAATTAATAAATTAATAACTATCATTCCAAGCCTGCAGCAACATTCTAGTACCAGGAAAATAATATTTATCATATGAATAAGGTGCTGAAGATCCCTTAAAAGCGGCAGATAAGAGATTTGGCGACATGAGAACAAATCCAAACATCATCAGAAGAAACTGAAACCTGGGCATCCATCTTCAAGATCCGAGAATATCGATCAGTAGAGCTCTCGAAAAGAACAAGCTAACATCAGAGTTCGAATAGGCTCCAAGGGACTAACGCCTAAAGAATGCAGTTAGAGCGAGAATGAGCACAATTTGTTAAAAGTCGGTTGACCAGCTAGACCCCAAAATTGCTAATGCTTGTAGTTATGGAAACAGTAGACCTTACATGAGTACCAACTCAAATTTGATAATGTCACTATGACCACTATGGAAACAGTAGACCTTACATGAGTACCAACTCAAATTCGATAATGTCACTATGACCAGAGCATCCATCGCGATAACCCTTCTCCTTTATTCCATTAAACCCTAAGATATAATATGGCACCTTTAAACTAAGAAAGAGAAGAACCTCAAAAAGAAATAGGTAGGATCATATAAGCATAGAATACATGTAATCCAGTGAATGAAAAGCAGATGCCTGTAATCATGGAACCATGCGTGCAGGCAAAAAATGATCAGAGAAAAGAATCGGTCAAAGTTAGGTGTAAGTAAATCGAAGGTGAATAATAGCATACCAAGGACTACCATGTCACAATCGATTGCCTAGCCAAACACCAACATCGTATATTCTTGTAATCATGGAACCCTTTATGCAGCCTGAACGTTCAGATAAACGGATCGGTCATAAAAAAATAAAGACTCACAACACTAAAAGATTGTAGGAAAGAGTTTTAAAAGTCAGATACAAAGCCAAGACCCTCCTCCAGTATTACAGAAGCAAATACAGCAGATCCACATAAAGGAAACCCTTCAAACAAACCTAAAAATTCATACAAAACCGACATCCTTGGTTATTTAAAATTAATTAGAGAATACGCACTGAAAGAGGAAGCAGACTAGAAGTACTCCAACCTCACCAAGTTATCAAAAATTCAAAAAAGTGGAATACATCCTTCTCCTTCTAAGCATGAAGGGAAACCATCTACACTGCTCCAAGAAAACCCATCACCACATATCCACTTTTTTCCTCAACTTTTTTTTTTTAAAGAAAAAAAAACAAGAATAAAAAAATGCACTTTAATTAAAACCTCTAATTGCCTCGGAGCTCCTTCTCTAAATCATTTTAACCCACATAAGCAGCCTGAGAATTAAGATACAAGTATAACCTGGGATTTTCAGAAGCCAAAGAAACCAAAAATCCCCAGTAAATAGGTAAAAACAAAACAACAAAAACAAAAGGGGACTGCTGAAAAGTAACGCACCAAATAGAAGAAACAGTAAAAGTGAAGAAAATAGGTGAATAGAAGACTGAACAACAAGATCTACCACACGGCAGAACACCATAAAAATCACAAAGGATGTTAAATGAAGAAGAGACCAACCCAAGAAGCTTCAACCATTAGGGCTTATACTTGTTCGCTTCCCTGCTCTTCAAATATAAGACGCCAAATCTCCAAATGAACAAGAAGCAGAGGCCAAGTGACAAACCCCACAAAACAGATACAAGTTTGATTGCGTGAAAATACCATAGTTCAAGGCAATAACAATAAAAATACATATGTGTGTGTGTCCATACAATCAAAATCTTCTTTGTCAAACCCATCCTCCGGAGTCAGAATGGCACCTGCAACCATAATGAATCCTGAAAGTTCAAATAATACAGTAACTAGCATATACAGTCATATAAAGGACAAAAGCAAAAGGTTGGTTGATTGACCAAACCACATCTATGCAAATGCCTCTAGTAATTATGGATCCCCTTGGCAGCCTAGAGATTCAGAAAAAACAGATCGCTAATAAGCAGAGACAATCCAGTAAATGATTCGAGAAATCAAAAGCTCAAAATTAGGTGTAAAGCCAAGAACCTCCCCTCCAGCATCACAAAAGCAAACACATAGTAAGTTGCCCAAACCAAAATTCTCTCACACTTCGAGATCAAACACGTAAGAAACCTAAAAATTCAGTCAAAAAAAACTGGAAAATACAAGTAAAATAGAGAGCAAAAAGCAGTACTTTCTTCCTTATTAAGCTTTTTTAGAAACCCCATCACCTGGAATCAATAAAAACCCACGAAAAACCAAAAAGAGGCTAGTTGAGTAAGTGCCCATAAAACGAGACTCAAAATTCAGTCAAAAGATTTTTCATTCAAAGCAATTACGCGGAGAAAAAAATTACCTAAACGCATAATCAAACATGCCAAAAACCATCCTCAAGCATCATAAGAGGCTCTTTTTTCCCTGATCACGTCATAAAGGCTCTTGCAAAAAGGATAGTTCAAATAATACAGTGTCCCAAAGGAACGGGCATAACAGCATAACAAGGAACACTAGGTAGAAGTCGATTGGCCAAACCCTAACATTGTAAAATGCTTATCGTCGTGGGACCCATTTTCCACAAGGCTACTCCTTTAATCGATTGAACCTATATAAAAAGCCTGAAAACTGAAGATATAACTTGACTAACTATCCGCTAAATAGGGGAAGAAAATAAGGACAAAGGAAAGGCGTGAAAAGTAAGATACAACCAGACGTTCCCAAAGCTAAGAACGCACAAACCATCCACTAAACACAGCATGCCCAACTCGAGAAAAGATTGTTCTGCAACTTCAAAACAAGATTTAAGAAGAGAAGCATGCATGAACAACGGAAAAAGATACAGATAAGTGAAATATGGTCACACGTCAAACAAAAGATGTTTTAGGCAGTAAAAAGTGAAATAAACTGGCTATGAAAGACCGAGCAAGGAAAGCGCCTAATCAGACCCATCCTCCAGCGTCCTAACGATGCCTTGTCCTAAATGAGGGGCATAACAGAATACCGAGGAAACGTTGGTTAAGATCGGTTGAATGCAAATTCTTGTATGCAACCTGGAGATTCAGAGAAACAGACCCCTTATGAAACAAAGACAAAGTCCAAAAAATGATACGAGAAAGCTAACAGCTCAAAAGATTAGCAAGTGCAAAGCCAAAACCCCCATCAACCATCACAAAAGCCTGAACAGGAGAGCCAGAGAAAGAAGCCAAAAACTTTGTGTCAACTGCTCTCTCACGCTGGAAAACAATAATAAACAAGCCCGAAAACTCAGAACGGGTCGAATTTAAAAGAAAATCTGGAAAACACAAACTGAAAAAGATGACAAGAGTAGAAGCACTCGTTTGTTCTAAGTAACTCTGGGCGGCGACAACCATTCTCCAATCTCATTAAAGCTTTTGCCTTGGAAAAGCCATAAAAGATAGAGCCTGAAAATCACAAAAGATGATAACCTCTCAACGATAATCAACAACGCTAAAGCTTCTCATTAAAAGAGTCAAAATTATCAATCACAAGCGGAAAAATCTCGAGTAAGTCGGCATAGGAAGAATCTCTGTAAAGAAGCCAATTTTCATCCAATCACCAATTGATCAGAAGAAAAGTGTTGATATAAACCCAAATAAAAGCGTTTTTGGACGGATCTTGATTCAAACACCTCCCCGATTCAATAAACAAAATCGCGCCCTAACAAAATCCAGATATAGCCTGCAACAAGGACGATCAAAACAATTCTGATACGCAGAACATCTCTTCGACAAAGGCTAAAGTAAAAAACACGAGAAGGAGAGAAACAAATCGGAATAACAGAGAATAAAAACCCTAGCCGCCGGCTTTCAGAATCATCTGGAGATCTCGTAAACAGAGAGGGTTAAAAAGGAGAAAGAAAAGAAATCGTCCGAAGATTAGAAAGAACAAATCCAAACCCAGCAATTCGACACCCAGCAATTCGACTTCAAGATCCGAGACGATTCCTGAAGAAATCGAATCACAAACAACAGAATTAGGGAATTAGAAAACCTAGATCTAATGCGATGAAGAGATCCTAATAATTCCTCAAGAAAGAAGAAAAGGGAAAGCTGATGAAAGGGGTAGATGAGAAGACATCTGAAGGGTCTATTTATAGGTTGATTGACGCGGTTTCCAGAGGCGGTTTCTTCTTTGACACGGTTTATAAGTCGGTTTGACTTTTACGCGGTTTCCTAATCGGATATTTTTGAACTTGTTTCCTAATCGGATTCGGAAAACTGTTTATACTTTATCCTTTATTTTATTCATCTAATTAAAATAAAATTTAAAAAAAAAAAAAAAAACATAAGCGGTGGAGTTTTTTTTTCTGGAAGATAACTTTTTTTTTTTTTTTCAGAATTGATGATACTTTCATTTTTATTTGTATATATTTATCATGTTGGTTTTATTAAATTATATTATAGATTTTGGAAATAAACATGGAATTTGTGAAAAAAGCGAACACACTCTTTTTTTTCCCTCGAGTATGTAAATATAAAATTATAATTAAAAAAAAAAAAACATACAACACTTTTTCTCTAACTTCTCCACATGGCCTCTTAAATAGTTCCATATTTTATTACTTTCAGGATATCAGAAAAGATAACATTTAGCAGGAAACGACATTATTGCTAACTTTGTTAACGACGACAAAATGACGACAATTGAGAGAAACTACAGCAGCCTAACAGATATGGCCTTTAAAGCCGGTACGAAAACGGCAATGAACTAAAAAACCATAGTCAATTAGAAAAACCACAACAATTTTATATCAACAAAAAATTACGGCGACAATCATGAAAACGACACCAAAACTGAAAAACGACTTGAAGCAAACTGAAAACCACGTTAATTGGAAAAAGGACAACATAACACGCCATCAAAGGCAACAAACAATGAGGAAAACAAAAGAACCCATAAAAACGACAACTGACAAAACGACAGTAACCTTTTAAGTTACAACGACAGTAACCTGAAGACAATGAGAAACGACCATTAACAATACTGAAAAAAAAAAAAAACAAAACAAAAACAAAAAAAAACAAAACAAAACAAGGAAAAGTAAGATAGTAAAACGACAATAGCCTTAAAAATGAGATAACGACAATTAAAAATAGCTTTAAAACGACATATGCATGCTCGAAGAACGATAGTGCACACGATAAGTGATACAACTCAAAAAACGACAATAGCCTTAAAAGTTTAAAGACTCCATTTGGATGTCTGTCCTTTTTCAAAAAGGGAAATTTTTCCTTTGTTTGAATTACATGTCCAATTTTAGAAATTGGAAAATTTTTACAAAAGTGTGTTTTTGGTAACTTTTTATATCATTCTCTTATTAGTTGAGACTAATAATTTACCCTATAAGTTTGAAAATGATATAGTTTTTCTTTTTCAAAATAAGAGAATGATAGAAAAAGTTGAGACTAATAATTTTTTGCAAAAGTTTTCTAATGTCATCCAAACATAGGGTAAATTAACAATAAGAAAAACAGCAATTCTCTTATCTTTTATTTTTCATTTGAAAAAAAAAAAAAAAAGAAGGCAATACCCTTAAATTTGTAAGCAATTAATCCATCTGAATATTGTAAAAAAAGATTAAAAAAACGATTAGAGTAAAAAAAATAAAATGAGCAGTAAAATGAAAAAGAAAAATAGATTGTTTCTCACTGCACCTTATGTAATAGATGAGTAAACACAAAAAATAAATTATATAATCATCATTATTTTTTATTTTTTATTTTCTATTTTTTTATTTTTTTTCAATCTCATTAAATTTTTCACTACATTCCTTTATCATTTGATTAGATAAACAAACCCTAAAAGTTTTAGTTTAGATTCAATAAATTGAAAGCTAAAAAAAAAGTAAAAATTAAGTAAAGAAGCTCAATCTTTGTATAGTCCATTTAAAGATATAAAACAAGTATATGGTCATAAATAAAATAAAATAAAAAGTTGAAGACTAAAAACCTAAATGAGAAATTAAAGAAAAAAGATGAACAAAAGGGAAAAAAAATGTTAAATGATAAATTAGAAAGAAAAAAAGACATTTGTTGTGCAAAATTTATAACTAAAGCTCTTTGCAGTAATATTTGCTTTCTTTGTACTTTCTCGTAGAGTTTTTTACTTCAAAAGATTGATCTAAAATAATGATTATCTATTTTATTGGACATGTTATGATTTGTTCCTAAAAATGCAACTCCACCTGTGTTATTGCGCTGTTCTCCAAGTATCATTTGCATAAAGGGGGGGAAAACTCTAAAATACGGAAGTAAGAATGTATAACCATAAACTGTAATTTAGAAAGGAAAAAAAAAAGATTTTTTTTTTAATTTTTTAATTTTTTTTTTAATTTTGCTGAAGAGAGAGTTTCCTTTGGATGGTTTTTTTTTTTTTTTTTTTTTCTTTTGGCTCAGTCTTTCGACGGTATTCAAAAAGGACCAATTCCAAGGCTCAAACCTCAACTTAGCAAAATACATTAAAGCCAAAACTACATTCAACAAACATCCATTAATAAATAATTAATAATTAAAAGAGTTCATTCGAGACATCAAAAAAGATATTCGAATGTAATTGTAGACATATACTGACTATAATTCCATACCTAACTTTCATTAAAAGTGTAGAATTCAAATTCATCATCATGTTTCAATAATAATAATAATAATAATAATAATAATAAAACAAAAGAGAGCGACGGTCTTGGAATTGGTCGAAAACTACAGAAGAATTAATGAAATGAATGATTCACAGAAAAGGATACCAGAGGTTTCCTTATACTTGCAATTTGCAAGTCCCAAAAAAAAAAAAGTAACAATATCTGCCCGCCAGAAGAAACGGTAACTGATAAAATACTCGCTAACTGCCTCAAGGTCCCTCCATTTGATACATAGAAGTGGAAGCACCACCCTAACCAATAACAATAAAATTCAACTTATCAAAGGCTTAGCCTTACGCAGATGGCCCATGCTATTCACAAGATCCTTGCGGGTACAAACCGAGAACATATTTATGTTCTTGAGAACTTTCAGCCGCCATAACACGTACGGGAAGCTCAGCTGATCACGAGAAGTGAAGCGAACCACCTCGTTGAACCATTGGCACATAAACAGATTAGTCAAGGGCGTATGTTCCCTTACTATGACCGAAGCTTCCGAAAGGGCTGCACAGATCAACAAGGTTATTATTAAACTATTGGGCACATGAACATCCCTAGTGTTTAGCTGCTCAGCTAAGCCTTCACATTGTAGACATGCATGGAAAGTAATTTTTCACAGAAAAATATCGACATTAATAGGAATGATTGAAAAGGGGCAGACAAAATATATGCATTCGGGCAAAACCATCAGAAGCAAGAACAGAATTTGATTCCTGAATGAATGAATCAATTAAAATTACTAGCCTTTCTTTTTTCGAGTGTATGACATAAAAGATCAAAACCATAAATAAATGCTTCTGTAGAAAATGAAGATGGTCTAGAATACTCCAGTATGTATATCTTTATTTGAATTTCCATTATATGAAATCTTTATTAGAACAATCCAGTCAGAAGAAGAAATAGCAAAATGAAGTACCTTTCTTTCCATTAAACCTTTTGTTCTCTGGGAGTCCATCAAGGCGGTATTGAGTCAATTGCACCTCCACTTCCTCTGGTCCAGCCTTGTTTTTCTTGACAACAGCCTTTGCCTCATCATATACGCTACTCCGAGCTCCATGTTCTGAAATTGCAAGCACAGAATTTGTACGCCAAAGCAGAGCTTCCAAAACACCCAAAGGATCCCTCCTAAATTGGGACTTTGAATCTACCCAAATGGAAAACCTTGCATGAGGAAAAAGACGATGTCCCAACATCTGAAGCCATTGAAAACATTAAAAATAATATATCAGAGCACAATTCTAAGTTTGATTTTTGGAAAACAAATGAAAGATGAGTAGTTGTTACACGGCACGAAATCAACAGTGAAACAGATAACTTCTTACATCACCCTAACACCTACAACCATCATCAGTTAGCACCACCTATTTTTCAGTTTAGGAATTTATACCTTTGGAATTTTTCCATTGAGCCTTTGATCCGAGAAAGGAAGATTTCTAACGACAATAATGCGCCATTTCCCTATAAATCCATCTTCCCCTGTCTTACGTCCCGCCGATTCCTGTGACGCAAGAGTGATTTCATCCCAAAATGCAACATAGCAAACCTGCAACAACCAAAATTTGTGGCAAGCATTAGAATGGTTCACTTGTATATCTAACTATCTAACAAAGTAACAACACTCGACAGTAGAGACGCTACCTTTCTAAGCGAAGCCTGTGACATTCCAATAGGTTGATAAAGATCATCTCCACCACCAAACGCACAAGTAGATACCACAACTTTACAACCTAACATATAATCTCTATCTTCATCAAAAACTTTAAACCCGCCATTTTCGCTGTAGAAACCACAGTGGACTGCAGCTGTGTCACTTACCTGTAGGTTTTCAAAACCGAAAAAATCATGCTTTTATACAAAAAAGTAGATATCACGCAGAAAAAAATCCACAAGAAACCTAGTAAAATTCCTTCTCTTAAGCATTTATTAACATCATACAATGACCATACAATAAATTAACCAAAACCTGGTCAGCATATGAGCAACGCAGCTTATAACCTTGAAACTATTCGCTCTCTGATCCAGAGTCTGGTTTCCGGTAAACAAATTGAATCTCGTGGCTTGTGTACTCTGTCCAGACAGGACATCATTATTCGCTCCAAGAAATTCCGTATCATTCTCCGCCATGTATTTCACTGTATTAACAGGACTAGTAGACTCTTTGCTCGAAGGCAAATCCAAATTCTCAAGCTCCTCAAGAGGTAGAATTTTCAAACAACCTGAGAATTCAATTTCTCAAAACCTAACAAAGAAAATTCAGAAATGGAAAGAAACTCACGAGGAAAATCAAATTGGCGAACTTACGTTCTCTGACGCCGCCAACGACGCGAGTAGTGGGATCAAGGCGGTTCAAATTGCCGTCCGGTTTCTTCTCCAGACTCGTATTCTTCATCGTGGTGAGTTCGGACCGAGTCACGGGCCGCGTTTTACCGAGTTCGGAAGCGGATTTCCTCCCGATCCTGGAGGCCTCGAAGAGAAGCAAAGCAGCGGCTGGGAGGAAGATCATGAGCATCCAGTACCTCACGAGTTTCCTGACGAGCCAGCGAGTCAACTCGCTGCCATTGGTGCGGTGGCCGGGCTTCTTGCGCTTCTTGCGGACTTGGGGTCGCGCGCGGCCGAGGTCGTCGGAGTCGTCTTCGGAGACGGATATCGAAACGCTGTTGTTGTTGAACATCGGAGATGAGATTTGATCGAGGACGGTTCAAATGGAGGAATGCGGAGAAAGAGAGAGGAAATTGTGTGGGATTGCAGATTAGGAATTGGGAAATTGGGAGACTTTCGAAGCAAAGAGGAATTTAGGAAAATATTTTTGATTTCTGCTGTATGCTTTACGTTACTTCACTGAGCTGTGTAATGGGTTTGAACTTTGAAACGATCAGGTCTAATTGATGCCGTCGTGATCTAAGGGGGGAAAGAAAGAAAGAAAGCAGATGGCATTACTAGGTTTTTTTAGAAGATGAAACTGCTGTCTTTTTTATATATTATATTGATAGAGCTTAATTTTAAATTATTCAGATATAATTGAACGGTTGAGATGTTATTTATATATGATAATTGTCATGTAATTTACTTTATAATAGTATTTGATTAAAAAAATTAAAAAATAAATAAATAAAAGAAAAATTAAAAATTTTCGTCACGGGGGTTGGGACCGGGGGGGGGGGGGGGGGGGGGGGGGGGGGGGGTGCTCGAGTGCCAGGAGGGGGAATCTAATCTGCGTCGGGGTTGGGGGTGGGGGTGGGGGGGTGGCTTGAGCGGGGGGAGGGGGGTCTGGTCAGCGTCGGGGGTGGGGGTGGGTGTGGGGGGGGCGCGAGGGGAAGGGGATATGGTCAGTGTCAAGGGTAGGGGGCCTGGTCTGCGTCGGGGGTGGGGGGAAGGGGGCTCAAGCGCAGGGGTGCAGGGTCTAGTTGACATCAAGAGTGAGGGTTGGGGGGCTCGAGTGCGGGGTCTTGTCGGAGTCAGGGATGAGGGAGCCGCGCCAGTGTCAGGGGACTCTTGGCCTTGTTGGTGTCGGGGGGTCAATCTGGTTAGGGGGGTTCGTTGCTGGCGTCAGCAAGGAAGTCGCCTGTGTTGGGGAAGAGAAGATGTGGGTTTTTTTTTTCTTTCTAATTTTTATTTATTAATCTAAACTAATATGAGCTAATGCGTATAATAATTATGATACACAAACAATATCTTAACCATTCGATTACATGTTAACGCCTTAAAAATGAACTCTATCGATAAGGTATATAAAAGGGATTTTACCACAACTTTATCCTTTTTAAAAAAAGATATATTACTAGGTTGATTCTTAAATTTTGTTGACGTAGTTTTGGTTCTTTTTTCGTAATTGGAGTTATTTGAATTATTAAAAACACTATTATATTAGTAATTTTTGTTAATATTTGAACCGTAATTGTTATTTAACATCATTTTAAATTAAATTATTTATGGATTTTGTCGAAAAATTAATCTAAATGACTATTATAGTAACATTAAAGCTGTAAAAGAGAAACATAAATCAAAGTTAAACAAATTTAAAAGTTTAATGTTTCAATTACCCAAAAAAATAAAGAAATAAATCTCCATTATAAATGCCTCCAAATTTAAATTATTATTATTATTATTTCTTAAAAAAAGAAAGATAGAAAGAAAAAATCTACAAGGTGAACCATTTTTCTCCCACATGCAGAAAATGGACAAAAGTTGTTAACAAATCTCGATGTGAATGCAAGAAAAAATATATATTTTTTTTGCTTTTTTTAGTGGCACACCTTGAACTTATTTCGAAGTTATAATTTATATCTGAGCTTTTAATTTTATTTTAGTAATTTACACTATAAATTTATAAAATTGTAATAATTTATCCATTATTAATAATAATGTTAGTCTTTTGAAAGAAATTGATATGTGATTTGTATATAAATCGTTAATTAATAATATGAACGATCATTTTTATTTGTTTTAACTCAAATTTATTTAGATTAAAATATTTAACTAAGTATTATCAAAGTATGAATTAACTTTGTTTTATATAAATTTGGGTTAATATTCACTAAATGAGACCTTTTATACTCTTTTAACATCCTATACGTAAGTCAAATATTTTCGTAAAAAATCAACGTTATTATCAATAAGGGTAAATTTTTATAGATTTATAATTTAAGTTTGTAAATTATCAAAATTAAAAATTCATTATACAAATTAATAAGTTGAAGATGCGCGGGTAAAAAAAGTAAGAAAAATAATAAAATGACCCAAGGCCAACATTTGTCAATGGGCTAATCCAATGAATCTCACTTTTGACCTGACTTTTTTAAGCTAATAGGGCTTTCGCATAAGTGATGTTTCAAAGTGCGGCGAACAGAGGAGTTCTTTGTAAAATGCTTTTATTAAGGGAAATAAATAGTATATTTACAAAAGGTAAGAGAAGTTAGTGGCATAATTGAGAAATTGTTTTAAGTAAATAGAATATTCACTTACTGGGTACATAGTTTATTTACTTCTAATACAAAACGTATTCCTTATTTTTACTTCTTTTAGTTTTCGTAAATATGTTACTTCTTTCTATAATTATAGGGGAGTTATTTTTAGTTTACTTTTGTTTTAATTTATAGATTTTAATGCTCTATAATACTTTCATAAATGGATTGTCAGTCTAAAAATATGACTATTGCCTTTCAATTTCCTGTTTTTGTTAATTCAGAAACAATATTATCTGATTAAAACAAAACATGAAGTTTCATAAATCCTACATCAACTTCTTTTTTTTTTTTTTTTTTTAGTGTATGTCTATATTTAAATATATAATTTTGGATGCAAATCTGAAAGTGAATTGATTTCTGACAACATTGCTTTTTGCATATACATATTTAGTGGGAAATATGGACATAATTGAGAAACTGTTTTTGTTAGGCTTATATACTTGCTCAAGAACGATAAAACAAAACTCACACTTTTGATTTTATATATATAGGGTTCTCGATCATGCATTTGCATAATAAGTATGATTTTGTCATGATGTAGAGAAGTAAAAAATCTTGACCATAAGTCTCCCTTTTGCACGTGTCGGAACAAAAACTCTTTTTAACTCTTCCCTAAAAAATGGTGCCTACCAGGTTCAAAGAATCAAAATGCAATATTAAGCTTAGCTCTTAAAGTAAGCAAACTAACTTTTCATATCTATTTATTTAACAAAAAGACTAACTTTGACAAATATCCTTTTGGTTCATGCACTAAATTTTTATATATTTTTTTTAACACTAGGGATTATTCCTGAAAGGAGAGAAGAAAGTCTACCAACCCTTTATAATTTCAATATTTAAATAACAGAAAGTTTCTTTCCACTAGCCCCTCCTTGATTTTATTTTGCAAGTAATTACATAAATAGGCAGGAGAAAGAAAACACTCCCATTTTTTTACCCATGGGAAGTAAATATGTATAGATCTCTTAGTTGTTTTTAATAGGGGGGGTAAATACAACCTAGTATCAGCGTCTCGAGCCCAATAATATGTACAATAAGACTAATTAGAGAAATTTAAAGAGAGAGAGAGAGAGAGAGAGAGAGAGAGAGAGAGAGAGAGAGAGAGGAAAAGAAAAGAAAAGATAGGGGGAGTAGTTTTGTGTTTGAAAGACGTAAATGAAAACAAAAGCATCCGAGAGTGATTATAAACAAGACTTGAAAATGTCAAGTCAGCCAATATTTTTCTAAGACCATGAGGAAATACACTCTTTTACATTGTCAATCCCATCCGCTAGCAGATCAGATCAACGAAACAGTCTCCCCAAGAGCAACTCTCCTACGAGAAGAGTCCTCAGAGTCGAGACTTCTCTAAACTGGCAAAGCTCGATGAAGGTCGACAAGTTGGTGTTATATTCAAGTACCGGCATGCTTTGAGAGATGTGTTGGTGCTATATTCTTCAAGTTCTCTTCCACAAAAACTATGGTTGAACAGGAAAACAAAAATGACACAAGTACGAATTAGGAACATGTTATAACGCACGTACCACTTTTGCCAGAAGCCATTTTGGTATTAGAGGGCTTAAAGTCCCTGACAGTCTGTTAGTTCAGAAGCTTTGCCTGCGCCATCGGACATGTAAGGAGCAATACTATGACTTGTCCACTTGAGGGACCCAAGCAAATCATTCTCAATGCATTCGTACCTTCAAACAGTCCATTAGTCAAATTAGAAAAAAATGATAAATACAGACATAAAATTATCTAGTTTGGAGTCTTAGCTACAGAAAAACTATAGATATTAGATATAGGTTGAACAAGAAATAAACCAAAAGCAAACGACTTCTACTTCCACTTTTCAAACTGCTATATGAGTAGAGTCGTTTCCTTTTATCTTTTAGCAAAAGAAAAGTGTAGACGGTTGCTAAAGTTATCGAGCTTTTTTAGTTGAAAATTTCATGTTCTTTTAACATTGTTACTGCTAAAATGAATTCATTTGATGAACAAATTTCCAGGAGTATGTTTATCAATTATTGAAAGAAGTTTGACATTCAAATAGCACGGATTTTCATGCCAAAAAAAAAAAAAAAAAAAAAAAAGAAACCAAAAAACAATGAATTCAAGGCATCTGAAGCAAACTTACAATTTTCTGCACAGTGTATCGGTTAGTGTGGATAAATTGATGACGTCCATCCTCATATCCCTAATTTTATCGTCCGGGAATTTGTTGAAAGGTTGCTCTAAAAACGAAGAAAGCTTTTCAACGTGTGTCTCAAGCCGTTGCTGCTGAACCTCAAACAAGTTTTTCTTTATTTCTTTCTCCTCTTCTGTCATTTCCCTCCTGAATAGGTCATCACCAAACATGTAATATGCAAATGCATACGAATATGAGAGAATCCGCCTAGCCCTGAAGAGTCTCTTCACACCATCGGTTACCCAACTGAAATCTTTACATACTACTTTTGCTTCCAGTTCTGTTATCTTTTCTTTCACGGTTTTCTTCAGCTTACTCTCAATCTCAAAAGAATGTGCATGGGCTTTATAACGATTGTGGTAGTGCATGTAACGGTACAGATCCCTCTTTGCACGCTCCACGTTTTCCTTCTCTTCTTTATAACGTCCACAACTATGGCCAGCTATTTGGTGAAATGTATGTTCCTTACCAGTAGGGCCACCACAAAGCCAACTGCAAAATAGGAAACAGAGAAACAAAATGATAAGACTTCGGCACACGTTTCTACACATGTACCTTCACTGATGCCCATGGAAAGCAAACGGATAAAATGGATACAACGTATTCAGCCAAAACATATGGAAGAATCGTCACCACATCAAACTACAAATTGACATAACACTTGGAGACTAGAAAGAGACTCAGCTAAGTCAAGGACAAAATCTTATGACTAAACAGACACTGAAACCAATTACATTTTGTTCGTAATGCCCATGCATTTAATCCCCACAGTAGCCAAAAGTAAAAGGCCCATATTAGATCAATTTTTCTAAACGTGAAAAATATGAGGATGTAAGAATGCTCACCAAAATGGTTGTCCACAAATGCAGGATACAAGGTTGCATCCTCCATTCTTTTCAACCGGCTTGAAGCATTTAGGGCAGGGCTTTGTATGGACTGTCATCCAGTTGACTGTCTCCGATTCATCCTGGCACTTCTTACTCCACAGTTCCCACATGAGACATGAACAAGGAGAATGTGCTTCAGATGAGCATTTAAAACAGAACGTTAGACCACATGCACATTCAACCTCGCACAAGTCATTGTCATCGATACGTATAGCATTGCCGCAATGGGGAACGCTTGGACACCACTTAACCTTTCTATTATCCTCAATATACGATTCCAGAAGAAAACGGTCAAATTTATCTGCTAGAATAGGATCTCTGGCACTAACTAGTAATCTGACTATTTCTTCATCACAGATAACGTTGCATTTGTGTGCCATACATATAATGCGCCTGCTCTGGCCTTCATTAATCTTTATAATAAAGTGCTCTGTCCAACCTAAGCAGAAGATAGAAAAAATAAAACTTTAACTGTATAGCAAAAAACAACTTACAAGAGTAACTTAAACACAAATACATGTTTTCAACCCACAGATATCATCAAGTCAAATGAGTTAATAGCCACGAAGACAATCCAAGATAACCTAAGACCAGAATTTTCCTGTTTGAAAAAAATTGCAAACACTTTGCTGCTTTTCAACTGGTTTCTCTACAAACTTAAACGTGCAAGAAATTATAAAGATTTAAAATTGGTGAAATATATAGTACTCACAACTATTGCAAAAGATGTGACCACAGTCCATAGTTGTCGCAGAATTTGCAGGAACTTCTTCGAAGCAAATCGTGCACAATATCGGGGATGAAACAAGCTCTTCATGCTCCAATATGGTCACACCTGCTTCAGCACATAGTTCATCTTTCCCTTTCTCTACAAGA
This sequence comes from Ficus erecta, assembly GCA_008635985.1. Lineage (NCBI taxonomy): Eukaryota > Viridiplantae > Streptophyta > Magnoliopsida > Rosales > Moraceae > Ficus > Ficus erecta. The sequence continues at coordinate 153,461 of BKCH01000654.1, read as the reverse complement.
ACAGTGAGCAACTTTTCAACATCCCAACGATAATGAATGAGTAAAGACCGTGTGTTGTGCTCTTTCAATGATAGAAGGTCCATCACCCTCCGCAAATCCTCCCTCTGCATATAGGTTCAGTAGAAAAGTTTGGCATAAAATCTAGTGGGGGCATAACAAAGACAAAAACAAAAGGAGAATAGGAACCCTTTTCTGTGATTACCTGAGCAGCCAAGAGAGACTCTTTTGTGATTACCTGCAAATCAAAACATCGAACAAAAAAAAAAAAAAAACGGTTAGTTTACAATTGCAAAGATACGGTATCAGTCAAGCCGGTTTCTTTGGTTTTTTTGGTCCCTTGAGATGGCGTTTATCTAGTTAAAAAAAAAAAGAAGAAGAAGAAATATTTTGTATTGAAGAGAATTCAATTACAGATTTTGTATTGAAGAGAATTCAATTACTGTGTATTGTTTATCTAGCTGATCAACACTAAGAAATCTCAAATAATCTTTCATTTTGTTTTTATTTTTTTAAGGAAGGCATTATAACTTGAACTGCAAGACAAGGAAAAACAATTATATGAAAAATTCCTGAATATTACGCAAAATTACGATCAAAGCACACAAAAACCCGACGATTTAGAGGCTAATCAATGCGTTTCTCAGCGGAGTCAAGCTTCTCAGGATTCGTGTAAAAATAGAAACGACAGAAAAATTTTCCAAGCAACCAAACAGACAGTAAAGTACCAAACCAGAAACATTAAGCCCGAAAAAAAAAAAAAAAAAGACGATCACTTTCCGTCAGGATCAAAACTCGTCGTACCTTGACGTTGAGGGATTTAGCGACGGAGCCGGCCGTCGTTTCGGCGAATTCCGAGTACTGGAAGTCGTCGTTAAATTCGCCGCCGTCATCGTCAACATCGTCGACGTAATCGTAGTCGTCGTCGCTGCTCACATAGATATAGTCCTCCATTGTTGCATCTACCAAAGGTCCGATCAACGAATAAGAGAATCGTATGGTAAGGAGAAATTTTTCTGATGAACCAAATATATATATATATGTATATAAAACCCAGAGAGAAAGAGAAAGGGTTTTATTTTTCTTCATAAAAAAAAAAAAAAAACAAAACAAAACAAAAAAGGAAACAAAGCTTACAAATTTAAACGATGATCAGAAAAACAAAATTGGAAAGCCGGGTGACGCTGAATAATTGGTGATCACGTTAACTGGACTTGCACACTCTCTACTTCTCACTTGTACCGTAAGTCAGGGTTTAACAGAAAGGCTCTGAAATAACGGGGGAAGAGAGAGAGAATCCAAAACGTATCGAGCGAAAAGAGTTCCCGCCGTTATATCAAATCATTCACTTAACGGTGTTACCCCCGATCACTTATCTGTTTTTTTCCTCTTTATTATTATTTTTTTTCTGCAGCTATTTCTATTCTGCACATATCTTTGGAGAGAATGATAAAGAAACCTATCGGTAAAACTTTTTTTACCGTGCCACTGTGTTATATTGCGACACCTGGCAGTGTGTGTGTATAAATAAGTTTGAGTAAACACCTGGCAGTATATTAGGAGAGAATTCGTTTATTTTTCTTGGGGTAAGTTTTTAATTTTTAAAATTAAAAAATTATAAAAATTAATTAAAATTTTTAATTTTTAATTTTTTTTTTTACTTTGAAAAAAAATTTAGGAGGTTTTTTAGGATAATTAGGAGATTCGTTTGGAATATAGCCCATTTTTCCTTTTAAAAATTTATTTTATTTTAAGATTTATTTGACATTTAAATTTAAATTTAATTAAATTATATATTTTAATTTTAATTTTTATCTTTTTTAACAAAAAATTATAATTAATTTTAAAAAAATTAATTAATTTTAATTTAAAAATTTTATCTGACAAAACAAACACAAACTTGTTTTTAGTTTTTATATTGGCAGAACTAAAAGGAACAGTGATTGAATGTCTGCCTTGCATCCCCCATTGGAGTCTCCGTACGCATCTTCGGAGCTTCGCATCCTTGGGGGAAATCGAAAAGGTGTACGTGGCCCCTCCAACATTGGTTAATTCCTTAGTGGGTCCACTTTATCATTGCGTAGACGTTTTAGGTTTCCTTTTATTTTCTTTTTACGAATTTCTCTCTCCTACATTAAAGATTAAAAAGATTAAAACTTTAGTTCCCAAAATCCTCAAAATATATTAATATAGATATTTGTCAAAAATAGAAGCTCGTATTTTTCCTAAAATATTGCTATTTGTGTAAATTGTCTAATAAAAATAATTCTAGCAATTGCTCAATCTGAAAAGGAAAAAAAAGGAAAAAGCTATTTGTGAAAATTGTCTAATAAAAATAATTCTAGAAATTGCTCAATCTGAAAAGGGAAAAAAAGGAAAAAGATAAAAAAGGTTCTAAAAAAACAATAGTAGAATTATGAATCAACATGAATACATGATTACAAAAGCCTCCGTAGGAAAAGAATAATCATGCCAATAGCAATATCCCAATTACAAAAACTACACGACATGATAAAAGGGATCTACGAAAAAAGAGGGGAGATACTTTCAAGTAAAACAGTTTGAGGGAGTCCTTTTCGGTTTGCTTTGTTGGGGGGCCATGGCAACGGGGAACGTAACTTAACGTTTTGAGAATTGTGGGGCTTTGCGAGCTTTCTTGAGACCGGGTTTCTTCCGCTCCACAACTCTCGAGTCCCTTGTCAAGAGGCCTTCCTTTCTGAGCGGCGTTCTGTGGTCCTCGCTCACCTTTAGCAATGCACGGGCAATTCCTAGAGAGATTGCCTGAGCCTGACCTGAGAGGCCACCGCCGTGCGCTTTGACAAACACATCATAACTAGCTTCATATCCCAAGGTGGCCAGAGGAAATTTGATGTATTGTAGCCACAGTGGGTTGCCTTGAAGATATTCCTGCACAAAACTAAAAGTCCACTCAATAAAAGAACATGATTGCTTAGAATTGGCAATGGCAACCAAGTAATTTTGGCGTTTAACACTTAAAGCGACTGTCATACATGAATATGCTACAATCAGCCCTTCAATCTTTTAGTAGATATGTAATACAACAGTAAACAACACTACTATTGGTTTCACACCGCTTAGAGACTCTAACCTCAGTTTTCCTCGAGATCTACTGTTTTAATAACCAGTTTAGTTTTAACTTTACTTCCACAAAAGGTATGAACAAGTGGCCCCAAATTAGAGGAAATTACACAAAGAAGCTCCTACAAGTAACATAAAGATGATAATTAACATACCACATGCCATACAAGAAAATGATATTGCTCTCCAATCGAACAACAACGACAACAGCAGTACCACACTTAAGTTAATGAAAAAAACCTTCCTTTCTTCTACAACATATATTAGATTACATAATCTACCAAAATATGTGTGTGTGTATGGATATCCATGAGAACCTACTATGTTTACTTATCTGTGTACATATCTCTCGCACAATAATACAGTAAAATTTACAGGCAGTGAGTGTGACCAAGCTTCTTTTAGCATTTTCTTAAGGGAAAGACAAGTGTTTTTGTCTAATTTGATATACAAGAGTACTCATCTCTCTAAGAAGGTTCATATTGAAGTAGATAATATTCCACATAGAAAAAGTAGAAGCCTTTGAGTAGATAGACTACTCTTCATATGAATGCCATCCCTTTTATGAAACTAAAAGATGGAAGACAAGAAGCATAAATAAAATGGAAATTTCGCAAATCCATTGAAGCTAAACAATATTTTTCTGCCATCCTCCTTTCCCAAGTCCAAGGTATAATTATATCTCATTGTCCACGAGTAAAATTAACAGCATAATTCCCCTCATGAACGCTTAATGAAGATAAAGCAAAAAAAGGTAAATCTAAGCTCTTACTCACTCCTTCTCGCGAATTAGCTAAACAGACTTGAAGATGCAAAACCTGAATTCACTTACACTTCCATTTATCTTTCTGGCTTTCCCTGACACTTCAAAAACTATAGTAAAGCAACCGTATGCGGTGTTTATTGTCAATATGAATATGCTACGGGTCCTGAATTCAATCTTTCGACTCGATTAACCACTTCTTTCCCAATCTGAAATCACTTAATTTAAGTTGAATATTCACCCAAACTTTCCAATGGCGAGACCAAGCTCTTCAACTTTCTCCCTTGTTTCGATTGCTTAATGACCACCTAGAGCTGCCTTATACTATTTCTCAGTTCTCAACCCTAGTCTCGCTACTTCTCTATTAGTTAACTGCTTTTCCCCAATCAAGATCCTAGATTTTGATAACTTTACCAACTGCTATTGTTACGCAATGAAATTGAAGGATATAAAAGATATGCAATTACAATACAGAGTCATTTATTCCCCAGATTCTATCCAAATTATACAATATTCAATTACCAATCCAAAAAAAACAAACACACACACACACACACACACACAAAAGACATACATATTTGATTATAAAATCAATAACCAGAAAACCCACTCAAAGCAACAAAAGACGCACTTTTAGGACCGAAACCCTAACTACGTAAGTTCTAGAGAGAGAAAGGGAAAGGTAACGGACCTTGGCATCCCGGTAATTGATGATGACTTTGCCAGTGCCTTCTTGGAGGACAACTCGAGCAATAGCGGACTTTCTCCGACCGGTGCCGAAGATCGTTTGCGCGGCGAAACCTCCGGGAAGCCTCGACTTCACGTACATCTTGAGGTCGGCGGTCTCCAATTCCTCGGGAGCAGCAGCAACGGAGGCGGAAACGACGAGGGAAGGGAATTTGGCGACGTGCGAAACCGAGATGGGCTTCGGCCGTTGGAGGGAAAGGCTGTTTGGTTTGGAGGAAATCTGGGAGGAAAATGAGAGAGACGAGAGCGAAGATGTGAGAGAAGCCACCGAGACCGCCATTGTCGAAGCGTTATAGTGTCCGAGTCTCTTCTCTGGGCGAAGTGGAGTGGATTAAGCGGGCATAGTCAGTGTGAGGGGATAATGTGTTCGAATTGACGGTACTGCCCTCGAACAAGGGGCGTGGATTCTCTGATTTGGGAACAGGGTAAGCCGTTACGCTTAACGTCTACAAAGCGTTAGGTTTACCGTTAACGTCTTGTGAACGACGTCGTTTTTTTAGCTCTCTTTAACGTCTAGAAAGCGTTTTATAGCGCTATTACCGGACTAATGAAACGACGTTGCTCCGTTACCCCAAAGGGAAGCTTTACTCGGGCCCAGTTCCTCCTCGAGCGAGCCCGAACTCTTTAAGAGCGAGAATTCATTGGCGTATTTGACAGAGCTTTTGAGTTCTTATATATCCAGCTTTTAAAAGTATTTGAATTATTTATTAAAAGAATTTGAGCCTATAAAAGAGCTTTTTATCAAAGTTAAAAAATATACTTTATGACAAAAAATTTTGTAAATAGACTTGGAAAAAACATCTAAATAACACAAATTTAAACACTTTTTTTATCAACATAATACATTTATCAACATAATACTTTGTCACTTTATCAATATAACACAAAATAATTATAATCAAAGATCAATCTTAAAAGCCAAAAGTCAACCTAATATGTTTCATTAAAATTACTCTTATTACTTGGAAAATATATCATAATAATATACATTATTCTGGATTTTCTATTAAAATATTTTTATTTTTCAATATGGATGGTTGTATATATTCGACTGTAGTTGTCGATATCAATTATCAACATACTCTAATAGAGTATAATGCATACTCTACCAAAATATTTTGGATATTCTATTAGAATATTTTCAATTTTCAATATAGATGACCGGATGTCTTTGACTTCGGCTATCAATGTCGGTATACTATATAGTAGAGTATACCGTGTACTCTAATAAAGTATACTACATACTCTACTAAAATATTTTAGATATTCAACTAGAATATTTTCAGTTTTCAACATAGATGGTCGGATGTATCCAGCTCCGACCGCCGACGCCAGTGAGTATCTCGCGTATTCTACTAGAATATTTTGAATATTCTACTAGAATATTTTCAGTTTTTAACATGGATGGTCGGGTGTCTCCAGCTATGAGCACCAGTAGACTCTAATAGAGTATACCGCGTACTCTAATAAATTATGTTGCATACTCTACTAAAATATTTAGATATTCTACTAGAATATTTTCAGATGGATGATTGGATGTCTCCAACTCCGACTGCCAGCGTCGGTGTACTCTACCGTATTCTAGTATAGTAGAGTATATTGCATACTCTACTAGAATGTTTTAGACATTCTACCAAAATATTTTCAGTTTTTAAAATAGATGATTGGGTGACTCCGGCTACGGGTGCTGGTATACTCTAGTGAGTATACCGGTACTCTAGTAGAGTATACTGCATACTCTACTATACTATTTTGGATATTCTACTAGAATATTTTCAGTTTTCAACATGGATAGCCGGATGTCTCCATGCATCGATATACTCTAGTATAGTATAGAGTATACCGAGTACTCTAGTAAAATATATTGCATACTTTACTAGAACATTTTGAAAATTCTACTAGAATATTTTCAATTTTTAATATGGATGGCCGAATATCTCCAACTCCGGTGGCCGACGCCAGTATACTCTACGTATTCTAGTAGAGTATTTTTAGTTTTCAACATGGATGGCCGGAAGCTTTCGACTCTGGCCGCCATATACTCCAATAAAGTATATCACGTACTCTAGTAAAATATACCATGTACTTTACTAGAATAATTTGGATACTTTACTTGAATATTTTCAATAGATATTTTACTAGAATATTTTCCATTTTCAACATGGATGACCGGATATCTCTAACTCCAGCTGTAGTTGCTGGTCATCGGAATATTTAAGTAAAGTATACTGCATACACTATTAAATTTTTTTTGATATTCTACTAAAATATATATACACATGTACAATCATTCTGGCAGTAAAAAGATGCACCAAAAGCCCATCCATTTGTACATATTTCATGACAACAAACTTTCATGACAACAAACTCAAGCATACCTTTGAAGACTACACGTATAAGTACAGATTCATTCATTTTCATTCAATTTAAATCATCCAAACTCCACAAAACATACCTTTGATGACTGATCTTTCAAGGAAATTGCAATATGTTCTGATGTAGATTCTTCATTTTTCGTTTCATTTCTTCCATTACCCAAAAGTTCTTTGTTCGAATTATAACTACACGATGCCCTGGGCAATCCATTCTTGTTGAATTCTCCTAATTCATCATCAAAATCCATTTCAGCATGTTTAGCCACGAAATTCATCGACTCCAATCCTTCACACATAAGCCTAAAATCTTTCAACTTGACGACAAGTTTTTTCAAATTGTTATCCACTCCATTTTCATCAGTTTTTTCTACCCCATCTTCCAAACAAGTCTTGAATTCATCTCCGTTTACTTCACTTCTCACACTAAAACCGCCACTTTTTTCAACTAACAAGGATTCCAAAGCCCCTCCACCAAAAACCTAATAAGTTTAGACGATTTCTCATCAGAGGAATGCAAGAACTACCTAAGCAACACACAAATTCATTATAAATTCTAATATATATTATATAAATTTTAAAAATTAAATTAAACTTGAATTCTATTCTTCCTTTAATTTTCTCTTCCTACAATAACAATGTCATTTTTTCACCCTTTAATTCATCTTCCAGCAATTTCTGGTTTAAAAAAAAAAAAAAAAAAAAAACAGAAGATTAAACGCCAAAAAATTGAATTCTTTTCAATTACAGAGAAAGTTCAATTTTTTTCTCCAGCGAAAGATCAAAAATCATTTTTTCTCCGGTGTGTACCTGGTGAAGCTAATGTAGGGGAGGCAACTGAGATTCCTGATGGCGGAACTGATGTCGGAACAAATCCTGAAGTGATCCGCGACGGCGGGGGTCGGGGTGGATGGAGGTCGAAAAATGGTGCCGTATAGCAGCCGAAGCCGGGTATGATGAGGTTGAGAGACTGAGAGATCAAATTGGAGGGCCCGACCGGGTCAGCGATGGAGGAGATCTTGGGAGGGAGACGAACGTCGTTGTTCTGTAGAGATCTGAGCAAGATTTATTCGTCGGAAGATTCCTCCTCCGCCGATGCCAGTTGTGCACTCTGGACCGATCTCTACAGAGATTGACCGAATCTATGACCGAGTGGAAAGAGAGAGAGCGGTCGACAGCGACCTTGCGACGACCGGCGAGAGGGGAGAGAAAGGAAGGGAGAGCGAGAGTGAGAGGAAAAGAGAAGAGAGTGATCGTAGAGAGAGAGAGTGTGTGTGTGGAGAGAGAAGTAAATTACAACAAAAAAATCTAAGGATAGATAAACCCAGGGGTAAAAAAGACTATTTAAGCATCGGAAAATAAAAAATAATTAGAGCCAACATAATAAAAAAAAATATGGCTGTGTTATGTTGGCAAAGTGGAGGAAATTTATGTTATATTGATGAATGGATAAAAAAAAAAGTGATTAATTGGGTAATTTTCTTAATAGATTTTCATCTTTATAACAAAGTTCAATGAAACAAATATGAGAAATTGTTAATAGATTTAGATTCAAGTTAAAGTTTTTAAGTTTGAGTACGATAGAAATAAGGAAAATACTCCTCATATTGCTCCTATATACATATCTAATAAATAAATTACATATTATATGATTTTAATATTTATTAAAGTATTAATGCAACCTCAATACTATTATTTACACGTATTTGATTGGAATTTGATTTTGTTTGTGAGCTCATTAATTTTAATCATGTATTTGGTGTAGAATTTGGATTTGAATTGAATTGTGTATTTTGGTATGACGTTTGAATTGTTGGAGTTAAAAGGTGTAAAAACTTAAAATGTGTTAGGAAAAAAAAATTAATATGTAACTTATTTTACTCGCCTCGAAATTCCACGCAATTTGAAATAAATATTTTATTTGGACTTATATATGTAAAGTTATAGGTTTTTAAAATTTGAGTTACAAAATGTAATAATAACTGTGAATAGTGAAATTGAAGTTGACATTTTAGAAAAAAAACAAAAACAAAAACAAAATTGAGCTGTAATGAATGATTCAAATCATGGTACCAAACGCATTTTAAGTTGAATCTAAGGTGAATTTGAACTTATTATAATTGTTAAAATATTTTTGTCAAATATGATTATTTTTGGTGGGATTTATAGCGGGTATAGAAAGTACATACGAACGGAGATTTCCCTAAACACGTCCCCACCTTTCTTTAAGCAACAATGAACATGGTGATGTAGATTATTTTAAAGGCCGAGGATATATTAAATACAAGAAATCATTCTCCAATCCCAGCTCAGTATTCTTTTTATTTTTTTTATTTTTTTTTAACTCTATATAAGTATTCTCTTTTATAACTTAGTAAAAGCAAAATATTTCTCAAACGTAGTCTCCAAATAAAACTGTATGACAAGCTAATAAAAAGGGTAAATCTGAATATCAAAAATAAAAATTTTGTGTAGCCATTCGTTCCTATAGTAAGGTAAATTTATCCTCCCATATTTCTTTTCTTTTTTTTCTTTCTTTTTGTTTTTTTTCCCCTTTCAATCCACGGTTCGATTACTAAACGAGAGACTACATTAGATGGGAGAGGACAACTTCTAAATCGAATTTAGCCAAACAATGTTATTGAGTTTCTAATTATTGTGATATTGAACTTTTCAAGTCATTGAGAAGTCAAATTTCATACAAGATTCCAACTTTGGAAAAACTACACCATCTACTATACCACCAAACTCAGTTCCACCCCCATTACACAAAACTGAATAAATGATTCCAAAGTTAATACCACATATTATTATCGTACAAAATTAAATAACCGGACAATTTCTGATCACAATACGACAAATGAATTATGTCCCTTTGAATCATATTCTAGAGTCAATTACCGGGCCAATCAAAGTTTCAATTATAGGTTACTGGTGGTCTCCAGCTAGCCTCCCCACTTCCTAATGCGACCTTCAGCTTCTTCAGCCTACAAAGTACGACACAGGAAAATCAAAAGCTTGGTTGGAACTTGCAAACAAACGACATTGCATAAAGCAAACCAATGAATTGGTGCAAATTAGGGAAAAGAGTACTGACCTCTCTATTCCAATTTGTTAATGAAGTAACTACTACCAAAATTATGGTTTGCAAAGTAAGGCCTCCAATCATTCCTGACCAAATACCCTGCAACTCAACACAAGGGATAAATTGATCACAAAGAGAATAACAAAAAAATGAAGAAAAATGCTAACAAAATAGTCGATTTCGAATAGAGAAAATTCTCCCGCGCGAGATGGTTCCGTCGATGATCTTACCATGACCCCGAGACCAAATGTGAAACCTAAAAGAATTCCTGCTGGAAGTCCGAAGAAATAGTAGCACCCGATGTTGATGTACGCTACAAGAGATTGCCACCCAGCCCCCACAGCAACACCTTTGGAAACAAAGGTAAAAGGAAACAAAATGAGTAAAACCAAAAGAAAAACATATAATTTGTCAAGAACTAGTGACTAATTTTAGTTAATGTACCAGATAACACTGGCTGCAGGCTGTTCAGCAGCACTGTGAACCCGAGCAAGATTGCGAGTCTGGTAGTTTCCTTGGCAACGGCATCACTGGTTGTGAAAAGGTGAGGGAAGTATTCTCTAGTGGCCAATACTATTATCATGCAAACGACTCCTATGGCAACTGATGTGGCGGAAACCACCAGGACTGAAAACTTTGCAGCCATGGCATTTCCTGCTCCAAGTTCGTTCGATACTCTCACGCTGTTAGGAAAGAGAAATCGGAAGCCTGGATTTTGGTACAACTTTGATTTTTCAGTTAAAATGTAAAGGGCAAGGAGATGCGAGAAACATCACCTTATTGCAGCATTAAATCCAAGTGCAATCATTACGTCCCATCCATTTATATTCATGCTGCGAAAAATGGAAATTTGGTTAAAGAATGCATCAAGTAACATGAAGAGAAGAAGCTAATATGACAAGTTTATGTTGAACCACTCTACCAAATAGAAATGGCGTCGACCGGGATCAAAGGATTCGGCAGTCGTCCTGCTATGACCACCAACACCATCATGTACCAAAACTCCAAACTGCATTCAGCCCATTTCTAATATTAAAAAAAAAAAAAAAAAATGTGTCCTACTGCTAACTGAGGGACTGAAAGGCGGAGAAGTACCATACCACAACATAACAGCAGAAGCCAAAGAAAGCTTAACAAAGCCAAACAGGTCTGAGAACGCCAGCCATGAGAATCCATTCCAAGCCCCATCAGACTTAGTAATGAAGATGTACAAAAGCTGACCGAAAACGATAAGCCACCACGACGTGTTGAGTGTGATTGCTGCCCCAGCTAAACCCCACCCAAGTCTCAGTATTAGCAACCAGCTGAAAAATATATGTAGCACCAATACCAGGGCTGAGATCCAAGCCATGACCATGACTTTTCCTTGTGCTTGTAAGAACTTCTGTATCGGGAAGTTGAGTGCGTAGGCGAATAACTGCGGAATCATCCATATAGCAAATTTTCCTGCATTACAAGAAAGAAAAGTAATTAGAACTAATAAAATTGTGTTAAATAAGTAATGTCGATGGCAAAATACTGACCAGCTGCACGAGAGATTTCAGTGGTCTCTCCAAAAAGCTCAAGAATAGGAGGTGACCAAACATAGATGGGAACCAAAACACACGATGTCGTCAACAAAATCAGCCATGATCTCTGCATGTACACTCCTAACATCCTGAGCCTCCCCGCACCGTATGCTTGCCCGCACAGTGTCTCCAATGCACTCCCCATTCCCAACTATTGGTCAACCAAAGAGTTCAGATTTAAAAATTAAAAAAAAAAAAAAAAACACACACACACACACACACAAAACATTGCTTTGTTGTATGATTTACCAATTTCTGTTAAATGCATATTTTTGTATATAATATTGTGATAGATTTGGCTTAAAATATATATATATATAATTAATTAATCAACAATTAAGAACATGATTAAAAATGTGAAATGAAGAACTTTCAAAGCAAAAATACTTTTCACTTTGTATCAATTTATAATGGAAAATTTTCAATTTTGCTTGTGCTACGATCGGGTTTCTCTCTTACTCAATCTACAAACGATCAAAACTCTCATTTTCATTACGGTAACTTTATCGTTAGAAGAAATTTGTGGTATATATTTATAGAACTACTTTATTTTCATGTTTACTTCTATACATTGGATTTGTAGTAGATATCAGAACTTCAAATTGGACTCATTTTTTCTCTTTATCTTCTTCGTAACAGGGCATAATATTTTGATGAAGAAATTAGTCAAAGTTCAACTGTTTTGGAGAGGAAATTGTATATGTTATACCAACTTTTTTGGGTGCAGAATTTTGATGCCTTTCTTGGAGAAGAATGATTTAGTTGAACAATTTTATATATATTAATGATGTTTAATTGCATAAAGCATGTATTAAGGTTTTTTTTTTTTTTTTTTTTAAATTGTACGTATATATTAAGGTTCTTAGTTGAATGAAATCTCTATGTTACCAAGTTTAGTAGCCCAACTATATGTTCATTGTTGTTGAATCCAATTGAAAACAATGAAAATATTTCTTATTTTATTAATGTACTATTTATGGGTCTTTACAAAAATATATGTATATATATGAAGTGGACTTATTTCTTGTTGATCTGAAAAGAACGTCTCTTAACTTTTTATTTTTTTTATTTTGAGAGAAAGGGAACGCTGAACGTGTTTAACTTTTTTGAAAAAAGGAATGAACATTATTATAAAATGATTAAAAAAATAAATTAAGGTGAAGAAGTAAAGTTTTTTTTTTTTTTTTTTTTTTTGGGTGAAAGGAGAAGGAATAAAGTTGACCCATTAAATATTAGTACGCGGAAAAGTCACTTGCATTTTTTTTTGAAAAAATAGTCCACTTCATTATAAGTGCAACAAGAGAGTGGCTATAACAAAGACACCAAAATACAAGTGGACGCGTTTCTTTCCCAAATTATTACTAGATACTAAAAGGGAGGAGGGGTTTACTGTTTTTTTTACAGTGTACAGACGAATTTCTTCCTTGGTTGGAGTTGTTTTTTTATCTACAGTGAGCGGATAATTTTACCCCTTCTTTATGTGTTTGGACGATTTTGTCCTTCTCAGATACTCTAAGATTGGTTTGCTGCATAGTAGATGGATTTTTATACCCCTGTAACCCTTGCATATCACGTCTGCCTCTCAATTGTTTGCTCTCTCTCTCAGTTTCTTCGTTCTCTCCAAACCCTACACTCTGATATTTGTGTTTTTCTTATTACCGGTTTATGTTTTTTCATCATCTTCTTCCTCTTCTGTTGTTGTTTCTCCCCCCCCCCCCCCCCCCCTATTTATGTGTTTTTTGTTCATTCATTTTTTCCTCTGATTTTCTCTCTTCACTGTTTATTTTCTCTTTCGGTTTATTTCTTTTCTTTGTGTTTTTCCTGTCCTTGGTTTATTTTTTCTGCCATCTTTTTCCTCTTTTCGTTGTTGTTTTGTTTTTTTTTTTTCCTCCTTATTTTTGTTTTTTGTTTTTATTTTCCTCTTTTTTTTCCAAGTTTTTTTTTTCCTGATTTTGGTTTTCGAACTTTAGATTCTAATATTTTTACTTTGTTGCTTTTTTATTTATTTATTCTAATATTCTAATGTTTTTTTGTTTTTAACTTTAGATTCATTTTTTTTCTTCTCTTTTTTGAGTTCTTGGGCAATTTTTTTCTTTTAGTTTGTTTTTTGTTTTTTATTTATTATCATTTTTTTTCTCCGCATGTACATAATCAGAGAAAAATATATTTCATTTTATTTTTACTTTTTTCCCTTTTATTATTATTATTTTTTCCCCTGCAGTTATATGATCGGAGAAAATCATGGAAAGAAATGAAGAGTAAAAAATTAAAGAAAAAATTGAGTCAGGTCTTGGTTCTGTTATATTTATTTTAATAGTTTTTTTTATATTTTTTTTATCTTTTGTCTTCATCATTTTTGGTATTGCCGGTTTTTTTTTTTTCCGTCATCTTCTTCCTCTTCTGTTGTTGTTTCTCCCCCCCCCCCTCCCCCTCCCCCCAATTTATGTGTTTTTTGTTCATTCACTTTTCCTCTGATTTTCTCTCTCCACTGTTCATTTTCTCTCTCGGTTTCTTTCTTTTCTCCGAACCCTAAATTTTGATTTTTGTTTTTTTTCCTATTCTTGGTTTTATTTTTTCTGCCATCTTTTTCCTCTTTTCGTTGTTGTTTTGTTTTTTTCCCCCTTATTTTTGTTTTTTGTTTTTATTTTCCTCTTTTTTTTTTCCAAGTTTTTTTTTTTTTTTTTCTGATTTTGGTTTTAGAACTTTAGATTCTAATATTTTTACTTTGTTGTTTTTTTATTTATTCTAATATTCTAATGTTTTTTTGTTTTTTACTTTAGATTCATTTTTTTCTTCTCTTTTTTGAGTTCTTGGGCAATTTTTTCTTTTAGTTTGTTTTTTTTATTTATTATCATTTTTTTTCCTCCGCATGTACATAATCAGAGAAAAGTATATTTCATTTTATTTTTACTTTTTTCCCTTTTATTATTATTATTTTTTCCCTGCGTTATATGATCGGAGAAAATCATGGAAAGAAATGAATAGTAAAAAATTAAAGAAAAAATTGAGTGAGGTCTTGGTTTGTTATATTTATTTTAGTAGTTTTTTTTTTTTTTTAATCTTTTGTCTTCATCATTTTTGGTTTTTTTCTTCCATTGTGCAATGCCGGGCATTAGACTAGTTTTAAACTAAAAGGAAGGGGGGGGGGGGGGGGGGGGGGGGGTGGGGTGGTAAATAAAAAATTCATAGAACGAGAAGAACACAGGCAAGCTTGGAGGATTTAAGCTTGACAAGAGTTTTCTTTTCGCTTGAAACCAAATTATTATGGTTTTTTCGCCCCGGGGGGGGGGGGGGGGTGGTGTAGAAGCACATGTGGCTAAACCCAAGTTCAATTACGAAGCTTGAGATATAAAACCCAGTAACCCACAAGAAAGAAAAAACAAGAAATAACAACAAAGCAAAGAATGAAATTATAAGTAGTTTTAGATATTTTTAGTCTAATCTTGCGTTTGGTTGAAATTTTTAAATTGGAATTGATTGACTTTTTAAAAACTAATTATAAATTTTGTTAACTTATCAGAAAAAGATAAAAACTATGATAAAAAAGTAATTTAGTTAAAGTTAAACTTAAATGCTAAAGAAAGCTTAAATGTTAGCGGGAAAACATTATTTATCCTGCCACATAGGTAGGAGGCCTGGGTTTTATAGTTTTTTTTTTTTTTTTTTTGAAAAAAGATTAAGATCTAAAGTTAAAATCTCACATGAATTACGTCGATTCCATTTCGTTGAACTAGTTTGGGATTCTAATCTCTTTTCTCTACAAAATCCCAAAACCGAATCCGACTTTTCCTACACTCTTTTTTACGTCTCAAAACATGGACAAAAGCGAAAACAACCAAAAACAAGACAAAGAAAGACAAACCATGAAATAAAAAAATGAGAGAAAAAAAAAAAAAAAGAACAGAGAGCGACAGAAAAGCAGTATACCATGATGCCGAAGGCGAGGCCGGCGACAACGGAGTTCTCGACGGAGACGGCGGCGAGCTCTAGCTCTCCGACTAGGCCGGCAAACGTCTGAGTGAGCGCACCAAGCGAGTACTGGGAAATGGCCGTGAAGATTGCCGGCCCAGCGAGCTTCCACAGCTTCTTGGATTCATTCCCAAACTCCTCAACCACACCATAAACATTTACTAAATTCTCTCTCTCGTGGTTGCTATGATTCCTGATGAGCGGGACATGATTGCTACTGCTATCCATGACCATTATCGACTCCTTTTACACTGCAATAAATATATATAGCTATATATATATATATATTCAGCTATTTATCACAAATAATTTTCAACCTACAGTAAAAGTAGTCTCTATACATACACCTATATTTGTACATATATGGAGGGAGGTCTCCATGTACGACTTCAAAGCAGCGAGAAATTTATTTTTTTTATTTTTTGTGGCGGGTCTTTGAGGCGTTAGGTAACGTGGCTTTTTCGTTTGAAACGTAACTTTCAAAGGAAAACAAATTAATAAAAAAGAACAAAAAAAATTAATTGAACGTGTTCTAAATAAAGGAAACACATAGATGAGACAGATCCCGGGATGCTTGTGAGTAAACAGAGTGCCGTAAAAGAAGTTACCAGCAGAAGAGGTTTTTTTATTTTATTTATTTTTATTATTTTGGGGTTGGGGGGGGGGGGGGGGGGGGGGGGGGGGGTTGGGTGTGTATGGTTGGTTGAACTAAAGATGGCTTATTTATTATAACATCGATTGGATCTAACACGGGTTAATATTACTACTAATATTAGTTCAATTTGAAAGCGAGGTTCTTTCGTAAACCCAAGAGAGCACATGTTTCCTTTGTGATTGAGTGATCCCTAAGGAATATTCATAAAAATATGGCTCAGGGCCTCTAGGGATGGCATTTTTATCTGTAAATGCGAAATACTATATGGATTTGCGGGTGCCGGGTGGAGTGAGATGGGATAGGGTGAGGAAAGCTTCTCTGCACCCGCACATATAAAAAGATGGATATATACATGTATATGTATATTTATTAAAATTGAAATTTTTTTATTAGAATATAAAAATGGAAACACCTTGAAAAAAAAAAAAAAAAAAAAACTATCCCTAACCTTGATCTTTTTTTAAATTATGCTTGAGTTTTTTTAAAATTATTTTTAATAGATAAATAGATAAAATATGGATATAGCATTTACTGTCTCCGCCTCACCTTAAAATTAGACGGAGATGGAGGGTGAATGGAGGGTTGGGTATGGGGGTGGGGTTTAGTGTGACTGAGTTGCTTGTTGTTTTTTTGAAGTTATAGTATTTTGCGTTGTCATTTGTTAATTGTTGTTGCCGTTTTCGCCGTAAGAGAGAAAACGATATAGAATCATAGAATAAACTCTATTATGTTATTCTTTAGGGTTTAGACTCGATAATTGTAAATTTTGAGTAGCTTTCTTTCTTCCATGTCTCACAGATCAGCTTATTAACAGAACTATATCCTAAATATCTGTTCACGTTACCCTAATTTATGTTGAGTTTCTAGCCATTCTCCATTATTTCACTGACTTTTACGTCATTTAGTTTATTTAAACGAGACCCACATGTGAGAAAAACCAGAGATGGTCTATTTCTATTCTGTATATCATTGACTAAACGCATTCGCCAATTGAGCTGATTATGACATTTTTTTTTTTAAACCGACTTTCATCAAAGATGAAACTAGATTCACTAATCGTAATTATTTATTATTTATTATTTATTATTTATTTTTTATTTTATGGCAAATCAGGCAAACAACAACAAAGAGCAGAGGCCAACTAAACACCAGCCGCCCCACAAAACCAAAAAGAAGACAACTACAAAAATAAAGGCAAGGAGACAGGCACAAATCGTAATTGAGTGTTGAAGAGACTTGCATTATTATTATTATTATTATTATATATTATATTTTTTAAATCGTTAAGATATACAACTAAAATATTATTTATGTATAATAATAATAATATACCTTAATTCGTATTAGTACAGATTAATAAATAAAAAATTAAAAGACCACCCCTTCTTCGACGCCAATGCTTCCTCGCCGACGCTGGCGATGGACCCCCCTCCCCACGAGCTACATCTGCCCCGCCTCCCCCCAACATCAGTGCCGACCCAGTACCCCCCGGACGCCGATGAGCCTAGCCACCCCCCCCCCTTCCCCCCCCCAACGCGCTCAAGCCCAGGCTAAGAAAAAAAAAATTAAAAAAAAAAACCAAACCGGAAAACCACCACTCCCCCCCCCCCCCCAGGGTCTGTCGACGGTGAACCAACTCCTACCCCCAACCGGACCCGCGAATCAGGCGACGCCCCCCCCCCCCCCCCCCCCAAATTGCGACCCAGGCCCCCCCTCTGGTTGGTCGACGAGCCCCCCCCCCCCCCCCCCCCCCCCCCCCCCCCCCCCCGCGCCGCGACACATGAGCACCCCCCCCCATCGCGGCCCAATCTGCCCCCTCCCGACATACCCCGCCAGATCCAACGGCCCCCCTTCCAGCAAGACAGCGACCTTCACGAGGATGGGGAGCGGCGGGAGAAGAGAGAGGGGGGAGAGAGAGATATAGAGGTTTTTTTTTTTTTTTTTTTTAAAGGAAAAAGAAAGAAGAAATTTGATGTATTTAATGCCAAATTTGTATAAAACTACAGTTATAAATTTTAAAAGTAATTTAATAATAACCTTTAAATGAGTAACTATTGATACTGATACTGTCCCTTAAATAAGTTACGTGGGTATTTGGTGTTTGAGTTGAGTTAAAATTTTTAAATTTGAATAGTAATTTTTGTTGATTTTTTAAAAAAGATAAAAAACTTTTTCAGAAAAGGATAAAAATTTGAGTTTAAACCTTAAATTTAAACTTAGTCCCCCAAACTCCCCCTATATTATGGATTTTCCCTATATTTGGTTAGAGAAATATATATATTTTTAAATGGAAAATCAAAATAACAAAATGAGGGAACTATAACTTTTATATTTATAACTTTCTAAATTTATCTGGTCTGAGAATATAATTATTTTTATTTAAATGGAAAATCAAAATTACAAGTTGAGGAAACTTTTATTTATTTATTTTTTGAAGTAATTTTTATTGTTTGGCAGTGGGAAAGAAAAATTAAATTAAATTTTAGAATAGTGTTAGGTATATCAACTTTAATTTTAATTTTTTAAATACCAATTTATATGTTATATTTTCATTGATCGATACAATTAATTAATGTGACAATACTTTAAACACTTATCAATAAAAGAATAACAACTTATATTCCACATATGTTAGTATTCAAAAGTTTAGATTAGAATTGATGCCTCTAACATTTTTCTTAATTTAATGTATTCAATTGAAAATGAAGATAATAATAGATTAAGATCAAAATAGTAAATTTATTGAGTTTATTTTTTGGTTAAAATTTTGGGTAAATTGTTAGGTTGGTCCCTCAATTTTAAACTTTGTGTAATTTTAGTCTCTGAACTTTTTTGCCTCTAAACTTTTAAAATATTACTATAATAGTAATTTACGTTAATTTTTGAACAGTACCGTTAGTTAATGTTACTTTTTGACCAAATTACTAACAGATTTTGTTTAAATATTAACAAAAAGGACTATTGTAGTAACATTTTAATAATTTAGGGACATTCCATTTCTTAGCTGGAATGATCATAAGCTATTAAAAACGTTGCTAAAATAGTCTTTTTTGTTAATTTTTTTACGAAATCCGAAGTTAGTGTTACTTTTTGATCAAATTACTAACAATTTTTGTTCAAAAATTGACGGAAATAACTATTGCAGTAACATTTTAAAAATTTTGGATTCTGACTACAAAAAAAAAAAACTTAGGGACCAAAGTTACATAATATTAAGAGTTTTGGGACTAAATGAGCAATTTACCTTAAATTTTTCTTTTATCTTTTCCTTTTAAATTAAAAGGATTAAAAAAAAATGTCTTGTAGATTTACAGTATCATTCCTTTTTATCCTCTCTATGGGTGCAAGAAGAGAGATTCACAAGTCTTGCGTAGTTTTAAACTATATATATATCTATATCTGCCAAACAACCTATGTTTTTTTTTTTTAAATTCAAAATCCTTTATCCAATTTCCTTACCTTCCTTTTCCACTCTATCAAACGTAGACTTAGAACGTGTTTGTTAGGAGAAAAAAAATGAAAGGAATGAGTGAGATAAAATAATTTATGAAAGTATTATGATATTCATAATTAGCCTCTTCAACAAAAAATAATCTTTTTACAAACAAATCTTTTTTTTTTTTTTTTTTGTAAATCATTTTACTAAATAAGAAAGATTGATTTTTTTTTCCCCTCCTCCTTCCCTATATACCAAACATCATGAGAGCTCTCTCTCTTGAGTCTTATCCACCACTACTTCCTTCTTATCCTCTCTCCGTCCTAGCAAACACACCCTTAAGAAATTATTAACAAATACTACAAGGCAAATATAGTAGTCGATGAATAATTATCCCCCAAATGATATCATTTAAAGGGTGAGAAAAAGTGACCCTTCACGGAAACTGCAAATTGCTGTGATCTGAAACTCTGAATTTTGAAATAAGGAAGAGCTCTGTAGTAAACCGTAGCTTGTTGGCAAGTTCCTCGGGGAAACGAAACAAACCATAGTCTAGTTCATTTTACATGCAAGTAAAGTGCCACGTTGGTAGATCATTAGCTACCCAGGCAAAGAAACAACATCACGTTGATACTTTGCAAAGAAAGACCTGAGGATAAAAGACAAATGAGCCAGCCACTGGTGATCCAAGCAAATGATTTGTGCTTGTGACGACGCACGATTTAACGCCAGCACCTTTTTAAACAACTCCAATTCGACATCATCCGAGGCTGGCATAACAACCATCCTCTCAAGCACAGGCGAATTCGAAAGTAAAAACTTGATGAAATCCATCTCGGATTTTGTAGTAGAGACGCCAATTAGTCTCGCGAGTTGCAGTTTGGTGAACATCAGGCGGTTCTGCCACTCATCTTCCCCAAAGTTGGTCTCTTTTCCTGTGATGGTCTCTTCTTGAGATGAGTGATGAACCTACGTAAGATGTACTGTCTCAGAATATTGAAAAATGATAAGGAAGCTTCAGAGATCATAGTTTTTAAGTCATTCTGAAATATGTTGATCTGTAAGAAGAAAGCTCACATCAATAATTAGTTCTTGTAGATTCGGCGCGCTACTTAAAAGGCAAAGAGCTGTAAGAGATTCTTCCCAGTTGTTCAAATTTATTTCAATCTCGAGATAAGTGAGATGAATGCATGGTTTAACTTTAAGCAGCACACCAAGCTCCACGCCAGCAGCTAGATACTGAAGCAAACAAGAAACATAACAACAAGAAATCATTTCAAGCAAAATCTAGTAAGAGAAACTAAACTAGTTTCGGCACCGTACGTCAAGCTACTAAAATGAAGCAACAAAGAAGATTAAAAGAAAAAAAAAAACGCGGCCATGGGATAGACCACCAAGAAACTTGTAGCAAAATCGAACAACAGACTTTTCAGATTCGAATCAAATAGATTGAAATAAACAGAAATTTAACCTTCCAAATGTGATGGTCGAGTGCCAGCCTTTGAATACGAGGTAGATGAACCAAAAACCTGATCAAATTGCTAGAGTGGCTAGAAGCTCGATTTGGGTCATATGTAAACCACCTCTCACGCCTAATCGTAACTTCAGCTAAAAATAGAGTATTTTCAAAACTAATATTCTCAACAACGCCCTCAAAACTGAAGAATCGTAGACTCGGCACATTAATGTTAAGATGGGAAAAACCATCCGAGTGGCTTACCCTTACATTATTCAGCTTAAGGGTTTCAAGCATAGGGCAGCTAGAAACCATATTTTCAAAGGCATCTTGGGCCAAGTTTACATGACGAAAATCAAGGCTCTTCAAGTTAATGAAACCTTTGAATGATGATGGAGGTTTCAGAGAACAATTTATTAACTCCAAATCAATCAAACTTTGGCAAGCAAACAAAGAAGATGGCACCCTGTAATACTGGTCTGGTTCCCTGCAATTTCCAAATGTGATGTCCTTGATGGGGCTTCTTGAAAGATGACGAATCCACCGATCCATGGCACTATCATTTAGCAACAATGGTTCTTGTAGCCGAAACTTGTGTAATGGGCCGACATGAAGCAAAAGAACTTGATCTATGATACTCACAAGTTTATTACTCACAAGCTTATTAGGCACCATGCACCCTTCCACAATTAACTGGTAAGATAATTGAGTGAAATCAAGAATAGGAAGCATATTCCATCTGTACCTCCACTTGCTCGACAAGATACATGTCCTTGCGGCATCCAAAATTGATAAGTTTGACAAAATTTGTTCGATAATATTGTCTGGTAAGTCGCTGATTCTATCTAGTTCCATCTCCATTTTGCAACTTGACTTGGGTGGTTCTCTTACCATGTTTCTTCTACAAAAGAGTGAATAAAAAAATTCAAATAAGATCGACATGACAAAGGTCATAACACAAATTTCTAGTTCTCTGACAGTAAACTAAGCACTATTGGTATATAGTTAAATCCCATAAGAATACATGTTTTGTTGATTGTTAAAAAAAAAATAAAAATAAAAATACAAAGACCATGAGAAGCAACGTTCCCCTTGCATTGAAAAGAAGAAAGAAAGGAACAAGCAAAATAAAAAATACAAAATAAATAAATAAATAATAATAAATAAGCTATATACGCCATTTCATTAGTTGGGTCAGAAGATTCGAACTGCAAATAAAGCTCAAATTTATAAACCCCATGAACACATGAAGCTTAGAGATTGTATAAAGTAACTGTAAAGGAGGCCATACCAATTCAGGACCCCAAGTTTGGGGCTTTCACATTGAACAGTCAAAGAAACCAACTTTACCAAGCCAACAAACTAAGGAACCAAAGATATATAATGGGTGGTCAAAAAATGTCACACCAAGAGATTTCAACAATAGATTTAAGCTCCATTTAAAAAAAAAAAAAACACACACACACACACAGAAGGAAAAAAAAATTGTAGAGAGAGAGTGACTGACCACAAATTGGCGGATATGAAAGCACCACAGGAGGATATGACAACAATCACAGGACGAAGTAAGTGCCGGAGAAGGAATTGCGACCGGAAAAGTTGAAGATTGGGACTAGGGCATGAAGAGGAGATGAAAAGAGACCCGTGGCTGATAAGAGATAGATAGAGAGAGAGAGAGAGACAAAAAAAAAACCCCCGGGAAACTGAAACAGTTCCGCTACCAGCTTTTATAATTACCCTTGAACTTTGATCGCTTTTGCAACTTGCCCCTTAAACTTTCAAAAATTGTTCTTAGCATCCCTTTCGTTTTAGAATTTTATCAATATTGCTCCTTGATTAGATGAAATGGCAAAATCTGAAAGGATCATTCAATCATAGAAATGCCCATTCAATGCCCTTTCCCCGCCAATTTTTGTTTTGGGTCTTTATTTTTCCCTAGAAAATGGAGACATTTTTAAAATTTTATTGGGCATCAACAATTGAACTAGGAGGCTGCACTGCCAACATTTTTCTTTTTTGAAAAAGTTGGGAGAGCCACGGAATTAGAACTCAAGAACTCAACTTTGAGGTAAACGTGAAATTACCTTTATGTCAAGCTTGCATCTTCCGGAATTTGGAAAAGCTAATCCAAAACCTTTTGATATCTAATAAACTTGACTTTGCATCACATATAAGGCCCTTCACTGTACCAAAGTCGAAATATGTGATTAACGATCAGATCCAACTTCATATTAGAGACCTAGACAAGGTGTGGGTTATGAACCACAGCACGGGATTTAAAATGTTCCATTTGAGGGATCCATCGGAATTGTAACATTCAGATGGAATATTTAAATGGAAACTTTCAAACATAAATATTTAAATTGTTATCCGAATTAATATTTGAATGTTAATATTTAGTACAATATATTTTTGAAATTATGTGCAAAATATCAAAATGGGCGTCCGAATGCTCCGTTTCAAATATTCCAAATCCAAAAATATATTTAAATGAGTCCTTCAAATAGAATGGCTCAAATTGAGACAAATGGTTGCTTCAAACAGAGGCAGATACCTAAACTGCTAAACATGGTATAGCCAAAATATGAAGCACAACATTGTGAAACCCAGATAAGGTACAACAAGAAAACTAAATGACATAACTTGCATAAAAACTTAAACACCGAGGTGGCAGCTGGGTGCCATGGGGGATGGTGGGAGGCAAGAGAGATCCGATTTCATACTCGTTCGGTGAGGCTTTCCTCCTAAGTAGACTGGGGCGGAGTGAAGTCTTCACCGAAGATGGAGGAGGAAGCCAAATCTGGACGAGCAGCGACAAATATGGGGATTTCTCTAATGGCGGCGCGATCTCCCCATGCCACTCTGCTCTTCCTTTCTCGCCGGACTCTACTTTTCTGCTTGAATATCCAAAAACTCATATGGGTTACCGGCAGCCAAATTAAAGGAATAAGAAGTTTCTTTTTCTTCTTTGGTTTTTTTATTTCTTAATTTTTTG
Organism: Ficus erecta; assembly: GCA_008635985.1. NCBI lineage: Eukaryota > Viridiplantae > Streptophyta > Magnoliopsida > Rosales > Moraceae > Ficus > Ficus erecta. The sequence continues at coordinate 129,319 of BKCH01000654.1, read as the reverse complement.
TTGTGTATGATCAGATGTAATGTATGTTATGATAGTTCTAGTATAACTTTAATCTACGTCCTTCAGAAACAGACGGATGGCTTAGAAAGGGTACCCCATGGATGGGGAAAAGGTGGCTTCCCCCACCATAGACGTCCCCTGGAAGTTGAGAACAATTTAGAATGGTTTGATATGATTAAAAAAAAAAAAAAAAAAAAAAAGGTTAACCCCTTTAACAGAGTAAAACCCTTAGATTTTATTTGTATGATTTTGATGTTGTGTGCACACTAAATTTTTAATGCATCCAACTACAACTAATTATGAAACAATTAAAAAAAAAAACTGCTTCCAGTTCTCTATGTTCGCCATCGAAGGCGAGGAAGGAAGTAGGAGAGCCCACTATAATGTGTAAATTATGTGTAAAAAATCATTCAAATTTTTATAAATTTAAGTAAAAAAGATTGAATTATTAAAAATTATAAATTTAGGAGACTGATTGTTAAGAATCAAATTCAAAAAGTTCATTCAACTCCGAACTTACCAAATTCAAAAAATAAGATGTAAAAACTCGGTCATGGGATAGATTCCAAAATCCCCCCCCCCCCCCGCCCGCACAAACAAGGACTAGAAAAACAAGAAACTTGTAGCAAAACCAAACTGACTATTCAAAATCCAGTCCTAATGATTGAGAAGAACAGAATTGTTACCGTCAACATACAATTGTAAATGTGTAGCCTTTGAATATGGGGTAGATGAACAAAAAACTTGAGCAAATTGCTAGAGTTGCTACAAGCTCGATTCTTGTTATATGTTACGCTTTTTAAAAGCGTAATAGAAACTTTAGCTCGAAATAAAGTATTTTCAAAGCTAATGCCCTCAAGAACGCCAACATAATTGAAGAAACGTGGACTGGGCGAACTAATGTTAAGGTGGGAAAAACCATTTGAGGAGTTTACCCCTAACTTTCATTAGCTCAAGTGTTTCAAGCATATAGGGCAGCTAGAAACCAGATTTTCAAGGATGTATTGGGCGATGCTTACATGAAAAAGATCAAGGCTCGTCAAGTGAGGAGAAACCTTTAAATGATGACGGAGGTTTGAGAGAACAATAAAATAACTCCAAGTTAGCCAAACTTTGGCAAGAAAACAAACAAGAAGTAGTGGTCCATTTTCCTGTAATTTCTCCAATAAATGTCCAATAAACTTTGGCAAGATACATGTCCTTGCTTGCTGCATCCAAAATCCGCCTGTGTGACAAAATTTGTTCCATTATATGCTCTGGTAAGTCGCTGATTCTATCTAGTTCCACCTCCATTTTCTGACTCGACTTGGGTGGTTCTCTTTCCATTTCTTCTGCAACAAATGAACCAAAAATCAATTACTACAAGAAAAGGCAGTCAGATATAATGTAAAGGTTCATAACACAAATTTATCGTTTCCCGACTGTAAACTACGTAATATTTGGTAAAAAGTTGAATCCCATAAGAATTCATGCTTTACTTATGAATAATAATAAACATAATAAAGTAGACATGTGAGGCAACGTATCCACTTACAACCAAGATGACAATAGCATGGCATGAGGATACAATGGAAATAAATGCTAGCAGAAAAGAAGAAAAAAAAGAAAGAAAAAAAAAAAAGGGAAAAAGAAAAGAAAAAAGAAAATTGGGTCGAAGATTCAAACTGCAAATAGATCTCTAGCATGGGAAACTAAAAGCAATTGTTCATTCCGCAGAAGACGTGAAGTTTAGTATGATTTGATTTACCCAGGGGAAAAAAATTGTTTGAGTTACTTGAGTGATTTTTTTTTTAAATTTAAAAAATAAACATGATTTTATGAAGTGAACGAAGCTCCGCCGTTTGCAATTAAATCCTCCAAGTTATTTATTTATTTATTTATTTTTGAGGAATCCTCCAAGTATTTGCATTAGCAGTAAACTCATCGAAGTACATTACATCTTGCAAGTTCGTCCTTTCTTTGAATTTTCGCCAACTTCTGAACCAACGGCTTGGGCCTTGGTTTGCAACCGGCTGCTGGGCCTGGTGCCGTTCAGCTTCTAAACAGTGGTGATGAGCCCCTCAAAAAGCAAAATCTTTTAAATTATTATTTCAGTTATAACAATTTTTTTTTAAAGATAAGTATTAAAAGAGTTAAAAAAAAATGACAAAACCTAAGCATATCTATTTTAAAGACGTGTTCAGAATTTTCTCATTCACAATTTTCTCATTTAAAAAATGAGAAAATTACTTAAATAATCACTTTTTTATTTATTAATTAATATGACATAAATTTCTCATTTTTGACCAATATGATACAAATTTTAATTAACTTTAGTTTAATTTTGTGTCATATTAATCTAATATTAATTTTGTATGTCATATTGGTGTAATGATTTTTAAATTTATATCATTCAGATACTTTTCCCGATGAGCCCAATTTGATATTTTCAAAAATATTTGAAAACATTTTTGCCTATCTTTTGAGACGTGAAAACAAAAATATATTCTAAATAATGTTCGTTTAGTAAATGCTTTTAAAAAAAATAAAAATAAAAAAATGGTGAGAGTGGTTTTTACGAAGGAAATGAAAAACAGTTGAAAGTGATTTTCTCATTTTTAGTTTTCATTTTTAAGGTTATATAATTTAACACATGTTTTTAAAAACATACTCAAATATATTCAACTTTTTCTTATATCCAAATCAATTTATCTAAAAATATAATCAAGCGTAATTTAAACAAAAAAATCTACGTATCATTCCCAAGATATCATCTTTTTAATTTTAATATCAAAAACAAAATCATCTCCAAAATAAATGAAAAAATAATACTAAACACTGCCTTAGTTTCAAAAGGCTGCCTCAATTTGAGCTTTTCGATAGAATTTTTTTATTTTTTTAAAATCACTTCAAAAATTTAGTGACAGCCATAATTTATAGTGAGGAAGATTATCTTATGTACAAACAAAAAAATTCATAAGCTAAAATAACTTGGACGTCTTTGGAAGGATAATTTTACCCGTTTAATCCGGACGGAAGATAGAATCGAAAATTCCAAATTCACCTGAACATAACCCATAGGGAGAAACGAAGAGAGATAACTCCCTACAAATTCTTCAATTTTGATAATCTTGTCTGCGCAAGTCTGATTATTGCAAGAAGATCAAATACAATACGAAAAAGGGAAACTTGTGAAAATATCCCCATCACCACTAAACGACTCAGCGCACAACTAAAAACATTATAAAAAAAATAATAAAAATAAAAAAAACCTACTACTAATTAGTTACACCATAAACAACAATCACCAGAAAGAAGAAAAGTTGAGGGGGCTTGGAGGGGTTATTATTAAATTTATATAAAAACTAAATAGGCTGAAAAGAAAAAGAGAGAAAATTGAGCACACTAGCTAGGGCCTTAATTGGCTTTGTCTGTGTCAGGTTTCCATTGTGTTATGAGGGTGTTATAAACTGATATGTGAATTACAATGGGGGAAATGGAAATGTAAAATGGACCTATCTTCAAAGTGTCACTTGTGCTTATTCATATTGAGGTATCGTTTGGAACACCAACTAAATTTTGAAAATGTTTTAATGAAAATGAGTGAATGTTTGCAATAGTGTGTTTGCATGAAAATGATCTGTGATAATTTAAAAAATATAAAAGCTTAAAATATGTTTTAAAAAAAGTAATAAAGATCTTATTTTTGTCTCTTATCATTCTATAATATTTATTTAAAAATCATTTCATTTCTATTTAAAATAATAAAGTTATGAACTTTTAAATTTTAAGTTTTTTTTTAATGAAAATGAGAGATTTAGATATGTGAATAGTGAAATCAATTTACTTTTAGAGAAAAAAACAAAAACAAAAAACAAAAAACAAAAAAACTCCAACTTAAATGGAGTTTCCAAACGAATCTTGAGTCTAAATTAAATTGCATGTGTTTAGGTCTATCTATAATATGACTCAAATTTAATATTGACGATTAGATATAGGCGCGGTGTTAATTTAAACACAAAGTTTTGATTTAAATTCAATTTTTTGTTTATTAAGAAAAAATCACTATGGAATAATGTTCAAATTCAAATTTACTTGGATTTTGGGTAGCATTAGAGGCTTATACGTACCACTAGAAACAATTTAAGTTATATTTTAAATATTTAAATAATAATAATAAAAAAAAAAACGATATAGCTATATTACTTCGTTGGACTAATTTTAGTTGGGAACTAGCCTGTAATGGGAACCAACTGGCCACTGGCGTTGATATTTGGAGCCAAAGTGATAACGTAAGGTCTACCACATTTGATTGAGGGGTTTTTTTTTTTTTTTTTTCAGTTTAAAAAATCACTTAATTAGAGAATTACAAGAATACAATGGTACACATATGACTCTATATAATGTGAAGAGTTCGAATCCCACACATAAAAAAACAAAAAGAAGAAGAAGAAGAAGAAGAAGAAGAAGCCCACAAATAAACAAGAATACAATACAGAAAAGATCATCTTTGACGTTATGTGATGATAAGAGTTATGGTGTTAGGAGATCATCACTGAATTGGAGGTCATTTTCATCTTTGATTTAACTTCTTTGCGTTTTGTCAACAGCGTGCAACCTAACTCGTGGAAGAAAACAAGGAAAATCCAAATAGGAGAAACACATATATCAGATATCATTTTACAACTTTGACTTTCCTTCCCCAACTTCACCGCCAAAAACCCCCTAGTTTCCAAATTCACCTGCAAACATCACGCATGTATTTAAACTGAGTCCATGCGTTGCTAAGTTAACCTACCTCTCTCTCTCTCTCTCTCTCTCTCTATATATATATATATGTGTGTGTGTGTGTGTATGTATGTATATCATTTTTAGAAAATTTTGTTACAACATTGCAGAGCGAGCTCAAGTTTACAAGTAAAAGAAAAGAGTTTTGTCTGATATAGCAAGAAAGATGGGAAATTTCAGCTCCAATAATCTTGCTGGTAAAGGGTATCCATGAAGTTCTTTTTTTTTTTTTTTTTTGAAAGATTAATTATCAATTTTCTCGATGTTTCGCGATCGAAAAAGTTCAAAATTTATCCGTGTTTGAAAAATGGTAACCTGTTAGCTAGTTTTCTTTGTGGAAGGTCCGAGTGGAAGGGAAGAAAAAAGTATTCCAAAAACGAAAACCCCGCAAGTAATGATCTTCATGGTGGAATAAGGACAATAGAGGTGGACAATCTCTGTGAGCTATCGACCGATTCGAATATTTGCATTTGTGTTATTACCTGGAATATGAACGGGAAGGTGAGGAGATGAATTTTTTTTTTCCCCCCCTATAGGAAATCGATTTCATAATTATCCTCTCACTTAAAATTGTCTCTTTTTTTTTTATTTTTTTTTATTTTTTTTTGTACTTCGTGCGGGGGATTCAAAGAATTAGACATGTGGAATTGTCGCTTAGTTATGTTTGCAACCGATGGATAGTTTTCACGGTCGTCTAAATTATTTTTAACTCTGTTTCATTTATCTAACTCCCTGCTAATCAAATTAGGTTTCTTGCAAAGATTTGGCAGCGGTTGTAGGGAACGACCGGCAGTTTGATCTTATCGTTGTTGGTCTGCAAGAAGTGCCTCGCCGAAACGTCTCACAACTTCTTCAGGAAGCTCTTGTTAAATCTTACATGTAAAATTTTAACTTTTAGCTAGCTCTTATTGATTTTTTTTTTTTTTTTTTTGCTCATTTTTAATTTTCTAAAACATGAATGAAATCATATTATGATAAAGCCTGTTAGGAGAAGCCATTATGCAGTCTCTGCAGCTCTACGTCTTTGGGACCAAGAATTCAGATTTGTTCATCAAAGGTGAGGTGACATATATTAAGTAATTTTGCATAATTTTTCAGCTCTTTTTTTTTTTTTTTTTTGGGGTTTGTTAATTTGGTACGTTGAAATTGCATGCATGGTGGCGGGGGCAGAAGTGAAGGTGGATAAGCAATCGGTAGGGGGATGTGGAGGAGTGATTGGGAGAAAGAAGGGGGCAGTGGCAATCTGCATCAACTACAAAGGCATTCACATGATGTTCGTCTCTTGCCATCTCTCCGGTAACTCCTTCCTATCAGCACTGATCACCTTGTTTCGATTTTAGCGCCTTCTGGATAAAGAAATCTTGCTTATTTGTTGGTTAACCAATACAATGGGGACACGTTGTTATTAATCTTTTTTTTTTTCCTAAATAAAAGAGTTTTAAAGATAGATAATGATGTAACGAAAAAATGACATATAACTCTCGACGTGATATATGAATCTTTCTTAAATGTAGATTGTTCATATATTTTGATCACCATAATGGTCCCAACTCGACCGACTAACTTTTTTCGTGGTAAATAAGTTGACTTATCAACCGCCAAAGTTTTCAGTGATGGACACGTTATTATTTATTAAAGAAGACCGTTGTCTTTTTTCCCCGGCCCCTAAATGGTAGACTACTTAATACCGTACATATCTACTACAAAATTACTAATCAATAACTTCAAAAACAAACCGTAGTTTTCATATTGACTTCTAACTCGTGTTTGAAAAAAAAATGCCTTGGCTGATATATAATTGTTGATTCGATATATGACAGGTAGTTGCATCTAAAATTTATGTTCTGAGTTGACAAACTTTTGTATTTTTGTTTTCGTTTTTTTTTTTTTTTTTTTTTTGCTGGAAAGTTAACGACATGTCTTATTGCTGGCACATTATGTTGTCGTTCTATGTGTATGAACGATAGGTCGTTCATGTCTTTGAAACACTAATATGAAACCCTCGTAAAGTATGTATGGGTGTCAATTAGATGTTACGACGTTGTCGTTCTCCTGTCATAATTCTGATGTCGTTTATAGAAAACAACCTGTCATTACTTGTTCTTCAGGGGGGGGAAAAAAACCCCTGTCATAACTTGTGTACATTTAAAATGTTCTTTGTCGTGAAGCGACATACGTGCTTATCTTAGAAGCATCTGTCGTCTACTGAAACAAGAGAAGTGTTGTTTGTTAACATTTTGGATCGTTTTTTTCAACTAAATTTTATTTAATTACGTTTAGATTAAAACGACATTCATGTCTCAACAGGATTTATTGTCGTTTAACAAGAAAACGACATGTAGCTTGCTATTTTTATAAAGGCTCAATAAATGGCCTGATAAAGTCAATTCAGTTTTTAACTTTAGTTATGGCAGAAAAGAAGACGAGGCTCTAAAAGCATTCTCTCATCCAATTTAACAAGCAATAATGAGTTCAACTGTTATGTTTTTTTTTTTTTTTTTTCATTTTTTTTTAACTTGAGAATGGAGGATTGAAAATATATACTTTTAGGTGAAATCAGATGTGGTATTATCATTAGGGATATGCCTACAACTACAGTTTCATTGTTCATTAGTAACGCATCTTTAGGTAATATTTTTGGTCTTTTTTTCAAATATTTTTTGCTAAACGTATTCTTTGTCTTTAAATATTCAGCTCATGCAAACAAAGTGGAGGAAAGAAACTCACAGTGCAGGCACATATCACACTCACTCTTCTCTAAAAATTGGAACCCTTATGCCAGACCAACCCAAATCACAGTATGGTTGGGAGATCTCAATTACCGAGTTCAAGGGATTGCTAACCACCCTGCCAGGAATCTAATTCACAAAGGTCTTCACAGAGTAAGTATTCAAAGCTCCTTTCACTTTATTCACAATTATAAAATTATACAAAAACTATTGTGTGGTATATATGTACGGAACGACATTCAGTTATAACTTTATATATATATCTATATATATATACTATTGCGATAACTAGTTGATTTTAATATAATATTTTTCAGTTATATTTGTAATTTTAAATAGTTCATGTTATAAAATTCTTGATAGAAAATTACATGTAAAATGCAAAATGCAAAATTGGATGTTATAATCCCGGACAAACAACAAGATATTGTATAAATGATTAGCAAATTTTTTTAATTAAAGAAAAAGAAAAAAAAAAGATCCTCGTGAAATGAACACAATTTTATGTTTGCTTATAATGTTTTTCAAAATTCTATTTGCCATGCATATCCTCCGCAGCTACTGAGGAACAAGGATCAACTCCTTCAAGAGGCTGAAAGAGGGCAGATTTTCGATGGATATTGCGAGGGTACATTGACGTTCAAACCGACATATAAGTACAATGTCGGAACCAACAACTACGATACAAGTTATAAGGTACAGATGATAGGCTAAATAATTATGACCAACAGCTAAACTAGCTTATTATCTGAATTGGGGTATATATTAAAAGATAAAGTTTATAGAAATAAAATTGCAAAATGTAAAAATTCACTGGGATTATCCACAAGTACGTGAGAGAGATCAGTTTTATTTGGAGTGATATTGGGGACTTCTTTTATTATTTTTATAATTCTGTATTTGGAGAGATCGGTTTTTTTTTTTTTTTTTTTTTTTCTCTCACTAAAAAATCCATCTTTTCCTTCTATTACAGGTGAGAGTGCCATCGTGGACAGACCGTGTTTTATTTAAGATACAGCAAAACATGGATCATATTGATGTAACTCTGCATTCTTATGAATCAATGGACGATATACACAGTTCCGATCACAAACCTGTGAGAGCTCACCTTTGTTTGAGACACAACAAACACTCATTAAGTACTTAACTTGTATGTTTATATTAATGTCATATATCATCCCACGAATATGTTCCAGTACTGTTTCGTTATAACTTAGCCTCGATTTAGTAAATTAGTTTGAAATAAAATTTTTAAGTTGGAGTTGGTTGACTTTGTAAAAATTAATAATAAATTTTGTAGACTTTTCAGAAAAAGACAAAATTAAAATAAAAAAGTATAATTTAATTAGAGTTAAACTTAAATACCAAACAAACGCTTAATGTTTGAAAATTATCAGATAAAAAATTATAGACACATATTAGAGTGATATGCCAATATCATTAATCACCAACATAACATTGATACTAACAAAAAAGAATTGAAGTGCTCAATGCACACGTCTCGTCGAAAAATGAAAAGAAAAACAAAAAGGAAAAGAATATTCTGGAGAGAGGAAAAAAAAGATAACTTACAACATCTCGTAATGGAATATACATGTCCCACATCATGTGAATATAAAGAGGGATTTTGATATGATGTAAATGATAGGTGTGAATTTATTTCCTTGAAATAAACAATAATCTGATCAGTTTATCGGTTATTAGAAAACGTTCAATGTTTTGATATGTTCCAAGTGCAACAATAAAACGTCAATTGGAATTGAATCCAATTGCACTTTTTTTTTTTTTTTTTTTTTCTAAAAAGTTAACTCAGTTTTACTATTTATAGTTTTAATTATTACTTTGAATATCAAATTTTAAGAGTCTATAATTTTTACATGTACATAGCTTAAATGAGATTTTTTTTTATAAATTGTTTAGAATTTCAAGACGAATAAAACAAGCTCTATATCTATTTTTTTTTCCCAAACATATTTCAAATTTTTACATTTTTTAACTCCAACAATTCAAATACCTCACCAAATGTACAATTCAATTTAATTCAAATCCAATTCAGAAAACTAAATTCCAACCCGTCCATCATTTTTGTTTTATCATGTCCGTTTTTGGTTTTGTCATCTAGCTCGAGTCAAAGGGTATAACCATATACTTATACTGTCCTCCTGGCGATCAAGGTATAGAGAAAGATGGTACTATGAGAATTAAAGGCAATTGAGAATAATGATATCAACCTTGATTTGTAATAATATTTTATATGCGCAACTGTGAGTACAAGTAACCAATATTACTAATTATAATTTATACACAATAAAGTACGTTAATTCAAAGAACTATCACGTATATTCAATAATTAACGGGTAAGTAAATAATATAATGTGAACAATTATAAAGGGTGGAACCTCGCTTGTGACTGATTTGATAATTTATCTCCTTTGTTGAGATGTTCCATTTTCATATGGAAGATATATTGGATTATTTACATAGAGGTGATGTTTTGAATTATGTCCATTTTTTATTTTATTTACATATATGTCTGAAAACGTAAGTATAAAGATAATATTATCCTTTTAAAAAATAAAAAATTACCATATAAAGAATAAAAAAAAAAAAGGAAAGAAAAAAATAGTCTCATTACGTTTACTAGCTACTAGCTGTGATTTGTTTGAGTTGAAGACCGAATTACTTGACATATATAGGAAAGTTTTTTTTTTTTTTTTGATTTGCTGTGAAAATAAGTGAATATTAATAATAATCCAAAATAGAAATGTTTGCTTAAAATTAGAAAGAACTAAATAAAGAAAAAGGAATATCAAAAAAGAAAGTATAATTGAAAGTTTGTCTTCTGCAAATGTACAGTAAATCCCCTTCATCTTCCTTGAAACCAATTTTAATTCCTATCCTCAGAAACCCTAAACCAAAATTCTATGTCTGAAAATGACAATGAAAATAGTTATGAAGAAAATGTCTATCGCTAAGGATAAGAAAGGCAATGTCCATGCCAAAGAGCCGACAACCAAGTCATGAAAAAAGCCATGTGAGATAGGTGAAGGTTTGAAAGAGGTCGTGGGTGGTGAAGTCGACGTAGGACTCCATGCTTAACTATTAGTAATGTGAGTTTTTTTTTTTTTTTTTTTTTTTTTGTGGTTTTATGTTGAAAATCATCTTTGTAATTAGGAAATTTTGTATCTTAAAATTAAAGAATTCGTCTTTTGAATAATGAATCATTTTTTCCCATAAAAGTTAGGTTTGATTTTATGTTAACTGGTTTATATAAATAATAGTGTTTTTTGGTAAAGAATTCAATTTGTTTGGTTGAGGCATACAAAGTTTTCATTTGATTTGTAAAGGAGTTTATGAATAAGTAGTTTTTTATCATAAAAAATTCATCTTTCTTGTAACGAAGCTGGTGTTATCATAAAAATAGTCTTCTTCATTTTATTTATACTAATTTATAGAAATAATATTATTTTTTTCATAAAAAAAATTTGATATCACGAGTTAATACATAAAAAAATTGGGTTTTTCATAAAAAAATTCATGGATTGCAAAAGAGAAAAAAATAGTAGATTAATCACGTTCAAAAGAAAAAAAAAAAGTATTGTTCTTGACATATCCGGAATACCAAACAAAAAAAAAAAAAAAAAAGATGAAGAAATGAATACCTCATAAAAAAGAATATAAATTGGGTTTTTTAGAATCAAATTCAAAATTCAAAATAAAAAAAAGAGAGGGAAGTTTAGGTTTATTGAAGGTAATTCTCATTTGTGAGCAAAAAAAAAAAATCCATCATTAAAGGAAAAAAAAACAAAAATGGAAAATATGAGAATCTATATAAAAAATGAAATGAAATAAAATTATGGTAAAAGGGCAAAATAGGTACTACATATATATATTTCATAAGAAATAGACATATATGTAATATTGTTTAAAAACAAACATTTTTAAAACGGGACCTTAAAAATGACCTTTTGTGTAATTATTTCAGATATATTTGGTTCATATCTCGGTTCTAAAGGCAATGAAATTAGCAATACAACCTGTGTAGTTGTATGGACTCCAAGACATGAAAACCAGTAATAGAAAAGTAATTGTTGTTCGTTAATTAAGCGTAAGCAAACACATCACTACCTTAAAAACCAAAAGAAAGCAACCTTAAGAAAAACAAAGAGATAAAACAACAATGCATGAAATTTGCTTTGCCAATTTTGTTAAAGGTTAATCTAATTGACCAGCTCGTCTTAAACTTTCTATGTTTAACAATTTTGAAAAAGTAGGCACTTAAAACACAATATAAAATACAATATACTAGATAACAATGTTTTAGAAAAGTCAATAAATAATCATAATTAAGTATCTGTTTAGAGCATGCATGGGTTTAAATTAGAAACGATCAACTCAATTTGAGAATCTAAATTGAATTAGTGTTGAGAGGGTTAAAAAAATTTGTATGGTGCAGATTTTGAGAATGGAATTTTCAACTTGAATTTGAGAATTTGTCAATCCAAATCAAAGACTAGTGCTTTGATCTGCTTCACCTAATTTGACATTGTTGACATTAAGCCGTTAAATTACCACACACTGGCACTATTTCATCCTTTTATTTTTTTTTTTTAACAAAAATCATTTTTTTAAAGTTTAACAAAAATCATTTCAGTTTAACCATGATACCTAATCCGAGTAGTAAAATATGGTGAACCTTTAATTAGACAGGCACACCAAGGAAAAGGGACATCAAAACATGCTATTTTTTTTCCCCCTCATTATATATAGATATGTAGGTATATTTATATATTTATCTTGTTGACACTTGCCAATGCCATTTGTCCATGTGATATAAGCAGGTTAGGAATATGAACCTTCTTCGACATCTTCCTTTCACAACAGTCTCTTTTACATGAAAGGCAAACTTATACTTTTTATTTTATTTTATTAGGAGATAGCAAATACAATATTTTTTTAAAACCAAAAAAAAAAAAAAAAAAAAACTATAACATTTTTTGTAAGTTAAATAGCCTCTTCTTTTTCTCTTTCTTTGACAAATATCCTTCTTATTAATAACTACTAACTAATAAGAATTAAAGAACTCAAAACGATTATCCATATGGTTGTATAATATAAGATATTTACGGGTGTCACGCAAACAATATTTACCTCGTGTTAAGGACAAGGCTAGCTACATCATCTATCAACCACTCCACCTCATGTATATGTTTTCCAGAATAATTTTTACTACTTAATTAAAAAACATATATATATATATTTTGCTATCTTTGTCAATCTTTTTATCCTTTTTATTTTCATAGCAAAAGTTTGGATCTTTTTTGTCCTGCCAATAAGTGAGTTTGGAATCTTTATCCAACGGCCATTTTCGTTTTTCTTTTTTATTTTTTAGAGTTCTTTTCAAGATTCTTCAAACTTTTTTCCCCATCTTTTTCACATTTGTTTGTTTGTTTTGTTTTTTGTTTTTTGTTTTTCTTAATCACCTTTGACACTTTCATACTCCCTCAAAATTGTATCCATAATTAAACTTTACCCTTCCCTTTTTAATTTCGCGAGTAAATCCAAAAGTATCATCTCAGTTTTAGTTAAATCTCATGTTTATCCCCAAGTTTTTAAGCATCCAAAAAATATCCCATGTATTTTCCAAACCATCCATCATTTGACTTTAATAGTTCAATTTTTCTAAAATGACCAAACCGCCCTTCTTATACATATAGGATTTTTGTTGGCCTTATACAAACTTCCAAACACACTCATTGGAAAATTTTCTTTCATGGTGAATTTCAAAAAAAAAAAAAAAATCACCATCAAAGATAAATTTTAGAAAAGCCATTTGTTTGTTTGTTTGTTTTTTTTTTTTTTCCTTGTTCCATCTAAAGAATAACAAATCTTTTTTTTTTTTTCGAAGTAGCGGTCAAGTTAATAATGGAAGAAATTGGAGTCATGCAAGAAGAACAAGTTGCTAGAAAATCTCATTACTATTAACATGACCACCATCTATTAGGGAAAAAAAAAAAAAAAATTTGTTTTTCTTCAAACAAAAATAAAATAAAATCAAACGGGTGCTCTAAATTACATACTATGAATGCAACCAGCAAAAAAAAAAATTACATACTATGAATGCATACCAAGGGCAGTTTAGTCCTTATAAAAAAACTAAGGGTGAGTTTGGAGCTTAAGTCCAAACTAAGATTTTCAAACTTTTTTTTGTCTTTTTCCCAAAAAGTTTTTGTCTTTTTCCCAAAAAGTTTTTTGTCTTTTCTGAAAATTCAAAAAAATTTACTATTTAAACTTAAAAATCTCATCTTGAACTTGTGCACCAAACATGCCCTAAGACTTCATTTGATATTTTAACTTAACTCCAACTAAACTGTAATTTATCATCTCAGTTTTTATCTTTTTTTAAAAAATCAACAGAAATTATAATTAATTCTTAAAAAATCAACCAACTTCAACTTAAAAATTTCATCATGAAACATAAGCTAAATCAAGAAAGTCAAAAGAGGATGGTTTTTGGATGATTGAAATGCATAGGTGATACTTTTTAGAATTTTGAAAACTCAGGAATAAACATGGGATTTAACTAAAATTGAAGGGGTATTTTTTGGATTTACCCTTTTTAATATATATATTTTCCCTTTTTCACGCGACAAAAGTCAGCAAAAGTACACAACGCGTTCACAAATACAATAATAATAATAATAAATCCCCTAACCAGAAAAAAGAAGTTGATTCTTTTCTCAAAAAAAAAAAAAAAAAAAAAAAAAGAAAAGAAGAAAAGAAAAGAAGAAAAAAGAAAGAAAGAAAGTTGAAGAAGATTTTTTAATTTTTTAATTGATTAGATTAGATACTGTTAATGGTGAATATTATTGTCGTTGGTTGTGTATTGGTCTCTAAAAGCTTCCGTTTTCCCTTTACGCTTGCTATTGCTTGCCGGGGGTCTTGTCGTTGAAGAATTTTCAAATGTCCCCCAGGCCCAGCAAAGCAAGCATATAGCCATTTTCTCCCAACTGGGATTTTGATGGAACTCGTCAATCCCTTTTGGGTTAAGACAAATATTTAAAAACCTTTGATTAAAAAAAAAATATATTCTTCATTTTTCTCCAAATTTGACTTTCTAATGGCGTACAATTAAGGAACTCCTTAATTCTTCTCCTCCTGCCTTTCATTGTCTATCTAGAACTTCTCCCCCCTTTCTCTCTCTCTCTCTTTTCTTTTTATTTTAGAATTTATTCTGTGCACGTGAATGATCTCAAAATTTTTTCCTTTCCCATTTTCCTCTGAAATTGTTCTTTTGCCCTGGCAGATTCTGCTCTGAATCGAAAGAAGCCATAAAAGGGTGTCCTTGTTTTCCTTTCTATATCTGGCCTCCTTCAATAGATTATTCATTTTAACCCAGAATAAAGAGAGCTCGGAACAAGAATATATATATATTTTTTTTTCCTGATGAAACTGTAAAAAAAAAAAAAAAAAAATTGCTGCTTTTGAGAGAGTTGGGATCATATCTGATCTGGGTCTGCTTTACTTCCACGCCTCCTTTGGTTTGTTGATTGGTTAGAGGTGAGTCATTCCTCCACTATTTGATTCTTTACCCTCCTTTCCACAACCCACCCCCCCCCCCCCAAAATTTAATTATATGTTAAATGTCATCAATTTACTTTTCATGTTTAAGAGGAGGAAAGAATATCTATCATATATATATATTTATATATAAATATATGTATGTTTGTATGTATGTATGCATACACAAATCAGAAGCTTTACTGCTCAATTTCCATGTTCTTGCTGGGACATATTCCCGTGAAGCAATAATGGCTGGTGGGTAGTTTGCAGTTTCTGTTTTGAGTTTCCTGATTTGCTGAAATTTCTTTTCTCACGTTTTTTGGTTAAAGTTTGAGACAAGAAATTGCTTGCAAAATTTCAAATAGTCTCTGTTTCTTTTCTTCTTCATGAATTAATGTCAATTGGTTATGGATAAGTATTTCTTTACCAGCTTTTTTCAGCTCAAGTTTCTGATTAGAGGTAATCTGATGATTCGTGTGCAGTTAAAGACTTTATTGACCATGAGCAGATAGCATTGCGCATCATGGGTTGGCTAAGCAAAATTTTTAAAGGCTCTAGCCACAAACTTTCCGAAGGCCATTACCGTGACCGATATGGAGAGGAGCAAACTTCTTATGCTCCTTCTCATTCAGGGGTATTCACTATCTCATATTGCAAGTTTCGTTTTATCAACTTCAGTTCCTTGATCTTGTATAATTTAAGGTTCCTTGTTTTGATAGAATTTCATCGAGATAGAACATGCATCAATTTATAACTTACTACGAATCATCTTTTAATATTTTTCGATGGAAAGGATACAAGATTCTTAGGTGGTTGTACATGGAAAATGTTCTTTGATAGCTGTTTTTAGTTTTTAGTTTTTTTATTTTTTAATCAGGTTTCTTGTTTGCTTAACCTCCTTAACAAATTTCGGTTTGGAACTTGATTGTAGGAGATGTGGCCAGAAAACGAGAATGAGCAAATAGACCTAGCTATTGCACTGTCTCTTGCGGAAGAAAATAAAAGAGGAAAAAGGTTAAATGGTGAGTGATTCAGCCAGCGGATGCTCTTCGCGTCATGCAATGCCGTATGCCCGAACTATAACATCATTGGTGCATACCAGTTTCTTGCCATCTTTGCTTAATATCAGTATATCACTTTTTCCAATTAGTCTCAAAGAGAATTCAGAATCTCTAATAAGACTGGGGTTCAACTTGCTTTTAAGTTCATAGAAAAAGAGTATGGGATATGTCAAATAGAATAGGTCCTCCCTATTGTTTAATGGTTATAAGATATGTCAAATAAATTATGCAATGATACAATGGCATTAAGCCATTAAGTTCCAATTTAGCGACAGAGCATTTCAAGGTTTTATTATTATTATTGTTTTATTTTATTAAAGATGTTTTTCTAGCCCCTTTAGTCTCATGACAAAAACGGCTAAAAGTTTGAACCAAAGTTTTCCATATTTGCTAGATAACAAGTCTCAACTGGAAGAAGATGAACAACTTGCTAGAGCCCTACAAGAAAGTCTTACTGTGGAGTCTCCTCCCAGATATGGAAATAGAAACGGAAACGGAAACGGAAATGGAAACGGAAATGGAAACGGAAGTGGGTATGATTATGGGTATGGGTATGGGTATGGAAACCCGAATGTATATCAACCTATCCCAGCTTACTACCCAATGGGTTACAGGTATATGATTCATTTGATGGACTACTGTATTGCAATTTAATATAGCTTTTCTGCTGTTAAACTTGTCCAACAAGATGAACAAGGAACCCCTCTTTCTTTTTGGTAGGATATGTGCTGGTTGCCAAGCGGAGATTGGTCATGGACGCTATTTGAACTGCTTGAATGCATACTGGCATCCAGAATGTTTCCGATGCCGTGCTTGCAACCTTCCAATTTCTGATTATGAGGTAGTTTCCAAACCTTCTAGTAGGTGAATTAAAACGAATTGTTTAACCAGTGGTGTTTTAATATATAGTATCTGAGACTAAGCATATTTTCCTCTCTCTTGCAGTTTTCAACATCTGGAAACTACCCTTATCACAAGTCTTGTTATAAGGAGAACTATCATCCAAAATGTGATGTTTGTAAACACTTTGTGAGTATTTTCATGCATAAACCTGTTTACATTGCTACTTATAAGTATCTTTCAGAAAAGTGTGAAATCACTATTCATTACTAGTGCATTTGGTACAGTTAAGAACGTCATTTAAGCACATGATTTTGAGTTTGATGTCACCGTCATGTTGCTAAATAAAGACATTCAATCTAATCTTTTTAAATGTATCACTCATCGTCAGTTGGTGTTGCTTCTTTTGAAATATATATCTTTTGACAGATTCCAACAAACCATGCTGGTCTTATTGAATATAGGGCACATCCATTTTGGGTCCAGAAATACTGCCCTTCTCATGAACATGATGGCACTCCTCGGTGCTGCAGCTGTGAGAGAATGGAGGTCGGTCATTTTTCATGCAACTACAAGGAGAATAACATTTTTTTTTTTTTTGCAAGAAGTTACTTTTACCATGATGCATATTTCATTTTATGCAGCCACGAGACACACGATATATTGCCCTTAACGACGGTCGGAAGCTCTGCCTAGAGTGTCTCGACTCCGCAATCATGGATACCAGTCAATGTCAACCCCTCTATCTTGACATACAAGAATTTTATGAAGGTTTGAACATGAAGCTGGAGCAGCAAGTTCCATTACTCTTGGTGGAAAGACAAGCACTCAATGAAGCGAGAGAGGGAGAAAGAAATGTAATGGCACATACCAAACCATTTCCTGTCTGCTAATACATTGGACATCTTTCCATGTCCATAGTGGCATCTCAGAATGTCAATAGGAAATTCTTATGTCTAAACGTTTCTCTATGGTCCATTGTTTAGTTGTTAAGCATTTTTCTTTCCGAAAGTTTCTTAGCTAAATCCCATCCTTTCCCTGTCATGTCAGGGCCATTATCACATGCCTGAGACAAGAGGTCTCTGCCTTTCCGAGGAACAAACTATTAGCACTGTAAGAGTTCTCAACATTATTTTGTTTCATTTTCCAAAAAGAATTTCTAATCACTCAGCAAGTGATGTTTCATTATCCTCAAAATCTTCAGATATCTAGGCGGCCAAGGTTCGGAGCAGGAAACCGATCCATGGAGATGATAACAGAACCATACAAACTAACACGTCGCTGCGAGGTTACTGCGATTCTAATATTGTATGGGCTTCCAAGGTATGGTTCTTCTTTCCGCAATATCTATATTTGAAAATTGTACAATATGGGATCTTACGCAAATCTATTAAAACAACATAAGACATAAACTAAGTCATGGGAAAAATCAGGAAATTTATATCGTCAATGCCACATTGTGATTTAACCAAGTCAAATACATGTTTTTGGGCGATGCAGATTGCTGACAGGGTCAATCCTAGCACATGAGATGATGCATGCGTGGCTACGGCTCAAAGGTGGTATTTTCTTTCAGTTAATATAGTTGTTCCTTCTTACGAGAAAAAAATGATTTTGTTGTCAAACCATCTAAATATGTTTATGTTTTTCTGAAGGCTATCGAACTCTGAGTCAAGATGTTGAAGAAGGAATCTGTCAAGTTGTGGCTCATATGTGGTTGGACGCAGAGCTCACGGCTGGATCAGGCAGCAATGTCGCATCAACGTCCTCTTCCTCATCATCATCGTCATCATTGTCTTCTTCAAGTGTATCGAAAAGGGGTACGAGATCCCAGTTTGAGAGGAAGCTTGGGGAGTTCTTCAAGCATCAGATAGAGTCGGACATTTCGCCGGTGTATGGAGATGGATTCAGAGCTGGTCAACAGGCAGTACATAAGTATGGTCTACGTCGGACCCTTGATCATATTCGAATGACGGGGACCTTTCCTTATTGATACCCGATTCTTTACATCTTTTCTTTTTTTTTTTTTTTTTTTTTTTTTTAAATTTAATTTTTCCTCTTCCTTTAGCAGAATTAGAGCTCTGCTCATTTGATTTTGATTTTTTTTTTCCCTCAACTGATCCGATTGACAGTGCATAGAATATTCATTTATCAGCATAAAGCAGTTTTTAGTGGTGCTGATTTCTATCTTTTTCGTTGTGATGCCATTATTGATTTTCCAAATTTACGTGTAAAACTCTTAGTGACGCCCAAAAAAAGAAAAAGAAAAAAAAAAAACAAAACAGAGAAAAGATAAATCCATGGATAACGCAAAATTCCAATTTTTAGAAATATATTGTACGTTGCTCTCATTATTTACTTTTAAAACGACAAACAAACTCTACAGAAATACAGAAAGAAGAAAGAAAAAATATTTGAAAATCAATAAAGAACTTGTATGTACGAGGCAGAAAATCATCAATTTGAAGTCTTCATCATGTGGAGGAATTCATGGAGATCAAGGACACCATTTCCATCAAGATCAAAGACCCGAATCATGGAAACACATTCTTGATAAGATTTCACATCTCCGAGCCGATTGAGCATCAGTTGCAACCCTCTTGGGGTTATGCATCCACAGCCTTTGTCAGCCTCAAACATCTCAAAAGCTCGTTTCAAATCATCGTTCACCTCGCCTTCATCTCGTTCCATTAGCCTCACAAAATCTTGAAACTCCAACAAGTTGTCGCCATCGCCATCGAATTCGCTGACCGCACTTTGAGCCTCCTTGGAGGACATGGATTCCCCTATGGAGGCAAAGTAAGCGCGAAGCTCCTCGCTCGAAATCTTGCCGTCTCGGTTGGCATCAAAGTGACTAAACACTTTTTGGTACTCTTGTTGTATAGAGCGGATGTTTGTCGGAGAAGAGGGAATTTGGGGTTTGGATTTGGAACTAAAGCGAGGGAGGGTTAGTTTGAAGTTGTGGGGTGAGAACCATTTGTGGGGTTTTGAAGGAGATACTAAAGCAGTAGCCATGGAAGTGTCTCAAAGTGTGTCAAAGTGTGTTTGTGTGTTGTGTATGGGAATATTGAGATGTGTGTTGATTGGATTATATAGGATTTAGAGAAAAATAAATGTGATTGGAATTTTAAAAAATTTTCCAATCTGAAACCGATAAGGTTCAGACCATCAAATTGCGTCTTGAGGATAGAGAAGGGGAAACGAACCTTGTTTGGAGAAACCGCGGCGAAAGTGAGAGCGTGTAGTTTCCTTGGACAAGATAAGTGTTGGGTCGCTACTTCATAGGAGGACGTGACAGTGAGACCTTTTGTCTTTTGTCATTATTATATATATATATATATATTTTTAAATATAGAGATAAATAATGATATGATATCCAATAAACCTCAAAAGATGGTGTAACATAATCTTTCTCGAAATGAAATATTCGCTCAACTCGAACACATTATTTATCTTCTACTTGTGTTGAGAGCGAGTGGACTTATCATCTCGTCTTCATTCTCGATATCAACTCGAACGTATTATTTATATTTTATTTATGTTGAGAATCATTATCTATCTAATAAACCTTAAAGGATAGTATAACCATTCATATGATACATAAATCTTTCTCAAAATAAATTATTCACTCAACTCGAACACGCTACTTATGTTCTTGTCTGAAAAAACGAGTAGACTTTATCTTTCCGTCTTAGTTCTTGGTGGTTTTCGTCTATTACTTGTGACGTTAACTTGGAGCGGGACAAAAATGTAGCTCT
Source organism: Ficus erecta (assembly GCA_008635985.1). Taxonomy (NCBI): domain Eukaryota; kingdom Viridiplantae; phylum Streptophyta; class Magnoliopsida; order Rosales; family Moraceae; genus Ficus; species Ficus erecta. The sequence continues at coordinate 108,601 of BKCH01000654.1, read as the reverse complement.
AAATGTCTCACTATTGGCGCTAAAAGCCAAGTTGCCGTAGGAATGAAAGCTTGGGCCAAATCTTATGGCCCAAACTCAAGCCTTTGAATTTAATGAATATTTTATTTATTAATTTACATAAATAATCACACCGCGTCAAGAGTTGGTTGATAAAACTTTGCGGTTGGACAAATCCAACGAAGTCAATTTTGTTTGTATATTCAACTTGATATTTTCTTCTCCTTCTTTTGAAATAAAAGAGGGGCTTTATTGTTTAATGAATTTACTTCATTAAGTATGCTTTAAGTCTTCTAATTTCCCGGAATATGCTTAAGCATTGTTTTTTTATTCGAGAATAACAGGCGTCACTTGGTGGCTAAGAAGCAAAAGGCCATATTATAGAAGCATTAACATATAATTCGTCTCCCTTTTCTAATTTCTTCTCCCTGTAATTTCTTACTAATTGCCTTAAAATTCAAAAATAAATCTGGTCTTGGTCTAAGGCCTTAACCAACAAGGAAGAAAGTGGAGTAAGAGATTATAGATATGCTGTCATGAATTTTCAGTTTTGTTGAACATCTCTCAATAATATCGTGTTATATCATATAAATTTAAGAATTTAGTCACATAAAAAATATTAACTACCAAAAATTAAGCAAATTGATAAATTGTCATCGAGGACAATAAATGAGACCTAAAAAATGAGACAACAGGTTTAAACTTAAGAAAGTATTAGAAACAAAAAGAAAAAAGATTGATTTGCTGCGGATAATACTGACTTTGGTTTTCAACTTCCATCATGAAAGAAATCACCAGCAAAAGAGAAGGGGGGGAAAAAAAAACCCCTCAAACACATATCTCATTACTTGCCTGGAATAATGTGGAAAAAAAAAAAACATATTACACATGCTACAATTCGGTTCTCTGTAAATCTGCCTGAATTTTTGACAAAGTTGAGATAACCTCACCCATGGTAGGCCTACTCTCCGGTTCTCTCTTCAAACAAGAAACACTTAGTTTAGCCACCCTCAACGCAAACTCCATATATCTATCATGATCTTCTTTAAGACCAGGATCAATAAACAAATCAAGATCAGCTTCAGGGTCATCTCCTTCCATGATCTCCACAATCTGCACCGAAAGCAGAACTTGTCTCCCGTTCTGTACCGTAACCGCATTTTTCCTCGTCATGAGCTCCAAAATCACCACCCCATAAGCAAACACGTCAATCTTTGGAGTGGTCACTCCGGTGGTCAAGTACTCAGGATCCACATAGCCTCTAGTCCCGACGACATGACTAGTCCTTGTCGTCGTTTTGGAGTGATCGGTACTAGTAGTCGACGTCGTTTCGTCCATGGCTGGTCCTGCAAGCCCGAAATTTGCAATCTTTGCCCTCATATTACGGTTGAGAAGAATGTTACTGCTCTTGATGTTTTTATGGACATACCCCGGTTGAGTGAAGCTGTGAAGATAGTTAAGTCCATGAGCAATATCTAAAGCAATCTGAATCCTCTTTGCCCAAGTCCAATTCTTGTCGGAGCAATTTCCGCGTAGCCACTCTCTCAATGATCCGTTTTCCATGTACTCGAAGACGAGATAGAAGCGATCATGGTGTTTGCAGACACCTTCAAGTTTGATCAAGTTGAAGTGGTTAAGCTTCTTCAGAATGTTCACTTCCTCGGACACGTTTTTTCTCGTTCTCTTCACGGCCAGAGTAGTACTCTCCTTCTTACCATTGCCAAACACGCCTTGGAAAACAGGACCCTTGATTTGCTTCTCGGGACTGAAGCTCTCCGTGGCCTTTTTTATCTCCTCTATTCCGTACACGTGTAGATTGCCTTTCTCGAAGCTCGCGATTTCGACGCGGAGATCCTCAGGGGACATCCGTTTCGTCAACGTTCGAGGTAATACTATTGGTCCTTTTGATCTCTTCTTGTAAACAAGGAAAAAAGCAGATAAAGCGACAACCAGAATCAGAAGAGAACAACCCGCCGTGACAGCGACAACCGTGTAGAGCTTTGCCTTCGATTTGGATTTAGGCCTCCTTGGACCGGAATCGAGTAGCTGCGGAATAGTTGGTGTGTCAGTGTCATCATCCTTGTGAATTATGGTTAAGGAACTCGAAGGTTCAGTCGGCAGAGGAATAAGAATTGGCGTGGAAGAAAAAATATCCGGAAGAAGATTGTCCTCGGAAAACTCATTTGCGTAGAGTAAACTTCTTGCACTCACATTAAATCTTTTGCTAAGATCCAGAATGTTATCTCCACTATTAAGAGGGTAAGTTAACAAATATTTCGTACCGTTTTCGGTCTGGTTCCTTGTAGGACAAGCACATCTGAGTGGAACTTTCAATTTCAAGCCAGCCTCCAAATCCAATTCGCCGAATTTGTTCTCAATTTTAAGAGATTTGCACGTGGACAGACCTTGAAATATGTCGTTTGCTATGATGTAGTATGTTTCCTCCATGCCGTGGACGATTTTCGATGTGTTTTTTTGGTAGTATTGACCAGCACAAGAACAGTTAACAGGAATTATCACCTCTTTGTTCGTTGGGAAGACTTCGGATTCTGTGACGTTGTTGACGCGAGCGAGCTCTTCGGGGCTTGAAGATGTGAGGTTAGAAATGGTTTGGACCAAGTTGTAAGGTGGCGTAGATTTGAAGATAAGGAAGGCTTGGCAAGATCGGTTCTCGCCGTTGCAGGTGTAGAGGAAATTTTGGTCGTTGCTTTCGCAGTCTTGTGCTGAGAAACCTGAGTAGATTTGTTGGCCATGGACGTTCATGGCTAGACAAGTGAGTATGTTGAAGCTGATTAAGAGAATTTTAGTCATGGTGAAGAGTTTGTTGTTTTGAAGAATGGTTGATTGGAAGCTGAGAAAATTTTAGGAGTGGGGAATAATTATGTGCCAAACAGAGCAACCAATCTATATTAGCAATGTAAACGCGTTTAAACGTATAAGTTGTATGATAGTGAGGTTTTGTCTTAAATTAGGAACTTTTTAATTTTTGTTTATTTTTCTTTTGTTACATTATTAATGACAACTGTCCAACGTCGTGGAAATTTCGTCCAAGTTTTGAAATGGACAATACAGGATTGGCCCTTGACTTGATCAAAACTTTTTGTTTAAATTATATAGTCATTGATACGGGGAAGTGAACATTCTGAAGGTATAGGTTACACAAATTTTGCCGGCCCGTGATTCACGTTTTGTGTGTACTTGGACAAAATTTCAAGTTTGTCAATTTTCGATCATAGAAACTGATAGTATGGTATCTTTATAAAACCCGGTTCAAGTTTTAGACCTGTCATGCATACTATCATGACCCGGCGTCCATTTATAGGGTCCAACCATCTCACAAACAACACGTATAACTAATATGTCCTACTTTGGGCTTCTCAGGGGAATGACTCCAGTTAGTTCCTAACCGGTTCGTGTAGGGCTAAGGAAGCCCCTTTTTGATCTGTCAATGGAGAGCATCCTAAATGCAAATCTGGAGTCATTCCGATGCTTTTCATGGGTATGCTTCACAATTGACGCTGTAATATTTCAGCAAAGTTGTCCTAATTGTAACTTATTATTTTGATTAAGGTGCTAAATGGGTCCAAACACAATGAAAAATGTATTATACCAATTAAAAATGTATATCCTAAATGACCTTGTGGATACGCTAATACATGCAGGAAAGAACAAGAGAAATTAGTAAACTAACGTTTGGCTGTAGTTGATTATTCAAGTCCTGGTCGACAAAATATGTACCAGACTGAGTACCATGTTTAGCCTCTATCTAGAATTGGTCAATTTTAAGTACTATGTTTACCCTCTATCTAGAATTGGTCAATTTTAATGCTATAGCTTGGAAGTATAGACTTATTATTATTATTACTACTTTTTTGGTAAATGTATAAACTTGTTATTTAACCAACGAGAAGATTGAACAAATCAACATGGTGTGAAGAATTAGAGAGAAGAAGTAGAAGGAATTTGAGATTGTTAAGGAAGCGGACTTCCATCTTAAAGGTTAACTTATTAAATGAAGTGATTTAATATTTTTTTATGTCTAGTATTGTTGTTATATTTTTACGATGTGAGATGAGTTTGTTTACTCTTATCACATGGCACCGCTAGCAGATGATTGTAGGGCAATTTTGTTTCATTTACTCTTGCCTTTCGCTGTAATGTCGTTTATTTATTTTGTCTTTGGAACAAGAGATTAAATATTATTTAACTTCGTTGTCAGGTTTGGCATTGATGTGTTTGTAAAATTAAAGAAATACCCCAAATGATGAAATCTATTACGCCATTATAACAGATTTGGCATTTAATTTTTGTTCTGTTGTGATGATTTATAGACATTGGAGAGTTTAAATATAGGTAGTTTGTACTCGTGGTATAAAAATAGCACAAGGTATTTCATGGTACATGTAAAACTTCCGAATAAGACAACCTTGTTTGTCCTGTTTTTCTTTGTTTAAGGCTAAGCACTTTGTGAGCATAGAGTGTTTTATTATTTTTTTGTTCTTTTATTTTTTAAAAAAAAAAGTGTTTCATTTTCTTTCTTTTGGAGTAACTTTTTTGGACGGCATATCGTTTCTAACTAAAACGACGCAGCTGTATTGTAAGAGAGTAAACTGTACAGAATGTCGTCCTTTATGTTTTGAACGACAACAAAGTATTAAATAGAACCAGTCTTGGTTTCAAATAATTTCTTACATTTTTCCAAGTGAAATGTCGTTTTTAGTTCACATTTCTAGGAAATAAAATTAATGTCGTTTTGTCCCTTTTTTTTTTTGTTGCTAAAATCGTTTTTTTTTTTTTTCCTGTTGTTTTATCTGATTACTTATAGCTAGATGACATCGCATCTTATCACTTAAATGACGAGAAACTCTTAAAACGACAGAAAAGACTTGGACAAGAAAACGTATGTCGTTTTTTAAATTAGATGACAACAACCTTTTTCTTATTTTTTTCTCCCTTTCCCTGAGACAGCAACATGTTAAATAGTTACTAATGTCGTTTTAAACAAGAAAAGGAGCGTTTTTCAGATAATTTTTTTTCCAGCAATATGTCGTTTTCAAGAACGTGTCGTTTGATAGTTTGGATGTCGAAAAACTTTTTAAGAGGAAGCACGTCTCCTGTCGTTTTCAAAGACATGTCGTTTGATAACTTGCCTGTGGAAAAACTTTTTAGAGGAAACATGTCTCCTGTCCTCCTGAAATAAAACGACAGTAAGTTTTTAGGCGACAAAATATATGTCGTTTTGCAACTAAACTCGTAACAACGAGGTTTCCTTTAAAATGATATATTATTATCTTTAAGAAAAACGTTGCTTTTAGTTCAGTTTTCTACATTGCGTTAAAACGTCATGTCGTTCATAAGAAAACTTTAATGAAAGCGACACGCCGTTTTACTTCTGAAATTTACATGCGTGTCTTCGAAATTAAACGACTGCAAACTTTAGGTGACAAGAAATGTCCGTTCGCAATGGAACGACAGGAAGTTGTTTCTTAGACGGTACTGACGACTGACCTCACGAATGACAGCCTCTACTCCTCTACAGACAATTATGCAAATTCATGGCCGACAATGATGAAGCCATGGCGATAACTCCACTCTTTCTCTCCGGAAAACTCCGACTGCCCCCAAATGCTTGGCATCTTCCGGCACGCCTTCGCTCCTCGTCTCTTTCCCTGGCCACTCAGATCGCTCCACGCGTCCGCCGCCCTCCGATGGAAGCGCCGGGACGAGTACAAGCTGACCCGACCCGAATTGGTCGACCGGATCTCCCGCCTCCTCGTCCTCCAACGCTTCGACGCCATTGACGAGCTCTCCTTCCAGTTCTCGGACGAACTCCTCGACTCCGTTCTGCGAAAGCTGCGGCTAAACCCTAACGCCTGCCTAGGGTTTTTCCGGCTGGCCTCGAAGCAACAAAATTTCAAACCGAATTTGAAGTCTTACTGCTTGATCGTGCATATATTGTCCAGAGCTCGGATGTACGATGAGACCAGAGCGCATTTGAAGGAATTGGTAAGTCTCTGTAGGAATAATTACTCGGCCTTTTCTATTTGGAATGAGCTCGTTAGGTTTTATGAGGAGTTCTCGTTTTCCCCAATTGTTTTCGATATGATCTTGAAGGCTTATGCTGAGAAAGGCCTGACGAAGTATGCGTTACATGTGTTTGATAATATGGGAAAGTGTGGTCGGGTCCCGAGTTTGAGGTCTTGTAATTCTTTGTTGAGTAATTTGGTGAAAAATGGTGAATATCACGTTGCGGTGCTTATTTATGACCAGATCATTAGGCTTGGTATTGTTCCTGACGCTTTTACTTGCGCTATAATGGTGAATGCTTATTGTAAGGAAGGTAGGGTGGGCAGAGCTGTAGAATTTGTCAACGAAATGGAACGATCGGGTTTCGAAACGAATTTAGTGACTTACAATAGTTTGATTGATGGGTATGTTAGTTCGGGAGATGTTGAAGGAGCGGAACGAGTGTTGAAGTTGATGTCGGGGAAGGGAATTTCAAGAAGTGTGGTCAGTTATACCCTTTTGATAAAGGGTTACTGCAAGAAATTTAGGGTGGAGGAAGCAGAGAAGGTTTTTCGGAGAATGAAAGAGGGGGAATCTGTTGTTGTGGATGAGCGAGCTTATGGCGTGTTGTTAGATGGGTATTGTCAAGCTGGCAGAATGGATGATGCTATTAGGATTCGAGATGAGATGTTGAAGCTAGGCTTGAAGATGACTGTTTTCATATGCAATTCTCTGATCAATGGTTATTGTAAACTCGGTCAATTTCATGAAGCAGAAAGTGTGTTGATGCGGATGCGAGATTGGGGTCTAAAGCCAGATTCGTGTAGTTATAATACTCTGGTGCATGGATACTGTAAGGAGGGTCAAACAAGCTCGGCTTTCAAGCTTTGTGACAAGATGCTTCAGGAAGGAATTGATCCGACTGTTGTAACTTATAATACTCTTCTCAAGGGTTTGTGTCAGGCAGGTGCTTTCGATGATGCTTTGTTTCTTTGGGAACTAATGATGAAAAGAGGTGTGGCTCCTGATGAGATTGGATATTGTACCCTGCTTGATGGCTTGTTCAAAATGAAAGATTTTGACGGTGCTATAAGGCTATGGAAAGATATTTTAGCCCGAGGTTTCACTAAGAGCAGGTTTCTTTTCAATACAGTGATAAATGGACTATGCAAGATGGGAAAAATGGTCGAAGCAGAGAACATTTTCAACAAGATTAAAGAGCTTGGATGTGCACCTGATGAAGTTACTTATCGAACCCTGAGTGATGGGTATTGTAAAGTTGGAAATTTAGCAGAAGCTTTCAAAGTAAAAGAATTGATGGAAAGGGAAGCAATATTTCCTTCCATTGAAATGTACAATTCTCTTATAACAGGACTCTTTAGGTGTAGGAAATTAAGTAAAGTGATGGATCTTTTTGCTGAGATGCAGACTAGGGGACTGTCCCCTAGTACTGTTACTTATGGAGCGCTTATTTCTGGTTGGTGCAATGAAGGGATGCTGGATAAAGCTATCAATGCTTATTTTGAGATGATTGGCCAAGGGTTTGCGCCAAATGTAATTATTCATAGCAAAATTACCAGTACTCTCTACAGGTTTGGTAGGACTGATGAAGGAAGCCTACTATTACAGAAGTTTGTTGATTTTGATAATTTTCCAGAGTGTGGATCTTCCTTGCAGCCATGTCAAGCTGGCATTAGAAATAAAGAAATTGAGAAAATTGCAGATTTTCTCAGCCAAAGTGCAAAAAGTGCATCTCTGCCCAACAATATTGTCTGTAATATAGCTATTCTGGGACTCTGCAAGTCTGGGAAGGTTGCTGATGCAAGAAAATTTCTATCTGCTTTGTTGCTTCGAGGTTTTACTCCAGATAATTATACTTACTGTACCCTAATTCATGCCACCGCAGCTGCAGGTGACTTGAATGAGGCTTTCAGCTTACGAGATGAGATGGTGAATAAGGGTCTTGTTCCTAACATTGTAGTATATAATGCCCTTCTAAATGGTTTGTGTAAGTCGGGAAATCTGGAGAGGGCAGAGAGGCTTTTCAAAAAACTTCACCTGAAGGGTTTAGCTCCTAATGTTGTTACCTATAACATTTTGATGGATGCTTACTGCAAGACGGGTAATGTTCAGGAAGCTTTCAAGTTGAAAGACAAAATGATCGCAGAAGGAATTGCTCCATTGGTTATTAACCACTCTACCTTGATCAATGGTCTTGGCAAGCAAGGTAATATGGAAGAATCAGTGAAGCTTTTTGTTCTCATGATCAAGACAGGAGCTGAGGCAGACCTTGTCAAATACTCGAATTTGATTCAAGATTATGGTAAATATGGGAATAGCACAGTGGATAACAGGTCTTCCCTAATTGCTGTTTCTGCCTTGTGAAAAAAATATCTGCTCAAGTCGTAAAGTATCTTAACGAGTCCCTGAAAGTTTTGTTGATCGGGGGGTTTTGTTGCTAGTTAAGCATGCTTTTGCACCACTCTTGGGAGTTCTGACTTCTACATTAAGGAGACCCTTGTGTGTTTCGGTGCTTCATGAGTGACCCAGGTTCTTGATTTGAGCAGTCTACAACACTTGCTCATCTAAAGACTCAACTTTTACGCCGACATGTCGGGACATGGACCACTTTTCATGTGCTTACCAGCTTGTAAAGCATGCATAGATTTCTGTGGTTACCATCCTGGATACTATGCTAACTGCCTTCTTTCAGTGTCTTTAGCATGATGATGGAATTGTTGACGCGCTTTTGCCAGGTTAGATATACATTTACCAAGTTTTATACCTTTTTTAAAACGTCGACACCAAGTTTTATACTTTTTTTAAAGGTAGATTCCAAGTTTTATAGTTGAAAAGTCTAGTGCAATGAAAAGCTAAGATAGAGTATTGTGCATAACACGGAATTTGAGTCGATTGTTTTTTATTTATTTTTCTTTTTTAGTCACTTATTTGGGTCTAGTAGCTTGTTTTTGTACCTAGAGGATTATATAAAATAATTTCACAAACATATCTACTCGAGCCAATGATTTCGTCTTTTTCCTATTCCAGGTAACAAAGAAAGAAATAGCTCTGCTTGGGCAGGCATCAAATGGATTGCCAATTTAGCGTCGGACCCTGAAGAGTGGATCTTCCAGGAATTGATGGAGAATTTTTCAGTATCCAAAAATAAATTTTGGCATCACTTTATTACTTACTAAATTATGTATAAACCGCACATGCTGTTTCATTCTCGTGTTAACTATACATCTAAATGTGCATAAACCTAACAACTAAATCGATTTGTCCAACACAATACCCTCTACCAAGAAGGGTATATAAATTTTGTAGAAAATTTAGATTTAGCGTCCGTTTACATCATTGGTTAGAGTTAAAATTTTTAAGTTGGAGTTGGTTGACCTTTTAAAAATTAATTATAATTTTTATCGACTTTTCAGAAATAAAAAATAAAAAATAAAAAATCTAGTTAAAAAAAAGTACAATTTAGTTGGAGTTAAACTAATATATAAAACAAAATCTTAATTTCTACATCATAATGGTATAGATGAATAACTAAACTTCAAAAGTGATATACATCTACGTTAACACCCGAGAATTCAATATCGATTTGTCTAACACGGGGCCGTCCACCAAGAAGGGGACCTCTTGGTTTCTAAGCTTGTATGAAAGATGTGACGTCGCCTTCACGAGCTATCTTTGCTTTATGATGATTCCAAAAACGATGGTGAAACCAACAGTGAAAACAAAACTAAATAAATAAATAACAAAATCTAAACATCAACTCTACATCAGACATACATGTGTCTGAAAAAACAAAGATCGGAAGGAAAAGTCCGTTTTACCTAGTAGACGTAGGATTGCAGCTAAGCCACTTCTAAAGGAAAATTGACTTGAAGAAAGCCATACCTCAGCTGATTGGAACCACAACGTAGAAGTATGGCTATCTCCATTTAAAAAAAAAAAAAAAAAACGTCATAAAAGGAGTGACGTTGTTTTCAAATGAGGCACTGCAGATTCCAATCAAGAACATCTTTATTCTTGTGTTTATGTTGTCGGTACGAATTTTCAACATTTTTAATCAACTCTTTTCATATTAAACTTCCTACTCCCACCTACAATGTGAAGGGAAATGCAAGATGTTCAAAAAATAAAAAAAAGTTCTCAGCATTTAGGCTTTGTTGACATTTAAGTTTAACTCCAACTAAATTGGACTTTTTCATATCAGTTTTTGTCTTTTTCTGAAAAGTTAACAAAGTTTGTAACTGGTTTTTGAAAACTTTCATCTCCAATCGGCGAACCAAATGCAAGCTTAATCATCTATTTTGAATTACATGAAAGTGTAAGATTTATATTATTGTGACTAGATTCTGCATGCTACTTTATTTTTAACTTGTTAACAACATAAGCAACTTTTGCAAGATATATATCCGACTTTGTGACCAGGGGTGGATCTGTTAAAGGACAAGTGGGGGTTAATTCTCTCACTAAAATAAAATAATTTAAAAAATCTTTTAAGCTTTACCTAAAAATTTTATGATTTTCCTACTTTGCCCTTACTGAAAATTAAAAATTCATGTTTAGTCCCATCAAAATTTTACATTTTAATTTTTATATTTTGATGTTATTTATTTAGTTTTAAAAAGTTAATATTCGGTCCCTATTAAAAATTTTGTGTCTGGCTCTGCTATTGTCTATGATTATATACAACGGTCTTAGAACTGAAACTTGCTTAGGGCCTGTTTGGTGAATAAGTTTGAGTTAAAAAAGTAAAGTTTGAGTTGAAAATTTTTGTTGACTTTTCAGAAAAGACAAAAACTTTTTCAAAAAAAAAACAAAAATTTTTTCAGAAAAAGACAAAAACTAAGATGAAAAAGTACGGTTTGAATTCAAACGTCAAATGAGGCCTTAGGTTTTATTTATTTATTTAGTTCGTTTAGTGTAAGACAAAATGTTTTTCACACGATAAATGTATAGAATTTTAGAAGATATGTCATAGCCTTTCCATTGATGAGATCAAATATTTATACACAAATTACAAAATTCAAACCTTCCTACTCTAGATACTTTACAAAATTCAAACTTTCCTAATCTTAGATACTTTTCTAAAATCAAAGATTTTACAAATCAAGTTAAATCAGAAATCTAATTTAAGAAACTAACTAAATAATAAGAATTAATAAAATTCAAATTTATAATTACGTAAATTCTCCAATAAAATGAACATCATGGTTTGGCCTCAATGAAAAAGGGTATAATGTAAAGTCGCTAGATTGATGTGAAAGAACTTGTGGATTTTAAGGATAGATGTGAACAAATTAATCTAAATTTCTAAATATAAAGCATGTACTGAAAACATTTCCTACTATAAAGTGAGAAACAAGAATGATTTACTGAGGCTGTTCCATCAAATTTGTCTCTCTTATTAAGTAGATTAAAGATGGCCAATAAAGCGGCTCCAGATTTGAATGAAATCATAATTCCGTAAAAAGAAAAAGAGGAAGAGGAAGCTAGAATATCCTTGTCCATTTATTTTGAGTGTGAAATGCAAATTATATTTTTGACAAAAACAGGTTCAGCCCATAACGTTTTAAAAGGTTCCAAAACGAATAAGGAACTCCTGATTGAACTCCCATCAATGAAAACTCAAATAATAATAATAATAATAAATAATAATAATCTCATGCTTAGTGAACTATTAATGAAACTCATGTTATGACACCTACTTTGTCGCTTCTGTTACAGCTAAAGGCAATGTTAGGTTTTGTAGTAAAACGTACGGATGATATTCCAATTTCCAAAGTCAAAACCTGTCGAATTATTTCAAAAATAAGTATGAAAAAGAAGGGATGCCAAACGCGGGTTTGTCGAGAGAGAGAGAGAGAGAATGTGAATCTGTGACTTGTGAGTTATTTTTCTCAGTAATTGCTTAAGATTAAGAATCTCACGTACAAGGTCAAGAGAAAATTAATTAAAAATAAAAATAAAAATAAAAACCAATACTGGGTAGGTTTTATTTTTATTTATTTATTTTTTTTTTTTGAAGTCCACGTTGTTATAAATTTTATTCCTGAGTAATGTGTGGGGGGTGGTTTTAAGTTTAGTATGCTTATCTAATGAGTTAATCAGAACGTTCAACTCTATTATTGGCCGCCAAAGCATAAAATTCTAGAAAGATTTATTTGTTCTCTATTTTTAGATTATTTTGGGTTTTAAAAACACCATTGAAAATCTTCTATGTATACTTAATTTTGAATTACAGATCGAACTCAATTAGATTATGCCTATTACTATCATATATTTAAGACGTATCCGGAAGCCAACAAACTCTTTTCTTTCAAATAAAAAGTTGTTATGTTAATTCCCTTTAATATAAGTTAATATAATAGAACGTGTTTGGGCCGTAAACTTAAAAAAGGAATAACCACAATACAGTTCATCATGTAATTGTAGTTATAATTTAATAGTAATTTACATCAAAAAATTTATAGTTTGAATTTCTTATCCTTAATACACATTCCATCGTCATAGTTTTTCATCTTTCTGTTTTTACGTGATGTGAGAAAGATAGAATTAAGAAAAAGTTCAAGATCGTAAGTAGGAAGACATAATCTAATCCTCACTTGAATTATAGATTTAAAAAGTATTATTCAAATTTTTATAAGAGAAAAAAATTTAAACAATATCTAAAAAACAATTTCAAAAACAGTGATCCAAACATGTTATAAGCAAAAGGAAAAAAGTTGAAAAACTTGTAGATTTTTTCAAGTAAAATATAAATATGTATTTTGCTGAACCGCGGTGGCCGACTTTTGCCGGTTTAGAAACTTGATTAGAAAAATAATTAATAATTTTATAAGATCAATAAACGTTAATTAAAAAAAGTTTGTTAGCATGTCCGGCTCGTATGCCGCCGTACAATAGTCTGGCTTTACGTCTTTGATAGGAATTTTGGAATAGGACTCTAGGAGGCTGCAATGCAAAAGAACGAGGAAAGGGCCAAAAAAAAAAAAAACAGAGAGAGAGAGAGAGGACTGCCACGTGGCATTCATCGAACACCCCCATCTGTCATCAGCATTAACTCGATGTTTTCCATTTCCATCGAACTTCTTCGTTGCTCTTTCCTACGCTACCGACACTTGATTTTTATTTCTCGTCTTTTTTTCTTTTGGTTTTTTTTTTTTTTTTCTTTTCTGTTGACTTTGAAGACTTTGAAAAACTGGGGATTTTTCTTGGATTATATAGGTATTAAACAAAGAAAAATCCTACATGCTGTTGTTGTTTGAAAAACATTTGCATAAAACAAAACGATTTTGCTACAAATGAAATATCTTACAGGTTGTCATTTGAATGGTCTTCTATTTGACGAAATCAAATATGGTTGGAAGCCATGACAAGTGATCAATTTTACAATAACGTCTCTTATAGAAAGAAGACGAATCTCTGAATCATTACCATTTTTATTTGTTTAAACAAAAAACAAATTTGTTTCCCATATGAAAGGCAAAATTTGGATATCAAATTAATAATAATCTCACAACTATTGAATTTAATCAAGTATAAATAATACTTATCAGAAGATGATTTTGTTATGTGAAGTACGTGTTAGTTGGATTCAATCAATAATATTTAGAACGTTTAAATTGGGTTAAGTTTGCAAATTGTCTTTGTTTTTCATTATCAATACGGTCAATAAACTTTGTCTTTTGCAGTAAATAAATTATTGTTGATGGCAGCTAATAATTTTTTTTAATTAATGGCTTAAAGAGGCTAATATCAGCTGGCAAATTCCTTTCCAGCCACATCCGGTTAAACCAAAAGCCACCTAAAGAGAGGCAGATAAAACACAAAAATATAAATAAAAGGGGAATTTCAAAAAAAGAAATAAATAAACCAGACTGTCCCCAATTATTGATTTGGAAGAAAAGCTTGTTAATCATACTCTCACGAACTCTTTTTAGTGGTGCGCTAGCAAGCAAATAAACTTTTTCCCATTTGAGAGCTTGAAATTTTGAAATAAATAATTAATAATAATAATAATAATAATGGGGATTATATTTTATAAAGTTCGGATATTGTCATAAGCTTTGACAAATAACAAAACGTCGAATATATGAATGATTTGATATGTTGATCAAACTAAATTACGGTTTTAAAAAAAGATACTAAAACACAGTTCGGATCTTGCAAAGTTTTAAAGTGGATACAATTGACACAGACTGATTTGATAACGACAGATAAGAGTTTAGCTTGTATTGGTAGAAGTAATAAATTAAAAAAAAATCTATTATACATGATAACTTAACTATCAATATAAGAACAGTTTTATATGGGGCAACAAACTTTATGTCAAAATTTGTAGATAAGATCTTTGAGAAATTAATCAAACGATGAAAAAAATGAGATCCAACTAAGAAACTCTCAATATCAAGCGATTCAATGAATACACAAAAAGAGAATCTATTATAACTGATTATTGCAACGTAACAATATAGTCTACAAAAGTAAGAAGAAAGAACAAAGCATGGAAGTATATATTTGAGAGGGAGGGGGGGAAGCATATGTTGAAAAATATATACAGAACTTCATTAATAAAAAGCGTTGCTTAGTCACAAATAACAAAATCAATATTTCATAGTTATACCACTCAAAATAGCTCTTTTGCTATACAGATTACAGAAATTGGTTACAAATTATATATATATATATATATATATATGAAATATTAATCCACTTATGGATAGTTATACGTACTTTCCTTTATTGTTCATACGCGGTTTGATCATGTTCTTCTATACAATTTTTTTTCCCCTCTATAATCCAAAATATGCATGTATTAGCTTTCTTCACCTCGACATTAATATGGAAAACAAGATCATATATTTGATCATTAACACAAATCACCCACTAACCCCACATCGGACCCTTCGTCGCCGCCACCGCCGTCGTCGTCATCGTCGTCATTGTTCTATCGAACGAGCATCATAGTTCGCAGTCCACTTCAGGACGTATTCAATTCAATCTCTCGTTTTCAAGAATCCAAAACAAACGGAGTCTGCAAGAGATCGTAAGGAGCCCAGAGAGCATCCAACGGACACGGCCGGTTGGCGTCGAGGCGGGCCCACGGCTTACCTTTCCCGCTCCAATGCAGGAGACTGACCGGACCGGCATGGAGATCTCTGCAGAGACCTCGGAAATTGTCCCCTCCGAGGCCGTGCTGGTTCCAGCGGTGGTCCACCGGAGCAATGTTGCCGGCGAAGACGAGAAGAAACGGAGGCAAAGATCCCAATTCGTAGATTCTCATTCTCTTCTGGAGCTCCATCCACTCCTCGATCTTGCTGGTGTAGTCGCCGGCACGCCAGCGGTCGAGATCGATGACCATGACGCCGGTGTTGAAGTAGCAAGGCTTGCGATTGGCGAAGGTGAGGGAGAGGGATGGGTTGGACCAGAACGATGGGGTGAAGTAGGAGGTGAAATTGGCGTTGCAGTACTCGGGGGCGGCGAGGACGGATTTGTCGCCGAGCTCAGTGGCGGCGAGATTGGCGATGTCGTCGACGAGGATGAGGTCGGAGTCGAGGTAAACGACGCGTCGTACGCAGAGGGGGAGGAGGTTGGCGAGGTAGCTGCGGGCGTAGTTGAGGGGGCAGTCGAGGGCGGAGCGGATGGAGGTAGAGATGAGTCCCGAGACGGCGGAGTCGTCGAAGGGGTAGATTTGGAATTTCAGGTAGGGGAAGGAGGCGGAGAGGGTGGCGCGTAGGAGTGACGCGTCGGCGGAAGCGGAGGCGACGAAGTGGAAAAACACGTTCTGTGGGCAGGAGGAGTGCTGGAGGACGGAGAGGATCGCCGCCATTGAGCCACGGATGTAGGCGGTGTCCAGCGTCATTGCCACGTGGACGGCGTGGTCGGAGCATATGTGGTTATTGTCGTTTTCGTCAGGGTCGACCTCGGCCTCGTTGTCGTCCGCCGTGATGGATGGGCAGTCCTGGGAGTTGTAGAACTGAGGTGCTTCTCTGAAGTGTTGTTTTTGTGCCCAAATATTGGTAACAAAGAGTGAAACAAATAAGAGGAAATACAAGACTGGTTTGAAGTATTTCATAGTGTGCTTGTGTCGTCTAGATTTTTTTTTTTTTTTTTTTTTTTGGAGGGTGTTGAGACCTTTGAGAGAGTCTCTGAGGAAGAGATGAACTGGTTGGTTGTTCACCTTTTAAATTAAGGGAATTATGGTGTGAGCAGTGAGCTTAACAACACGCTTTTAGTTTTTTTCCACAAAAAAAAAAAAAAAAAAGGGAGAGAGAGAGAGAGAGAGAGAGAGAGAGAGAGAGGAATATAACTATTAGCTGGATGGCTGGCGCTCAGAGCTTCTAAGTGGGCTTTAGTCAAGAATAATCCAATGGAAATTGTATCATGTGCCAATTTAAATTTCTACCAAACTTTTTTTAACTACGTTAAACAATTTTGAGTAAAACTAATTAATTATGCAGGGGAACGGAAAACAAGGCACAAGCACAAAAATAGTAAGAGAAGTAGGAGTCTACCCGACAAAAATTGCCGTAAATTTTTATTTTATTTTTCCTTCTAAAATTAACTTATTGCTCTTGCTCGTTCCTTCACAAGAAAATTTCTATTTCTAGAATGGTTCTGGTAAGGAAAGTGAAGTTTTAATATTCAGGGGTATTTTCGAAATGTTTTTAAGAGTTTGTATAAGCAAAAATGTCATTGTTGCGTAGCACTAGCATTATAAGAGAGTCCTAGGCTAATAAGCATGTTTTAGAAACAATATTAGATCTCATATTTGTTTTCTTCTGTGTGTTCAAAATGATATTTTTTACTCATCAAATTAACAAGTAAAAAATGAGCACTGAAAAATCCAAGAAAAGATTGATGATACATGAACTGTTCCATGATAGTAGTATGATTCCAGATTCATCACCATGCACCTTTCCTCTAATTTGTACTACATACGGGACCGCATTCTTTTTTAGTAGGGACGCTTTTGTTCTGGTTGTCAATGCTTCATCATCAAATTACAAACTCTGCCTGCATTTTTTTTCCTTTCACAAAATTTGCCTGATATTCTTTTTTCTTTCTTTTTGACTTCATACTGATAATCTCTCTTATTTATGCATATGTTGATCTATCACCGTCTTGGGAAAACTATGTTGCAGCTACCGTGCCCTCCAAATAAAGGCAGTTAAAAAAAAAAAAAAAAAAGAGAGACCAAGTTTGGCTTAATCTAAAATGTTTATTACCACGTCTATATGTATTCTTACTGTTAGCATGCACATTCAATGAGGTTATAATAATGCGCTCGTTTTCGATATATACGGTCCAATTGTAGACTTTCAATAAAGATTTCTATTAGCATCTAGAAACCCCCCTTCAGTAACACCAATAGAAGATGCGCTAACGTATATCGCTCTTTCTGGACTTTTTCTTTTACCCCAAAAAGAAAAAGTTTGGCTTATATTGTACAACCATACAAGCTTACATTTAAAGCACATCTGGAAAATGTTAGGTGATCACAGTCGTGACCAAATTCCATATTGAATTATTTATTTGGTGGTATTTAATTTTTGCGTCATACTTTGCTTGCATCTCAATCCCGAGAACCTTTATTTCAAAGCTCAATAATGAATAAGTAACCCCATTGTTATATCCACTTATATATATATATATATATATATAAATTAGAAATTTGTGTGATCAAGTTTTAACTAGACGTTGACGTTGCTTTCCCAAAATTCTCAAAGAATTGATTTTTCACTTTTTTTTTTTTTTTTTCTATTTATAATTAGTAGCCCAGCATGTCTCTCTATAGCGCCTTTTGGTGCAGGACCTTATAACAAGCCACGAATAATGGCACAATTAAGAACAATGCTCGCAGGCAAAAAATAGTACTAAGCCCCATGTCCATAATATTCTCTCTCACCTGTTCTCCGTATTCTTTACAGCTTACATGCATGTTGCATTAATTAAGTACTCACAACAAGCAGTATGGCCATGGGATCTCTAGTACAGTCAGTTCCATTTTAAGTCATTGGATATCTCATGTTTTGCGCCGTCATACTTTTTTATTTTGAAAGGAAAAAAAAAAAAAAAAGACACTCGGAATCAATATTGGTGTCATCTCATCCACCATTCCCTTCACCTGTGACAGAAATTATGAGATCTATCAATAGAATATAGAGTAACTGACACCATTCTACTAAAGCATAAGTTTGATAGAGTGGCCAAAAATAAAAATAAAAAAATTTGGATTGTTTGGTAAAAAGAAAAGTATGAAAGAAGTTGTAAATCTATGATGTCCTTCATTTTTTAATCATTCTAACTTTGGAGAGTAAAAAAGATTTTTAAAAAATGTAACAAAACAACTACTATGTCAAACAATTATTTTAACCTAAATCGCACCTCATCTTCTTATATGTATATCTAAGGCAGAATCATAAAATAAGTTGTATAAGACATTTTGTTTATCTTCTACCAAACAACATGAAAAATAATTCAGTACTCCTTTCTTTTTAGTACAGGCATCTTGGTTATTGTACTTCTCATTCCTTTTCATTTTTCATCCTCTTATAAAACCTAGCTAGAGTAAAAGATGAGTATAGTTCCACTTTTTTCATCACAAGCCTAACGATGTAATATGACTCTGGATATCGAACCTTAAATTTATCTTACACATAGGAAGAAAAGAAATCGTAAACGCTACACTAACGCATTTTCTGTCCCACATTTATGTTTATGATGTGATCTTGGTTACTTAAAATGCACTAAACTGTGGTTTGATAAATCAGAAGCTTGCATATGTGCAGGCTCTGGCTCTTATAAAGGACAGATTCCCATTAATTTGGTCCACCTTTTGATCCTATAGCAGCTGAGGTTGATTAAAGTTTGGTCCCCTAGTTATGAAACCAAATTGGCTAAGCTTTCTTTCTAGATCGATCTATAAATTCAATAATTTGGAACACAAAGGTCAATCATGGATGTCTTTTTCTTTATCACTTTTATATAGAAGAATAGCTTCGCAATTATTGGACAATTTATTATTTACCGAACGAGAGTCCTTAACTAAAGTGCACTGCAGCCTAAGAAGATGTAATGCAGTACGCATATAAAATTGGTAAAAACTATATTCTAATCTTATTGCTATTTAAAATCTACTTTTTTTAAGTTTTATTAATTAAGATCCACTTGGTTGTAAACATAAATACTGTTCGCATTAATAAAAATCAAGATATCAAAATTTTGAACCCTTATATTTATCGCCTAAAATGAGCTTATATCATGAGCACTTCCACTTATTCAGATATATGGTTTTATTTTGTTTTGATGTGTGCAAATTTTATAGATTAGAAACAAGTTTTTTTAATATTTCTTTTTAAAGGATACTAAAACCAAGAGATAATTGTTCCTCTTATAACAATAAATTCTAAGTAAGAATGGAGTTATATGGTATTAATTGGAAAAGAAAAACCAATAGAATTGACAGTACTGTAGATCATGTATTGCATGGTGTACAAAGTCGGTTAGTATGTTTAGCCGCTAGAGCACAAATATATAATACAAAAAATGCCGATGACATTAATTTTAATATAAATTTTTTAATATTAATTTATATAACATTTGAATTATCATTTTTTATAATAAGTATTTAAAATATTGTCTCATCAAACGATTGTATCTATTTATTAAAAAGATAACAACTCATTACGTGAGTTACTATTTAAAAATTGGAATTATAATTTGTCTATCTAACATTATTCATATAATACATATCTATGAATTGAAAAGTCCGAATGGTCGGATTTATCATACCCTTTCTTATTTAATGATCATAAGACCCCCCATAAAAATGAAATTCTTGATCGATAAAGAAACAATATCATCATTTTTTTTCCGATAAACAAAGTTGCAAAAGATTTAAGATGATCATGATATCGACGTATAATTTGACGGTTTCAAGAGTCACCGACAACCCCAAACGTGTGTGGGTCACGACGGTAACAAAAGTCAAACTAAAGTTTTCAAGTGAGGTGCACCCCATGCACATGCTCTCTATGCCTTTTTGTCGATTACCTTCGATGGAATGATATGTTAATATTCACCATTTTCTTTCTTCTTCTTCTTCTTTTTTTTTTTTTTTTTTTTTTTGGATTGGTGAAGGGTATTATAATATAAATTTATACACCAATTTCTTTTAGGAAAAAAAAAAGTTATTTTTTCTTTTCGAAAGAGTTTGATAATATTACATACACCAATTTCTTTCCCTCCTTTTTTTTTCCCTAAATTTTTTCTATTATACTCCAATTTCAAAGTATAATACTAGCAAGCATCCTAATTCCTAAAAAACGTCGCCATTGGTGCATGCCCAGTGCATTCTAGAGTCTCTCTAGCTACCAGAATTCAGTCAACCTACTGAATATTGAATATTGTGAATTTGCCTTTAAGTCTTCGTGACGACTTTCATTTCCCACCAGCAGCAAGCTTCTATTATTTTATATATAAGAATAATATATACACAAACACCCATTTTGAGTATATTTTTGTTTTTGGGTAGGCACTTCATGCAGGGGGACTTGGAAGATAATAGTCGTTTCTTTAAAAGATATAAAAGTCGTTTCTTTTTATTAGTGACCAAAGAGGTTGATGATTAATTGTCTCATATCATGTGATTTTTTTTTCTTATAAATAATAAATATAAGTTTTCTGCTATAAGGTATTTTTATCACTATTATGATTTTCAACATTAAATTTAATCAAAATTACCTTTAAAAAATACATAATAACATAATCTAATAGGATTATAGTAGTAGACGAGTCACTTGTGAACGAATGGGGGGCGACCGCCGTCACTGACTTTTTTATTTTTTGAAAATAAGCTCTAAAAATTTAAGAGATATATATATATATATATATATATGGCTTCACTGCTATGAAGTTTTTTATATGTTCGCTTGACTGAACTTTACATTTTTTTTTATTTCTCGAGTTTTAAAAATAATTAGTATACGTATTAAAATTCACAAATTGTAAAATTCTCTTATAAATAATACCAAATATGAAAAGCTTGTCATGAAAGAGAAGCGTCAATCCACCCAAATTTTTTTGGAGTAAAAACTCTTGTATGCTTCTCTTTCTGACTCTTAGTTCTATTACATCATATAAATTCTTTTACAAAAATTCTGCAGTAGAGTATAAAACTAAAAAAATTAAGGAAACAAAACTTACTGATATTTTAGACAATCTATTGATAAAATTCATTAAATTTCCTCACTTTTATTGCCTCATATAATCTGAAAGTCTAAAAATGATTCATATACTATAAAGTTATATATGTATAGTAACGCCTTTAAATATTGAGAAATCATACTAAGTAGCATAATCTTGTTTCTCATATAAAATATAAAGCATATTTTGGAATTTTTGTTAAATTATAGCATATTCTCATTTTTAAAAAATGTTAAATTTCTTTTTTACCCCTAATGCTTACTCTCTCTTTCTCCCCCCCCCCCCCCCCCCCCCTTCTCTCTCTCTCTCTCTCTTTCCCCTCTTTCTCTCGCTATCCTTTATATGTCTCTTTCTCTCTCCTCGTTGACCGGAAACTGTCGTGAAGTCGTCGACACTGTCGTGATCGCCAGAGTTTCCCGAGTGACGACAAGCGGCCTCCTCCCTCCCCCGCGGGATTGCCGGCAGTGAATCATAGCAAAATGAATCGCCAGAATCGCGGTGATATCCCACTCGTAATCTCTCGCGAGTCTTTCCGTTGCCAGCGAGGTCGAGATTCGGCGCGAGCTGCGAAGATGTCGAGATGGCGAGCAACGACTTTCTTTTTCTCCATTCTCCAGCAAACTGCAGGATGATTTTTGTCGTCTTTGTGGTTGCGAGATGCTTTTGGGTTTTGTTTTGCCGGTTCTTCGCTGAGGGCTAGGGGTGGGCGGCTCCGTCGTAGGTGTTGCACCGTTAGGCGGCGACGGTGGGAGACGGGGCGATGATGTTTTTCGACGAGCTAGGTCAGGGTTAGGGGTTAGAGTTAGGGTTGTGGTGATTTGGGATTTTGGACCTTTTTTGTAATAACAAACTGTCTTTGTGGGAGTTTGTAAATATATTTGTCCCTAAAAAAAAGATAAATAATTAGATTTACTAGAAAATATTATTTTTGTTTTATGAAAAAAAAAACTGAAAATGAAATAAATATTTTGATTTATACTGGTAAATATTTACCAAGAAAAGTTTTACTAGTTAAGTATTAATATATTTATTAAAAATATTTAGTAAATATCCAAGTATTTATAAAGAAAAGTTCTACTAGTTAAGAATTATTATATTTTTTAAAAATATTAAGATTTACTAGGAAATATTTTGATTTACTTGATTAATTGATAACTTTTAAAACAACGAAAATACTAAATTAACTAATTAATATTCACCAAAAAAAGATTACTAATTAATAATTAATTTACTTGATAAATTTATAATTTTTAAAATGACGTAAATATTGATAAATATTAAGATTTATTAGTAAATAAAAATAGTTACTGGTAAATTAATAATTTTTAAAATGACGTAAATACTGATAATGATTTGTTAGTAAATATCGATTCCCACCAACTACACTTATTAGTAAATATCAAGATTTGTTAGTAAACATTAAGATTTACTAATTAATATTTGATTACTTGATGAATTGACAATTTTTAAAACGATGTAGATATTGATAAATACTATGATTTACTAATAAATTTTAATATTTAGTTAACTATTCATATAATACATATATTTGTGTGAAAATATATTTATTTATTGTTTTTTCCTTTGTAAATAGTAAATCTACTTTTTATATTCTGCACTATAGAAATTAAAAAACAAAAAAAAGAAATAACTTAAATTTAGCTTACTAAAGAGAATGCTACTGATTTACAGGTAAATATTAAGATTTACTACTAATCTAATACACATATTTTATGTGAAAAGAAATTTATTTACTGTTTTTTACTTTTGCCTTTTCAATTCTCCACAATAAAAAAAAAAAAAAAAAAAAAAAAAGAAATAACTCAAATTTAGCTTGCTAAAGGAAATAACTCGAAGTGGCCGGAGATCCAGTGCCGATGAAAATGAGAACGGCTTACACGGCGGAAGGTCGTAATTTCCGTCGATTTTCCTCACGATTGTAGCGAGGGCTCACAATTTTCCTAGCGATTCCGGCGACGATGAACAAACAGACACAACGGCGAGGACCTCGACAGCAACGGCCTCAAGATCGCAAGCTTCTGTCTCGACCTCCTTGGATCGCGATCTCCACGGCGAGATCATTCGCGAGCCCTCCAAATCGCTATCTTCCCGGCGAGATTCGTCACGACCTTTTCCCGATCGAGATCTCCACTATGAGATCCGTTGCAACGTTGATGCCGAAGATCGTGATGCCGACACGATCCTGGTCCATGTCGTCATCCTGTTCCTAGTACCGTCACTATCGTTGTAGTGATTTCCGACCGACGAGAAGAGAGACACAGACGGAGAAAGAGTAGAAATAGGATATAGACACTCTTTTTTGAATTTTTACTTTTACTATGTGTACTGATTATATTATTTAGTAATAATATTTTAAATTCTGCTATAATTTAAAAATCATATATTCTATAATGCCATTTTGCATTCTCTCTCTTTAATTATCTGTTCTCGTTTTTTGCTTGTCACTATTTGTGCTTTGCATGTTCCACATGATAGAGATGCACTATTTGCTTGGCTTTGAATTTATTTTGTCTTATGTACTTTTAATTTAACTACTAAGCTCAACTCCTCCGCTTGCAATTATGAATGATTTACCGGGCTGAAGTGGCTTCTCAAAACCAGAAGAAGACAAATATATCCCCGAGACTTATCTAACAATAATTGACGTGAATAATTACGACCGACAGAATAGTAAATGCTATTTATTTATCTTTCCCTCTAAAATTCCTTGTGGGTGTCGGGTCTTTGATGTTGAGGGGTGATAAACAAAAAAACAAAAAACAATAAAAAAACAATAAAAAAAGAGAGAGCACAATTCAATATGGTCGTTCACAGATGATCCCATGTGAATACTTACTAATTTGCTTTATTATTTTATCTTTTTCTTTTTCCCCTTTGAATTCATTAATCATTGAATAAACGTTTTTGTGCTTACATGTGTACATAAACGCAACCACTCAGAGCAAAGACACTGTTCAAAGGTAGAGAGAGAAACCAAATCTTACCCACTTTGTTTATTGTTTCTAATTTTCTGAGAAAAAGGCCATTGATAAGTGTCACGTTTAATTATTATAAACATGCACTAGCGTGTTGCAAGATCTACAGAACTCCATGATAAACATCTTGAAATAAACCCTTAATGCTAAGAATTTCGTCCAAACCAAAGGATATGGATAAAGAAAACGACGAGGAAAAAAAAAAAGGGCACGATAATAAAATCCAAGCGACAAAACAAGAAACTTGGAACCAAATTATAGCTGTCAATGATGATTAAAATAGTATCGACAACAGATATAAAGGACAAAAAAACTGAAAAAGAAAAAAGAAAAAAACAAAACAAAACAAAAGCAGGAGAACGACAATAAGAAATCAACTACGGGAATAATTGAAAACGACAACTATAGTAAAAGACAACAAACTAGAGAAAGATAAGAAAAAGGAAACGACCGGAAAACTTAAAAATTACAATAACAGATGCAACGACAAGTAAAAGAAAAACGACAAAATAGTGGAGAACCACATTTAATTAGGGGAAAAAACGACATAAAAACTTGAGAACATCAATAAAACTTAAACGATGGCAAAAAGCGGAAAACGACAGAAAAACATTATAACGACGGCAAAAGTAGAAAACAAATGACGACCCCTTAAATGGAAAATTACATGAAAAGGTCCCGTGGCAGAAAAACTGTAAAACACAATAAATTATTTGAAAAAACAAAAACAAAAAACAAAAAACAAAAAAAGGCGAACAAAAGTGTGTATGTGCCTACGTATATGTAAAAGGCACTGCAGAAATTAATAGCCGTCTGATTGGTCCTCACTACTTAACCAGCTGACACATTCATACCCATACAAAAGAATCGTGTACAACACCAATCATAAAAGATAATAACTGACTATCAGTGGTGGCAGTATAACGGTCGAGGGATGTCCACCTAAGGCTCCCCATACTCCCAACTCAGGTTCGATTCTTAGATGTCTCACCAAGTGCTTGCCGTCGATGATGCATTTGGGAGTAGGCTTCGAGCCCTGAGTTGTGATAAGTGGAACCCCTACCACTCCACCTGTTTTACCATAGAAGATAATAACTTAAAATGGAAAACGAATTGCATGGCAACAATCCAAGGTGAATCCAAGAAAAATAAACTTCACAAATCAACAAGCTGTTAAGTGAAAATCATGACAATCCATACCAAAACAAAATGGCCAAAGAGTATACATTATTGCTGCTACATCACTCATCTAAAATGGTACATTCCTTCTAATCTCCTGAGTGTAAGAAATCCATAATTTTTCGCTCATCAACATGCTGTTTATGTACATTTCTTCAATCTATGTATGTTTTGGTCAAGAGAATGAGATCTCCCAATACAATAACGACGACATGAAAGCGACATTCCACAAGCTGATGCAAAACACAATCGAAGCCACGAAGACACCAAATTATAGAAAATTACCATGTGGACTAATTCCTGAAACATATATGGAGGAAAAAATATATAAAGGCGAAAGATACACCAACAGATTTACAGATGGTGCGTACCCTAGGGAAACTGTTGGCAGATCCAGCCGCGGTCACATATTCTTAATCTACTGCCACAAAAGAGCAATAAGGACGCATATCAAAACAAACAGAAGCAGCCTCTTGAGGAAATAATCTTGCTGTCCTTGACCAGTATGGCGATGATATCTATGCACATTGCCACCGTGAAATGAATTGGAAAATCCATGAGGAAAACCAGCAGCACCGCCATACACAGGATCAGGGAAACCGTGCAGCTGAAGATTCAATAAGGAGGGGATGAAACCACCAAAAGCCGCGGACAATGTGAAGTTCCCAAACCTCGCGCTTGCCATTGGTGCAAACCCTCCCAACCCTCCCAAACCTCCCATAAACCCAAACCCATGATGGGGAAAGTGATTTGGCTCTGGGGGAGGAGCGGTTTCCGGTCTCTGCCCTGATGGGCGGTGCGGGATATTGTCATCTGGGAACGATTTCGATCTAGGATCAGTTGATGACTTCCCCCTGCCGTATAAAGGAACCAACTTTTCCTCCTCAATTAGGGCCTTGCAAACCGGGCAATCCTTAGAAGGGGAATGAATGTGGAGCCACTTGTAGAGGCAAGGCCAACAGAAAAGATGGCCACATAAAGTTACAATGGGGTCTTGAGCTAAGTCAAAGCAAATGTTGCACTCAAAACTACCAGCATCACTGTTATTATTGTTGTTGTTATTGTTATTGGTTGACCAAGAAGGGCCTTGGGATGGCCTGCTTGTTGATCCGCCAAACCCACTTGCCATCCGTCCCTCAAAATCCTATTTTTAACCCCAACAAAAAAAAAAAATCAACAATTGCAACGAAAATCAAATGCCCAACAAAAAAATAATTATTTGCAAATTCTTGATCAGATCAAATCCCTCTTTTATCGTGAAAAATCCAATCAAAATCTTGTTTGGAAGTCAAAATTGAAACACAGTGGTCAACAAGATTTCGACAACAAATCAAAGAAAATTGGCGACCCAGAAACTCTGAATTGCCATTCTTTACGAATATCACCGAACAAAAGAGAGATCGGGTTTAATTTCGGAACCAATTCTATGAAATCCCATCACATTCTTTCTTCTTTTACAATAGCCAGACGGCTTATAAGGATAATAACAAAAAAGATGAACCCAGATATCCCAAGATCTCTAAATTGGTTTTTATAGATTCCTAGAAGGATACAATATACAAAATCAAGATTTCATATCTTAAGAATGAAAGGATAAAATAATAAAATCGGAAGAAAAAAAAATTACCAACCTGGGCAAAAAGGAAACGGACCGAAATGAAGGAAACCAAGTCAAAAAAGGAGTCGACGAGTAATAAAAGAAAGAAGAGAGAATGCAGAAATTTCGAAGAAGGAGGAGAGGAGAGAGGGAATTGTGGGTGAGTTAGGCCCAAAGGTAGAATCTGACTTTCTCCTATGTTTAATGTTAGTGCGTGTTACTCGGTTATGGAATCCCCGCACAGCGCCCAAGGAGATAGAAGATTTTTTCATTGTCCACCTGGCATCTTTCTGTCCGTAGATTCTGGGCCTTCACTATCCTCCCCGTAGAATTTTTTTTTTTTTTTCTTTTTTGAGAAACTCCAACGTTAAAAAAAATTTCGTAAAATAGTCGCCGGCTCACATTTATCAATATACTCTACCAATAAATATAGAGTTTGAATTCTGTAATTTTTAAATTTAAAGAAAAAAGGTCTCTTAAGGGGGTAAAAATTTATGGAAGGACTCTATTTTTTTTCCCTGCAGGTATGATAGGGGCACACTTTATTAGACTTTTGAATAATTTTTCAGATCTACAAATAATAGAATTGTGCATTGAGCACGCTTTTTGAATAAAATTGTCGGTGCTTTGGTTAATGCCGAGAAGAAACGACAACGATGTTTCAATGTTCTACAAGTTGATGTCGTTTTTCCACAGAACAAAATGACGTCGTTTTTTAGATACGACAATGATGTTTCAATGCCCTCTAGATTCAAGTTGATGTCGTTTTTTCCACAGAAAAAATGATGTCGTTTTGTTTAAAAGTTAATTTGTCGTATTTTAAGTACTTTTTGTTTTTGTATTAACGTCGGTTCTGATGTTACTATCATCTTCCGCTATATCGTTTACTGACATCCTTAGGTTCTGTCGTTTTAAAGTTAATGTCAACATTTCAGATAGTCTATTTTTACTTGTGTCGTTTCCTTGATTAGCCGTTTTCAAATTAACGTTATTTTTATGTTGCATCTTCGTGTCATTTTCATTGCTTTAGGTATTTTTTTAATCATGTCGTTTTATAGGTTATTGTTGTTCTCTTATTATGTCGTTTTCGAGGTAACTGTTGCTTTAAATGTTTTATTTTATCGACGTTATTGTTGTTTTGAGGTTCTGCCTTTTTAGTTGAAAACGTTTACTCAGTTGATATTGTTTTTCAGTTTGTGATTTCTCTTGAAATCATTGTCGTTTTTAATCTTTTTGCCGTTCCTTAGTTGATGTCGTTTCAGCTGTTATTTATTTATTTCATTTCACTTCCTTGATGTTATTATTGTTTGCTTAGGTGCTTGTAGCTCTCTTCTAGCTTAAAAAGAAGTTACTTATCATTTTCAGATGGCTTGAAGGTGTTTTGTGCCGTTTTTCCCGTCTAGTAGTTGTACTCTTTTTGGGGTCTTGTTCCGAACGGTGGTGAGCTTCTTGTAGTGGTTTTGGCTCCGGGCATTGATGGTGGTAGCGCGTGTGTTTCATGTTCTGCTGTTTGAAGGCATCCCGTAGGCTTTGTTGCTTGTCTCCGAAAACGTTCCTCCGACTCTAAAGGTCCTCTTGTCCACTCCACTTTCATTGAAGGCTTGCGGTGGTCGTGCTTTAGGTTTTAGTTTTTTATATTTTAGTCTAATAGAGGCGTTGATATTTTCGCCATATAGTTTCAGTATTTTCATTGTAATAAGAGAGGAGGTTCTCCCACCTTTTGAATTTATTTTTGATCCGTCAGATTTAGATCTTGGCAGATTAGAAGTTTCGCTAGTTATTAGACTTGACAGAAATGTGTTGTGGCCTTAGTGCTGCACGTTACACGCTCTCGATGGATCGAAAGCTTCTATCGATTGTAGTGATTTCAAAAAGAGCCTTATGTGTGCTCAAATTGATATATTGAAGAATTCTCCTGATATCATGTCTCATCTTGCATCGTTTTCCTGTGCTTCGTCAGAATTTACCGATGGAACCGATTTTTATCGAGTGTTTTGTATTGAATACCACAGGGTCATCCACCTTATATTTAGGGTCTTAAAGACTTTTTAATTAAATGAAATTTTACCTTAAAAAAAAAGTTTGAATCGTTTTTTTTTTTCAAGTTATTGTTGTTTTTTAGCCCGTCTCATAAAAGGGACGTAATTTTTGTTTGTTTAAGGCCTTGTATTTATTTATTTTAATTAATGTCGTTCCTTTTGTTACTGTCGTGTTTATCTGTTCTCTTTTTTTCTAGTTTATTTTGTTTTCGTATCGTATTTCTGATAATTTATACTTCAGGGAAAAAAAAAAGTTTTGATATTTTCTGTCGTTCATTCACTTCATTATCGTTTTTCAATGTTAATGATGTTGGCATTATTTAGTTTGCATATGGTGTACATGTTTAGAATAAAAATTTTAAACTGAAATTAGTTAATTTTTTAAAAACTAGTCATAATTTGTTTTTTTTGACTTTTCAGGGAAAAAAAAAAACTCATATGAAAATTGAGAGCCAAACAAAGCCTTTCGTTATTCAAAGTTTATTCTCGTCCTCCTACATCATTGTCAATTCCATGTTCATTTTTATTCTGCTTCATGTCGTTTTTCAGTTTACCTTTGTGTATACTTTTATGTCGTTTCCGATTTATCTCGTTTTGAGCTAGTAGTATTCTTTATTATTATTATTATTATTATTATTATTATTATGTAGTCTAATAGTTTATTACTGTCGATTTTGTACCTCAATTTTACCTAGAAACCAAGACCAGAGATACCCAAGATCAAGCCATACAATTTGGAAATAACGTAGACAACAAAGCGACTAATAGTGACTTTAGCTTTCTATAGTCGATCATGATTTCGACTACTCCATAGAATTCTCAGACGAAAACCTTCAATTCCAAGATCTAAAAACGATCCAAATTCTAACCCAAAGAATAAGCTTTTCTAATCACCGAGGATATGAATTCTACAAAAGAAAATGGACTTTATTTAAGAAAAGGAAAGTTGGCTCAAATTCAAAAAAGGAAAACTCAACTCAAAACAAGAAATAACAAAGAAGCAACATGCATTTTCTATAAATATAGCCCTTATGCAACCCTAAAGACGAGTTCTACACGCCTACAGTCGCCCTAAACACTTCACATTCTCTGTAATTACAAATTTGTCCACTATGATTCTCTAACTAAAACCTTTTCACATTCTCTTGTACTATTTTCTCTCATACATCTAGTGAAAGCCCAACTACTACTAAAAATTTTAACTTTTCCATTAAAGTGAACCTCTATAAAAATCATATCTATGTCTATTTGTATGCACTTTATTTACTCTCTCATACACTATATCATTTATATCTAATAACGAAGCACAATACGATCGGTCGGGACTCGATTCCGCTCTTACCACATTAAGATATTGGATCATTATTGACCCTCAATACATATTTAATAGTAGATTTCACCCTCTGTAATATATAATAATATTTTTTTTATTTATGTCTTAGTCGGAGACTCATATTAATGTTATTTTTCTTCCGAGCATCTGAACGTACCAAGTTTCTAGAAGTTATCATCTGGAAAGAAATAAAATTAAACCGAACCCTAAAGACATAAACATGACTGACACTGTTTTTCTTCCATCTTTTTCGTTGAGGATGAAATCAAAGACAACGCACTTCTACGACAATGCAGACTAATGAATTTGCACGACAAAACAAATTATAGACTGATAAACTTTGTCATTCATATCCGATAAAAATTCCCAAGTCAAATAATTGCTTATAATCACTTGTAACTCTTGCAATTGATCATCAATCACGAACGCTTTCCCCATACAAAACATCATCAATGACGACTAGGAGAGCTTAAATATATATATATATATATATATAATTAAGTGGTTACATGTTAGACTGTCATTTTACACATCGTATCAGCTTCTAGATGCAATAAGCAAAATGTGCAAAAAGTATTTTTATTCTCGAAACTTATATTGACCTTACTTAATAGGTGACAATTAACGAATGGAACAATTATATTTATAAATTTCCTAATGACGACTTTAGCCAAACGACGTCTGGTAGCGTAGAAAAGAGCTGTGATTTGAGAATATGTATGTTTTTCCTTATATTGTATAAAAAAAAATATACATATTTTATAAATAAGAAAAATGTTATTAAAAAAAAAAAAAGAAAAAAAATGGTCTTATTATTCAACTTTTTTTAAAAAAATAAAAATAAAAATAAAAATAGAAAAACAATAAAGTCAAAACAATAAGATTTGTGAGAGATTTTTACCCCAAAAAAAAAAATATTTTAAATTTTATTAAATACAAACTTTTAACTATTTGATTAGGACTCAAAATGCGACTGAATCTGAATGTACCTTAGATTTCAGATTGTGAGGATATGTGTCCTGAATATATTATGTATAAAACTTAGAACATTGGAAAATAATAATGAAAAAAAAAAGTCCGCCGCCGACCTTATTCAATTGCTTCTAGAAAAACTATTTTATACTTTCGCAAAAATTGAAGTCCCAGCCGCACGTCAATATTCTACTTTTATTGGTCCCCTTATAATCCTTTGACTTTCGGAGGTCAGTCTCTTCGTCGCATGAGCTGAAATTTCCTTTGCAAACTCATAAAATTCTAAGCTCTCATCTTCAATTTTTAGAACAAGAAAAAAAGAAAAAAAAAATACCCAAGTTTCCAAAATTGTCATCACGTTTAACGTACAAGAAATCCCATATTTCATCGTCTTTTAATCAAATCGGACGCTGAAAATATATGTACGACAAACTATCCACAATGCAGAAGATCAAGTACTGGTTATCGGAACACCCAAATATAGTGGCGTTTCGGTGGAGCCCCACCCAATCATGGGGCTCCACGTGGTCATTCCTCATCGGAGCGATCGCCATTTACATCGCCGCCGCTGTAACTCTCCACTTCCTCCTGAACACCCTCCCGTTCCTCGTCCTCCGCCGCCGAAGACGGTCCATCCATCTCGGCCCAATCCCAGCCGTCCACAGCCTCATGATGTGCCTGATCTGCGCCGTCATTTTCCTCGGAACCCTCCTCTCAGCCACCGCCGAGATATCCGACACGCGGTGGCTGTGGCGGCGCTCGAGGACCAACCCCGTCCAGTGGCTCCTCTGCTTCCCGCTCGGCACGCGCCCCACGGGGCGCGTGTTCTTCTGGTCTTACGCCTTCTACCTCTCGCGGTTCCTCCACCTGCTCCGGACGTTCTTCGCCATCGTCCGCCGCCGGAGGCTGAGCCCGCTCCGCCTCTTCAACCAGTCGGTGCTGATCGTGACGTCGTTCCTCTGGCTCGAATTCTCGCAGTCGTTTCAGGTCCTTGCGATTCTGGTCACGACCCTGATCTACTCCGTCGTCTACGCTTACAGGTTCTGGACGGAGATCGGACTGCCCGGAGCCCGCGCGCCGGTGTTCGTGGTGAATTGCCAGGTGTTGCTGCTCTGCTTCAATTTGGTGTGCCATTTGGGGGTTCTTCACCTGCATTTGATTCTGAGAGGTGGGTGCAATGGGATCGGGGCCTGGGTCTGCAACTCTGTGCTCAACGCTGTGATTCTTTTGCTCTTCTTGAGGATGAGGTTGACCAAGACGAAGCTCGGCGATGATCTTGACGGTTCGGTTTCGTCTCGACACAAGACTGAGCGGCAGATTGTTAAAGAGAAATATTGCTGAGTTTGACAATTGACATTTTTAGGTGATGTACGACTTTTTTTTTTTTTCTCTCTATAATATAATTATTACACATATAGAGCTCTTACATGGTATTTTGGGAGTAAAAATAGTTAAATCCCATTGTTAAAAAACCTAGGCAATAATGAGATTTGAGGGTACAAAATAACACAGATTTTTTTTTTTTTTTTTTTTTTTGTAAGTATATTTTATTTTACATATCTCGAGGATTTTTTTTTTTTTTTGGTTTTTGTGTAATTTTTAATTTTTTTAATTTGTCCCTTGATTTTAATAATAAAACTTACCCTTAGAAACAAATCATGCAAGTTCTACGAAGCTATTGAAAAGTGAAAATGTGTGATATGAAAATGTAAAAATGTTTACAAACCGTCTAATATTAAAATGTGTAAGACGTGCACATTTCTAACTAGTCTAATTGTAATGTTAGGTATTCTTTGAGCTATATTTTTCTTTTGAAGTAGTATTAATAGGTATTCTCTAATTCCCTTAAAAATAAATACCTTTTGCCATACAATTACGTCTCAAATTATCTATTTTTGTCCTCTTATTTTTTCCCCTGTTCTTTTAAACCATGTTTAAGATCTATTTTTAGTTCTTTGAACTAGAAAATATGATGATAAATGACCATTTTACTTTCAAAAAATGGAATTAGTGAGCAAATTAAAAGTTACTTTATTTTACTTTATTTGGAAAAGGCCTCAACAAAGATCTAATGAAGCTTTTTTTTTTTTTATGAAATCCCAGTGGAAAGGCCTATACAAAATCATCATCATTGTGAAGACATTGAGGGCCAAATACATCAGAAACCAACTCAAAACATTATCATCAAGTAAATGTAGTATCAAGAAAAAAGAGTGGGATGTTATATAGTATCTAAACTCAGTTAGTGGAGCAGGAACCAGAACTGCTATAGTGGCCACAAAATATCCCAACATCCAAATCTTCCTATGAAATTTGTCTGCCAGACAAACAAACAAACAAACAAAACAAGATGAAATTCCAACGTCGAAAAATCACAATGAAACTAGACAGATATGGATATATGACACAATACTAACCCAATCTGGTTCAGATGGAAAACCATGAATAGACGTGACACGGGTGACGGGACCGGGAGGTACTTGATTGACCAATGAGTTTTGATCACCTTCCGCCATAAGTAGAAGTGGTAATGCCGGTTATCGGCAAGAAGATACGGATGAGCTATTCTAGAGCAGTCGAATGATCGAATGAACTACATGAGTGCTTTAAAATGTAGGGAATATGTAAAAAAACATCATTCTTGATGACCAAATTGAAACCATGTAAAATAGTGTCATATTTTCCAGCCAATCTTTTCATGCGCAAACACAAATTCAGGCCAAATAATCCCAAATGGATCTGATGCAAGTATTCTTTTTGGGGGAAAACATGTCGAGCTCAACACAAACAAATACACACAAAAATGGAGCACAACGTAAAATGGGGCTGAAAGAAACTATGTAGCTTGTTCTTCAAGAATGAGCGAAAGAAGGTTACAGCTTGTACAGAACTGAAATATAGAGGAGCCATAACAAGAGGAGAAAACAGACCAAAATACAATATACATCTGAGCAAAATGTGGAGAAACCGCATGAGCTTCTTTTGCACCTGCAGTTCTGGAAAAGAGTAAGAGACAGTAACAATTAAGGGCACTTCGCATGAAGAAATAATTAGAAAGCGAGTAGACTGCCATTTCAGCGGACAAAAACAAAGGCAGCCAATAATACGACAAAGAGGACAAAAGAAATAAAAAGGTTCTCCTTAGTATGCAAAATTGCTAAACATACGCGGCCACAATCTCGTCAACCAATTACCTACAATGTAAGTAACCAAAGTCAAACTTAACGCATCGAACATGAAGAGCTTCTACACAAGCAACAAAGCTGGCACTCCCGTTTTATCACTCCACAGAAAATTGCGAGTTCTACCGTCTTAATGGCTGCATTATCATGTACTAGTTTTTAACATCTAAACTCAAACCTGACATGCAACTTTTTGAATGCACACTAGTATCCACTACACTGCCAGTATTTCGCTTTCTCAAGTTTGAGCCAGAAATGACTCTATTTTCCGGAGCTTTCTGACCTTTTTTTCCTGATCAAGACACCAGGATCATCAATTTCTATTTTATCCCTCTCTAAGGGGATATTTATAATTCCATTGCATACAACAAAAAGCCGCCATGTAATATTTGTTTGTCGAATAGCTACTGCCTTGGCACTGAGCTGCAGTATAGCAAAATGAAGTGTGTGTTAGTAGTTGATATCATACAATACAGGCAGTAGCAGTGCTAGAAATAAATAAATTTGGTATTAAAATTAGAAATCCAAAAGTCGAGTGAGGGCACCTCTCAATTTGTGAGTGGCTCCATCACTGAATGGAGGATGATAAGGGTAAAAGCAAAGGACAGGAAGGGTTGAGAAGATTACAAATCCACTAGAAAGTATCCCAAATGCGTAGGAAGCTTAATTTGTATCTGATAAGCCGTTCTCAAATGTGTGGTTGCCTCGTATACAAGCACACTGCACACTACGGCCTAAACGCCATTTATGGAACGAAGGATCGCGGAGCAGTACACATAGGAGACCGAGGAGGCCCCTTTCATGTAGAACATCCCTGGAAACGAAGAAGCAATAATATGGGCAAATTAAAGATAGTAGTGCCTGCAAAAGTTTTAAATTCTTCTTTATTTTTTTTATTTTTATTTTTTAATAACAATCTAGTTTTAACCAGTATCAAGGCATCCCAACTAACTTTTTTTTCTGAAAAGTTTTAAGGGATTAAAATACAGTCTCATGAATTTTTTATTTTTTTTTTTGAATTAGCTAGAAATATGTTATTCTATTGATGGAGGAATTTCATCCAATCATATTAATTCATCATCTTATCTAAGAGCAAAATAAATCAAATAATGTTTCTCAAAAAAAAAATATCATGAGCTGCTCTATTAGCCTACTTTGAAAAAAAAAATTTGATAAATTAAAGACATCCTCAAGAAATTTCCAAAGTCAAAATAGAAAACTATATTTTTCCAAATTGCTTGAATCAGAAATAATGCATCCGATTCCACCATGTAAAGATAATATACCCACATCTTTTGCCGACAACAAGCTCTTACACAAAACTTCAGCTTCGGCGAACTACAAATTCTTGGACACAGCAACCATGACAAATCCTGTTGAATCCTTTATAACAGCCCCAACTCCAATCTTTTAAAATATTAGGGAAAAAAAAAAGATAAAATTATGAAAATTTCATTAAATTTCTACAAATATATATTTATTTTTGCTGAAAAAAAAAAGTTTTAATGCACAAAAGAACTTTAATTAACTAACATACTTCAGGTTGTTTTAAGTAAGATGTATTTGAATTTTAATATATATATATATATATATATTTTGGCATCATTGTCCTTTAAACTTGTAAATATATGTAGTAAAACACCCACAATTTTTTACCATCGACGTTTATCAACAAAATACATTATGTAATCGTGATGAATAAAGGTGTTACATGATAAATTACATGATAAATACAAGATTATCATTGTTACAAATTTTATTTACTTAGTACATAATTTATTTTACCCTTTTTCAAAAGAAAATACATTTTATCCAAATTTTGTTCATTTTTTCAAAAAAAATGTTTGTCTAATTTTGTATATAGTAATTTAATGTCTATTTGAGAAATGCCCCAAAATTAATACTAAATACATGAAACCCTAGATCAATAATGTTATCGCGTGTTGATGCTGGAGAAGACGATTTCACTATCGAAGAAGACAAATCAGAGAGGTCAGATGGACCTGAAGTTGACTGACCCGATGATAGAGGCTTCGAGGAGATTAGAGGATGGTAGGGGTATTTTAGGAATTTCATTATTTTGATAATATAATCCTCCTATAAATTTTCTTTTTCCCAAAATTTTGTTATTTTATCTTTATTCTTACCCACAAACGTGTTACTTTCCTCTTTCGCCCTTTATTGTGAAGCCCCTATCCAATTTCTATCCACTAGCTAGGGCCCACTAAACCAGTAAAGCTAGAAGAAATTAACTTATTTGAGATTCCGCCGAAAGAACAGTAGTAAAAGATAATAGGGCATGCACAAGTTGAATTTGAATTGAATTGAAATTTTTAAATTTAAATAATAATTTTTATTGATTTTTTTAGAAAAGATAAAAAAATTTATAAAAAAAAGATAAAAAATATTGTGAAAAAAATACAGTTTAGTTTAAATTAAACTTACCAACCAAACAGACCTTTAATAATGTTAAGTATCATTCAGTAATAGAAAATAAGTCTTATGAAACACAAAAATGGGACTTATTTTTTTGTTTTACGGTGGTCCTCAAATATTTTTCAAAGAAGCAGGACATCATATTCGAGTGTGGCGCACAGAGGGAAAGAAGTTTTGGCGTCACCAAACGACAACGACACTACAAACTTACAAAACAAATGCGTAGCGCCTAATCAAATCAAGCCCGCCACCACAGAATATCCAAAGCGAAAAATCAAACGCCCACCACCTACAACAACTCAAAGAAAAAAATAAAAAAAAAATATTTATCAAAATATATATATATATATAATAATAATAAAAAACTCCCATCATCTGTTAATAGGAAGCCCTGTTGTATTCCACATTTTTATTATGTGATGACTTTAATCCAACCAATCACATCGTTAGAATCGCTGTACTCATTCCCATGTGATCATACTGATCCCTCCAGAATGGCAAAATCCGAACCCTCGGATTCGCACTTTTACCCGTTTCCAACGTCCACAACTAGCGTGTTCTATTCCTATTTCTCTTCTACAAACCATCATGTTTTAATAAACCAAAAAATATAATAATAAAAATAAAAAAGACTCTTTTTTTTTTTAAATTTTAAATTTCATAGCCCAGCTATCTTCTTTTCGCTGGAATTCGATACAAGTCTGATCAGAAAGAAACGAGGTAACATTGTCTTCGTCGATAATTCTCAAACTCTCTATCCTCAAGTTATCGTTTTTCTGTGTTCGTTTTCTGTTATTCATAGAGATTTGCATTTTTTTTATTACTTTATTTATTTATTTTTTTAATTTTTGCCCCTGAAAGTAGTTGTTAATGGTGGACGTTTTGAATCTGAACGTCTATAATTTACATAAACTTGGTCAAGTCTGATATTGTACTCGAAATTTTGATGACTTGAGCACATTTTTTGAATTAAGGATCTTGTTTGATGCGAGTATCAAGGAAATCATTAAAAAGAAAAATCTCTGAAACAAAATCACAAATAGCAGATTTTTTTTTTTTTTTTTTTTAATTATGTTACCTGTAGTTGTGTTTTTGATTCTGTATGTGATCTGTTTTTGGACCATTTATTTGTCTACGATTCTGTAAGCAATTTATGCTTGAAGCTAAACGTGGATTCAGGTATTCTTAATGATAGGATTTTGGTTTTAATGCGAGTATAAACTAAACTAAACATAACAGAACATTGGAGAGTTGCAGAATCTTGCGCTTCTTATTGTTGCAGATTCGGATTTCCGCTTTGAATATATCACAAGAGTTATTTCTTTATTTACAATTTTAAGGAAACATCAGTAAATTTGAGGGATTTTTAAACTTTATTGTCGTAGGAGAATGGAAATTAGCAAGCTCTTCAGATCTGAAACTCCCTCAAAACATCGTCCGTTGACTCTTTTCAGACTTATAAGAGGTCTGATATGCTTGGTGGTGTTTATTTCCACCGCTTTCATGTTTCTCGTTTACTTGGCGCCTGGAGCTGTACTGTTGCGATTCTTGAGCATCAGTTTCAGCAGAAGAGCGACGTCGATCGCTTTTGCTATCTGGCTCGGTTTGTGGCCTTTTCTGTTTGAAAAGATAAACAGGACTGAGGTAGTTTTTTCAGGAGATTGTGTTCCGTCTAAGGAACGAGTTTTGGTTATTGCCAATCACAGGACCGAGGTTGATTGGATGTACTTGTGGGACCTGGCGCTGCGAAAGGGGTGTCTTGGACATATCAAGTATGTTCTCAAGAGTAGTTTGATGAAACTGCCAATCTTTGGTTGGGGATTTCATATTTTGGAGTTTGTTCCTTTGGAGAGGAGGTGGGAAGTCGATGAGCCTGTTCTGCGACAAAAGCTTTCGACGTTGTCGGATCCTCAGGATCCCTTGTGGCTTGCTATCTTCCCCGAAGGAACTGATTTTACGTACTACCCTGCTCTTTTCACTTGTCCTATATTTTTGAATTTACATAAATGTAAACTTTCTAATATAACAAATGTGTACAGGCTTAGAAGTTTTCATAATTTTTTCTAGTTGCTTGACCAAAATATTTGTTCCATCTTATAGTGACAACTTTCTAAAACGAACGTAATTAAGATTCGACATTTACTTGGTTAGAGAAAAATAACTTCTTGTTTGCCTTCTAATGCAGTGAGCAAAAAAGCAAAAGCAGTCGGAAATTTGCAGCAGAATTTGAACTTCCTGTGCTGTTCAATGTGTTACTTCCGAAAACCAAAGGTTTCTGTGCTTGCTTGGAATCTTTAAGGGACTCCATTGATGCAGGTTATTTATAGTTTAAAGTTCAACCCCTCTTTGTCCTTTCTTTTTACATATATTTTATATACATATATGTATCATGTGCGTAACTATTTTCAGCTTGTTCTTTGTCTTAAGCTCATGGTTGTTTCTTTGTCTAATGTATTTTAACATTCACTTGACTATCTCTTTTGTATTCTCTATAGTCTATATAATATTATGTGTGGATTTACCGCTAGGATAAGGCTGCAATTATCGCAATCCTTCTTCCCCCCCTCTTATTTTCAATCTAGTTTGAGATATTTTAGCTGAATTTCTCATTTGGCTGCAGTTTATGATTTGACTATTGCATACAAGAATGGCTGCCCTACCTTCTTAGACAATGTGTTCGGGTTGGATCCATCAGAAGTTCACATCCATGTTAGGCGTATCCCTGTCAAGGATATCCCGGCATCCGAGGATAAAGCTTCTGCTTGGCTAATTGATGCCTTCCAGCTCAAGGACAAGTTGCTATCTAACTTCAAGGCTGAAGGCCATTTCCCTAACCCAAGAACAGAAGAACTTTCTTTATTGAAGTGCTTGGCAAATTTCATGTTGGTAATTCTTTTTACGGCCATATTTACTTATCTTACCTTTTGTTCATCTGTTTGGTTTAAAATTTATATAGGTTTGTCCTGTGCATATCTAGCCTCAGCTACTTACCTGAACATTCAACCGAAGCCATTTTTACGCTCTATAAGAGCGATGTTGTGTTTCAAGAAAACAAGAAAAAATTGACGCTAAAATGAGAACACAATTTTGGCCAAATAAACGTGAATTCTTTGGTGCTCTAGAGTTTTGAGATCCTTTATAACTTTTGGCATTGTTTTTTACGAAGTCTAATTATTCATTGCATTTCATCACGGCCTTGGCTACATTTAGAGCTTGTTTTAGTGAAGGAAAAGCAGAAAAGGGGCAGTGGGATTGGAGGAAGGATTTTAGAAGCCATGGTTATTTGGCAAGAGAAAAAAAGAGGAGAGAATAGGTTGAGTGGGATTTCAAATCGTTTAAAGTGTGTTTTGTAGGAGAGAAAAGCAGAAGGAAGGAGAGGTATGTGGAGGGATTAGTAGAAGGATCTTGACAATTATGGATGTTTGGTATGAGAGAAAAGAGGAAGGAATGGATTATAGCCTAAGAGAAATAACTTCTTCCTCCTTCCCAATTTTTTTTACATAATTCATCTACCACTCATTCGTTATTTTCTCTCCTTCCTTCCTACCAAACACACCCTTAAGAAAATCAAAATTTTATGTCTTCCTAGAATTAAAGGTGGAAATTATCAAACACACAAGTTTGCTCATCTAAGTTAAAATATCTCTTTTTCTTCCCCTTCCTATTTTCTTTCCCACTGACCAAACATAAGCCTTAAGCAATTCCCAGGTTTATGGGCATTAAATTGGCTTGAAAGTTTTCCAAATATTGGTAAGAGACAAGTGGGGCTTATAAAAAGCCTGTCTATACTATGTACTAATCAGATCATGCCAAGCAATCAAAGAAAATAAACAAAAGAAGAAAGGTTGAGATTTGTGATTAGTTACCAAAAACTACAATAAAGGGAAGCAATGCAGGAAACATAAAATGACAAGATTAGATCCAACCTCCCTTTGCGTGTTGCAGGTTTATCATTTATCTTGCTGACTTAATTATGTTAAACCTTGTTAGGTAATAAGCTACGAGATTATGACACTAGGAATCCTCTTTTCTCTCAAACTAATCCCACCATACTGACACCATGTAAAATATAGATATAGGAAATATATAAATTAAAAAATTGCTAGAGATACAAATTATAATATTTTTAACTTTTGAGTATCAACTTATATAATACGTAAGTTGTCATTCTTTTATTAAAAAGTATTTAAAGTATTGTCACATCTATTGATTTCATCTATTAATAAAAAGATGACAACTAATCACCATTGAATTAGTATTCAAAAATTAAAATTAGAATCGGGATTTCTAACACCACTCTGTAAACTTTTAGCGGAACATAGGCCATAGATATAAATACATGGATATGGAACAATTACATGTTCATTTTGTCGGTACTTATTGAATGAAGTGCCTCAGTTGGATTCGGTAGGCCCAAAGGTGTACATCATGTGGCAATTATTGAAGCAATCAATCCACATATGAATGGGACAGTTAGAAACAAAAACGCGTTTTGGATGACTATTTGCCTCTATAATAATGGAAAGTAGACGACTATTTGCAATTTCTCATTGTCATTGTGTAAATCAGAAGGGAACATTTTGTTTTCACATAAATCCATTTGTTCCTTTCCTTTTTCTAGTTCTAAGTTGGGTGAACTGATCAAACAAAATGTATGCCCATGAAACTGGTTTCCTAATTATGTATTGAGAGTACTTCACGATAAGGCACACTGTTTTATTTTTATTGATAGAGCAAATTTTTAATTATCATATTAAATTGTCAACGATTGAATTTACGAGCATACTTATTAAAACAAATACAACACAAAAAATATTATATATCACCTGAACTCATTTATACGTTATCAAATTTTTTTTTCTTCTTTTATCAAAATTTCAATAGCCAATTGTGCAATGACGGATGAAAAAAAACACATAATCTTATCAAAAGTCAAAAGAGCTTTGTGGATAGTTCACATACTATTATTGGCTAAACAAATTTTTGCTATAAACATAACAAAATGGAAAACGTAAAGAGTAAGTTTTTAATAAATAAATAAACAAAGGAAAATGGGAGGAAAAAGAAGTGGAGATAGTTAGTGGGGTAGAGAAGCACGTGGGGCTTAACCGTCCAAGTACATGTGAGAGTGGGAGATCGAGATGATGTTTGCCACGTGGGGGTTAGTTTGGCGACACTTCTCACAATGTTTCATGATGACCAGGTAAAAACTCCTTGCCACGTTACTTGATACTCCTCTT
Organism: Ficus erecta; assembly: GCA_008635985.1. Taxonomy (NCBI): domain Eukaryota; kingdom Viridiplantae; phylum Streptophyta; class Magnoliopsida; order Rosales; family Moraceae; genus Ficus; species Ficus erecta. The sequence continues at coordinate 66,402 of BKCH01000654.1, read as the reverse complement.
GCCAAGTGCACTGCATAATAGTTTTCCGGTTTTTTTTTTTTTTTTTTCTTTTTCTATTGAGAGAGCAATTTCGGGGCTGAGTTTCCTCTTATAGAAAACAAGTTTTATTTCTTCACTCACATTTCACCAAGCGGAAGAAAAGGAAACTTTTGCCATTAGCATCTGACAAAACAAACCTGGGAGGAGTGAGATCATTGGACATTTGAGTACTAAAATCACACGTGGCGGGTTTCTATTGGTTGTGTAGAGAGGCATTGTATGTTCCTTCCCACAAATGATATTCCTCCCACCCCACGAAACCCACGAACTTTAATTGATCACGAAAAGATAGGACGAAATTTGACATGCCCAAAAATAAAATGTGTACGGCCCCACACTTTAAATACCAACCTTGAACCTTACCATATCAACTTTCATTAAACCCCGCCCTTAAATCTTCGTTTTCCATTCTTCATCAACAGGAATTATTAAGCTTCTCCGATCCCCCCCATTGTCACCCCCACCACTTCTCTTCTCCACCTTGTTAAGTAATATTTTTAACCACCCATACATATATACACCTAAATATATATATCATCAACTTTCTACTCTTCCCCAAACAACTCCATTAATCCAATGGCCAATCTCACTCCCACCCTCTCTCTTCTTCTCCTTCTCTTCTTCTCTTCAGGTAAACAACTCTAACTCAATTTTGGTTAATATCTGCACGTGAAGCAGAAACAAAAACATCATATTTCAGTTTTTTTTTTTTTTTTTGAGGAATTCTATGACAACAATAAATGTTTGATGATTTTGTCGTATTTTAATATTTTTTCATGTAATTATTATCAGCATTTTGTTCATACTGTTGCTTAACATGCAAGTTTGAATGAGATCTTTTTGAGCTAAATAAGTCTCTCTTTGTAAATTGCAGGCAATGTAGGTTATGCAACGGTATTTACTCTCCAAAACCGGTGTGGTTACACGGTATGGCCGGGGACACTCTCCGGAAACGGGGCCGGGAATCTCGGCGGAGGCGGTTTCTTGTTACCGCCGGGTGAGTCGGTCCAGCTCACGGCCCCGCCGGGCTGGTCCGGCCGGTTCTGGGGTCGAACCAGATGCACCTTCAACGAATTAGGCAACGGCACGTGCGCCACCGGAGACTGCGGCCTGCTAAAATGCACCGGCGGCGGAGCGCCGCCCGTGACGCTCGTCGAGTTCACCATAGGCTCCACGTCATCTGACAAGGACTTCTATGACGTCAGCCTGGTCGACGGCTACAATGTTGGGATGGGCGTCAAGGCGGTAGGGGGAACCGGAGACTGCCAGTACGCCGGCTGCGTGGCGGACCTGAACGGCAACTGCCCACCGGAGCTTTGGGTCACGGGTTCGGACTCCGGGTCGGTGGTGGCGTGCAAGAGCGCCTGCGAGGCGTTTAATGCGCCCGAGTTTTGCTGCACCGGGGACCACGCGACGCCGCAGACGTGCTCGCCGACTCAGTACTTCCGCCATGTTCAAGAATGCCTGCCCGACGGCGTACAGTTATGCTTACGATGATGCAACCAGTACTCGTACCTGCTCCGGGTCGGACTACTTGATCACGTTTTGTCCGACCGGGTCTTCTGGTTGATTATTGTTGTTCATCTGATAGAGAGTTTTTCTCCCTTTTTTTTTTTTTTTTTTATAAAATTTAGATCTGGATTGGGAAAGGATATTTATTGATTGGAATGGATTGGATTTAGAATTTGTATTTATGGTACTATTTAAGTAAATAATAATATGTTTCTTTGATTACCGTTGGCATGCTTTTGTCTGTTTTGAAGAGTTTATTAAGGTGTCTTTAAATGGAATAATTGGTGCAGATTAAGAGAGGCAAGTCATATAACGAGATTTTCTTTGCGCGTAGCATAACCTCTTATATATCATTGAGTTTCTTGGTTTTGAATTTAGAAGAATGTGTTTACATATGTCCTTTGGAGAGAATCTCGTTAGTGTAAGAGAGGCACTGGTTATTAAGATGCGAGAGATAAAAAAACGACATACAAAGTTATACAGGACACCCGCGGACCAGCTTTGACAATAAGAAGTCATTGATATTGCACTCGTTTCTGTGTCGTTTAATCTTGATTTGTAAATTGAGAATTCAATGCATCTGTATGTCATCTCTGGTTCTGTCACACATTTTGAAGCTTCTCAGCTCACAATTTTCGTCTCTTTCTTATTTCTTTTACCGAAACAAATTTTCTGTTTGGATTCCTATGTTTAGCTTTTATATTAGCAGGTCATACTTGCATGTGAAAGTTGTGAACAATTTACATTCAATCAACACAATTGACGTGATAAAGTAATATATAGCAAACAACACCTGGCGAAACAAAGTTGAGATTTCCTGGAGCCAAATGTCACTGAATCTGACAAATGTAATTCGATAAAATGGTGAATCAAAGTAATAGATGAGACACCAAACAAGGCATGCACCAAGTGTGTACACTGAATAATGCTTGTAACAACATAGAACAAACATTTGTTGACCGTAAATGTCTCGTTTTCTTACCAGTTTCCACCCCATTTTAAGACTGTGAAGTAGGATAGAAAAGGGATAGAAGAATTAATTGAATGTTTTTGGCATTTATGGTTATTTTGACAAGGGACTCCAATTTTGCTCCGGCGGAATTTCATACCAACGTCATAAGAGAAACAACCTCTCCTTTTTTTTTTACCCCCTCACCAAGATTTACTACTCCATTCTTCCTACCAAACATATCCTAAAAGTTCTAAGACAGGGCAAATGCTTTGCTGCTCCTGAATCATGTAAGAATTTAATGAAGTTAAACAATAAAAGTATATACTTCAAAAAAAAAAAAAAACAACAACAATAAAGGTATTAAATTCTATGTGAACAAGGCAAAAACGAATAAGATACAACGCTTTTTTTTTCTTTTTTTCTTTTTTTTTTCTCTTCATTTTCCTTTGAAGGCCTTCGGCCAAACCTCTGTTCACACATCTGAAAAAACCTTTGTTTTCTTTTCTCCTTTTTTTTTTTTTTTTCTCGTTGCTTTGCATACGATTCGAATTTTCTCTACAAGTGGCTTTCATCTTTTGAATACCACGACTCGTAACCTTCAAAAACCCAATATAATTTTTTTAATCATTATTGGGTCATGCAGAAGGGCACCTACATCTAGGGCACATGCATTACGTGCCACCCCTTTTTCCTACAATGAGACCCTAGAAAATTACAAGGGGAAAAAAAACACTTACACAGTTACACTAGAGCTACCTATATTTTACAGACTTGTCTCTCACAGAGAAAATATCATGGAAGCGACTAACCCAAGAGAGTTTTATCTCACCAGAGCCAGTGCATTGACCTTCACCTTCGTCCTCGCTGCTGAAGAGGGTTTGGTCGGAGCAGTCGAGTGATGCTCCACATGCTAAATTATATGAATGGCATGCTGAATGGCACACTCGCAGCCTGTTGTCTCCATCCTTGTCGCACTTTTGGATTGAGATCTGATATCACAGGCTCAAAATTCTTAGTAAAATATACAACTCAGATTGTTTATACTACAGAATTAGCATAAAACTTGTGAGATAACTCTATTTTGTATCTACTGTAATTCATTAGTGTATGTGTGTGTGTGTGTGTGTGTGTATCACACACACAACCATGCTAATGAGCTATATGTTTGCACGAACGGGCCAAATTCTTTTGTCACAGTGGACACCACAAGAAATGCCTAAACCTCCGGAAACAAGACTAATAGACTACGACCAGTCAAAATGTTGAGCACGTCTCAGATAGGAGAAAAGAGATAACAGCAATGAAAGAATTAAAAACATTCAGTACAAGAGAGGAGTGGGAACTGAGGAGGTAATACAAGGAGCAAAGAAATAGAGAGAGGCAACATACCCAACAGGCCAGGCGCTTGGCAGCAGCATCACAATAGCTGCTCCCAAAAATGTTAAATATCTTTCTAGCACCACCTGGAAATAAACGGTGGTAATTGGGCATGACAACAACTTCTTCTAGCTGCTGCAATATACTAGGTTCACTGGGTGCACAATGCTGGCCAGAAATATCCCTCTCCAACACATTTTCGCAAACTGAAAGGCTAGAGAGAAGCAAGGAGCTATTCTGGCATGAGTAGCCAGCATAGTCAGAGCAGCGGAATTCACAGACTCCATTGTCACAGACCCCTCCATGAAGGCTGCATTGCTCGTCACAAACAGCTGCATAGCATGGCAAATGACAAAGTCAATAAAGAACGGAAATCGCCAGTTGAGGACAATGTCATCTTCACTGAACGTTAAGCTGTCATGAAAAGGGAGTGAAATTTTTTTGCCAATTACCAGTTGAACAGTCGACACCAGTGTACCCATTTCCACACTCGCAAAGCCCATTAGAAAGGCAATTACCATGTCCATTACAACTATTAGGACAAGAACCTACAAGAAATATTGATAATTAAGAAATCATTCCATGTAGACAGAAGCTTTTGGAACTCCATATATGTTGTTTAGTCTAATGTGCAAACGGGGCTGTTAAGTCTAATATGCAAAGGGAGTAGGAAAAGAGCTCACGTTTACTACAATCAGAGCCATGAAACCCTAGAAAACAGTGGCACCTGCCATCAACACAGTCTCCATTAAAACTACATGAATTAGGACATTGTCCAGACACGGCAAGTAGGTTTGTGCTACAGAGTTCATGGTATGCAGGGCAGATCAATTCACCTACACACAACATGATTGATTAATCAATAAAACATCCGCACACATCCCGTAAACTAGAATATTGATTGAACACGACAGTTACCATTAAAGCCAGGGAACTGAATTGGTCCACCAGCTTCAGGGCATACTTTCCACATGCCATCCACAGCAACCTGATAAAGAAATTAGAATGGTGGGGGGTAAATCATGATCACATTGCAAGTCTGTATAAGTGACTTAGAAACATGCCCAAGCATTGTAATTGTTCATGGGAGCTAACACACTCTTATTACAAACGAAATCAGAAATTACACCGGTGCATCTGACCAATCAAAAAAATTAATTGAAAAAAAAAACCTAGAAATCAAAATCTTCAAAAATGTACCTCTAATGAATTATTAACACATCTGTGCTGATAACAACCATTTCCTTGAGTCATCGAGCCCCGTACAAACCCAGTTCGTACTAAAGATGAGGCCATACACCTACACATTGAAAGAGAGTAAGCACCGTCAAGCTTCTTAAATTTCTCAATGGCATGCACAAGCATACTTACTTTAGCGCTGTAGAAATCCTACCTTGAGTTGCTCCCACGCACCTCACCCAACATTCTGTCAGGTGCTCGTGCACTGTTAGCATCTGTACATGATCCATCAGAGTAAGCTACAAAGTAGGTGCAGTAATCGGCCAATGAGGATTGTCCACCTGCAACAGTAACTAGAGTCAGTTATCAAAACTCCACCTTCAGAGACAAATAAATTATTTCAATATCCAAATTTATGTCGATGACCCATGTTAAACAAGGAGTGCATGCCTTATCACAGGAAGAAAAATGATGGGATCTATTAGATATTTAAGTAGACTTTAGACACAACCGCCTTAATTAATATAAGAAAACAACTTCATATATGAAAGCCAATTACAAAAGCTCAAGAAAGTTTACCTTTGTTAGCCTGTGGGAAGTAACGTGCCCATGGGGGGAGGTCTCCACTATAACTCAGAATCGGACAGTAACCCTCTGCCTCCCTGTTGTATGTACAGCCTGACAATTGAGTTGTGTTGCAATGGTAAGCCCCCTTCCAAAGATTGCAAGGGGATGTGACAAACTCAGTTCCTTGATTGCGCCCCCAGTCAAGGCGATCTGCCATACTATAATTAGCCTGGTACCATCCACTATCTTCCAACAAAGCCAGTGTCATTTTTGAGACCACAGATTTAGTATCCACGGAACCCGTCATAATCTCATTCATCAGCAACCTCTTTTCCCAGTGCGAACCTGAGCACAAAGTAAGGTGGTCATCAAAATCCAAACGCTGTCAGAAACTTGAGAGCAGCAATATGAAATCCTTAAGAAGATAGAGCCAGCCACAAATTTCTTCTAATATATTCTGTAGACGCATAGGAAGAAATTGACTTGTCGTTCTAGTTTCTTTTCTACAGCTAACCCCGAATAGCACCTTGGTGATGCCTTCTCCACCATAGCATATAGACACAGAAATCAACAGAATTCATTTGGAGGAAATGAAAGTGAAAATAATATATAAGAAACAAACAAAATACCTGATGTACCACGTCCTCCTCCATCTTCTAGCTCTAGACCAGTGAAATTCTCAGAAAATGCCTGCCAGAGAAATACTTATCAGCCATTTGTTGGTCCTAGTGCAAAACAAACTACTTTCTACTGCAGATATTGAAAAAAGAAGAGAAAAATTCAATACCGCATAGTGATGTCGTGCGTGCATCACAACACGCGGAAGCACAACACGTGTCACAGTACGACCAAGCTTTTCATCCATGACTTGTTCTGTGACCTGCAAATAGGGATAGACAAAAGTTGAGCTCCAAATGAGAGTAACTAAATTCCCATAAATGGATAACAATAAATTTCAAAATAAGAATAGCAGTCATTAAGAGAGAGGCCAAGAGGGAGAAGAAAAACAGGTTTTTCAAATAAATAACAACGGTTACTTGGAAAACTTATGGTAAAGCATTTACCTGACTGCGCCTTCTTTTCCTTTCATCCCTAAAATGGGCAAAGGCATGGGGGTCAAATCCAAGAACATGCATAACCTGGAAGGTACCATACTAGTCAGCTCAGTAATGAATCAGATTGCAATTCCAAGCTTCACAAAGAAACAGCCAATCTACCTCATGTATGAGTGTAGCTGAAAGTAAAGTCTCTGCTTCAGCAGTCAAATGACGAGGAGCAACATTAACATGGCCTGTGAAAAGGAAGAAAATAAGGTTACAAGGTTATGTACTAGAGTAAGGTAATTTTGTTCAATAAAACCAATCCACCAGCAAATCACCAGCAATTGCGCGGCCCCATTGATCACGCTCACATGCCACTGCCCAAGCAAGTGTGTTGCCAGTGGTAGGCCTCGTCGTTACCAGCAGAACCAAATCTGCCTCAGCAACGCCCTCTGGAAACAAAGTTTGTAAGAAACTATGAACACAACTTCTTTGCCAAGATAACCAAATGAACCTTAAAGGACCAAAAAAAAAAAAAAAAAAAAAAAAAGGAAAACAGGGATGATAAGAGAAGAAAACGATCAAACTTTAACGACCATACCTTCAACATATTTGCGCGGCAGTTGTACACCTCCATCTTGACCACATGCAGAATAACCACTTAACCTCAAGTTCCCTTTGACGGGTTCAACAGCCAAGGCTCTCCTGAACCAGTCTGCTGTCTGCCCTAGAGCCTGTAACAGAATGCATTTAAGTATTAGTTATTGAAACTATGTCATTATCAGACTCATACCGTCATCTATGCTAACTAAAGTATGTACAAGCTTAACTAACATGCCAAAAGTTTACATGATCAAGAACATATGAAACACAAAACTAGATAACAGACCTTGCGAAGGCGACGCCGTTTGTCCTCCCCTGCTACATCATCCAAAGTGCAGTTATACCAGCAGTCACCAGAAACTGGAGGATCTCCAAGAGGATTGCAAGAAGGAGACCCAGGAATAGAAGACACGGAAGGCTCCCCGAGCTGGTACAAGAATGAAGAAACCAAAAACAAAGCCAGGATCACTAACACAGCTTTACGCACAAGCTCAAAGCTAATCATTATCAATGATGAGTCTTACCTTCACAATGTCACCAACATCGCGACAATCTCGATCAGGCGAATGGCCAACAGCATCATAATTTAGGTAAATCCTAATGGGCTGCTTGGCATCCTTCTGTTGCTCTAATGACTCGGAAATACCAAGCAATGCTCTGCCTTTCTTGTGAATGGGTTTTATTATACCAGATTCCTCATATACCTGTGGAGTAACAGTGTACACCTTTCGACCCGGTTGCCTCCTTTGCTCGAGTATCTGGTCATGAATGCACGAGTGCGACACGATATTTTCGGTTCCCTTTTCCAGGCCTTGCCAATGCAGCTTGTGTTCTGACCTTTTTGCATCAGTAGCCTCCAAACATAGTAATATCAATACAATCTGAAGCACAGACCATAAACCCAGGAATGTGGGGGAGAAAATCAGCAAATTTTTCATTCCAGGACCCAACAAGTAACATATTATTATTGTTTTTTGCTGAGTACAGTCTTGAATTTGAGGGATCGGAAAAGCAGATCTAGCAACAATAAACCGATAATAGCTTATAAAAAAAATTATATTGAAGTTTAAGAGAAGAAGAAAGGAAAAAAAAAAAAAAAAAAAAAGACTTCGATAGTTTAAGGTTGCCCCAAATTTCTTCTACTGCAACAGTTAAAAATCTTCTATTTGCCAAGATCAAACCATAGATCAGCTCCATTTTTCAAAGGAACGCTTATTAAATCCCGAAAGAGGAAATTTGCATGCGTGAAGAAAAGGAAACAACAAAGCTTCCACAAATTTGACCCCTCAATCACTTTTTATAAGTCTCCCAGAAGGTATTCCAAAGATTAATGATTTCATTATGACGAAGTGGAAAGAGTTCAGAAGATAAAACATCAACTATTAAAAAAAATTATAAAAAAAAAAAAAAACTTTCCCAATCGAAGTTGTCTTCACTAGAAAACCCTAACCCACTATTTGGTCCCCAGGAAGATGCCACGGAAAGGGTCCGATAACTACATGTTGCTACAGTTTTAGTCCCCAAATCCCAAATCCCCCGTTCCTCATCGCGACAATTTCTCACCAACCACACAGAACTACGAGATTTTACTTCCGAAAAACCCAACCAGAACCACAAATCTCCATTTCCAACAGCAAAAACCGCACCTTTTCCCGAGAAAACACAAAATCACTAAAGGAGGGGGGGGGGGGAAAGAAGAAGAAGAAGAAGAAGCACACCTCGAGAACAAGCACGGAAAATCGGGACCTGGAACCAAATCTGAGTACGGCACATGGACCGGTACTGCACCGAACCATCACCTCCATGAAATGTCGAGGACTCTACCGCCAACAGCATCGACTCCATCAAATCTCCGGTGACTCTCCGATCGGATTCGGAACCAGGAAAACAAGCTGGCTTTCCCGCATTTTGGAAAATCTGTACGCAAAACACCGCCGGAGGGAGGAAAACCGAAGAAACACCTCGCTCCGTTCCGATTGGAGAGAGAAAACGAGGTTTGGGTCTCCGATTTTCTCACGACTACGCCCAAGCTATTTTCCGTAGACCGATCCAACAATAGTATTGGAAGAAGCTGCCGAAGGTGCTGTACGGTCACTCAGGAAAATTAACAATAATAAAATAAAACTCAAAAAAAAGAAGAAAAAAAAAAAAGAGCTTTCTCTGTTCTTTCAGAAATGTATAGAAACAGTGACAGTGAAGAGAACAATAAGAAGAGAAGATGATGGAGAACAAGAACAGGTGATAGGGAAAGAAAATCAAATGGATTGGGTGGGGTGGGTAGACTGATAATTATAACCCATTTCAACAAAGCTTTTTCTTTTTCCCTTTTTTTATTTCTTTTTTTTTTTTAATTAAAACACGGTTTTAAATTGTTAGGACAAAAAAATAAAGAAATAAGGAAATGAAAGTTAAAATAAAATATCAGGTCCGTATTGCTAAATGGTCCTCATGTTGCTCAAAACTACGGAAAGACCACTGGTGCTCTCTCTCTCTCTCTTTTTTTTTTTTTTTTTTTTTGGCCTGACTGTTACATTATCGACATTAATAAATGGTATTTGAAATGCGGAGATTAATGAGGTGATGGGGATTTGCAATAATATTTGCATTAGTAACGTCGTCTGCTGACCGCTATTTGAATTGAGCATTAAATGCAATTTAGGATCAATATGCTTTGATTAATTTTTTTTTATAAGCGCTTTAATTAATGGACTAGACTTAATCTTTGTTTAGTTAGTTAGTAGGAAATGAAATTTTTAAGTTAGAATTAGTTAATTTTTTAAAAATTAGTTATTATTTTTTATGATTATTTAAAAATAAATAAACATTAAAATAAAAAATATAATTTAATTAAAGATAATCTTAAACTCAAAACAAAATATTAAGATGATGATTATTTTCTCATCAATGAACAAAAATGACTTTCTTTTTCACTAAATTTAAAAATTAGATTCGAAATTTATTTATTATATTAATATCATGTTTGAAATTACTATTACTTTATTAATAATTACATCTGTTTCTTTAATATAAAGTTACGATGTTTTTTTTTTTTAACAACAATGGTGATCTTACAACTTACAAACGAAAAAGGAGTACTTTTTTAGGAAAAAGGGTGTCTTTTTTGGTTCGTAAATAAACCTTACTAAAGCAAACCGCTGACATAATAATTATCGAAACCCAGCGTGCATGCGTGAGAAGCTGCAAGAGGACCACCATAAATTTCAAGCTCTCTCTCCTACACATATTTTGTAATCTGAAAAAAAGAAAACTTGTATTTTATATATTCATTAAAAAAATGTATTTTGCAATTGAAATAATGAAAATAACACATTCAGCATTTAAATCTTATATTAGTTTTCGCATAACCAAATTTAGGAATCTCTCCTCCCGATGGTAGACTATAAACTATGCAAATTAAATTAGAATCTTTTTTTTTTTAAATAAGGTATATAAAGAAAGGAGGAGGTAAGAATCGTCATGCCATCATGACAATTTCAATAATATTTTCTTTAAGATATATTTAACAATTTCTGCTTATGATGGTGTTTGGTGTATGAGTCTGAGTTAAGATTTGTAAGTTTAAATAGTGATTTTGATTGACTTTTTCAGAAAAAATAAAAAAAATTTAGAGAAAAAGATAAAATTTGAGTTGATGGTGATGGTGATGAGTTTGAACTCATCAACCAAACTAACCCTATGTTTTTTAAGAAACATGTTTAAATAGACTAAGAGCATGTTTAAACGGCTAATTATAAATTTTTGTCAAACTATTATAGATTACTCTATGTTTCGAAATATATATAAACCATACTTAATAATTAATTAGACTTTGTATGCTTATGGACAATATTTAAACTCAATTGATACAACAATACACCAATCTCTTGTCTTTCTTTAACAATCTCTTTTCTTTTTCTTTTTTTTTTTTATAAAAATCTCTTGTCCTAACCAAACGATTAAATTTTTTATTACAAATATCATAATATATAATAAATTATAAGAGAAAAGGCAAAACATTCCGCGTAATTGGGAAATATTCAAACAGTAAAATATAAAAAAGAGAATAAATGCCCGACCATCACAATAAATTAGAACTTTAAATTAAAATCTCCCGGGGAAAAAAATTTTAATGAAGCATGATGAATCGTGGAGGTAATGAGAACACCCATCAAAATCATATAACAGCTGTGAGTTAAATTATTGTTACCGACTCGGGGTTCACGGATTCTATGCTAACTGTGATTTTTTATTTTTTATTTTTATTCACCAAAAAAGTTTGATTATTATTTCATTCTTCTTTACAAAAATTATTATTTTCTTTTTTTGTGTTACCGAGGACCTCTCGTCCGTTAATTAAGGAGGTTCCACGTGGACCCATTTGATGAGCGGCGGAGAATCACTCATTTTGATTTTCTTTTTTTTTTTTTTTGACAAAAAATTTCTAATTATGTATTTTTTTCCCTCTTAAAAGAAGGTTATATAATGGCATTTTAAAGGACATTGTGGATATAATAATATGGATTCCATAACAGAAAATAATATCTACTAAAATTTTTATGGTAGCACCTCAAATTCAATATTACTAAAACTTTTCAAAAAAAAAATTTTCAATATTACTAAAAGGAATTATTTTTTTCTCATTGGAACAGTTTTGTGTAATACGCTATAAATTTTTAACACAAATAATCAATTATTGAAAATTTGATCTAAATAATTGAAAAAAATATTTATGAATTAATCTACAGGTTCCACAAAGAAGAATATGGATTGATCTAAAGGGTTAGAAATTGATTCCTTTTCTTTTAGCCAATTAACAAATGATTCTTTAGATAAAACAGCTTTTGAACGGTTTATAATGGCATTATTTTAAATAATTTACGATATATATATTGGAGAATGTGGTTGGATTCACTTCTAATTATTGAAAATGAATATAAAAGTATTTTTACTTGTTCTCAAATTTAAACGCTCTGTCCCCAAAAACGTACATAAAAACATTGATTGACACTAAATTACAAAATTGTGATGAAAAAATAAGAGAGAATTTATTTTATGCTATGAAATATTTTACCAACCAATATTAATTGTGGATTATTCGATGTATAAAATTTCGTTAAGTTATAAACTTATTAAAATTTGTTTGTACTATTAAACGTGACAAATACTTTAGGAGGATGGGGAAAAACTATATTTTCTTTTCCTTTTCAGATCTGATGGAGGTAGAGAGGCTAACATTATTCACTTTGAGGAGGTTCATTGAAAATGTCGGATTTTCCCTTTTGAAATGTGAAAGGCTAAGAATAAGAAAAATAGACCTATCTTTACAAAGCAAAAAGAACATGTTCCATATTAACAATCGGTTCTAAAACCTATGACCGATGATAAAAATGCTCATATCTGATTAAGCTTAGCTACAATTAAAAATATAGACCGTCAAATGTGAGAAGCGGAAAGGTATAACTCTAAGAGTAATTGGCCCAAATGATCCCTAAACTATTCACAAGGCGACAATTTAGTCCCTGTTTTTTTAATTTTGGTCAAGACGATCATAAACTCTCTATATGTTAGCAATTATAGTCCTATTTCATCTAAGCCTACTAAATTTCTAACATAATAAACCACATATAATGCGTGTGATTTAATTTATAAGAGTATTTTAGTAATCTAATAATACAGTGAGTTTTATAAAAAAAAAAAAAGATGACATTCTTGTAGGTTAACCTCCTCTCTCTCCCCTTTCTCTCTCTCTCCTAGTCTCAAAACCCATTCTCTCCCAGCCTTTCTCTCTCAAAGATTTTGGCGAACACGGAGGGGCGTGAGGGAATGGGCATCGGGGTTCGTGCAGGGGTGGGCACCAATGACAAAATTGGTGTATGTGAGGGGCGACGGCAACCACATTGTCATCGGCGAACTAGTCGAGGAGCCCTGGGTACGCCTCACAGACGCAGATTTCGAAGTTCTTTGCGCCTAGGAGGTCTCGTGCAGTCAGGAGCTTCTCCGCTGTACCCATCCACCGCTTTGCCTCCTCGCTTGCGATGTTTCTCGTGCCTAGCCACAAGCGTGTTTCTCTCTCTTCTCTAGTTTTGTTTTTGGGGCCTGAGTTTAAGTCGGAAGGGGGGGGGGGGGGGGGCAAGGGTGGGTAGGTTTGATTTCGATGATGAGGGGGCCTGGGTTTAAGTGTGGTTGGGGGCACCTGGGATTGAGTTTGGTGGGGGAAGCCGATGACTGGGTTTGAGTTCGGTAAGGAGGGGAGGCCTAGGTTTGAGTTCGATTCATTGGGGGAGGGAGGCAGTTGGGTTTGAGTTTGGTGGAAGGGGGGCTGGGTTTGAGTTCTTAGATGTCTTTCTCTCTCTCTTTTAATGTTATAGGTGTGAGGTATTGTTTTTAATAAGTGTATTCTTGTCGTTTTATAATTTAATAAGTTCACATGACTTATTCTGTTAGAAAATTAATGAACTTAGACGGAAATGATTATAAATGCCAACATTTAGAGAATTTATGGTCATTTCAGCTAAAATAAAAAAAGAGAGGGACCAAATCATCACTTTGTAACGAATTCATGGACCATTTAGGCAAATTATTCTAACTCTTAAAAGGAACGTGTTTTATTATAAAGAACTGAGTGAATAATAGTGATTTTGTATGATAAAGTATAAGCATGGGTTAGGTTGGTAGGTTAGAGTTGAAAATTTTTGAATTTAAATTTGTTGACTTTTTAAAAACTAATTAAAAACTTGTTGACCTTACGGAAAAAAAAGATAAAAATGAGTTGAAAATTTTTTTGTTGGAATTCGTTTATCAAATATTCACTAATTTTTTATTGTTGACACTCATAAGTCCCATTATTGAAAAAAATAATAATATCTTAATAGTCAAAATAAAAATAAAAAGATTTATCAAAAAAGGAAAAAGAAAATGCAAGTTTTTATTTATTTATTTATCTTTGCTGAATGTGCAAGAATTGACGTTGGTGCTTATATGACCCACCATATGCAGAGTAATTGCATCATTGATATGCTCCCCCGCAACTCCATTAAAGGCAATTGGTCCCACTCTGTTTTTATTGTATTAATATAAATATAAACTGTCCATAAAATGCTAACAAATTAATTCCTTATCCTTAAACTTTATTTTTAAATACAGTCCTTATCCGAAGAGATGTCCCTTTATTTTTTTCCAAAGCAGAAAAAAGATTTTAGCTTATTTGGTTGAAAATCCAATATTTTTAAAATGGTTTTCAGGAGAATATTAAAAGGGCAAAAAAACCACACCAAAAAAAAAAAAGTTTTAAAAATCGTTTACAACATACCCTTTTTATTTTCTTTCTTTCTTTCTATTTTTTTTCCTTGAACATGTGAATTTTTTATTTTTTATTTTGGAGAAAATAGAAAGGTAACTTGTAACGTAAGCGATGACACGAGAGATTACGGTTGATTAGTGTGATGGTTTTGGAACAATTCTATTTTGATTTGAAGGGACCAGGCAAAGAGATGAAAAGAAGAAAAAAAAAAAAAAAACCCCCTCATAAACAAGAAAAAGACCATAAACCAGGAATTTCAATTCCTTGGACCATACATTAACTGAAAATAATTGAGAAGAGGTGGTTGTAGGTTTGGTATTTTGATGACCCACATCCCAAGCTCAAGTATTTCCTCTAACTTTGACCTTTTATGAATTTGTAATTTGTTTTTGTTTTCGTTTTTGGTTTTTTTCTTAAATTGGGTCGTATTTTTTAGGGTCAAATAATCTAAGTAAGATTAGTTGCCTATTGAAAAAAAAAGAAATGGAAATTAATCCGTCATTATCCTTAAAAGGTGCTTGCTTACCAACATTAGTTAGAAGACAGCTCATCTAACTTATTATAATCCGAACAAATATAACATTGAATTTTAGCATTGTTTAATATTGTTGATTAACCAAATGGCACCAATATTTTAACCCTAAATTGGTCCACAGGGTGGGTCCCAGTTAGGTTCTAATACCATAATCTTGTTTAGATTCCGTACAAGTCATATATTTGTATCTTCGATGAAGTCGGAAATTTGAAATCCAAGCTGATGTAAACTTCCACCAATTGCTTTAATATCTCCCGCTAGTACAAATTGAGATACAAATTGCAAATATTCAAATTTTATTGGAATTCAAGCTTGCATTTGATTTGTCGGTTGGAGATTAAATTTTTAAGTTAGAGTTGATTGACTTTTCAAAAACTAGTTATAAATTTTGTTGATTTTTCAGGAAAAAAACAAAACCAAGATAAAAAAATACAATTTAATTAAAATTAAACTGAAACACCAAATGAAGTCTAAGGCCTTGTTTGGAAAAAAGTTTAGTTTAAATTAAACTGTACTTTTTTCATCATGTTTTTTGTCTTTTTCTCCAAAAAGTTGTTTGTCTTTTCTGAAAATTCAAAAAAATTTACTATTTAAACTTACAAATCTTAACTCAAACTTACACACCAAACACCCCCTAAGACTAAAAAGTGGACTATACATAATTCAGTTGATTGGTTCAGCTGATTCATGGAAAACAAACCAAAACTATCCATCTATTAGCAAAGGGAATTGTCTGCGTATTTAACTTGCCTACACTTTATCTTATAATGTACAAGTGACAAATATAATATGACATTTAGGGGGTGTTTGGTGAATGGGTTGAGTTTGAAAATTTTAAGTTTCAATAGTAATTTTTGTTGACTTTTTAGAAAAGACAAAAAACTTTTCAGAAAAAGATTAAAAAAAAGTACAGTTTAACTTGAGTTAAACTTATATGCCAAACAGGCCTTTAAATACTTCAAATATATAACAAAAAAATTATATTTAATTGTTATTACTTCAAATACTTTTATATCCTATGATAAATGATGCTTCTAATAAAAAGGCCATAGATATATCATATACGTATAAGCTCCAATACGACATTCATCTCATACGTCACTTGTAACGTGACTTATATTATATTGTATTAATCTAGTAATTCAAATATAAATTTTTTTCTCAGTAATATTTGTTTTTCATACCAATATTTGAATAATTTCATATGACAAAATTATAAATAAGAATTTGCATGTGAATCAATTAATTATTATAAATTTCTAAATAAAAAGTTATTAATGTACATAATATTTAGTATCGTATAAGAGACATTACACATATATATAAATACACACACATTTATTTTTTATTAATTTTATTTAAACAACTAACCTTATTTTGGGTAAAATGGGTTTTGGGATCTGGAAAGGGGCTGGCTTAGCCTCTGCCTCAAATTGTCAATATCAGACCAAGACAGCTTGGGTATTGGCTGGGATATAATAGTAATAAAATGAATGAAAATTAATGCAGATCTGGAGGTTGAGATAAAAATGATTTCCCTAGTTATTTGGTCAATTAATTCATCCCCAGTAATCCATTATGGTTATCAATTTAAAATGCATGTCTGGGTATCCTACCAAACTACATGAGGGTTTTTTTTTTTTTTTTTAATTAATTGAAATAAGACTCCTGAGTTTCATAGTATATTGACCATGATAATAATAGTTAGCTAGATTAATGTTCAGTTAAACAAACAAACAAACAAACAAGCAAACAGACCAAAAAACAGAATAAAAAAATAAAATCATTTTAAGTAATAACTGTCTCGTTATGCCATGTCCCAAATACTTCCTGCACCAAATGAAACAATACTGCAACCATGTTATAAGACTTTACTTGTAGCAAACGTTTTTCTTTTCTCAAGAGGAACTTACAATAGAAAAAAATAAAAAAAATAAAAATAAAGATAAAAGGTCCTAATTAGATAGGATATTTAATCACTTTCAATTGTTAAATTGCATTTTATATTCATTTGATGATTGTTTGGGAAAAGTTGGGTCATGGAGTCAGAGAGCAGATAGATATTTTGCATATATGGGAGATATTTTTCTTGCGTTCTAGGATATAATATTATGTTAGTGGAAAAAAAATGATAGCAAGAAAAAAAAAAAAGAATAGAAAAGAAAAAGAAAAAGGTCAGCACCATGCGGAAAAAGTACATATAAATTGGGGGGATTTTAATTGGGATGTAATAATTAAAGGTGCTTATTGACAATAATACGTCTTTTATGATAAGAGATAATAATATGCTTTTTTGTACTTTTGGGTATTATTTGTTTCGGCGTTGGGTTGCCTACTACCACTTTTTTTTTTTTAATTACTTTTTTTCTGGGGAATAAATATGGTTTAAATTGGGGATTTTCATGGTAAAGAACGAGTACTCTCACCATTATAAGCAAGTTAGAAACCGACCAAAATATTCACGTAGCAGCCACAAAGGAACTTGACTTTTGACCCTTTACGTTAAATTCAAAGTTTGCTAAAACGACGTTTCATTTCATAATGGAGAAGGCAACAACTTGTGTACATCAGTACATGAAGTGAGCAGAGTAAGAAGAAAACGACATTAGAATTCAATAATAGAAACCCATAATTTCAAAGTTGAAAAGGAAAAAAATAAATAAACTTTTAATGATCACCACGTGCTTCTGATAAGGATAACCACATTGAATTTTCATAGTTTGATTCACGCACAAATTTGAATATATTAAAAATTACACTTCTTAATTCTTCACAGCCAACTGTTAAATTTGTAGTGGTTTGTTATATACAAAATTTATTTAAATAATTACAAGAGAAATCACACATCACAACTCTCTCATACAATTTTTATTTTATATATTATCTCTTTTAACCCTAATGGTTAGACCATTCAGTATAAGAAAACTTGACTTCAAATAATGGATTAAATTTTCTATTCTTTTATCGAAATAGATTGACTGGTTAAGACCTAATTCTTTTAAAATAATTGCACCGGAGGTAGTTATAGTTTCCCATAAACTTCATGTATTTTTACTTGATCAAACTTAAACACGCGACAATAAGTACAAAAAAAAAAAAAAAAAAAAAAGGAGGTCCCAAAAGAAGCCGGGCCAAATTATCGGAGAGAAATTCAATGAAGCAATGATAATATTGTGGCCCTCTTGAGATGGCTCGGCCACACACACGATCAAGCACCTCGAACCGCCGCTGGAACTAACTAAGCATATTTTGCTGCAAATGTGTCGTTTGCCTTTTCACTTCAACTTTGGTCAAAAAGGAAAGTGGGGTTCCATTGTATGGTGAGCATAAAAATCACTAATTTAGCCAGGTTCCAGGGTCCCAATTCCAGATCGTCCTCTTGCGAAAATGACTCCTGTAAAAGGTTTAGGACCACAGTCTTCTAAGTAGCTTCACATCCCATTTGCGTTTGTTTAGTTTTTTTCTTCTCAATTGTATATGAAACATCGACAACATATCAATTTAGAATATTATGATCAACGATTTTGTTTATAAATATCATCATTTTTCTTCATTTCATATCAACTTTTATTAACCTGATAGAATCACGATGTGAAATAAAAGATGGAGTTTACATGTAACGACCTTACCCTTTAATTTCCATCTCCAACTCAACTGAGTTAGGACGTACTACAATGTTATTTTGAATTTGATATTTGATAAGATTAAAAATTTAGAGACATGCTAAATTGCTTCGAGTCTAATGTTTACTTTTCAAAATTAAGGTTTTTTTTTCCCCTCATGGAATGTTGAGTGGATAATAAAGTTATTCTTTTTTTGTATCAGTAAATGTGAACAAGATTAGTTGGAGCTGATATTTTTCTGAGCACGATATTTCTTACCCTTGATTTGAAAGGGGATACAAAATTTGGTGATGTAGCAACTAAAATATAAGCTTTTTTTTTTTTTTTTTTTTTTTGTGAATTAAAATATAAGCAATTATTGGTTGCCAAATCTTACCAAAAATCAGAATCTAAAATCAATGGAGGACTCAGAGCCTAGAAAGGGAAAAGGGCACTAAAAACATGCTACAATTGGTAATGGAATATCAATAAGTTTGTAACCATTGTTACTTGTCAGTGCCCTCATCACCTAACTCTTTATGTTGTGGCTTTCACAAATCTCTCTGCGTTTTTATTTCTTCTTCTTTTGATTGAAACCTTCCATATTCCTATTTGCCCCTGTGACGCAACTTACTTTTGCAGATAGGACCGATTTCCCTTAATATTATTTCTCTTAAATCGCATCAAATGAACGTGCCATTTTTAATGAGCCTTTGCTCGGAAAGGAGTGCTCTTATCATATTGTATACATACAAAACAGAATCTCTCCTCTCTCTCTTTCTCTTTTTCTTCTTTTATGTAAATTAAAATTAGACAATTGAGAGGATCTTTAATGCTGTTCTGATCAAGAATCTAGAACCGAGTACTTGACCGACTTAAACATCCACGACGGTACGTAACCTATCTATATTTTTTTATTTTACTGGGGAAAGGAGAATGTTTTACTTACAACATTAATTTCCTAATCACCAAACTTGAATTATATTATTTTATTTTTATACAAAAATTAATTTAGGCTCCTCTCTTGTGCTCTTCCCCATAAACATTGGACTACAATTAAAACCAAACCAACATGGCATTAATTAACTCCCCCTCTTAAGAGAAAAAGTACCTAAACAACCACATTTTTCTCATTATTGATCAACACGACACAAATTTTCATTTATTTTGTTTAATTTTATGTCATATTAGTTTAAAGTTAATTTTTTTTGATCATATTTATGCAATAGTTTCTAAATTTGTGTCATTTTAGTGCTTTCTCCTTAACTTAATTAGTAGAATCCAGATTTTCTGACAGTAAATTCGAGGTGTTTTCCACTGTCGAGCAACTTGTTGCTGCTGCGTGTTAGATATGGATTAATTAATTGATCAAGTTTCCGTTAGGAGAAAAGCATAATAAATTAACCACTCCACAATACAGCAAAGCCATATGTTTTCGAAAAAACAAAAGTTTACACGCATATAAGGAGGCACGGTCACATAGGAAGGTGCAACGACATTGAATGCTGATTTCAAATAAACACGTAAATTGATAGAATCCTATTTAAAAAAGATAATAAGAATGTTGTTCACT
Organism: Ficus erecta; assembly: GCA_008635985.1. Classification (NCBI taxonomy): domain Eukaryota; kingdom Viridiplantae; phylum Streptophyta; class Magnoliopsida; order Rosales; family Moraceae; genus Ficus; species Ficus erecta. Next base: position 46,123 of record BKCH01000654.1, on the reverse strand, counting down.
TTCCATGGAAGTACCTCCTCATTGCTTTTAGTTAGGTGGGAGGGTAGGGTTAAAGGTTTAATATAAAAGATAATGTTAATTAATGGGGGGTTTTTTTTTTTCCTGAATTTGCACATTTAATTTATCGACTTTTGACAACTTATTTAAAAAAACTTTCTTTCTAAATTATTATAACATGTCTCATTTAATGTCTCATCTAAATAAAGACGGAAAATCTCATGTTTAATCAATAATTTCCGAATCCAATACAAAATGCAAATTTACAAATTCAAGTTCTTAATTTAACAGAAGTTAGTAAAATAAGGTACATTGTTATAATTTAAAAAGTTGAGAAGAAAATTTTTCACATTTAGTGGTTTGATCAAAGACCGAAAAGTTTGGAGGGTAGAAAGCCAAAAACCCTAAAGTAATAATATCAGAATTTGTTGGCGGTGGCGACTGGCGACTGGCAACTGGCGGGTCACTGATGTTGGGTGATGGCTGTGGATGGTAATGGTATTTAGCTTTGTGGGGGACAATGGTGAAAGTTGGGCACCAAATCCCTAATGATATTCTTCTAACCCCAACAGATATCTACACGAGGCCGGACGCCCAGAAGAGTTAGGAATTGAACAAAAACGAGTGGATGGTTAGAAACACCAAGATACACAAAGGATTAGTAATGAAAATTATGTAAAAGAATATTTCTGCATAATATACAAAGAATATTAATTAAGGCTTTATGTTGGTAGAAATGATCAGGCAGTACTCCCGATGATTCCGATCCAGAGTATGCTCCTATTCGTCGATTATTGGGGCTTCAACTCTCACATAGAGTTCTTGTTTCGGCAATTCAAATGTAGGAGAAGGTTTTTTACTAATAAATCGATAGTCAAAATCATTCCATTCTGGATTCCTTGATAGTACGGTAGTAGCATCTAAATGTGCAAATGTCGTGGCCGGAGCTGGATCGGTCAAATCATCCGCAGGTACATAAACTGCTATGTACCTGCAGTAGCATTCAAGTAATGTCCTTTGATTTCACCTGTTTCAGCTTGTGATTTATAAATTGCTTCGACACAAAATAAGATCCTCATTTTGGCCAACCGGCTGTGGAAGCTTTTACTCGGGGGGGGTGCTCTTGGCCCAGTGAATATCGCTTATTCTGGTGTTTATCAGTGGTATATTCAATTGGGTCCATGAATCTAGAAGGGTTAGAATGGCAGTTCCTGAGTGTGCATGTGAAATTTGGATTACTCGTACCCACCTTTTGCCCACTTTGAAAGCGACACCCCCAACATGAAGGGACAATAATGACATTAGACTCGCAAGTCGCAACACTAGCAACTTGACTAGCTTTGGAACAAAAAAAAAAAAAAATATATATATATATATATATATATATCACCTACAAGTTGTTGCTCTTAGCCTCTTACAGCTTAAAGGCCCAGTGGCCCACTAGTTTGAAGTTGCAGTGATGGGCTTTAGCCTTTGCCCTTTAAGCCCATTGACAGACCAGTTAATGGTTTGTGTCCCTTCTTCTCTTGAATCTGACAATTTTCAACCTTCTTGGGGTGATTTGTAAGATTGCCCCTTAAAAAAGCACATTTCCGAATTAAGAGAGTGTAAAAAACATAAATACGTCTATTTAATTTGGTGGGAACATTTTGTCATGTGTCAAAACAATTTTAGTTTGGTTTTGACATAATGAATTACAGCAAGTTATTAGGCAATAGCATATTTGCAACCTCTGTTTCAGACAACTGAAGGGGCAAAAGACAGAACAAAATGGCGTGGATTTGCCTTTTAAACATGCACTTACTTGTCTTATGAGTATATATTATGACTGCTTCAGCATCAAGTAATAATTATGCTAGTCGTATAGCTATTCATATGTCTTCTCTATGCATAAACTGACACAAGTTATTATTCCAATTTCCATAGGCTATTCTTTTACCTTTTAATGCCCTTTTTCCTTTTAATTTGAAAGCAATTAATCTTCAAAGCCAAACCCAAAAGGGCAAATATATAAAAACGTCTTCCTCTTATTACGTTGGGCTGTGGTTTTATTTATTATTTTATTAATTTGAATGACAATATGTTTTTTCTTTAAATAATAAAAATCTGTTTGTGCTAGTAGGTATTGAAAGGGGATGGATTTTATCTTTTGTTTGTTTATTTAATTTTGTGTTTTTAGAGCATCAACAGAGGGAGATGGTTATTAGTTGTGTCGCCTTTTATGCACTTGTTGGTCCAAATCATGTTCATTTATACATGTTTCAGTGCAACAAATGATTAGAGATTAGTGATTATTCATCTAATACGATTAAAATATTTTGCAAAACGACACCAATTTGGAAAACGACATTAAATAACAGACGTCAAGATGAAAACGACAATAGATAACTTAAACGAAAATAAACCATCATAAACGACATGAACTGCAAAATAGGTCAATAGAAGACCATAAACGATGCTAACTGAAAAAATGACAGTAGAATACATAGAATATAAACGACAAGAACCGCAAATGGACACAAAAGCACCAAACAAAAAGAAAAAGACAAACGACAAGAACTTGAAAACGACACCGACTGAAAAGCAAGCACTTGCAAAAATGAGAATAAACGAAACACGGCAAGAGCTGAAAAACGGCACGAAACACAAACCTACCAAAAAGACAATTCAGCAACGATAAAAAGACAAAAACAAAAACCATAGAGAGAGAGAGAGAGAGTAGAAGAAGAAGAGTGTGTAAGTCAGGCACTAGTGTTTTTATTTTTATTTTTGAACACCAGGCACTAGCTCATAATGTAATGTCTAAATCAAATAATAAAACTGATTATCCGATATTGGGACCAGATCCAAACCATTCATCCATGATCATCAACCAAAAATTTACAATTTTGATATAAGTTAACTCTCCTAAATACGTTATTGTAGACATAACCTAATGATAAATTTACACACGATCTTATGATAAGATGTAAAGTTTGAATCTCTTTACTCCAAACTATAAAAAAAGAAAAAGAAAAAAAAAACTTTACTTTTCATGTTTTCAGTCAGTCAAAATTTGGCTGCTCTCAACTCTCAAGTATATAACTACTAGAATGATATGTACTGAAATCTTTTCAACGATTATGATCAAACGGCTCCGATAAAATTACCTCCTTCAAGGTGAAAACGACGATGAAGATGATCAGACGACGTTGGGTAAAAGGCCTTACGAAGCTGTGTGTACTTTTCCACATCGAAGCCGTGGATCTCCGTGAGCCGCTTTTGCTAGACCACAAAACGACGCTGAAAGTAGCCTTGGAAAGTGGGCTCCGTGGAGGTCCGGATAAAGAAGGCGAAGCACAGATTGAAATGGATCGTGGTCACAAAGAAGCAAATGGGCTCCATCACGTCCCAGCTTAGATCCCAAAACGTGAGCCTAATGGCTGCAAGAGTTGGGCCATTACAAAGCCCATTCCACAGTGAAGCTCGCCTCGGACCTGTTCTCTTGATAATTGCCTTTTGCTTCTCTATTTGTTCTAGTTCCTTTCTTCTTGTGTCGTTGCCAGTTGCCATTGGGGGAGTTCCGCTAATATTTGGAAAAGTTTTATAGTGGTTATTAATGGTGGCAGGATAGGAGTATTATTAGTTATTTAGTTGATGATGTTATTTTAAACTATTGGTCTGACTTTCTGTCCATTTGTAAGAACAAATCCTATATTATGGTTTGTTTGGTTCACAACTCTAACCTAAAAATTCAAACTTAATTTAAAAAAAAAAATCAATTAATTTCTTAACTAGTTTTTGAAAAGTTAACTAACTCCGATTTAAAAATTCCAACTCAAAACGGTCAATTAAACAGGGTCTAATTTTATTGAGTGAAATTAGAGGAATTTGGATAGAAGTTCCAAGATTTGAAACTTGAGAGTTGTTGTTGTTGATGTTGTTTTTTTTTTTTTTTTTTTTTTTTCTTCCTTAAATAAGTACATGTTTTGTAAAAAATTTGTATTCATAGAACCAGTGTTTCATGGAGAAACCTTCCTTGTTGGATATTTGTTTTCTATGGCTAAATTGTTTCTGTGTATGTCACGTAAAGGCAAAGAAAAACTTATGTTATTGAAAACTGAATTAGTTAATGTGTTTTCCTCGTGTTCTTTGTTGTCCTTTAGATATTCAAACACAACCAAACCAAATCAAAATCATAAATTAAACGCACTTAATTGTTCAACATTGGTATCTAAAATGGCTATTTGACAAGATAACTACGAAACGACATATAATCGGAAAAAGGAAACAGAGAGTTGAGAGAGAGAATCCGAAAATTCAGAGTTCGATGTATGAATATATATATATATATATATTTTAAATTGACGGTGAATCTCGTATGCTACTTACAACGTCCAGCCCTGTATTTGTCTTTTCAATTAGTTTCTCTAAATGAATTAATGAATAAAATCTATTACGTTTGCTTTTGTCTAATTGGAGAGAGAGTTTAAATAGAATCTTCGGTAAGAAAAAGGAATCTACATTTTATATCTGCAAGTTATAGTAGCTGCTCAAAGCAGAAAGAATATAGTTTCCTTTTCTTTTTATTATGTTGCTTTTAATAAATTAACTAGTTTCCTTATTTAAAAGAATATATACATCACGTTGCATATCAATTGCATATATAACAGTTCTCCAAAAAAAAAAAATGTATATATAAGAGAGGATAAGGGGTCAAAAATTTTGTTTTTCAACCTTTTATTTATCCTTTTCCTCTTTCATTGAGCTGTGGTTTATTTATTATTTTAATAATTTTTCCAAGAAACAATGGAGACTTTCGTGTTGTTGTCCTGCGCATGTTAAACGACAATACCTGTTTTTTTTTTTTTTTTTTTTTTTTTAATTCAAAACCTGATTATGCTCCTCGGCGTTAAGCCGTTAACAGAGGATGGGTTTTTTGTTTAGTTTATTTATTTATTTTTATGTGTTTAGAGCACTAGGAGAGGAGGGGTATGGAGAGTCTGCTTAGCAGAACTTCTTTTTCTAGGTTTCTAAATTAAAAATTACTTTTGAAAGTATTTAGATGATGAATTAGAACTGCTTTTTATATCAAATAGAGTTTTTAATTAAACCACAAGATGTTATTTAAAAAAAAAAGTTTTTATGAATAGACTTTGAAACCTATATTAAAGTTTTGTCAAGAAATTAAAAACTTTGTTCTAACACTTTTACTAATTATTAATATATTTTAAAATCAATTTAACCTATTAAGGTCTTTAAAATTACGATTCTAAACACTTATTTAAAAATTACTGTTTCTATTTTAATTAATATAAAACTCCGCATTCCTTTAAAAAGAAAGGAAAAGAAAGCAAAAACTCCGTTTAACATAGATCAATGACTGTCTTTCCTTTTTACCTTATCCCCGATTGGTTAGGCTTATGATATGAGAACAGACCATGTCTAGTAATCTGACAGAAAAGTATGAAATTTCATTCACTCGCTGGCCTAAATCATGTTCGTGCACGAACAGGTCGCTGAATGATGAGAGATTATGCTTTCACTGTTAATACGTTACCTAGCCAACATAACTCAACCAAGTCTAATTCGATAAAAAGTTTACCAAACCTGTAATTCTGGAAAACGACACGTAACAGAAAAACGAATAAGGTACAAGAAACGACAGACAATTGAAAAGTCAGTAAAAACGACACTAAGTAGCAAACGACAATTATGTATTGAAAACGACATGAACATGATATTAACTACAATAAACGACAAGACACGACATGTGCAAAGAAACATTTGCTAACTTAAAAACTACAATAGAACACTTGAGCAAGAATAAAAACTACATAGACTGCAAATAGACAATAAAGCAAAAAAAAAAAAAAAAAGGAAATCAAGAGAAAACGACAAGGATTTAGAAACGAGACAGACTAACAGGACAAAAATTGTTCTAACAATAATAAATGAAAACAAAATTATAAAAAACGACAAGAAAGACGAAACGACAGAGAGAGAGAGAGAGGGAATTGTGTGCGAGCTAGGCACTATAATCGATAGAAGTAATTACGTCTCCATGCCTACACGCATACATACATATAGTCTAGGACTGGATCCAAAACCATTCTTCCATGATCCATAAAACTAAAAATTTACAATTTTAACATCCGTAACTCTACCTAGGTACTTTCACGTTTTCATAAGCCAAAATTCGTTTTCATAAGTAAAAAATTTTGGCTCCTCTCAAGTCTCACTTATATATTTTTTATTTCTAGAATATATGCAGAAGATCCTTTTTCAACGATTACGATTAACGGCACAGAAAATTAGATCCTTCTTGATGATGAAACGACGAAAGGCAATCATGATTATGATCGGACGGCGCAGGGCAAAAGGCCTTCCGTAGCTGGGTGTACCTTTCCACATCGAAGTTGTGGATCTCCATGAGTCGTTTTTGCTTGGCCACAAAACGACGCTGGAAGTAGCCTTGGAAAGTGGGCTCCGTGGACGTCCTGAGAAAGAAGGTGTAGCCCAAAGCGAAATGGATCGAGGTAACGAAGAAGCAAATGGGCTCCATAACGTCCCAGCTCAGCTCCCAAAAGGTGAGCCTCATGGCGGCCAGGGTTTGGGCCAAGATAAAGCCCAGCCCATAGTAGAGTTCGCCTCGGACCTGTTCTCTTGCCTTCTGGTCTATAAGTGCCTTTTGCCTCTCCAGTTGTTCTAGTTCTTTTATTCTTGGATCGTTTGGAGTTACTATCGATTCGGAAATTATGCTCTCCATGGATTTCGCCACCTATAGCATTAGGAAAAGTTTATAATCGTTAATAATGGACCCAGGAAATGAAATATTCTTAGTAATTTAGCAATGGTTTCGTCTTATTTCACGTTAGTGGATGAATTTATTATTATTATTATTATTTTTTTATAAGGGAGTAAGTGGGTGATGTCTTTAAACTATGACTCCGAGTCTGTTTTTGCAAATATTATACTATAACATATAAAAATAAAAGACGTGTGATATGTTATTCATTTCACATGATTATAACTTTAAAAGGATTGTAATCGTAAGTATCATATAATAGAAGTTTCAAATATGACTTTATTATAAGATGTAGAGATTAAATCACCCCACTTTCAAGTTTAAAAGAAAAAAAAAAAAAAAAAAAAAGAGAACTTTTAAAAGATATATGATATTAGTTTTTAACAAATAAATTATTTGTTGTTTCATTTTTACAAAATAAATGGAAAACCTAATAAATTTGGTGTTTCGTTACACCATCTATTTCTATACGTTTTATACGTGGCCGGTAAGCAAATTGTTTCTGTTAGTCACGTAAAGGTAAAGAAAATTGACATTATCGATGACTGAATTAGTTAATGCGTTTTCTTTGTGATCTTTTTTTTTTTTTTCTTTTAAACATTAATTGAACGCAATTGAAATATTTTTTAAGAAGCTTAGAAAAGAAAAACTTCCGTAAAATAAAATTTAGCTTTCAGAGATGAAATTTATAAGTTGGAGTTGTTGACTTTTTAAAAACTAGTTATAAATTTTATTAACTTTTCAAAAAAATTTAAATTAAAAAAGTTAGAGTTACCAAACGAAGCAGAAATAAATATGCATAATTTTTGGAAGGCAATAAATAAACGGAAAAGCAAAGAAGAGGATATGTATACGTTTGTATGCCACGTCAGTATCCAAAACGGCAATTTGTCAATATTACTTCAAAACGACATTCAAAGCAATAAGAAAAAAAGGGCAAAAAACTGTGAAACGACAATCGGAAAAAGGAAACGTTTCAGTACCTGTTCTGGACGGAGAAAAACGACGTTCCCCAAAACGATGACGTTTCCGGATTCATCCATCATCTTCGCGAACTCCGCACCTTGATCTTCGTTCTCGCAACCTTCGACGCAAATCCGAAAGAACTCGGAATACTTTATCGATCTTTCCGGAATCTCTCTGAGCTTCGATTTCAGCTTCTCAACTTGAGCAAACCTCAGAATCTTCCTCGCGTCGCTCACCGATAAGCCAAACAGAGGACCTCCGGCGGCACGGTCTGGCGCCGGAGGGGTGAGGCAGTCTAGTCGGAGGCGATCGGAGGTAATGTCGACGACTCGGAGCTTCTCCCGCAGTTTTTCTCCTACCGGTAGGGAGAGAAACTCCGGGAGTTTCGCGGCCGACTGGTCCTGAGCTCTCCGGTGGAGGAATTGCCGGAAAAAGCCTTTCTCTGAGGAGTCCGGCGACGTCAGGTACTCCCGGTGGAAGTTCGCTTTTGCGGCGGTGGCAGGAACATCGGTCTGGATCGACGGCGAGGATGTGATCGGAGAGTGCTGTAGAGTCACCGGCGCTGACGTTACTCTGCCAACGTCGATTACGCGCTTCGCTAGCATTTTACGGAGCGCCATTGATGGAGAGATGAGATTAAGAGAGAGAAACAGAGAGGAAAGAGAGAGAGAGAATCCGAAAATTCAGAATTGAATGTATGAATTAAAAGAGGGTGAATATATCTGGTATATATAACGTCCCCCGTGAGTGGAACTACGAAGATAGACAAGAATCTCCAACGCTTAAGGCTTGTATGTGTCTATTCTTCTCACTGAAAAAAAGAGCGTGTACTTGTCTTTTTCTTTTTTGTTTCCTTTAAAATTACCCAAAAAAAAAAAAAAAAAGGACTCTTACGTTTGCTTTTGTTTTATTGGAAAGAAAGTTTATATAAATTATTCGGTGATAGAAAAGCAATCTTAAATGTTTTAATTTTGCGTAAAAAGTACCTGCTAATTAAATTATAACAACCGCCTGAGGTAAAAATATGATATTTTGATAACTCAATTATTGAACAAGCAATTAAATTAAAAAAATAAACAAGCAATTGGAGTAGAAAAAATAGATTTAGACACAAGTTTGCCTTCTAATCAATTTCAAATGATTTTTTCTCATATTAAAATAATATGTAAGAAAATTGCGGTCGTTATATTCATAGCACAATATTGGCTTTTAATCAAGTCATAAAGGTTAGAGTAAAAGGGCTGATAAATATTTTTTTTAAAGGCTGATAAAAAATATTACCAATATACGTAAACACCATTTTTACCCTTTAAAAGAAAAGAACGATGATTTTGATTCTTGGTATTTTTTTACAAGGATAATTTGTAGAAGAGCCTCTTTTAGAGACACTATCAGGAGTTACTATTTTTAAACCATTCAGATTCAATTTAATGGTTACGATATTGAAGGTACATCATGGAAAAAATAGGCACCGGTACATAGGATTACAAATTTTTTTTTTTTTGAAATTTGTAAAACAAAAAAGTAATCTCCATGGATGCGGGCAAGCACGCCCAACCGGCCCATCAACACACCCCAGCACGCCGACCATTGCACCGTTACCAGCCAGCACGCCCAACCGCCCTTCCCCTCACCTTAGCACACCGGCCATTGCGCACCCACTCGCACCATCACCGCCAGTGAACAAAAGAGAGAAAATGAGGAGAGAAAGTGTGTGGTGGTGAAGATAAGAAAGAAAGAGAGGAAAGAACCAACCCACACAACACGCTGGCCATCATGCCATCACCGCCGAATATGCCTAACCGCCTCACCCCCTATGCTGGCCACCACTCACCTACTCGCACCGTCACCGACCAGCACGCTCAACAACCCCCCCATCCCCAGCACACTGATAATTTTATAAACTAGAGTTATTTTACCTTTTTTGCATGTAAATTTGCTATATTCTTGAGCAATTTAACTAATTTTAAGTTTATTGTGTTTAATTTTGCTTATTTTTAATTTAAAGTAGTTTTTGTTATTTTATTCAATTTTGTGTAATTTTATTTAGGTTAATATTAAATTTAACATGTTGTTATTGATTTACCCTTCTAAACAATTAATTTTATAATTTGTGTAGATTAATTAGGTGAAAATAGACAAAAAGATAATTTTAGACTTAAACTATGGCAAAACAGTTATCAAATAGCCTAAAAAGGATTAAAATTTGAATTATAATAGCCAACAATCAGAGAGCGCCATGTGTCCCTCTACAACAGTGCTAGCGATTCACTGCCGCCACTCGTCCCTGTTGATGTCGCGATCTGCTCCGACCACAAAGTACCACTTCCTACTACTCTCGGCAATGTGAAAGCTATTCCCGCCTGCTCGGATCCGGGTTAAGTAACCAGACTCTGACCGACCAGAAGTGTTAGCCGATCACATCTTGCCGTCTCGCTAGAACGAACCTCGTACTCGGGCAAGGTTGTGCTCCGAACACCTTAATCTGGAGAGTAAACCCTAGATTGACAAAAGTCTTCCGGACCCACACCCCACCTACCACCTCACGGCTGACACAAGCCCTGTCCCTGTACCCATCAGTTACAGGCGCTGCCCACCTACTTCTGCGGCACATCACATCGCCACCCGCCGCCACATACTCTAACAAGAGTTGCCCCTGCAGGTGCTAGTGACAACCGTCGTTCTGTCCCCTATGCAGGGTCATGCCCATATGGCACCGACCCATTGGGCCGATAGCCCCTGCAAGCCTAAGGCCTAATCACCAATCGAGTGCCCTAAGTAGCCAACCCGACCGGGTTGCCCCGAGCACCCAGACCCGAGGGAGGCGCCTATAAATAAGAAATCAGTCCACAAATTCAGGTATGGTCATTTTTTCCTTGCCAAAACTCTGCCTCTCCCTTCGCTCATCAGTACCCTTGCTGACTTAAGCATCGGAGTGCCCCCGGCAGACACTACACAGGTGTCCCCATCATTCCGAAGTGCTTCCTTTTTGCAGGTGATCGACGGCGGAGCGACTGGCCAGTCCCGACCGGACTGCCCGACCATCTTGGGTGTTGCTGCCGGAGGTGTATTCGGCAATTAACAGTCCCTCTGTCAACCCCACTCATAGGTCTACCGAATCCATTGCTGGCACACCTACAGAGCTCGCTTCCGCACTACTAGGCCGTCTTCTTGCCTCGTGCCATGCGTCCAACTACTTCAGTGGCGAGGCCCACGCCTGTAACTGCTGAAGCAATAAAGGAACATAAAAGGAAAAAAACAAGAAAACGAATAGAAAAAAGTAGAAAAAAGATAGAGATGTTAAGGGTGTGGATGCAAAGAGAGGTTGGTTGGGAGGCCAGACGCAAGAACAGAGGCCAAACCTAGAAGAAAGAAGAGAGAAAATGAATAAGAAAAAGAAAAAAAAAAAAAAAGCCAAAAGCCAAAAGCCAAAAAATAGCAGAATAAGATTTTTAGCTTTAGGATTCGTTTTTATTTTCAGTTTTAGGTTTTATTTTCAATAAATTTTTAAAGGAGATTGCATTGTTGGAGAGCTTGAAAAGGATGAGAAATTTAGGGGAAATTCTTGAAGATTTGTGACAACGTCAAGGGGGTTTTCCTTATCTAGTTTCTATATTTTATTTTTGTAATTTGTTGATGCTTGAACCCTTGATTTCTCTAATTTTGTGTTTATTTTCATTTATGGGTATTATGTAGTTTGTTAGTTATACGGTTTAATGTAGCTCCACTTGAACTATGTTTTGATGATTTAGTTAGTCATGAATCCAATTTCATTTCAATTCATTTGTGTTCTCTATGCTTAATGCCTCTAGTTTATTTTTTCCAAATAAGTTAGTTGATTTTGATGTATGGAACTGGCACATGGGAAAGGGAATTTCATATGTCGGATTTGAAGTACACAACTTAAGTAGTATCAAGTTCGGGAAGACGGTAGTACTTGGGTAATCACATTTGTAGCTTGATCTTAATGAATGTTTGTGCATTTTAGTTGATAGGAATATCAATTTTAGATATTCATGCATATTATCTTATTTAACACTCGAAAGAGGTAATGATGTTAGATTTGAGCCATTGATTAATGAATTGGATGAAATTTATTAACAATTGCTAAATCGGATAAGTATAGGAATAGTAGAGTGAAATCAATTCCATAGAACCTAGCTTGTGTCTTTTATTCCTTCAGTTTTTTTTGGTCATTTTAGTTTACTTTTTTTAGTTTAATTTGCATTTTTTGTTATTTTTCAATCGGTCGTTCAAATAATCCTAGCGTTAATGAATTTCAGTAATTAACCTAAATTTAAATGCAATCTTCGTAGAATCAACAACCTTACTTATCATTTTATTACTTGTACGACTCGTACAATTGCGAGATTTCACGCAACACATGCTGGCCATTGCGCCGTCACCGGCCAGCATGGCCAACGCCCCTCCCCCCACCTCAGCATGTCGGCCATTGCGCACCCACTCACGCCGTCACCGGCGGTGAAGAAGAGAGAGAGTGTAAAGCGGTGAAGAAGAGAGATAAAGAGAGGAAAGAGAGTGTGTGAAGTTTTTTATTTTTATTTTTTTTATTTTTTTTTATAAGGAAAAAGATAGGAGATTTGGTATAACCAATCTCAAATTTGTACAAAATCATGGCCGTACACTTTAAAAGTAACTTAATATTAACCCTTGGATGGTAAATACTAATAGTGTCTCTAAAAAAGATTCTACCACAGTCTTTCTTTTTTAAATGTATATATTCTTTTTACTTTTATCAATAACACATCACATGAATGATAATAAAAGAATTAAATAATGCAATTGTAAAAGTTTGAAGTCAATAACTCTTGTTTTAATACCAATTTAGTTTATTAATCTCCCAAACACATAAACTATTAGAAGGTAGGTCATAATAATTTTATAATTCAATATTGTATATAGGTGTAAATAAAATGTACAGCTTCACCGAGTCACCCAAATGACGTTTCTATGAAATAAATTAAAAAAACATTGTTGGCTTTTATCACCAAATATTTATACCATACTTTCAAATATCAGTTAGATATCTTTCTTCCATACAATTATTATTATTATTTATGTTGAAACTGAAAGTATACCAATACAAAAAAAGACTAAAAGGAAAAAAAACACCAAAAGATAAAAGGATTAAAATGTTAAAAATATATCAAGACAAAAGAAAGGACTAAAATGAAAAAAAAAAATAAAAAATTGGGCCAAAAGAAAAAAAATAAAAACTAATGGACAACAAAAATTTTAAAAAAAATTTCACCAAAAAAATTAACAAAGTACATGGAAAAAAAAAAAAAAAAAAAGAAGATATGAGAAAAGACCAAAAAGTTAAAAGGATTAAAATGTTAAAAGTATATCAATAAAAAAAAAAAAGAGAGATTAAAATGAAAAATTAAAAAATTTGGGGTGAAAGATAAAAAAAAGAAAAAAGAAAATAGAAGGGCCAAAAAAAAAAAAAAAAAATTTCGTTCAAAACACTTAATATATATATATATGTATAGATAAGAAATTAAAGTGCCTAATTATATATGCTCGTGGAAACGGTCACGAGAGTCTATGTTTTGTCCTCCACTCCGGATCGCTACCAAATCTAAAGTACAACCAAATTTAACGCCTGCCATTTGTGCTTGAAATTAGCCTAAAATCTTGCAACAGCTGTATGATTGACAGCAAAAGAAAGTTGAAAACTGCAATAGGCTCAACTCGTTATAAATATATACATATGTATTATATATATGTACAGGGGATTGCCAACTTCGCGTGTCGGTGCAACGTTTGTATTATATTTATTCATGCATTTTAATTTAATTTGCATGATCCATATTAAAATCATATATATATATATATATAATTAGGTTTTGGGACGAGGAGAGACTATAAAGGGGAAGGAAAAGACAGATATATTACGAGTGGACTTTGTGTTTGTGAAAGTGACAAGAATTGACTCACAATTACAATATTTCATTCGTACGTGACTGTGATTTACTGATTTATTATATATGATTCAGTTTGATTGTTAACAGGAACCAATGGGACTACCCATAGCCATATATGGACAGCGAAGATTAGAGGCCTATATATTGAAATTCTCGTTACAAAAGTTCCATCAAATCATGGGTGAAAATTTCACCTACTACTGAACAAGTAATGAAAGTTAAAAATATAAAAAATTGTTCGATTCAATTCTAAAAGATGAGATTTTTAAATGTTTTTTTTTTTTTTTTAAGTCTTTATTGGTGTCGAGTTTCTTCAACCAGAAGAAAGCTGTTTTCCCCCCAGGAAAAGTGAAGATTTTTTTTAAATAAATAATTACTTTCGAGTAATGTAGCACTAAGTAGTACTCGTGCAGGTATGGCTATCCAGTCACCAATACGTTGATGGCCTTAATTAATTTTTGTGTCCCAAAACACGCATATGGGAATTGGCCTTATTGGCATAAAATTTTCTCTAATATTAATTATTACGTGATTATTTAAACAGTATATTCCAGCAATTCAATGCTTATTATCTAGCACTACTTTGGTTGCGTGACCCTTAAATCTTCTTTTCCACTATATATATTTTGTATATATAGATATATATTACGATATATATCTTAATCTTAATTTTAACATATATAAAAGAGTGAATATTTACTCTCTATATGACTTACATGTGTATACAAGTATAGTTCCTTTCCCTTATTTATTTATTTTTTATTTTTTAACTTTTGTCCCCCCTTCCCCCACGCCTTTTTTTGTCCTCTTCTTATGTATTATATTTATCTTCTTACAATTTTACCCTTTTAAATCTTTTCTTTAAACTTTTATATATTTCAATTTAATTTGTTTATCTTCTTACATTTTTCTCCAATAATATTTTCCTTAAACTATCATACATTTTATTTTAAATGTATAACATCAAATACTTTGTCCATACTATGGTATACTTATTTTGTAATATAGATATAAATGTGCCTATATATTACGACATTCATCTTTATCTTGGAAGACGGCAAGTATCACTTTACTAGATTTGTCAAATGCTTACTTAAATTCTTAATTTGTTCACGAACTCTCTACGTGATTTAGTTCGGTTAGCCTACCAAATATATATATATATATATATATATAAAATTTCATAAGTGCCTTTTTACTTATAATGGACGGCACTAAATCCTTTTATCACGTTAGACGCATTCTCTCCTGGAAAGGAGAGAAAATGTTTCTACATGGAGAAAACGGGAATCAAATGAGTGCAAATATTCAAGGCAAAATTGATATGTAAATTATTGCATAATATTTGAATATCAAAGGAATAAAGTTCGTGCACGCATATATTAAATTTAGGATGGGGACTCAAATATCACACCATACGATAGATTCAAGTGTAAAATTATCGTTAGACTGTGTTTGGTATCACTACATGCATATATTTCCTCTCACATATTCGTTTGGAAATATTTTCCAGCTAGAAACAAAAATCAACATCACAATAAATTTATTTTGCTAACATTAAAGCTTATAGGAGGATAAGTTGGAGTCCTCAGATAACCCTAGAGTCTCGGCGATTCTGCATAGTATATACTATAATTTTTCTTGCCATATACCCTGATAAAAACAGTGAGAACGACTCGAACTCAAACCATATATGAGGAGAATGAACACCTTACTAACCCATCTGTTAGCATTACCAAATTACTAAAGATAAAAAATTATTATATAAATGGTGCACCAAATCATTATTGCATAAATATTTAAGCTTTTCCTAGTCTTGTACTAAAATAATTTGCATGTTATTGGTACTAATTAAAGGAGAGATGAGAAGGGATAATATTATATATATATATATATATATTGGTGATGATGGCGGATAACTTGCGATGGATTTCTTTAAATCAAGTGTAGTAGTTTAATCAGTCCTAAGAAAAGAGTATACACACACACACACACACACACACACACACATACTTATATAGGAGACTAAATTCCTAAACATGAAGATCAAAGAGATGAAGAATGAGTCAGGAAGCAAAACGTGAGAAGAATCCATCAAAGTATGAACACACGTACCCCAAGAATACCAACAAATCCACCGAACAAGAATTAAAGAATCCCAACAAATTGGGAGGTGGGAATCAAATTAGGCTGTTGGATTCCATTTTGTGGGATTCTTGGTCCTTAGCTGCAGACACTCCTAGTGGGAAGTCTACTACCCCCATTTTCGCACGTGACCCTCGACTCAATAATAATTCCAAAACTAATTTATTCCTCCATTTCTTTCTTTCTTTCTTTTTCTTTTTTAAAAGGAGAGTTTTATATGTTGGGTACCAAAAAAAAAAAAAAAAGTCAGGAGCGTTAATTTTTATCACTTGTAAAAAAGATCACCACAACTAATCACTGTATTAGTTGGTATCAATAAAATTGGCATTTTTATAACACTACTCAGCCAAAAAAAAAAAAACTTTATCGATGCAATATAATCCTAGACTATCAAACTATATATCGCTATATATATATCAAAAATATATTAAAATGAAAAAGATATATAAAATAAATGGAATTTTATGAAAATATAACAACTAAATTATAAGTTTATGACGCTATATCAATATGTAAATATATCTTTTTAGTACCTGACTAATGCTATCTGCCCAAGTTAAATGCGTACATACACACAACTTCATACACATTTCAAACATTATCTCATTTTTAATTTAAAAAAAAACTTCAAAATTTTAATTCCAATTCCAGTTCGTGATCCAAACGGATCCTTAATATCAAAAAAGTTTAAATTAGAATTGGTCATGTTCTTATAGCACAAACTCACCAAAAAAATATACCTTATCGAAGTGGAATAATAATTATAGTTTGTCAAACTATATTAGAATGAAAAGATATATCAAAATAAACAGAGAACCATTCAACAGAAGATGATAAAAATCTAACAGTTAAATTACACGCAATATTGATAATGTAAGATGTCTTTTTAGTATCTGACCAGCGTATTTCCGCCTCAACTTGATGCGAAAATACACACAACCACTGTTCGAACCAGTGGCGCCATTGACGTGTAAACGCCAGCAATACCATCACCAGATACTTCCCATTTTCCCACTGGACACTACTCAATCCACGGTAATTGCTTTTACATTAATTCTAGAACAATACTACTTATCACTTTAATATTTTTACTTTAAATATTTTTTTTTTTCTTTTTTTAGGGAGATCTCTTCGATTACATGGTTTATTCTAGTCTAGCTTTTGTTTCTTTGGTAATTAAATATGGATACGTAAGCCCACTATAAGGTTAATGGTGTAGCCATTTTGGTAACAAAAACTTGCCTTTTTCCGACGAGGTCCACTTACCCACTAGACATTTCGTTTTCGAATAGCTCTACATCTGAAGAATTAATTATGGGAGAGTTTCATATATGACGCAATAATATTATAAACTTATTGATGATCTGCCAGAAAGAATTGCACCAATATTATTCCGATCTACAGCCCCAGCCATGCATGGCCTTGACATGTATCTATATATATATATATATATATATATATAAGGGTGCAATATTAATTCATATAATTTGGGGTGAGGGGGCAGTGTAAAGAGTATTGTAGAGCACTCAAACGATTAACACAAGCCTCTGTTCTGACGAAATATTTTTCCTTTAAAAATGATTTTTTGTTTTTTGTTTTTTTGTTTTTGTTTTCGGATATATGTAAGTGAGGTTGAGATGGAGAGTGGACTAGTAGAGAAAAAGTAGAGCATGTAGTGGGATATTAAGATGCTGCAATTCTCTGTTGTTGAAAATAATTTTGGACTCACTACATACATATATATATATACATGTATATGTGTATATATAGTTGGATATGGATGATGAAAAGAGAATATGAAAGATATAAAGATCATTTCGTGTTGGCAATTATAAAATAAGATTGAATGCAAAATGACGCGGATAGAAAATGTCACCTCCACTTCTTGAAAGATCTAATAATGCAAAAATCGGGCAAAGCTTCTAGCTAGCTCCTTTGTACTTATTAAATATGCTTAAGCATTTGTTCAGGTTAATTAATAATGTGACATGTACCACTAATGTTTCCATCAACGTTAATGCCATTTTATTTTGTTTAATTATATATCTTGCTTGACGTTTCATTTACTCATTAAATATTGACATATATAGTTCACGATTAGCGTGTATTATGTGTACACTGTAAGATCCCTCTCTAGAAGATTAGGGTACATGGTTTGGTAGACTTTAAGTTATTTTAATTTATCAGACTTTAAGTTATTTTAATTTATCAACCAATTAATTTCCATTTGCATGAACATTGTTCGAGTGTCGAATTAGGTTGGAATTTTGTTTAATGATTGTTTGATATCTTCTTCTTCTCTTTTCTTCGCATATTATTATATATTTAATTAGAAAAAGAGACACTCCCACCCAAAAAAAAAAAAGTCAAAAGATCAGCCTAAATTAGCCAATTATATTAACTTGGACACATGAGATGATTTAAACTCTAAATCTTCTGATAGAGTCAAATATGTAATTACCAATTATATTTACAATCACTTGGCTAATATATATACACTAATCATCTCGTTGTGATTGTTTTCATATAAATTATGCCGCAAGTATTTTTTTTTAATAAAAAAACATTTTCCTAAGCCTAGATTAATGGTGCATTTGGTTTGTTATTTCTAACTCAAAATTTTTATCTCAGTTTTTTTTTTGTTTTTTTGTTTTTATAAAGTCAACAAAAATTATAATTTTTAAAAAGTTAATCAACTCCAATTCAAAAATTTCATCCCCAACCGGCGAACTAAATGGAGGCTAATTTTTTTAAGGAACAAATAATTAAAAAATTAATGAGAACGATATGATTAATAAAAATAATAAATAGGACGACTTCCATTATATAAGTATGTTTCAAAATTCAAATAATTGCATTTGAGGCCCCAACGAATTTTCAGGTTTTGCAAAGGTGCTTTAACAACGTCATCTAGGGATTCAACTATATAATTCCCCAACACCTTGCAATGCTGTCCGAATCTGAAGCACTATGATTAATATACTTTCATTATATACATATATACAAATATATATATATATATATACACACTAAAACCAAAAGAAATTCGCATAATTAAACTGTAAAAACAACAGGAGTGGAAGAAAATAATTAAATGTAGAAGGGGGAACATTGGAATTTGGATATATAGGCTCATATATGGATAATGAAGGGCCTAAAAGTCAGCATCATATCAGAGCTCTCTCTATCTCTGCAAACAAGAATCAGCTTCTGATTCAGTTGGCAAATTAAGGCCAGCCGGGCCCTCGTTAGTTCTTCAGTTTCCTTTCATGCTGCCAATTAAGTCTGAGGTTTTTCTATTTGCCCTGATTCCCTCCATCGAATCCTTTGATTTATGCAACTGACAAAAATATGTTCCTCTGGTATCTGAATTATTACCAAATTTCAACCTAATTTGGGACCTCGAATATGATAAAGAACGATATATTAAATATAGCGTAGATTTTCCATGCATTTATTTCATGTGGGGTGAACAGATTTTTTTTTTTTTTTGTCATTGTTTGATTTTTTATATAATTTTTAAAAATATATGGGGTTTGTGTCTCTCATTTACGTCTAAGAGAGAAATGAAAACACACTCAAATTTCAAAACCGAGAGCTCCTACTAAAACCTCTTAACTCCCACTCATTGAGTTGGTCTGTAGTTGTAAACGTTTGATTAATTAGCTATAATTTACTGTTTTGTTGGGGTTGTTGGGTTCTTAGAAAGATATATACTTATAATTAAACACATTTTCAATTCCAATAGTTTTCCAACTAGGTTTACATTCTTATATAGTTTTTAAGTTGGGAAGAAAAGAAACCATAGTTGGGGTGGGTTAAGGTTTTATCAAGTTGGGGAAAAAAAAAAAAAAACCACAGTTAATAAGGATGGGGTGAGTTAAGATAAATATCTGAACCTTCCGGAATCAACAAACAATGTATCAAAAAAATAATAATAATAAGAAAGAAGAAAAGAAACCAAGACCTAGGGAGCTTATTTGATCCTTTTCTTTCCTTTTGGTAGCTTGAAAATGATGCAGACATTGGATTTGGAAGAATTTCAACTCGGATGAAGAGTACAAGTTCCTTTCCCATTATTCACAGAATCCTACAATTCCTTTTCACATGATTCGGAATAAATAAATTCCTTATTGGTAAATTTTTTAATATATAAACACACTGTTATTTTAAATAGACGTAATGTTATTATACCTTTCACTTCTATGTATTAATTATAGTGTGTAAGACACTGTTTTGTGAAAGTTGTGGTTGTGGAAAGTACGCATAATTAGTTGACATTTTATTTTTCCTTCCTTTCTGTAATCCAATCTTTTTTTTTTTTTTTTTCAAACTTAAATTCTTTCCTCATGTGCTACTGAGTAGATCTTTCATATTATAGATACGCTTACATAGGGCGGCTGGGGACCTTTTTTTAGTTCCATTAGAATTTACGTCAAGTACCTAAGTTCCATCATGAGATTCATATATCAAGCATATCTGAAGAGAGAATTGATTCAGATTTCTATTCCAATACTATCCTAAATAATTTACCCTCATGATGTATCAAGAATATTCTTACTATAGTGATTTACATATCCTATCCAGTTTAATTTTTAAGTATTATTGATACGTATTTGTCCATCGATCGATTTCCTAAGGTTTCGAAGATATTGGTTATTCATTATTGACAAATTACAAATGTGATTGCATTATAATATAACGGTAATTTTATATATAAGATGTAGAGTTCGAAAAAATATGTGTTAGACAAATAAATTACTAATCAATCACATGAAGTGCTTTTATTTGTTTTGACTGATGAAAATAGGGAGAAAAAAAATTTGTATATCAAAATTGAATTACCTAGGAGGCATGTCATAGTCTAAACAATCGTTTAAATTTGATAGTGACTGAGTTAAACAGATATATCATGTAAATATAAAAAAAAGTTAGGATACTAACTTTTAAATATCAATAATCAATTATTGAAAATGAACAGCCAAAATAATTTTGGCAATTTTTTTTTAACATAGTGAAAAATTTTCTGAATCACCATAAGGAAACAATTTCGTAAGCAGATTTTCAAGATAATACCAGGTAGTATTATATATTCAGAACAAATTAAAGCCATTATTGACTGAAATAATTAGTTCTCATGTATTGCATATATATTGATTGCGTGATGAAAAAGTTGAAGAGTGTAATAAGACATCATCAGGGAACAAGACAAATTAGGTAATATGATTGGATCATAATGGCCAATACTTTCCCAAATGTGTTGCTTTATTCATTTTCCACAAACACCAATAATTTCCACACTTCTTTTCAACCTAGTTGCCCACTTTTCTATCGTATAAGGCAGTACCGAAGGCATAATATTATTGCAATCAAGGGCGTATCTGTTGTCGTTTGAAACAAGCATTTCCTTCTCTCTTTTTTTTTTTCTTTTTTCTTTTTTTTTGGTGTAGAAGCATTTCGGCAAACACACGGACCATTGATATTACTTGACCAAAACAATTATTTGAAATGGACCTGCTTCTTAGCTAACCTCCTCATAGCCTTCAGAGCACGACAATTCAAAAAAAAAAAAAAATCACATACTTTTTATCTAATGCATATACAAGTTTTTTATTTTTTTTTCGTTATATTTACAATATATATAATGAGTTTATAATGCCATCTTAAACCATCTCCAATGTACATATGTAAATGTATTGTTATATTTATTATTATTATTATTATTTTGAAGACACCATATTTGAGATTTTATGATTCCAGTGTATCATGTTATTTTTTGTGAAAGATTTGCCATCAAGTTTAGTATATGTCAAATTTGATATTAAAGATAGCACTCTATTAAAAAACACTTTTTTTTAACTTAAATACCAATATTTACCATTGACACATCAATTTAACACTCAAATTTCATAAGTAATATAAGAAAGAAAATTAGTTCACAAAGATTTGTACTTGTACCCCATAATGAAATATTATTAATACAACTTGCAAATTTTTTTTTCTTTCTTAGTAGCTAGAAAAATTTCTACTTTATTTAACAAAAAAAAAAAAACTTTGAATATAATTTGTAAGATCATTAACCCATTTCAGTGACACCATTAGAAGAAGTTGAAAAGCAAAAAACTCATCCACTACTAATAAAGCCAGAAAATTAGCTGTAAAGCGCTACGCAGAGAAGGAAATGGCCAAAAATCCCTTGCAAATATGTTAAGTACTCTCTCATTAGCTTTACCTTATACAATTCCAACTCTTTTTAGAAAAAAACAAAAAACAAAAAACAAAACAAAACAAATAAGGGCGGTCCACTTCCTCATACTATTATAATTACCCAGAACAAAAGTAATGACAAATGTCCCAAATAGCCGAAAAAATACAAAAAGAAAAGAAAACGAGCAGCAAAAGAAGCTGCTTTGATTGGATTTTGAAGACCGAGTAGTGTTCAAGAAATGAATCTTTGACCCGTTTGTTGGATTATTCAGGTCATAGAAAAAAGCTTATAAGAAAGTTAGCTTTTTAGTGACGAAGTGCTTGAATTAACAAAAGGACTTCCCATGTTGTGGGATCTAAAATCAATCTTTGACTAAAAAGATGTTGGTTCTTATTTTTTTTTTTTTTTTGGTGTTTATAATCATTGATTGATATTAAGAAGTTTTCGCGGAGTTATTATTATTATTTTTAAAATTTGTGTTTGAGTTAATGATTGAGGCTTTCGTGTCTAAGGGCATCAAATTAAGGCATGACCAAGTTACAAGTTGTGGAGAAGAAAACAAATTTTCAAGCTTATAGTAGAGATGAGAGTTTGATATAGATCCAAAGCCCTATTCCTGTTTTAAAAGACAACGCAATCGCTTAGCGTGTAGCCCTGTACAAGTAGTCATGATCTTGGCTGACAGATAAAATATGATTTCAAGAGTTTTAGACACCTTTCTTTTCTTTTTCTTGTGGTCTTTTTGACTTGAATAATAGACCTGAAAAGATTAGATTTTGGTTTAGGAAACAACAATATTTATGGCCGGAAAACCAACAAAGGACCAGAAAGAGAAATATTTTTAATTTTTTTTAGGGGGGAAAAAAAGAAAATAGATGATACGAAAGGGATTAATTAGACGTCAAGCGGCTTCGTTTTTCCAAAAGGAAACGACATGTCGCATGTCTGGAGAGTTGGCTGATGGTGTTGAATAATTAAAACGACATCAGGTTCGTAAGTCAAATGTTTATGTGGTTTGTATAGATAAGCAAAAAACATATATACTCTGTCATCTTTAGTTTCTCTGTCTCTTTGACAGAAATGATTTGTGTGTATGTTAGAGTGTGTCTGTCTGTGTGTGTAGAGAGAGAGAGAGCGATAGAGAGAAATTTTATGTCGATTTTCCAATTTCCAGCAAAGAAGAATTATTGGTACGTCATTTGTAATCGTGATTAAAACTATTTTGCTTGTTAGGAAGAAAGAGGTATATAGCATTTTTCTGTAAATATTTATGGTAAATAGCACATTTTAAATATATTTGGGGTAAATAGCATACCAATTTGCTGCAATTTCACTCCAAAAAGAAAAAGTACAAATTCAAATAAGAAGAATAAAAAAGGGCACGTCGTCACTTAGCTACAAGTTTGTTGTCTAAAGTTTTTTTTATAAAGACAAAGAAAAAAGAAAAGAAGAAGAAGAAGTAGTTTTTTGTCTACGTACGTTAAAAACGACACTACCAAGAAACTGTAGTCGATCATACGGCATGTCGTCTACATTAAAAGGTAGCTGTAAGACAGTTTCTGTGTAGAGTTCGCCAACATTAAACAAATTGAACGACTTGTAGTTCTTCGTTTTCCAATAAATGTCGTCGTTCGCTAACTGTAATCTGTAACATGCAAACGTAAATGCTAGTGTTATAAATTTTAGTATTTTAATAATTTAGAAATAGCAATAATTATACTGAATAAATTTGAAAGTCAAGACATCGATTAACAGTAACAAAAATTTAAAATTTGATATTTTCCAAATTTGGCACTTAATACTCTATTAGAGAGCAATTTTTGCAATCAAGTACCAAAATTTGGTATTAAAACATGAATTTATAGCATCGTTTCCTATGCTAAGTTTGGCCAATATTATATTTTGTGACAAATTTGTTATCAATTTTCCATCAAAGTATAATAAATGTCAAATTTTAACATTTAATTGCTATTAGTCAATGCTTTATTAACCTTTTCATATAACCAATAAACATTTTTATACTTGAAACAATAACATAGCACAAATATAGTATCTTAATACTTGCAACAAATATAGCACTGACGTTGGAGATGGTCAGAGTTAGAATGACTTGACGTAATATTATATACAATGAATCGTTTTCTGAATTTTAATGTCGTCCAGGTGGAAGCAACTTCTAATTCGTAGATTGAAGTTTTTCAGTAAAAATTCATTGTTTTCCTTCGGTTTATAATAATGATGTTTCGTGGCGTTTAAAGCTAAAGTCTCTTTTTTCTTGTTAAACATTTTTTTTTTTTGGTTAATTAAAGATAAAGTTTTACCCTAGAGAATTTCTATTTTTAATGAAGAAACGAAATGCAGTTTTTGTTTTAATACTGTATGTTCGTCATTATTGATAAAGAACAAATCGGGTTTCAGTGTAAAATTTTAATATCGTTCAGCAAAACGGCGTGTCGTTTGAGGTTTAAGTTTTAAGTTCTCTTTGATTCAGTCTACAGCTATTAGACTCTCCAAACTGAAACACCTAATCTACTTAATATTTGACAAATTTAACTTCATTTATAAAAACACCCAATTTGGCTTTTGCTCTGTATATTAAGTTTGGTTTCTTCTCTCCTAGTCTTATCCTATAATACAGATCGATATTTTAAACATGGCTTCAAATAATTAATTCTAATACACTACAAAAAAGACATTATTATCCTAAAAGACACCCGGAATAAATTAATTCTTTAGCATGTTTAATCTTAATTTTTCTTTTAACATCTAAAACTCCTAAGTCCAAATAATTAGAAGACCCGAATGCACAACTGGAAAAAAATTTGTATTTTTGGTTTGTGCAAAATCATATATGACAATAAAAACTTATTATTGAAGTACGCGATAAAAGACAATAATTAAGAAATTTTATGTTTTCTCACGAGGTAATACAGCATGAAAAGACATTTCTACTCTCTCAATAAATAATTTTTTTAAAAAAAGGCCCCTGATTGTCCGTATTGTCTTCAGGTATTTGTAAAAAGAAAAGAAAATTAAAAAGAAAAATGCATGCATTGTAGCTTTGCCCCTAATGTTTGAGGGATATTTTGGGGTTTAAGTTTAATCCTATCCTTAAAGTTCCATTTATTAAAAGTAGAAAAAAGACTTGCCGTTGAAGGTAAGAGTTATTAATTAAGTTTCCAGTCGTTTTAAGAATGTTAAACGACATTTTTTTAGAGAGAGAACTACAAGTCGTCTTTGAAATCACAAAACAAAAGTCGTTTTTGTGGTTTTTCTTTTCTTATATTTTTTTCCTTCAATGGTCAACGTTTCAACATCCTATTGATTATTGCTACAAAAGTTGAAATCCACTTCCATACATTACTGCAGTTAAGGCTTCAATATTATTCTCTTCTCTTCATGGCATTTGTCCCCCGGGGTGGTGGTGGTGGCGGCGACGGCGATGGCGGTGGCGGTAGTGAGGTGGTGATGGATGTAAAGGAGGGGCAAAATGTGAAGCATACGGTGGCCTAGGAGGCGGTGGCGAGAAGAAATAGAACCATGCAGGTGGCGGTGGAGGCGGCAGCAGCGGTGGAGCGAACGGCCTCTTATGCGGAGGAGTTGATAAAATCGGCGGCGGCGGTGGATACACCGGCCGCCGATAATGGTTGCTAGCGTGGTGGTTTTGGGAGGGAGAATTGTCTACATTGGCAAAAACGGTAGGATACGTGAATACAAGCATGAAGGCGTTACAAAGTAGTATCATCCAAATCGTAACTAAAACATCCAACATTGTTACACCACAATAAGATGTCTTTTCAAGTGTTATATAACTGAGAGGCTTGGTGGTAGTTCTGTTGGAGATAAAAAAAACCAATTTATAGGACGTGGAAATTAAATTACTTCCCTAGGCAAGAGTTTAAAAAAAAAAGGAAAAGTAAAACTATAGTCTCCCACTTATGACACTTTATCTAGAAGTGTAACGTGCTATGTATATGAAATGTATTTTATATGGGGAAGTCAATTATTTATATCTACCAAAGGTCCAAACCCCACCAACTCTCCAACTAACTTTTTTGACATGACACACAAAAATTTACACCCTTTCCTTTTTCTCCGGCGGGAAAAATGTTTCAACTGCTCGTTGAACCTTTTTTTTTTTTTTTTTTTTTTAAAGAAAATAATCCCAGAACGGGCATTACCGAAGGGGCGTATCGATAGAAATATTTGTTGAAAGTCATATGGAACAGACCCTACCACTCGACTAGAATCGTATCATTTCAGTCTCATTAAATGTGCAAACAATATAGATACGTGGGCTAGATTTTAGGTATTCTCTCTCAAGTACTAGGCTAGTAGAAAACAAGTCTTCACATTTAAAACCTCTAAAAGAACTACTTAACATTTGAACCTTTAATCTCTAATCTTTAACGATAGTTCATTACCATTAAGTCACCACATTCGGCGGTGTCACCACATTCGGCGGTGGTTGAAATTTTCAGATATGCAATTGGGATTGGTATGGCCAATATTGACTCTTTAATTAAGTGATAGGATATCAGGTGACCCCTACTAAGACATTGCTATATTTATAATCATATGCATGTATATTTGAACGGAAAAACAGGAGTGGGGTTTGGTTTGAAAATCTTGGTAATGTGAATAGTGACTTTTTGTTGCAAAATCTATTGAAAAAAAATGCTTTTGGTTTTGCATGCTTCGGCCAGATTAGAAGTCATTATATGTGAAGCCCATCAAATGTTTCACACTTGTCAAATATGATGGTGATATACTGGCAGGAAACATGTGCCTAATTGTAGACGAATAAATGTGACATAGCCATATTATACAACATTATTCTACCTCAAAAGGCCTAACCCACTTATGACTAAACCAAAACCATCCAATTCTTGGCCCCATTATTCAGCTAAAAAAAAAAAAGTGTCCCCATCGACCGAACACTTTGGTTGAAAAATTGGAGTAAATGGAGAATAGAGACCACGAATGAAATAGTACAACGATAAGAATGTCTTTTTTTTTTTTTTTTGGGTTTTTCAAAATGTATCTAAACTTAGCATTCGGTAAGTCTTTATTATAAGTCTTGTCTGATGTCGAGTCCATGTTGATATCAGTTAAACTGAGCGCATCTTTCAAATAAAAATAAATGAGGCATTTTTCATTTTATTAATAGCATAAACGATTGTGATAATGAAGAAAAATATGACATCAATAATCTTTTTCTTTCTTAGCATTTTTTTTTTTTAATTTTTGACTGATCAGTAAAGTTCTTTAATTTTTTTTTTATGTAAAGTTTTGCATTATATTCGCCAAAAAAAAAAAAAAGACAATATATAAGATTCGTTAAAAAAATCCCTAAAAAAAGGATTCGTTAAAAAAAAAAAAAAAAAAAACTCTTTTCTGTCTCTGTTTGGCAGCTAGAGAATATCGTATGTTTTGGACTAAAACAAAAATCCATTTTCGTTTATTCTAAGAAGATCTTGCAAAGGGAGTTGTGGTCTCCTGTTTTATTAATATTGTCTGATTAATTGTCCCCTTAACGACTCATTTGATTGTTTATATATTTTTCTTATTTAATATCTAACAAATGATCAAATTTATAAACTTAGATGAAGATAAAATAATATTGATAGCATAATTAATAAGACATAAAATTTCAAACAAATGATTGCAAAAGGATGAGATGGAAAAAGAAAAATTAGCATGTCTATATCAACCTTAATTTAAAAGATAAAAAAAATACTGAAGCCATTATACATCTTAGCCGTCTGCGGAGCAAGTGAGGTTGTGAGATTTATGGCCACACCTTTTGGAAATTGAGAGATCATTAATTATTTATTTATTTTTGGCCAACAAAAAAAAATAAAAATAAAATAAAAAGGGGTCCTTAAATTCTCCATCTTCTTTCTTTACTTTTGGTTTGGAGTGGCCCCGCTCTTAAGCTTACCACTTGTGAGGGCACTATGCGTCCAGATGGCATGAGACATAAAAGACAGATGGGCCCATTTTGATATCCCAAATCTCTTGATTTTTTGACTTTCTTTAACACTTTGGAAAAAGACTGCTCTTACAAGCAACCAACTACTATCATGGATTGTTAATTAAAAAAAAAAACCCAATATGGTGTATGCAATAGCATTACAGCTAGAGTGAATTAAAAATCTATTGCGTCATCCTCATTTAACTTTTGCGACTTCCCTCCTTAATTCTACCTTTTTTGTTTTCATACATGAATTCTGCCAAAAATCAATTACCTAATGAAATTACCATCATCCAAAGTTTTAGGCAACTAATCGTAAGCTTTCAACTAATCACTATTTTTTTTTCCTTCGGAATTGACCAAAAAACAAAAATAAATACTATAAATATCAACTTTAATATGAATTTTGAATATCAATTTCTTTAGGTGCATTGTCACTTTATACTAATAAATATTTAAAAGATTAACATAACTATTTATTATATCTATTAATGAAAAAATGATAACCGATGACCATTTAAATTAGTACTCAAAAATTAAGACTTAAGACTTAAGATTAGGATTGATATCTCTAACATCAATCCCAAAATATTTATATATATATATATTTATCAACTCACGACTTTCCGACAATTTTTTGTATTATTTTGAAGGTGAATTAAATTGGGAGATGCCAATATATTCAACAAAGGCGATATTGATAGCAAATAAAAGAAGAAAACAACAATAAACCAGAAAGGCTTCTGCAATTAAATTAGTAAGCACCATACTAATTAACTAGTAAGGCCATTGGCAAGAAGGTTGGCAAAGATCCAGGCAGAGAAATAAATATATACATTTTTTTTTTTTTTTTGGAAAAAGCCCACTTCCCCATGTCAGCAATACATTCAACCAAGCTTTAGGAAGAAAGCATAGGTTCTCCTTAAGAGGTCTTTGTGACAAGTTTTACATATATCTACATAACTACGCTACCAAAAAGGTAAGGTAAGATCCTCTATATTTCAAACAAGAGTCAATGCCAACCTACTAATGGAAGCCATAAACATAAACACAAGCCTGGATAGATATGTTACAGATATCGCCTACAGGGGAGCGGACACCCGGATACAAGTATCTGTTAGCACCGACAACCGAACTTAAGGACCTCTCCGATCCTCCCTCTACCTCATTTGCAGACAGTCTTCAGCCTCTTTGCAGCCTGAACAAACCCCATAATCACCTGCAACTCGTCAATTTGCTGCAACCACCGAGAGAAGATGCTTTCAACAGATCAGCAATGCAACTCGTACAATAAGAACAAATCTAGCAGCATGAAAGAATATCGATAGAAAACATTATGTCTTTTCGCTCTCTGAGTCTCTCTGTTACACTCCAGAGTCTATTTGGATTAAATCACATACCTGTGACATGAAATGCCTCTGAACAACATCTACAAGTTGCTCCTTGGATGGATTGGGCATAGCATCAACCTAGTAAATTGCATTTATATTATTACATGAAGAAATCTGGCAGTGCTAAAACAGAACATTTATCAGCCAACACAAATTATACACATACATACATACATACATACATAACAACTTACAAGATTAAAGTGTCGCAAATATCTCCACAAAGCAGCCATTTCCAGTTTGCTCAGGTCAATTTTCTGCACAGAAGATATCTCAAATCACAACCCATACCCAAACAAAAAAAAAAAGAAAAAAAAAAGGTAAACAAGACTCTATAAGAAAGAGATTAGGTACCATGGGCCCACGAGGAGTAGAAATAGACCCTTTCGATTGTGAATCATAAGAGAAAGATCTGCTCATAGTCTTGTGAGATGATCCTGATGACTTATGCACTCTATGTCTTGATCTATACGATTTTTGAGTGTCATCGGATGCTGAAAAACAGAAAAGGGAAAAGGGGAGAAAAAAAAAAAAAAAGAAAGAAAGAAAGAAAGCACAATCAGAAAAGTGTGGAGCCAAAAAAAGAAGATAAAGTAGCGAGACAACTGAGTTTTGATTAAGAGATAGTAAAAGTAAAAAGTGGGAAGACACAACGGATCCTATGTGCCCACCCGCCTCATCAACTTTTCTCAAGAGAACATAATGTTCATAACCAACAAATAAGGTGGTCGAGGAAGGCAGATAATTATTAGAACGAGGGACCCTTTGATGAAGGATGAGTAACCAATTTAATAGACATCCGCAGTTGCAACGACACAGTTAATAGTATATATCAAGTCAAGGCCTAACTTAAATCAGTCAACAGTTAAGACTGGCTTTTTGAAGGAAACCAGAGACAATCATAAGTTCAGAAAACCATGTTCTTAAGCATCATATTCATGAAACAAAAGTCACGTAATAACCATTAACCAGACTCACCCATATCTGATCCATTCCACTGCATGTTCTCGAAGTCAAGGTCATCATCTTCCTCATTTCCCGTAGGAGCTTCGATCACGCTAAGGGCATTCCTTTGTAGTTTCACTTCTATGCCATTAGTAAGAACCTGCAATTTGTAGATTGGATATCAGGCCCGTTCTCATACATAATTCAATGAACAAACTAGTGTGAAAAAAAAAAAAATATATATATATATATATATATATCTACACACACACACAAGTCAGCAAGTGAATTGATGCATCGGAGATTTGCAGAACTAAAGCTGACAGAGAAAAAAAAAAGTACAATGGAAGCATAAAATATAAGACTAATTTAGAGCAAATAAAACTCAAATATGAGTTTTTAAAAATGCAGAAAATGAAATACCCAATTGCAGTAGAAGTTTATTCCAATGGAGAAAAATTCAGAAATATATATTTTTAATGCAAACACCTGGTCATGGCTTCACACTGTTGTCCACAATTAAAAAAATCAAAGAAAATAAAAATAAATAAATAACATTAAATGGGTTGGATACAGAACTACACAAAATGCGAATAGATTTCACCCGAAAGTTAAAAAAAAATCAAATTTATTAAGAAGTAGGAGGAGTAAATAAATGAGAAGCACTTTAATATTAAAACTGGAAAATTGCAATACTGAATCCGGAATGGAGACTATTTAAAATTTAGAATTCTTAAAATAACAGTGCTGAACATCTGAAAGGTGAAGAAGCAAACATGCAGATTATTTACAGCAATCAGATCATTCAAAAACATTTGAAATGAGTCTTCTATAAAACTTGCTCTAAATCATGTTTTATCTAATTCGAAGTTCCTAAAATATACCTAAATGAATCGACCACTGATCCTCAATATTAAGAATCATGCAAGACTGAAAAACGACCACAAAATTTTGTTTTAATCAAATAAAACCCTAAAAGCAAAAGGAAAAAAGTAGATGGGGGAAAATGGTTAGTAAACCCAAATTTCTCAGAAAACCGAATAAAACTTGGAATTTCCAATCCGACATTACAGAAAATCCAATCAATTCACCAGATCCATCGACAAATTCGTACATGCAATCAAAATTAGTATCGAAAAACCAAAAAATAAATAGAAATTAAGGAATTCACACTTGAAAAATTACGAGTTGAGACAAAAACAAGAGTTAAAGAGAGAGAAAGAAATTACCAAGTTTTTTTTCTTAATTGGAAATTCATTTTACACTACTATTGACCGAAGAAACATCGAAATTCAACTACATTGCTTCAAGAACTCAGATTAAAAACTTCAAAAATGAACTCAAATTCCAGAAATGCAAACAAAACCGCAACGAAATTCAAATTGAATCCCGGATAAAACACAATCCAGAAAACTTGCATCTCCATTAACTCGAATAGAGCGAGAAAATTACCAGCCAATGCCAACCTCCCAAGCCAACAGCCTTCTTGACCACACCTTGCAGACCCACGAGGACTGACTTAGTCCTGTTATTCCCAGTCACGACCACTTTGGTGTGACGAGGAAGCACAGAGAGCTCCTCCTCACTGCTGTCTCCACAGCTCTGCAACTGCGAGAAACCTCCATTGACGGAACTCTCCACTGCTTCAAGCATTTCCGTTGAAAGAAAACTCGGCGAATTCCGCTTTGCGACTGCGATTCCTGGTGAAAGCTAGGGCGTTACGGCTCAAAATTGCATTTGAACGAAAGATCATGCATTGCTGAGCACGTATTCGGGGATTTCAAAGCGAAACGGAGAGGAATTTGGTATGAAATTCGGGGCTTTTTTGCTGGGAAAAAACACAGTTTTTAGAGAGAGAAAGCAGATAGGGAGAGAGAAAGAAAGAGAGAGAAAAAAAAACAGTGTGTGTTTGTATGTGAGAGAGAAGAGAGAGAAAGAGAATGACAGTGACTGGTATTGTTTATTGGTGTGTTCGCTATGAATCCCGACGTCCCCAAATGGACCAATCATTATCCGCCACGTATGGCATACGGCTTGTAGCAATACCACTAGCGGTTTTCATTTTGATGTCACGTAGTTACCGGGAGTTGACCGTTTGACTGCTTCGTGGGTGCTTTAAATGACGAAACTACCCTTTCCGTTATCTTTCAAAATTTGTCATTGCTATTCGCTTTTGAAAATTTGAAACCCCCTTTCTTTAAATTAAATATTAAACAATTAAAAAAAAAAACGAATCCAATAATAGAATATAAATTTTAATTATGACCTTGGCTAGTTTAGCTGTCGAATTGTGTTTTGGACCACTAAACTTTGCCTAATATTTTAGGTCTGCAATGTTTCAAAATCAATTTAATGGAATTTTAAAAACATCAAATAATGTTAAAAGCCTCTCTAGCCAAAACTTCAAATGGAAGATGTCTTTGACCACCTAAAATATTAATAATGGCGTTGTCCTTTTTTTGTAATTAAATTATATATATAGCTTGTATTAGCCTAAAGTAGGGGTAACCTGATAATTTCATCAAATTGGCAAAAGAAAACAAAATTAAAAAAAAAAATTTGAAAGAAAAAGTGGAAAAAAGTTACGTAGATGTGAACGTAACGGCACACCGGAATTTATCATCCGTGGGTCCCACACGAAGGAGGCTCTACCTGCCGTCGGTGTTGTCCTATCCAGCATGGGATACCCACTCTCTCTCTTCCCCTTTCTCTCTCTCTACTCTCTCTCTCTCTCCAACTTTCTCTCTCCTCTACGAACATAAATTAAGGAAATTAATAAATATCTGTCCTCGTCTTCTTTCTTTAGGTGTTAGTGGTGGTGGTGGTGGGACGATTTTCCCGCCACAACGAAGCAACACGAGCCGTGGATTTAGGAATGCCCATTGGGATGCCGTTGGATCTTCGTGGGAGAAATCTGACCGTCCGATTGATTGTCGTAAAATATTTTAAAAAGAAAAAAAGACATGTTCACATAGCATGTGTAATGATCAAAAAGTAGAAAGGAGCAGTGGACCTTTTGGACACCTCGGCTTATAAAAGCAAAACGGACGGGACAAAAGCTTGAATTTTACCACATTTTTTTAAAATCATATTATAAAAAAATAAAAATAAAAAAGAATTAAGCAAATTTGGGGGTTAAAGATTCAGTGTGGAGAGTTACACATGTTCACCGTCCATCGCCTTATCTCAGCCGTTGATCCGTGATTTCTGTGATGATGATCATTTTCTCTAAAACAAAACGGGACAAGCCATGGCAAGGCAACGGATGTGTGCTTAACATCACAACAGCTACCCTAAATGATTAAATAATTAAATATTTTATTTAGCATTATGAGATTGACTAAAAAGAGTGCTGGCACAGTGTTAGATTTAGGATTGTGTGTTTTTGTTTTTGTTTTTTTTTTTTTTTGACAGTGTACTTTTTTTTATAATGGAGTGTTTAAAATTTTATTAAATAAAATACATAGGTTTTTATACATAACAACCGAAAATTAGAATCTAAACCGCCGTTTGATTAAATATTTTAAATAATTAGCATTATGAGATTGATTAAATATTTGATTAAATAATTAAATATTTTATTTAGCATTATGAGATTGACTAAAAAGAGTGCTGGCACAGTGTTAGATTTAGGATTGTGTGTTTTTGTTTTTGTTTTTGTTTTTTTGACAGTGTACTGTTTTTTATAATGGAGTGTTTAAAATTTTATTAAATAAAATACATAGGTTTTTATACATGACAACCGAAAATTAGAATCTAAACCGCCGTTTGATGTTACGATTGGAGTTGAAATTTTTAAGTTGAAGTTGATTAACTTTTAAAAAATTAGTTATAATTTTTGTTGACTTTTCACAAAAAAATAAAGACTGAGATAAAAAATTTCAGTTTGGGTTGAATCATCAAATGGAGTATAAAAAATGTATTTTTCAAGTTTGACTGAAAAAAAATATCATTTTAAGATATGGTTTTGGGGTTAATGGGACTAATAATAGATTTTATAAAAGACTAAATGAAATGATTTTGTCATTATGTGGCGACCAGTGAAAAAGGGAGGAGGGGTGGGGGGGTGTTTTTTGGGGCGATGCTTATGGGTTACGTTACCTGGTGGTGGTGGGGTAGAGAAGTTTCCATATAACATTTGCAAAAAAATGGGAAGTGGAAGCAACAAATTTTTTTAATTTTTGACATCCGTGCCACTCCCTCTCTTTCTTGCGCTATTGGTTTCCCACGTTTAGTGCTGGCTAGCTGCCAACCACTCTATTATTTTTTGGGTAAATTATTAAGGGTGAGTTTGGCATCCAAGTTCAAACTAAGATTTTCAAACTTTTTTTTGTCTTTTTCTCAAAAAGTTTTTGTCTAAATCTATAGTTTGCATCATTTTTTTTATCAAATTATCAACAGATTCTGTCTAAAAATTAACGAAAATGACTATTATAATAACATTTTAAAAGTTTATAGGCATTCCAATTACGAAAAAAAAAATTCAGAGACCGAAGCTATACAAGATTAAAAATTTAAAGACTGAAGAAGTAATTTACTCTTCTTTATTTATTTTCTTGTTGGCCCTCTTTCTTTACTAAAAATAAATAAAATGCTAAGAAAAAGAGATCTAATACCGTAAAAACTTGACTATATTTTACTTATAAAAAAAAACTACCCATATTTTAGTTGTCAAATTAGTATTTAAACAATCTGATTTATGAATATTAATATTAAAGTTTTTTAATACGTATAATGTAAATTTATTTTAGTTTAAACCATTGAACAATGTTAATTTTACAATTATAATTCTATAGTTAGAAAAAA
The DNA here is from genome assembly GCA_008635985.1 of Ficus erecta. NCBI lineage: Eukaryota > Viridiplantae > Streptophyta > Magnoliopsida > Rosales > Moraceae > Ficus > Ficus erecta. Next base: position 10,953 of record BKCH01000654.1, on the reverse strand, counting down.
AATCAGTCATGTTATAAGAATCTTTAAAAAAGAGCTAAAATTTGACCCTTTTTTTTTAAGCAAGACAGTAATGAAATAGTTGGTGGTGGTGCATGGTTGTCATGGGCTGGGAGGTGGTGCGTGGTGCGTGGTCTCTCAACTACGTAAATCATTTTATCAGCAAGGACTATTTTTTTTTTTTGTGTTGTGTGATTGGTTTTTTTTTTTTTTATTGCAATGTGTAGGATTGTGTATAATAATGACGATGTCTTCGTCGTCTTTTATTTGGATGTTTTATTTAAGTTTATTATTTCTAACAATGGAGGTAATTTCTCCACATTACAATGTTTTGGTTCTGCTAGAGTTGTTTCTATGTGGAATTAGTAATGTCCCTAGTACTACTGAATCTTGACCCTCGATTAATCAAGAATTCCATCGATTATCGAGGTTTCGTCAATAAAACCCTTACATGTGCTCGATTTCAATGTACTCGGGTAAGCATACATCTTTCTCTTTGAGCGTCATTAGACTTTAATGATAAATCTGTTCTTATTAAATGGTTTTGTCTCATGTAGTATTGGATAATTTATTACGTTTGATGTTTTTGTATTGTATTACTTGAACGAGATTTATGAAAAATTTTCTTTAAAAAATATATATATATATTTGAAGATTACCTAAGAGAATTAGAGTTATCACTATCAATACATCAAAATATGATTAGACCAATAATTAGTGATCATTGTCACTTACTGTTATTTTACAATATAAGTAGTAAAAAACTATCTGATTTTATTACTTTTACCATTATTATTATTATTATTATTTTGGCCAAGAGGAGTTTTCAGCCGAAAGAAAAGAGAAAAGTGAACGGATAAGGAATAGAAGTGAAAGTGATGAATGAGTTTACCCAAAAATTTCATTTAGGAAAGAAAAAGCAGGGCCAGAGCCTGGGTCCAGTACGGGGATGCCCCTTCGGAAGTTGATAAGTGATCTGCTAAAGCAGACACGACATTGGGCTCCACTTTCTTAACTACTTTCTTGCCAAACTCTCTGCTCCGTTTACTCGTGTTTTACTGAAACACGTTCTTCTTCTCTACTCTGAGTCTCATTGCTTATGATTAAGATTTTCTTATTTACGATAATATATATATCTAAGAGTTAGGTCATAAAATATTTTTTGTGATAATAAAGCATTCTTAATTCAGTTCGATAGAGCGTGGGTCTTCAAAATCCGATGCTTAGATTTACATTGGAAACATCAATAAGAACATATGAAAGTTGTATGCTTTTTTTTTTTCTTTATCTTTTTTTCAACTTAAATTCTACGGTAGAGTAAAGAACAACATTTTTAGTCATTTGATTGCGTTTTAACGGGACGTAGTTAGTGACTCAACTTTTCTTTTTTCCAAAAATACCTTGCCCTTTTGAAGAAAAACTTTCTTATAATAATCTGCTCTAATTATCCATTACATAATATTGGCCTCCTGATAAAAATGTCTGACTTCGTTACTAGTTTGATCCATAATTGTTGCCACTTTTGTAACATGAGCACTCATAAATCAAATTAGTAAAATTTAATCAAATGAATTAAAGAACTATCTATTGATAGCACATATGTCCAATTGTTGAATTTTCATTTTCTTTTCTTTGAAAAAAAAAACCTTTTTTAGATGAAGTCGAATAATTATTTTAACAAAAAATTTAAAATTGTTGTAGGTGGATGGAAAGATATGTTATCTACCCAACACAATTTTTAATAATCAAATCAAATTCAAATCATAGTCATAATCATATCATATTTTTAAAAAAATTAGGACGATCTAACAAAACTTCTAATAAAAATTTATCAGTTTAAAAATTAATATCCTTGTTACATAATATCTCTCTCTCTCTCTTTAATGCAAAGTGAAGCTATTAGATCTCTTTATCAGATTCTATTTTTGTAGTTGACCGCCAAATTTATTTCTTTATATTTCCAGTAAAATTTGGTAGGAGAAAAGTTTAACCAAGGATGGTAAATTCACCCAAGTGGAACTAGAAGAACATCTTACAAGCGGTAAAGAAACTAATGAATGGCATTACTTATCTCACACACACACACAAACAAAGAAACAAAAAAAAAAAAAAAAAACCCAGTTTGTTCAGTTCTTTAATGATATTAAGTATTCTATTTTTCTATATGATTTAACCACTGGATTATAATGTTGGGTAGTGAATAGTTTGTAAAGTTGCGTCTCCAAAAAAAGAACCAAAATAATAATAATGATAATAATAAATATATGAATGAATAAAATAAACAATTGGGTGTTGAAAGTTTGTAAGTAGACATTTTTTTCTCTGGAAAAACGGAGTCGCGCCAGGGAGTCCTTGCATATATAATAAGGTATAAAATACAAAGCAAAATTTGATTTCATTTTCTTGGATTTGTGGATAAAAACGCATGCAGAGAGCCCAAACATTTCAATTGAGACAATAAAATGTCAAAGCAACGGAGACACTAGACTATGTTATGTCCCTCAGATTTAGGCCTACAAAAAGGAAAACTCAACCGAATGTTACCTCAAAAAACAATAACAAGTGAGAGGGGTTTTGAAAGAAGAGTTACATGACCGTTTTATGATAAATTAGTTAGAAATTTTCCAAACTAATATTATGCAGTCAACTTAAAAGCCGTAATATGTCTTGAATTATTGGTTAGTGAGGCCACTCTTTGGAAACGGTACTTCGGTTTCAAATGGAATGAAAACTTTAAAAATCTTGTATTAGAGAAAGACGTAAATACAGATAAATAATTTAAGTAAATCATAGGGAGATTTTTAAAAGTATATGAAGAATAAATAACAAATTTGCCGACAAGTAATATATATATATTTATCGGATAAATTATTGATATATATATATATATATTTTTTGTAAATATGTTGTTTATCATGTAATTTTTTATTTATTTATTTAATAAATTTATTATTTACAAATATTTAAAAAATATTTTGAGACCAGCTTCCCTTCGGAGCATGTTAGATGCTCCCTGAGTAGGGAGCTTGACTTCCAAAGCTAAAATTCAACAAACACATGTGAATATGAATGTGACTGAGTACGTATTTTTTAGGTCAACTGTCACTTCTTGTTCTCTGTTTTTTTCTCAAAAAAATAAAAATTAAAAAATTGTTTAGTGCCGTTAGTTATGGAAAAAGATCTGCAATACGAAACACACAGCACCACCATCATGTATAATATTAAAAACAATAAATTTTAATATTCTAACTTACAAATCTTTTGGCCGTCTATGTCAGTTGGCTTTATTTATTTACTCACTCAAAAATAGCTATCAAAATTTTTTGTGCTAAAGAATGACACTTGACACTCTGAAGTGATCTTATTGTATTCTTACATGTTTAGCAGTAATTCTATATTTACTATTTTAACTTCAAATCAAATTATTATTCCTAAGTTTCAAAAACTTAAATTGTTTAATTGTGTTTGTTTAAAAAAACTGTTTTCACGAAAGTAAATACACAGTTCTATTCCCTTTTTATTTTTGTCCAGTGTTTTGAAATTCGTTTACTTTCGTTGTATCTTCAAAAAATTACCTTGAGAATACTACCAAACGAGTCTGTTGTATGTCATCCGATTTTTCTATGGGCCCGTTTGGACCTCCGGTTCGAACTTAAATTTTTCAACTTAATTTTTGTCTTTTTTCCCAAAAGTTTTTTATCTTTTCTGAAAAAGTCAACCAAAATTATTATTAAAACTTAAAAATCTTAACTCAAACTTGTGAACCAAACGGGCTCTATGTTTGGAACAAAGTATTTTGTCCAACTCATATTAATATGTTCGTTCTGCAAAAATAAATAAATAAAATTAAAATTTACACTTTCTCCCATACATGGTACACATCCGAACTGGCACGCGGTATACGAAAACGAGTTAATGGCATTTATAAACACGCGAAACTACCAAGTACAATCCAATTAACAGTTTAATCATGCATATCATAAATGTTGTTGTTATTAATTTTTTTATTTTTCCAAATAATTTTGTGGCCACTAAAGTAAATCGTTCATATTCTTCCAAAAGCAACAGCGAGCTACTTTCTCCCCAAAAAAAAAAAAAAAAAAAAAAAAAAAAAAAAAAGGAGAGAAAGGAAAAAAAAAATAAGAAAGGAGTTGCTCGTTTTAGATAAACAAACGGCATGATCCAGTTTCATTGTGAAGTAAATGCCGACAGATCAAACATCTGGTGGCTATAAATATTTAGATTGCAGATCTCTCGCATACATAAAACCTTTCACGTTAAGTCTTATTCGTAGCCTGCAAATTTTTCTTTTTAGGGAATTCATAGTTCTAGCCTGCAATCAAGATAACAAGATAACGTCCGTTTGTCGTTTCGCATTAGATGAACATGCAAGTACAGCCCATACGGACACCTGATCCACTTTAATTGGAAGTAATCTTGTTCAAGCCCATCTAGAAAAGCCCAGTCCAGCTTTTTACCAGATGTAATCATGGAAGGAACTAACCAGCATGAATATCACACACATACTCTCTCATCCAGCCGAACATGTAACTTTCGCTGGACGTGTAACTTTTTTTTTTTTTTTTTAATTTTATATTATTGTAATAATTAGTTGATTCTATTATAATTTTTTTTTCTTTAATACTTATTTTTACATCAATAGTTGTTAAATAATACCATATTACACAATTTTACATAAACTTACAAGTTATTTAGAATAAAGTTACAACTGTTAGATTTGACCGGTTGCCAGATATAAGTGTATTCCTATGTATATATAACTACACAAAGGATGTCATTTGATGATTTGAACAAGAAAAAACACTTACGATAACAAAACTAGCAATATAATTAATCAACACTTAAAAACTAGATTACAGCAATCAATCTCCTTCCCTTTCATCACCTACAAATATAAGTCACCCTATTTCTTTCTTTCTATCTAAAACCTTGTATCCATCGCTAAGTATCTAAAATTCACTAATCAACCAAGCGGTAAAACGAATTGCTAATTGGTCAACCTTCCGTTAAAGAAACAGAGGTCAGTGACCTTAGTTCGTACTATTAGACACTAGACAGATATTCTTATGGCCATAAGGACAATCTATTACATACAATGTTAAATTTAAAAGAGGCCTAAAATGGCAAGAAGCAGAGATACTTCTTCTTGGGCTTTTTCGTTCTTCCGCGAGCTGCTTTCCTATCCTCTTCCGGTGCTGCCACGTCGCCACTGTGTGATGCAAATCGATTCTGAGAAGTCGATGGTGTCCCTTCATTTCTGAAATCAGGTTTCGGACTTCTGTCTGGATGATTCTTAGCATCTCCAAGCATTTCTTCATTTGGCGACTTGTCAAGAGTTCCTTTAACCAGCATAAAAGTTTAATTGTCAACAATAGTGTAAATTTAGCGAAAGACAAATAAAGCCTTTTGGGTTTGTATGAGCTCAAGGCTAACACGATTGTCCCGTAATTAAAGGAGACTACAAAGAATGATTCATAAGTGCGGAGAACTTGGAATGCATACAAGGAATAGGAAAATGTGTTTGCGTACCTGTAGATGCTGGAGATATGACCATCTTAGTTGGCTTTGCAGTTGCAAAGACACTAAACTTGCAACCAGAATTATTTTGCCCCCGCTCGCGGGTTTGTTCAGACTCTAGGTCTCGCAACAAATCCAGCACATCAAAGTATTCGCCCGATGACATACTCAAGCAACTCGAATCTGAGCTAGAAGAAGGTGATGCAGGATTCTCAAGGTCCATCAATTCAAGGTAGTCTCCTTCAGAGGGATAGTCGGTCTCGTGGTCAACGTCCACAAGATTATCAGGAACTCTTTCTCTGGATCTCATTCTTCCAGTCCCGTCATCCTTGTGCATCTAGAAAAGGTGTCAGATCATCAGCATATAAAGAAACCCCCTCTCCCTGCACCAGAGGGAGAGAGAGGATAGGAGTGAGATACTTCCAGCTCATATCTTTGCTTCACCAACAGTTACAAGGAACACTTAAAACTCCTAAACAAGGGCGCCTTCTGGTTTCTTTATGTTGGTATCATGCAAATATTATCTCTTATACAGATGGACCTTCCACTACGAAATAAATTCATCGTGTGTGACTGCATTCTATGCTAGACCAATATCCTGAACTCTTGAGTGTTCAACGTTAAATTTTATATCTTCAATTAAGACATAAATAATTCAAGAAAATTCAGAATTATCCAGTTGTTTAAACAACTAACTTACCTAAAACATGGATTTAAGAATTAAATACGTATGCTAATCTAGTGACTAGTGTTTAAGATGTAAAGCAACTGCGGAGTGAAGCAACAAATGTGTAGTACATGTTTATTCCAATAAAGAAAGTCATTTTCTTTTTTAGGACAAAAAAGCCAAGTCTGTACCTGAAACTAGCTATGTGCCACCAGGAATCAAATACATTATTACATGCTAATATTTACATAAATGTTCAAAGCCGCAATTTGACTCACAGCTGTAAACTGAAGGCGATCTCCTTGATGTATCTGACGTTCGCTAGTGGAACCTTGCTCTGTATAATTTCCAGCCTTCTGAAAGACAGATTGTGCTGATTTACTAGCAGTGTCAACGTGAGCCACCTTCTGAGGCTTTTCATGGTTGGGTTTTTGTTCACCAACAAAGAACACATTGCAAAGTAGGCTGGTTTCCTGCACATTGTCCAACCAAACCGGAAGTTGAATGGCAGGTTGGGCAGAAAAGAACTAGAAAATGATCAAATCAGTTACGTAAACATATGGGGTTAGCAGATGTTGCGAATACCTTTGCAATGGACAAGATCTTTCGAGTTATCCAGTACTCTTGCATTACCCAATCTGTTTTATTCCCGAGAGGAGCTTGGCCTTCATAGAATTCAAGAGTACTTCTCCAACCAGTAATTGAAGAGTTTGAGAATATTTGGCACGCCTCCCCTTTGATCCTCCAGTATCCAAAATCCGCATCCTTCCTCATCTTAGACCTAATGAAAAACCAAATGCCCTCTGCATATAACAGGAAACCTCACTTAATCATCATAAAACTATGCGGAATTCTAACACATACTTGATTTCATAACCCAAGAATGACGCACATACCAGGTAAATCTGAAGGCTTATATTCATAAGGATTCACATCTGAAATCACATTGCTTGGCAGTGGGGATCCACATATGATTCCATCCAAAGACGTAAATATATCCTTGTCACTACAATAAACACCGATATCAACGGCTGGGGAAGCTACTGGAGGACACATGGCTGACCGACTTAAATGAGAGCGAAACAAAACAGTGAAGAAAGTTGTTCTTTGATAGTTTGCTGAAGCAATGTTTGTCAAAGCTGGCAAACTACGGGGACAGAAAATCAAAATAAAATAAAAATTTGTTGTAGTCAAGTAGTAAGCAGAAGGTTGTCAACTATTTAAAGATTGCACTCAAAAAATTAAACGACAAGACCATGAAATGGAATTTCAACCTCAAATTATGTATGCATATAGAAGCAGCGAGAATGGGAATAAATGAGTTTTATCAAATTGCGATAACCCTCTTATGTTTTACATTATTTGATCCTTTTACTTGAAAAAAAAAAAATCTAATAACTGCAGGTTCCAGTTATTTATAATTCTCTCATGAAAAAGATAAAACGCAGTTAATGCAATCCAAAGTGTAAACTATCAACAAGATTTAAAATCCAAATATTATGAATGCTTGAAAAATCGAATCTTTAATCTAAATCAACCAAACACAGATTCATATAAACCAAAGAACCCTTACTGACAGACCAAACAAAAAAAAATTCCATACAACAATAAGCAATGAGAAATCTGTAAATCCCTCCTCTTTCAACCTGAACCGCAACGAAATAGCAGCAAGATAAGATTTCAGAACACACAGGCATCGAGATAAGAAACTAGACATAGGAAAAAAAAAAAAAAACACAGCAATGGATGGTAATTTGCTATAAGCGATCGTAGCTAAATTCAATCTGTTTAGCCTAATCAAAATCAATTATCGAGCGAAGTACTTCGATTTCTGCGACAACATAATTCCTACTCAACTTTCTGGATACCAGAAGAACGAGACGACTTTACTCCTTGACTTACTCTTCACGAGCTTTTCTTTAAAAAAATAAAACAGAAATCGTGTTTCTTGTTCCTCTTAATTTCTTGACTCACTCTCCATTTTCTCATCAACCAAACAGAATTCAACAAATTGATCCACTACATACTTGAGAGAGAGAGAGAAAAAAAAAAGAGCGGAAAATAAAACCTTCAAACAGACGATCAATATACGCAATGAACTTTCTAGCAATCTATTTGTGGAAGATTAGAACGTAATAGAAAATTAGTAAGAAAAAAAAAATCAAGATCAGTGCATCGAACCAACCTTTAGAGAGAGACAGAGAGAGAGAGCAGATCGTCGAATTCTTCAATCTCCACCCCCAACTCCGAAAGAGAGTGTGAGGCGCGTATTTATAGTGTGTAAGCAGTAAAGAGAGGGAGATTCCTCAGCTGGGTCAGTTTTTAGCCACGGTTTCTCCGCACACAGTAAACTCTCTCTTTCTCACCTTTCTTTTTTTTTTTCCCCCTCTGCTTTCAAAACGTGGCGTTCAGTGATTGGTTTAGTTCGGTCATTCGTGTGGACCCCACACCTCACAGTCCTTTCCTCGAAGCTTCTCTGTTAATTTTGCATTCAGACACTCTCTGACCAAGGAGGCATCTTTTTCTCCTTGGGCATTTTCTTTTTCAACACCATATTTGGACCCCGCAATAATTTAACTAATTGGATAGACACGACCTTGTTAAAAATATTAGAGATAAAACCAAGTAATAACATGTAAGGCATAAATATATTAGAGCAATATAATGAATTTTTTTTCTTTAATAACTGAGCAATATAATGATTTGAACTTTACAGAGTTTATGAAATTTTAATACATGTGCATTTTATAATGTCCATGTAAAGTATTTCATGAAATGTATTTATTTTTAGAATTTTATAAAGAATAAATTAAAAAAAAAACATTTCAAACTAATTTGTCTTGAGATTAATAATTTAAAGGGAATTATAGAAGAATTTTTTTTTTTAATAAATGTCCTAATTTTTTTAATTGATAAAATTTGTCTTATTTTGTAAACGTTTCATCAATTGTAGACTACTTGATGAATTATCAATGATAAATTTGTGATTAACCAATATGAAGTAATAATATACCGGTCCATTAGTGATGTATCACTGATAAACCATAATAAAATACAATAAAAAAGACTGGTTATTAAAAAAATTAATGTTTTGTTTGACATTAAGGTTTAACTTTAACTAAATTATACTTTTTCATCTCAATTTTTATCTTTTTCATACAAGTCAATAAAATTTATAACTAATTTTTAAAAAGTCAACAAACTCCAACTTAAAAATTTCATATCCCACTAGCTTACCAAACGGAGGCTAAATATTCAGCTGTCTCATTTATTTTTATAAAGGATTTGTCCAATATATATATATATATATATATATATATCCACCTAATTTTTTCTAATTTAAATTATTATTTCATTTAAGACCATCTCCATCCATACTCTATTTTAGAGTATGGGAGCATCTCCAACCCATACTCTAAATAGAACTTCAAATATAGAGTATGAATAGTATACTTCATATTTGAAGTATCACTATTCATACTCTAAACTAATTTTTTTTAATTAAATTTTAAATTAATATTTAGATATAAATAAAAATTATAAAGTTACCCTTAACTTAATTTTTCTTTTAAAATTACCCATTTTTCTATATGCAAAGTATTTGTATGTTTAAATCTTAAGCTATATTTATTTTTTATACCTTTTTTTTATTTTATTATTTTGAATAAAAGTTGTAAGATAGTAAATCAACATACAAGTTTTACATAAATTAAAAAGTTGAGAAGATATTCTAATTCATAAACAAATCATAAATAAGCATACATAAAAATACATTAAACAATTACATGTGATAAACCAAAAATAACACAAAATACATAATGTAAAGACGTAAAAATAGATAACATAGAGATATTATGGTGGAAGAACAATGATTTAATAGTCCGGTATACCAGTATCGGATCCTCCAATATCATTGAAATATTGGTTGAATGCATTATAAGACCTATGCATATCATCTTGTTGTTCTTGTTGCTGCTGTTGTTGTAATCTTTTATTTAAAATTCTTGATTGTTCATTTCGTGTGTATTCTTGATTATTAGACCTATGCATATCATATTGGTTGAATGCATTATTAGACCTATGTTGTTGTTTGATATAACTTTCTATTTTTAAAAATTATTCTAAAAAATTAAAACAATTAACGGATTAATATATTAAAAAGATTGTATGGGGGCATAATTTGTAAAATACAAAGATTATAGGGAATAAATTTAAAATAATATCTAAATGATTATAAAAAAGAATATAAATAGAATATTCCTTTTAGAGTATGATATAGAGTAAATGAGTTGGAGATGAAATAGTATTTGAAGTGACAGATACTCTATTTTAGAGTTTCTGTACTCTAAAATAGAGTAAATGGGTTGGAGATGACCTAAGAAGGTATAAATTTGTAATCTAAACTTGGAGGACTACGTGTGTTTATTCTTTTTTAGAAAAAAAAAAAAAAAAAAAACTTACAGATAATTTTTCTAGTTTTTAAATTTTTAACATTATATTACTTTGGTTTCTGATTTTTTTATTCTTATAAGTTACTTTCTGAATTATGATTTCTTTTTTTTTTTTTTTTTACAATTTTAATTCTTAACGTTTAAATTGGCAGAAGTGGTAATTATGTATGCATCACTTAACAACTTTATTTATTTTTTATTTTTTAAGAAATCCTTACATCAAGTGCAAAATGTTATTTTCACTAGAAACCTTTGAAAACTAAGCACATGTTTTGAGTATGTGTTCAAATTATAAATACC